>CAKAOJ020000170.1:0-600000 GCA_916701645.2 Sebastolobus alascanus
TGACTCTTGCCGGTTCTCGTCTGTTCTAAGACGTAACATTAGTTATAATTAGCCATAGCCCATACCGTTGTCCGTTTAGTGTTTATTACTTCATGTCTGTCTTTTGTCGATTTCTCTGTCATCCAGCTCTTTGTCGCTTTTTCTGCGCTGTTTTCTTGTTCTCTCTTTCTTTTCTTCACTGGGGACTCTTCTGCCGTTAGCCATGAATCTAAAGTTTTGTGCTCTCCAAATATATTAAAAGTAATATCAGAAAAACACTCCATTGTGTTTTCTGATGGACTAACGGAAACCTAACGTCTATTTTTTTTTTTGCCACAGCTGACGTTGTTAAATTTGCCGGACTTCTTTCTGTGCATTGATATGATCGGACGTGGTCCTCCAGAGTCTATGATCAGAGCATCCGTAGCAACGGTCTGTTATACAGAAATTACAGACCGCAGAATGACGTGATTGACCAATCAGAATCGAGTATTCAACACAGCCGTGTAATAAAAGAAGCATATATTAGGTCCAAGGACAGAACCTTGTGGAACTCCGTGACTAACTTTGGCGTGCACAGAGGATTCATCGTTAACATGAAGAAACTGGGATCGATCTGATAAATAGGACTTAAACCAGCTTCGTGAAGTTCTTTTAATGTCAGTTAAATGTTCCAGTCTCTATAATAGGATGTGATGGTCAATGGTGTCAAATTCAGCACTAAGATCTAACAAGACGAGTACAGAGACAAGTCGTCTGTCTGATACTATTAGAAGGTCATTTGTAATTTTCACTAGTGCTGTCTCTGTGCTATGGTGCTTTCTCATGGATCTTAGAGAGAAAGAGAAGGTTAGATATAGGTCTATAGTTGGCTAAGACCTCTGGATGAAGAGTGAAGAAGAGGTTTAATTACAGCTACTTTAAAGGATGGTATGTAACAGATTGGTAAGTTTCCATTTGAAATGGCTCAGCCACATAATACAGCGTGGTTTTACTCACTAGGGGACATTTAAAATAGTTTTAAGAGTAACAGCTAGGTTTATTGGCTTTATCTCCTAATGCTAAGTCATACAAAATTACTTAGCATTGATTTTTGCGACATTAAAACAAATACACAACCCTGCATAGGTAGTCAGTGTGCTCTCATTCCTGTGTAAAATACTACAAATATCTGACAATGTAATATTGCTTACATCGTTATTATTTGCGATTTTATATTCACAATTAAGATCAGTCAACTTCTGTGGGCTAAATTAATATATTATTGTCTTGGAGTACAAGAAAAACACAATAACAGCACCACAAACTCATCATTCAAGTATCAAGCAAACCTTACAACCTTATAGCAGTATTATGATGATTTTTTCTTTTCAGCTATACATTGTACTCACCGTTGCCATTGGGAAGTTAGACAGTTTCACCAAGAGTTGAACCAGAAGGCAGCTGTTCCGCAGTCTTCAAGAGTCGGCTACTATCTGGACTAATGGCTGTTGATGGAAGATAGTTAGTTTAGATGTTTTACATAAGCTATGGAAATCTTAAACAAACGGGTGGAATTAGCATGAAACGGATGTTTAATTTCCATAAGCAGCTGAAACAAATTATAGACAGAAGTCAAATTACAATGTCCTGAGCTGGACCTTTGGTGCTTTTAACACGACGTTTGTACACGTCTGGAGGATTACAGAGAGAGGAGATGATAGTGACATCATCAATGTGTGCAAAGACGTAAAATGTCACAGAATGATGCATGTTTTTGGGATACAGTGTAAATATAGTACACACAGCATTTTTAGCTTTAAAAATGTTTAACTATGTTGTATGTATGGAGCTGTAATGTATTCAGAAAACATACAGACAACATACTGATTTACAGCATCTATCAATCAACATGAACCTTTTTTCCTCTGTCTCTCATTCAGCAGCCTTGTTATGTTCGTTTAACGTTACACAACGTTGTCTCTCTTCGTCCCGTTCATCTACCGCTTTTTTGTTCCTCACCGCGGACGCTCAGGAGCTCCCGTACCTCAAAGTCTCGCCACATATCCGTGTTGTTCTCGTCCGTCGTTCACCTCCAGTGTGTCTGAAATCATTCCTGCTGCCGTTCCACCGTTTGTTTATGAGCCACGGCGACCTGTGACAGTTGCGTCATGGACTGTGCGCCCTCATTTGAAACCGAACAGATTTGTCCCTCCCCGTTTGTTAACGACCCTGGTCCGTGCAATTCACATTGAAATCGACCCAGGTCCGACCCACCTCTCGACTTGGGTCGCGAGTCAGTCAACGTGGGTTAACCCATTCAGACGCACAATCGACCCTGGTTGAGTCCTCAGTGTGAAAGGGGTATTAGTTGCTTTATTTAGTTAGTTATTAGTTAATAGTTACTAATTAGTCAGTTATGCACAGGTAACGTACTGAACATTCAGTCTTTGCCGAAATGCCCTGATGTATCCTCCCTTAACTGCCACAATCTCACCAGGAGGATGCATGACAAATTAGAATTGAACAGAGGAGTATAGAACTAAAAAATATTTGGCAGGTGATTGGATGAACCATCTGTCAATCAAACTCTTGCCGAAGCCAGTCGGGAGAAGGGCGAAGACATCTTTTCCATAGAGAAAGGCTTTCAGTGCCATTCTTTGCTTCTTGATGATGCTATTGCAGCATCTACGCTTGTTGTTTAGAACCAGTTGGACATGCCTGTGTCCAGGAGGCAGCCTAATCATTTGGGTGACTTGTATCAGCTTATCTCTTTTGTTTGGATCAGTACCCAAAGTTAATGACCATATGTGAGGCTCCCTCTTCACCACAATAGTCCCGGACAATGTATGCACTACAACCAACACCGCACCAATCTCCCTCTTAATCTCACAAAAACCACCAGGATACTTGAATGTCTTCTTTTTAGACAGCAACTTCTTCAACCGGCCTCAGACTTGGAGGTGCTGACTTTCCCTCCAACTGCTTCACACTCGGTTGCAAAACACTGGAGGTCACAGATTAATGATGCCAGCAGAACTTCATCGGTAAAAAGCAGATATGCACTACTGAGGTCACCAAACTGGATGCTAACACCTCCTGATTCTGTCCATGAAAATCACAAACAGCAGTGATGACAATGGACAGCTTTGGCAGAGTTGAACAGTTGAGAAACCAGAGGAAATTTTATTCCACGTGACTTACCTCTCAACAATGTGCTCATTATTCAAAATTTAATGTAAATGGTGATGTAAATTAAACAGGTTTAAGCTCCTAACAACTGATGTCCACACTCTCATGGGAATAATAGTAGTTAATGTATGGTAACTGGTGCACTTGGTGTCTGATTGGATAGATCACCGCACTGTGTTTTCAGGCTGTAAGGAAGATCTTTCATTGCCACTCCACATTACTACTGTGCTTTTTTCCTATCTTTGTTCAAGAGCGTGGTCTTTCAGTTTGAGAGCATGACTTATTGATTTATGTTACAACCCAGATGTGGTGTAGGGGTAAAGGAAGTAACATATAGCCGATGTTATCAGGCAATCACTTGTTTTATTGCCATGACTGAAATTAAATGAAAAATGAATGATACAAGGTTTGGATTATAATAACAAAAAGCGAGGGTTCGGGTTGTTGGGACCTGACCATCCAAGATGGTGGCAAAGACATAAACTGCACTTCCCAGGATTCCTTTGGGTCACTCATTGAGTAGCTCCACCCATGGACTCAGTAACCATTTCCATTGGCTACTGTAACATGATGGCTCATTCACAAGTACATGTGAATTCGGCTGCTGACCTGGAGGAAGGTCAGTTTTTTTGCTCTTTGGTTCCTGGCCTTTCAACACCCCTGCCCCGCAGGAGGTCAGCTCCGGCCCTTCTCACCTAAGCTCTCCAGCCAGAGACTGCATGAAGAAGCAGCTCTGCTCTGATCTATGTCTTGTTAGCAGACAGACATAGAAACACAAGGAACTTCTAAAGGCAGAAGACGCGAGTGCCTGCCTTTTGATCAACTAACTTCAACCAAGGAAGTTAGCACCAAGCCACCAAGCTGCAGAAACAGGACTGGACCAGTTTCCTTCCAGCTGCACAACTGGATCTCACACAGCAAGGACAACAACAACTTCGACCCTGGAACCACAACCTTCTCCAGTCGGCTTTCTCCAATCCCTCCTTTGAATTACAACCCCTTTCTTCCATGTAGTGGTAACGTACTGGGCTTTACCTTAGCATTAGTAATTGCACACGGCTGAGCAAGACTGTTCAACTTTAACTTCGGTGAATGTACATGTATTGATTTGGTTTGATGTAATTCATTAAGTTTTACTGTTGTGATAGTGTTGTAGTCAGGATATTTGGTTAGCTGGCTTCGCCACATCTCATGTGTTTAGTTAATGCTCCACACAGACATAGGGTCTTGCATGCAAACTAACCATCTTTTCTAACCATCTGCATCATCTGACACACATTAAGATCACTTACATAAACTGTGAATTGGTTTTAAACACAAACATACACATTCAGATAACCCCAACCCCCACATCACACCTCTTTGTTTTCCCTGAGCCCATGTGCTCCAAAGGACAAAGAGGTCATGTGGTGACACCCTGGCGGCCATCTTTGATCCGGCCATCTTTGTAGTTTTACAGTGCTCGCCATTTTGTTTTGTAGGCCATGCAGACATCAAAGACAAGTAGCCATCTTGTCTTTGTCTCCCTCTCTCTCTCTCTCACACACACACACACATATGCTCACACACTGTGTTTGGTTTGTTTAGTTTAGTTATTTAGTTAGATTACTATTGTGTTTTAACCTTTATTATCTTATAAATAAATATTTGTGGATCATACATGCTGGTCTGTTTAATGTTGTACAAGAGTGAATAATGCCAACCGCTGCTGTGTCAAGAACTCCAAAATCCTTCAACCTTTACTATCTATTGATATAGTGATTTTTGGTTATAGTTATTAATTTAATTATTAATCAGAGTTCTAAATTGATAGTTTAGTATATTTAATGAGACTTAGCTATGAGACTACATTAATTTGCTATCGTTTTCTCTTTGTTTCAAAGAGTGGTGCCCCGAGGATGATTTAATACACATTAAATCATATTATTCATTATAATTAATAATTATTTTGATAATTATTATTTACTTTTGATAGCCATTTTAATGTCTTTTGAGCTTATGTACCAATGTAATTTGGTGCCCTGTTATTATTAATATATATTGATAATTAAGTAATATTAATTTTATTAATATTGATAATTTTCTTTAATATTGTCTAATAACTAGACCAGCTCCTACCTGCGTTCCCCAACAGGGTGGTGTGAAAAGGAGGAAAGAAAACACACACCCTAGCCCTGAATATCACCTAACAAACAGACAACAAATACGCCAAAAAAAGGATAACTAAACCACAAACGAGTACCTCAGACTATTTAACAATCCACTATCGAAAGTCCACTGACTCCAGTTAAACTTATACACAATACCGAGTTAACAAATTCACAATACAATCGAGAGGCACAGGGGGGACAGATCAAGGTAATCACTGTCCGCCATAGCCTAGTCGCAGCTGGCTTTTAAACTCTCAACACGCGGCACAGCAGGCTGGTGATTGGGTATTCAGCGGTGACGTATCGGAGGCCGGATCACAACTGGCGGGAAACTGAGGGCATACACCTGAGGGTGTCACCCTGAAGGGGATCCCCAGAAGTGACGTCATCTTGGATCGGAGGGACAGCAAAGAAAAGGGCAAAAGGGAGAGCGCAGCACAGCAATATACAACAATAATAATAATAACGACGAGCGGTCACTCTGAGACCGTAACAGCCCTCAATTTGTCTTTAGAGCGCTGCCGTTAGCCACCAGCCCGCTGGTCAGATGGCTGGCTACCTACCTCGCTTGTAGATTCCGCCGTGCTGTCATGCAGCACTGGTTACAGAAAATGAGCTCAGCAGCAGTGCTGGGTCTAACAGTCCCTCTGCCTCACTCCTCGCCGCTAGGAGACTACTTCGCTAACGAGCCAGTCGTCCTCTCCTCCCGAAGTAACATTAGTCTGTCAGCAGCGTTGGGGTCGGCTAATCTGGTCCAGTTAGTTAATGTTAACTTTCTCAACTAACACCCGTGATCCTGGAGAGAGAGTGACTGAACATATTGAGAGAAACTCGTATTTTCTTCAAAACAAACCAGCAGAACTTGTAAGCCAGTTGTTACGAGCCAAGCCCTGTCTCTTTAAGGTGTGGCCTTGTGGGTGACCTGTGTGTGACGTAATCGAGCGGAGCTGCTGGTCTGTGTTGTTGTGATGGACAGAGACCAAAAAAGGTAGCGTGCGTTAGTTAGCCGCAGCCACAGTGAAGGATAATAGTCACTTACCGTTGCAGTGTTACAGAGAGGAGGTGCATTTATATGTTGCCGCTGATTTATGTAACGTACGTTCTTCTGAATAAAAACACAGGTCGTCACCGCAGAATTGACTCGCGAAGTCTGTTACCAACTGCTAGCCAGGCTAGACTAAAGTTAGTTAGCCAAGTCCAGGAAAACTCCCAACTACGGTTCGGAGCTGAGAAGCTAGAAAGGTAACACAGTGTTAACTAATGTAATAAATTAAAAAAAAGTTGGTTCTAGTGGTTCTAAGTGAATACCTCAGACAGCAGAAACCTGATGATAGTGAAGATGAAGAGGAGCAGACAACATGGAAGGGCAAGCCCCTACATGGCATGTACCACCGTCAGATAGAGGAAGTGGCTGATATCAAGAAGACCTACCAATGTCTGGAAAACGCTGGACTGGCAGACAGCACAGAAGCACTAATCATGGCAGCACAAGAACAGGCCCTAAGCACAAGGGCCATAGAAGCCAGGATCTACCATAGTAGATCAGACCCAAGGTGCAGGCTGTGCAAAGATGCCCCTGAGACGGTCCAGCACATAGTAGCAGGGTGTAAGATGCAAGCTGAATCAGCGTACATGGAGAGGCACAACCAAGTGGCTGGGATAGTGTACAGGAACATCTGTACCCAGTATGGACTAGAAGAACCCAAATCCCAATTGGACATTCCACCGAAGGTGGTTGAGAACAACAGGGCTAAGGTCCTGTGAGACTTCAGATTCCAGACTGACAAGCAGCTGCTGGCTAACCAACCGGACATAGTGGTGGTTGACAAACAGCAGAAGAGGGCAGTGGTGATAGATGTGGTGATACCAGCTGACAGCAACACCAGGAAGAAGGAACATGAAAAGGTTGAGAAGTACCAAGGGTTGAAAGAACAGCTGGAACAAATGTGGAAGGTCAAAGCCGAGGTGGTCCCCGTGGTAGTAGGAGCACTCGGGGCTGTGACCCCCACACTGGGAGAGTGGCTCCAGCAGATTCCAGGAACGACATCTGAAGCCTCAGTCCAGAAGAGCGCAGTCCTAGGAACAGCTAAGATACTGCACAGAACCCTCAAACTCCCAGGCCTCTGGTAGAGGACACAAGCTTGAGGAAGACATAGATACCACCCCACGACGGTGAGAGGGAGATGTTTTTTATATATAGATAAACAATAATGAACAACAACATACAATGTCAAACTATTTCTCTCAACTGTAAAGTGCTGGAATAAATACTGAATGATTAATGTAACAGGCTACTATATGCATATATGCACTATATGCATGTATACAGGTCTATATACAGTATAAACAGCATGCTTAGATTTATAGTTAACAACGAGGATGATGATGACGATGATGATGATGATGATGATGATGATGATGATGGGTACATGTTAAAAAAAACAGTGTGCTTTATTTGGCAAAACTCAACGCACAGACTCCGTCTACACTAAACTCCACCTCTTTGGTTCAGACTGAATTATCTCGTCATCTATGAAATGTATTGCCACTTTTTTTATAAACTTGCACCTGATGTCCTTCATTGACGTCCCAAATTATACTTTTTTTATGATCTTTTTATGATGCTCATGCTGTATGTTATATCATGTGTGCTGTCATATATGGTTGTTGATGTTGACTATAGTCTTTAATGCTCTTTGTGCAGATTTAACTCATTTTTCAAATAAACAAAGATTCCAAGTGCTCGCAGGCCACAGCAACAAGAGCGCTGTTCCAAACAGATATCTATGTAAAGTATCTTCACTGTGTAGTTCAGCCATAGAGCTGGTCAGAATCTTAACTCTGCTTCCACTCTAACACTACGGCCTACGACACTGCTCTCTGACCGGACTCATAAATGTGATAGTCCATGAGCCTGACCCACAAAATTTGGCCGTCGTCTCATAGTGATTTTTTTTAAAGGTCTATGTCCTTAGTGATGGAAAATGCATGATAGCATTGCAGCAATGGTAGCTTTCTATGTACTATCACTCCTTTGTTCATCCCTCCATCATTAAAGTTTTACACATAGATCCACTATAAAAGAGGGTAACCAACACACATATCATATTAAAGCTTAGACTACAATCTATCCATCGGTCACATTGTCATGACACTGAGGTCAAGATAATTTGACCTTTGACCTCTAATGCTGCAATGGGGCAAATTCTGAATGCCACTCCAAATGCCCTTATAACTAGCTTCATATATATCTGATGTGCCCATGGATAGTTCCAGCATAAAGAGCACAAAAAGATCTTTAAAATTATATATTACATGAATAACAACAATAACAACATTTCTTATCAGAATAAACGTAACTTTGTGCAGTTTGTATCTGATAGAATGATCAGAACTTTGGATTCTGTTATTGGGGCAGTTTGTAAACGGCTTTCTAAGCAGCAGAAACACAAAATAATACAAAAACTCAAAAAAAGAAATTAATTCTTTATCCACTATTTTATATTTTCCCACTCTTACCTCATTGTCAATATAAACATATTACAACTGATGAAGCCTCGATTCAGTAGCAGTGGGTTATAGTCCAGGTGATATGTGAAAATGATGTTCACTTTTTCACAAAGGCCTGAAACTTGGTACACCTGAACAGTTTGGAGCCCTGAACATTTTCAGGTATGGAGCCATCACAAAAACGCCTTCCACCATAACCAAATGATGTATTTTGCATAATATCTCCTTAAACCCAACATGATAACACATAAAAGGGGATGTCTACCCCTATGTTTTGATGGCCAACGTTTATAATGACACCATTCACAACATCATAAACTGTTCAGGTGAATAGTTAATGGTGTATTCAGTGATGTTGTATTAAGCAAATCACAGTATGTGAGAACCTATAGGCTAGACTTTATAATATGTCTGTTGCATGTAAAAGTTTAACCCTTTTGTTTATTAACCATGACAATACAGTGACTGTGAAACACGGAAGCTGCATACTAATTAGCGCAAGTGTTAGAAATGGGCGGGGGGGTTACAGGGAGAGGAGATGATAGTGACATCAATGTGTGCAAAGACGTAAAATGTCACAGAATGATGCATGTTTTTGGGATACAGTGTAAATATAGTACACACAGCATTTTTAGCTTTATAAAATGTTTAACTATGTTGTATGTATGGAGCTGTAATGTTTGCAGACAACATACAGACAACACACTGTACAGATTTGATGATGTATGCAGGCCCGATTCATTAATTAGACCCAAGGCTGTCTGAAGGTTTTACTGTCAAATGTTGCCAGCCTTTTGACTAACCGGGGTGGGGGGGTATTACCTTCACAGGCCACATGAGGGCCTCAGAGGCTTAAAAGTCACACATCTCTACTGCTGCTGAAACATTATACAGAAAGCATCCAGCGACGGGATTCTCTGTCCCACAACCTTCTAATTTAACGGCGCCGCGCTTGGCACAGGAACCCTGCATTCATATGCAAATCTGTGACTGACATGTATTCCAGCATCCTAATTTATAGAGAGAGAATTGGCCTTTTGATTATGGGCTGGAAGAATAGCAATTCAGAATATGATTACGTATAAATCACAAACATGTTTGCTCATCCATTGTAGATTTTGGGAAATGGGACGGAGTAACAAAGTTTAACAAGGTTTTTGGTCCCAGGTGAGTAAATATTATAACTTATTTAATGTTGTGATCAGGTTGTCTGAGTCTGCTGAGCACTTTTAAATACCTCCTATATGTTTATTTAAATACCTCGTATATGTATATTTAAATACCCTGTGAGGACTGTTAGGGTCAGGGCCGCAGCTACAACTGAGAGCACACATTTCATCATGCCCGGATTCTGATATTTTTTTTAAAATAAAATAAAATTGTACTATATATACAGTATATATATAAGGATTTTGTATTTCTCCCCTAGAATTATTATTTATTTATTTATTATTATTTTTTATTTATTATATTATTATCCAGGCAGTGTCATGAAGCCTTTTAGGGCGATGAAATGTACAGAGAACGTGATTGAACAGTTACATGAAAATGGAAAAAAAAGTTAATTAATTAGTTGTTTTGCGTGGTTAAAATAACTTCTTCTTCAGGAAGTTGGGTGACGCTGAGGTGATTTGGATTCACGACCTCAGTGTTTGTAAAATCCTGCGCACTGCGGACCTGGTTTAGGGGATTTGTTACGTTAAGGAGGATGAAAGAGCTGAAACGGGACGCTGTAAAAGTCTTATTGATGTCACCGTCTAAACATTATACTGAGATCCTAAAAAGAACAACGTCCATGTTGGTAAAGTTGCATTGTTAAAATAAAAAAAAAAGTGATTGATGTTGATGTGATCCCTGTGAACATAAGACGAACATCCTTACATACTGAGCCTCTGACGCATACTGACTAAAGACTAAATTGATTATGTTGCATATATTGTCAAAGTTGAGATTCATACAGAGACCATCGGTGACACATGAGAGGATTGTCTTGGCAACAATGCTGCGCTCTAAAAGGTTTTCTTGCTAGTAACTACACATATACCACAGATTATTTTTTACTTTTTTCTTCATTAATCAATCAATCTTTTAGCCTATAAAACATAGAAAATCTGGTGTCCAACCAACAAATACTTTCTGTTTACAGTGATGTAGAATCAACAAATCTTCACATTTGAGAAGCTAAAATCTAAAATTTGGAATTTTTGCTCGATAATTATTTCTGATGATCAATCGATTATCAATTAATTTTCTGTCCATCACAGGGTGCTGTTTTAAAACCAGTCATCGTCGACCTTAAATACAATGTAAGGACACATACTGCACATTGCTGAATATTTACAGGTGTGAATAAAACGTGTGTTTACACCGGTTCCATCTAATGGAGGTACTTAGGCCTCATACAAACTTCACATCTGCAAAAAGAAAACAGATTTTCTGTCTTAAATACTGAAAGTTAATGAAGCACCAAGGACATCTTTTATACGGCAGAAGTGAAATAAAAAAAGATGTTTTGATTAGACGAGACGTTACCAGACTGAATCACTTTCCTTTGTTCGCGATGTATGAGAATGTGTGAACACTTTACTTTTAGGTAAATGATGCACTGGTATAAAGGATTATAAAAGTGGTATATGTTTTAGTCTCACAGTCAATGGTTTTGACTGACTTTGACTGTGACTGCTTCCACCTATTCTTCAAGTATGATTCCTTTTCATCCTTCGCTAAGACTGTTAGTTCATAAAAACAGTTCTTAAAAGTCCCACTGATTAATGAAATCCATCTCGCAAAGCACTCTGCAATTGAAAAAATAGAAAAAAACAGGAAAGAGATGAAGGGCTAAATTTTCCTCATACCTCATTTATTCATCTAGGTATTCATTGCTTCTTGTGATTGCTCCGTTTTGTTTTAGGATAACGTTGCTGCTGTACACCATTATCGATACGACTGCAGGAAAATGATTGACCGTAAGTGAGGCCAATTGTGTGGCGGTCAAAATCGGATCGTGTTTTTATGCACTTGTGTTTCCATCCAAGGTCTGTTGTGCTTGCACAGCCTCATGTTGCAGCATCATTTGTGAAAGACATCTGAATCTCTTTATCTTGTCCACAAATTTCAATACACGAGAGCCAGTATGGGTTTTAATTTCTTTGCATTGGGTCTTTGTTAAAATCCTATGATCACTGGAGTGCTGCCGTTCATTATATTTGCCTCTTCCTTTAGATTTTTTTTGTGTTTGCTATAGTCATACAACACCTACTGCGTGAAAAGGCTCAGTCCTCCGACAAATGCAGACGGACAACTTGATTTCGTGGAACAGCAAAGGGCTGTCGATGCTCCATCCAGACGTCTCAGGTCCTCGTCCACCAGCGTTTGCTCTTCGTCTTTGCTTAGAACTGTTCTCTCGTCATGTGTTGTCTGCAATTAACTGCTTTATCCTGTTTCCAGCCTCTCTTGTCTCCTATGAATGATGTCCTTTGTGCCTTGCCTCTTTTGTGTGTGTGTGTGTGTGTGTGTGTGTGTGTGTGTGTGTGTCTGTCCTCCTTTTCCAGGTCTTCGTGGTAGAGAGGAGGTTTTTGGGGTCCAGGTCTTTCTTGCTTGGTGGCACCTGGAGGTTACTACCTACAAACTACTGTTTGCATATTTAATATTGTCACTCTTTTCCTCCATAGCATAACGTCGCTACTGTTATGTCTGTCTACACTCGTCATCTATCGCACGTCTGTCCATCCGGGAGAGGGAACCCTCCTCGGTTGCTCTTCCTGACGTCTCTTCCTTTTTTCCCCATTACAGGGTGGAGGATGGGGGGGTTGTTCTGCAATTAACTGCTTTGTACAGATTGTAAATTTGACCCTCTGAGGACAATTTGTGATTTGTGGCTATATAAATAAAACTCCTTTGACTTGACAAACTTTGCCTCACGCAACCATAGGAGGAGCTCTTAGGCAACAGTGGCTGTTAAAGCTTTGACTTTTCAAAAGATGTTAATGGATATGGTTGATTTGGTGTTAATCCTTCAGTGAGAGCTCATCATTTTACCACTGCTATCTAATACGTCCCGTCGTAAACATATTTAATTTGTGCAATAGTTTATCTTGCTAAAAGTTAGTAGTGGCTGGTAGTTTTATGTTGCGCCCTCTTTTCCCACGTTGCATTTACTATGTCTGTTAGTCTTGACAGTCACATTTCTAACAACACTACATTAAAATATTACAAATTTATCAAATAACAACACAATTATTTTGGTTCAGGGTAAAGGTGACATGTTCCTTCATTACTATGAACACACACACACACACACTACTTTGACTCACTTCAGCACCAAATGTGAATTAATCTGCTGCTGAAAATAGGTCCCAACAAATGTACTAGTTCCTCCTGTTTAAGTTAAAAACTACATTTAAAAAAAAAAAAAAAAATGACAGTATATATCCATGACACATTTTTAAAGATGTCAGTAGGAACCAATGGGCTTGGAGCTGAGAGCCACAGACTGGATAAGGAAGTTAGAAATTATTGAGAGACGGACGAACACATTGTTGGTTTTCGTGGGAGTTGTTAGCAATACAAAGTAAATAACGTCTTTAATTGCTAATGCATGTTTCTTTTCTAAGGGTCTCCATACTCTAAGTTATTAAACAGGTATAAGTACAAATAAGTATACTATACTGTATACTGTACCATTCTGTGCTCTCATTCTGTGAGCTTATGGTGGAGACAGAGAGAGGAATAGATGGAGAGCAAGGCCCCAAGGCCATACGTACTGTAGGTCCTCACTCCCAACAGAGGTTACTGTTCAACAGCTGTTTGCAACTTCATCACTGCAGCTCCCAGCAGGAATAATCTGCTGTAGTTCTTTATCACCCAATCCAGTTAAAATGAGGTTAAACAGAGAGCAGCGCAGCTTCACAGTCAAGCCTGCCGTGTTTCCAAACACTCCCAAAAGATTTGCCCTGATAAAGAAAAAAAAAATCCATCTGTATTCTGACAAATTGTGGGCTGAGTGGAGAGAGAGAGGGGAAGAAAAAAAAAAAAAACATGATTTATTTTCAAAGCTTTTATGATGCTTTCCATTGTTCCCCTCACGTTTTAGTCTCGATGCACGCTATGACTGCCAATGGGGATGTAACTGTTGCAGAGACACAAAGGAACTGCTCAAATTACACCTGTGACAATTACTACAGCAAGGCGCTGTCTGCGGGACAAAAGAGTGTTATCTAAAACTACTCACGGAGAATGTACAGAAAAAATCAATTACTGCGAAGGCTTTGTTGCAGGTTTTAGGCTGTCTGGTATGTCACACTTGAAATATTGTATTGCCAACAGCGGATTAGTACATCATTACTGATGTATTTTCTGTCTTTAAAATGTAAAATTACATACACTACCATACATACAAATTACCTCTGAGCTATAAGTTAGTCAATTTTCAATCTACATTCATAACATGTCTTTACTCCACATCGTTTCATAATGTAATAGGATAAGACAATTTGCTTAGGCCTTGATGAATTACAGAAACCTTGCATTGGCAGTCTAAAGCTAAAACTCTTTTTGTTCCAGCTGCTGAAAGCCAGGCCTATTAGAAAGCTCGATGATGAGATGACCGCTGACTTTAGGGGGTCATGTCAAGGAAAATGGAAATTTCTGGAAAAGCTAAACAGTTGAGGGAACTGTATCAGAACACTAGTCGATCAGGCTTTGGATAAACATACAAAACGGTTGTTAGGAGGATGCATTCATTGTTGGTTTTAGTCTTTTCATTGGATTTATTGACAATTCAATACAAAAAATGAATGAAAAACACCAGCTTTTAACCTTTAAGGTTAAAAGCTTTTTTTGTTCTTTTCAACATAGACATATGAATGCATCTCTCCTGCAGTCATTCCAGTACGACTGTTCCTTGTCTACAACATATTAGCAGATTATCTGGAAGCCCTCAGCACCCATTAACAATAGAGTTGTCACTAGCTGGAGAACACTGGGTTCTTAACACCACAAACCAACACACGTAGAAATTCATCTCAATTATTAGCTCAGTTGTCAAAACTGCTCAGAGTTAATAATGTGTGAACTTCAACGGCTCAGATGAAAGCTTAAGGAGCAGTGTGTAGCAATTGGCGGCATCTAGTGGCGAGGTTGCAGATTGCAACCAACTGAAACTTCTCCAGCGTGACAAGCGTGTAGGAGGACTATGGTGGCTGACGTGAAAATGTCAAAGCCCTCTCCCCTCTCTGGGCTACTGTAGAAACATGGCGGCCGGCTCCGTGAAGAGGACCCGCTCCCTATGTAGATATAATATTTCTGCCAATAGATCCCCCTAAATGCTACACGCTGTTGCTTTAATTGGTGTTTTCACAACACCACCAGTAACTACAAGCACTCCATATTTATAAGGCACCAAGGATTTTGAACTAAAGTGGGAAAAAAAGCAGGATACAAATTCCACGGGCTTTTTTATCTCAGCTGCCAGTTTACCCTCCGCCATAGATGGAAACAAGCTCTTTATCTAGAGGGTTCAAGAACAGCTTGCTCTCTTACTGTGGAACATAATCACCACATTTGTAAACGTAAAGCAGGGCTTTGAATATAACCATTCATCTTGAGTTTCCATGTTGTCGTTCAGACATCAAGGCTCTCCAAGGCCTGCGCTCAACACAGCAACGTACCTTGTATAAGAGAACCTAAAAGGCTTTGCCCAAAGTGCCAAGTAGCTTTGGGTCCTGATAACAGGACCACAAAGAGCCAACTTATGGTCGGCATTAATAGTGTGTTAGGCACACAGTTGTTTCTCCAGTTTGCTTTGACTGTGTTAACTGACTGCCACAGTCACAGCAGAAGAGAAGGCATTATAAATAAACATGCTGACATCTCAGCAGGTCCTGTAACAAACGTAACCATTTCCTCCCGTGAAATAACTTGAAATATCACACCCTCATTCTATTCGGATGGCTTGAGCAGTTTAGGGTTTGACTGATTTTCTTGGACACATGTATTTCTAACCAGACATTAAATGTGTTCAGAGAACAACTCTAATTTCCGGTGTTGAAATAATGAAAACTGGTCCGAGCGGGGTCACATGACAGCACAGCGTATCGTTCAGCATTATAAAGAATGTCACTGAAGCATTGTGTTAAAATGATGAATTCACCTATTCACCTTTTGCATTTCCTTTATGTCACTCCCTGTGTTAAATTGGATTGGATGAAATGCATCCCATATCAGCCATATTTACTAAGGCTATGGTTTAGTCAAACACTGCTGTGTCATACCAAAGTATAATTTTGTAAGCCTATTATGGAGGGTTCATTGTAGTGCCAATGCTCTTAAATAATATTAAATAATGCTGAAGTGGCAATACTTTGGATTCCAGCCTCCAACAGGAGAAAATCAAAGGTTGTCTGGTTAGAGAAGAAATTCTAAACATGAACATCTGTGTATCTTGCATTAATTTATTGTGAACAGTATTCTAGTTTCAGAACTTACAGGATTAATTTAGAAAATAATACAGAAAATAATGAATATACAGTGGGGGTGATATGTCTTGATTAAAAAAAAAAATATTTCACTGATTATGGCTTACTACTAGAGAATCTAGAAATATATGGCATTAGAAGGGTTAAAGTTGCAATGTGTAAGTTCTGGCCAGTATTTTAGATTAAATCATTCAAAAAATTAACTAACATTATAAAAAGAGTGTGAAGAAGTAACAGTTCTGACGTTATGTAAAGCATAATAAGTATTGTGCTGCAGAGATATCTACTGCCAACCAGCAAAGTCCGGCCCGTACCTTCTTGTAATACCACTTGTTCCTCAAGGAGCGATCGTGAGTCCAGTGTGTAGTGTCCAGTCTGCCCTCAGTCCAGAGAACAAAGAAGTAGAGCTGCCTCGAGGGCTTGTCAATAATACACCCAGGGTCCGTGTATGTTTCATAGTTCGTTTATTGGATTAAATCTAAAGTGGCAGAAACAAGAAAATGCACCCTCGCCTCGTTCTCCCCCGTTGCCGGGAGCCTGCTTCGCCGGCAGGTCCAAGAGACGTACCCCAAGTTAGCAGTTACCAATTGGCTCAAATTCAACTGCAACAAACACAAGGCTTTCATCCACAGGAGGAGGTGGTCCGGAAGCAGTTTCAGACACTGTCAGGTGTTGGTCGCTGGTCTGGGATCTGTAAACGCTTGCTGTCAGTTGACAATCGGGAAAGGATAGGGCCGTTACCTGCGATGGACCAGGCTTCGACAGCCTTGGCGTCTCCATCTAAGTCAGTTCTTGGGAAGAATAGTTGCTCGAGCAAGAACTGCAGAGTGATGGATTAAGCTGATTGAGATGCATGGCACAATGGCAGTCCAGACCCAGCTGGCTTACAGCCATATTATCGCTTTACCAATGCCATCTGACTCACCAGCTGAAGGGCGGGCGTGTGCTGCAGACCTGATAACGCAGTTGCAAGACTTCTCCCTAAAATAATGAGGGAGCAGGCAGAGGCAGCTGGCAAGGCCATGGCAGGGCTACGGGGTGTTAGGCGCCACCTGTGGCTGTCACAGTCCATGCTGGACAGGGTGTGTCTTCAAGGTTACCTGTGGAACTGTCTGCCATGTTTGGTTCTGATGCTACTAGGATGCTTCAGCAGGCTCAGGAAGCTTGCCGCTGTGCTCGTGAGGTGTCAAGTATTATGGCGATTCCAGGAATGCCACACAGTCAGGGGGATCTGAGGGGCCAGCTGGACGCATCACGGAGAGGCAGACTTAAATGGGGTAGAGGACGCGGTGGGGGCCATGGCCAGGGCCCGCCCTAGCCCCCGTCTCATTCCTGACACAGCGCCATCAGAGGTTTCGTACACCATGGGAAGCACTGGGGGCATCGTTTACAGTACATGAGCGCCCCTCCTGTGACAAGGTTGGCTTCATTCTTGAGCATTGCAGACATTCAGCACAGATACTTCACTACAGATACCAAACTGGGAAGGGCACAGGATATTTCTCAGGTTCTCTCGGGTCTCCTGCAGCAGCAGGGTAACAGGATACTGAACTACCTCGACGACTGGTTGATATGTGCTCAGACAGAGGAGCAGTGTCATTGCCATATATCGGTGTTGTTGGCACACATCTGGATTGCGCATCAATGGAAAAAAGTGCAGACTACAGCCCGCACAGACCACCCAGTTAGTTTCTAGGAATGTGGTTGGATGCCAGGACTGGTGACATTGGTATAAGAGAGGCAAGAATCCCTCAAAATCTGTCTCTCTCATGTTGGGCTTGGAACCAAGGTAACGTGGAGGCTATGTCTATGCCTCTTGGGCCTTATGGCAGCGTCAGTGCAAGTGGTGCCATTGGCTCTGCTGCACATGCGGCCGGTGCAGAGGTGCCTCTTGTACCTGGGGCTATGCCCTCAGAGACACCTGCAGACCATGGTGCTCGTCACCGGGAGGCTGTGTGTGGCCCTCAAGTGGTGGAAGACCCCAGCCAACATCTCAAAGGAGAGAATGCTTGGTCCAGCACTGCAGATGCATCCCTGGTGGGATGGGGCACAATCCACGACAGCAAGGGCACCAGCATATCAACGTCCTAGAGCTGTGGGCCATTCACCTACCGAGTGTGCCGGGCCGTCACATGCTTGTGAGAATGGACAGCACGGCGGCAGTGGCATATGTCAACAGGCAAGGGGGCTCGGGCTCCCCACGTCTTTGCAGGATGGCCCGCAGGCATGTGCACGATTTCCTTCACTCAGAGCCTTGCATGTTCCCGGGCGGGTGAACCGGGAGCCTGGGCCCAGGGGAATGGAGACTGCACTCAGAGGTAGTTGAGGTCACTATGTAACTGCTTCTGCACAAGGGAGTGGTGTGTGTTTCAGGAAAACAACAGACATACATACATTGGCTACATTTGCAAATGCATCTATGACGTTGTATCGAGGACTACTGTATGAACATTCCTGAATCAAAAGCCCTAAATTAACGGGGGGAAGTCCGTGCTAAACTTAAAGCACGGACCTACAACTCAGGTGATATGGATGAGTACAGGAAATCCAGGTATGCACTCCAGAGTGTTATTAGCAGTGCAAAGAGACAATACAGGGTCAAAGTGGAGTCTGACTTCCAGGGCTCCAACATCAGAAACATGTGAGCTGGACTAAGAACCACCTCAGACTACAAGAGGAAAATAGGCGTGCTGAGGTAATGTCTGTATCTCTCCCAAATGATCTGAACACCTTCTCCCCGGTTTGAGACAGTTACAAAAGGCCCAGGACCGCTGCCCACTAATAATATCCAGGGCAGATATGTGCAGATCTTATAGAAGGATCAACCCACACAAGGCACCTGGACCTGATGGCATCCCTGGCCGAGCTCTCAAGGTGCCCTCTGCCTGAATGACTACCGCCCAGTAGCAGTCACCTCCACCATCATGCTCATGCTTTGAGCGGTTAGTGAAATCCTTCATCACCTCCTCCCCCCCTCACTTACTGGACCCACTTCAATTTGCATACAGACCAAACAGATCTATGGATGACGCCATCGCCCTCGCCCTCCACACTGCCCTCTCACACCTGGACCAGAAGAACACATAGGTGAGAATGCTGCTCATAGACTTTAGTTCAACATTCAAAACCATTATTCCCTCCAAGCTCGTCATCAAGCTCGGAGACCTTGGACTCGACACCGCCCTCTGTGATTGGACCCTGAGCTTCCTGATGGGCAGACCCCAGGCTGTGCAGATAGACACCACCACATCCTCCACCCTGACTCTCAACACTGGCGCCCCACAAACCTGCATGCTTAGCCCTCTCCTTTACTCCCTGGCCACCCACGGCTCCAACATCACGTTTGCTGATGACAGGACCGTCATCGGCCTGAACAGGGACGAGGCGGCCTACAGAGAGGAGGTCAGAGTCCTGACATCTTGGTGCCAGACCAGCAAACTAAGGAGCCGATTGTGGATTACAGGAAGCGAGAGGGAGACGGACACGCCCTCGTCTCCATCAACGGGAACACGGTAGAGAGAGACAGCAGCTTCAGGTTCCTGGGGGTTCAAATCAGTGAGGACCTGACCTGGACTCAACACGCCAACCACTGAGAGTTTCCTATCACCGCCTGGTATAGCAGTTGCACCGCCCTCGACCGTAAGGCTCTACAGAGGGTGGTGAAAACTGCTCAGCACATCACCAAGGATGGAGCTGCCATCCATGGAGGACCTCTACATGCAGCAGTGCAGGAAGAAGGCCAACAGGATCATCAGAGACCCCAATCACCCCAACCACAAACTGTTCTGCTTTACCAATATACTTTCACTTTAAAGGGACTATTTGTAACTTTTCACTCGCATAAATCCTAACGGGTCGGATTCCCATGCGCGCTCGCGTGTGGGTACGCGAGCGGGCAGCAGCTATGCTCCTGCTGCCTGCTGCCTGCACACCGCGCTCGGCTCGCTCCAACTCCACGTGAACGCGCGCACACTACACACTGCAGAGAGTTAGTTTAGCTCTGAGAATATCTAGTCTATCTATAAATGCTGCCGCTCCTCCAGACCAACAGAGGTTTCCCATGTCTTGTGAAGTGACGGGGCTCCGCAGCGAGTTACGTTATCGTCCCGACCGGGTGTCGCTGTCTCCCCCCCCCCCCCCCCCCCGACCGGGTGTCAGTATCGGTGTCTCCCCCCTCCCCCCCCGTTCCCTCCGCGGTCGGCGGGCTGAACAGGAAAAGCCAGCACTATAATCAGCATTGATTCATGGAGAGACCTTCGTCTGGTCAGCTAACATTACTGCCAAGCAGGTGAAATACAGAGTGATATTGTGTGTTAGCTGACGTGTGTCCCCTCACTGTTTAGACCGGTGCTCGTTCATGTCAATGTATGCGCGAGCACAAGCGCCAGCGCGAGCAACAGGATGCTGACTTTCGTTGACATTGCGGCCACAGGTGTCGCTGTGAACAAGCAATTTCTGATTCTTACATATAGCCTCTTTAACTTTATACATATCCATATACTTACTGTTTTACAACCTGTTTACATCTCTGTTTATATCCATCCATGATCTGTAACCGTTTATCCTATTCAGGGTCGCGGGGGAGCTGGAGCCGATCCCAGCTGAAATTGGGTGAAGGTGGGGTTCACCCTGGACAGGTCGCCAGACTATCACAGGGCTGACATATAGAGACAGACAACCATTCACACTCACATTCACACCTACGGGCAACTTAGAGTCAACAATGAACCTAACCTGCATGTCTTTGGACTGTGGGAGGAAGCCAGAGAACCCGGAGAAAACCCACGCTAACACAGGGAGAGCATGCAAACTCCACATAGAAGGTCCCCAAGCCGGGTTTGAACCGACGACCGTCTTGATGTGAGTTGACGGTGCAAACCACTCCACCACCGTGCAGCATCTCTGTATACAGCCTATATATATTTATACTCTTCATTATGCGTATACATTTACTACATTCCTATTTACATGCAGCTTATTCATTTACAGTCTACCACAAATGTGTTTTACTTTATTTAATATTTATTTGTTATATTATATCCCTACATTCTAAATTTGATATCTTCGATTCTCATTTTGTTTTTTACTTGTGTGATATAATTAGCATTGTTGGAGGGAGCTTGGGACCCAAGATTTTCAGCTGCTTCTGTAATTGTTGTGCATTGGATAATAAATAACTTGAAACTTGACAGCAGCTAAAGGATTCACTGGCAAACACTTTCAAAGCACACCTTCCTCAAGACTGTTCAGCATAACGGCTGCTTATGGTGTTAGCCAACAGATATATTGTCAGGATTTCTCCCTTTTCATACTGATAATTTCAAGCAGGATTAAACCAGGAAACCTGTATCTACAATTCTACAATTTCATTTAGCAGATGAGTTCGTACAACACAAGCGAGGATCTAGATAGGAAGGAACAACGTGAGTAAGTGCAACAGCTTCAAGTCCGATTGGACACAGGTGCTGACATGCACCATTAACATTAACATTATCAACAACGCCATCAATGTCATCATCATCATGAATATCCTAATCAACATCAGCAACATCGTCAATATCCTCAATATCATCATTATCAACATCATCAATGTCATTAGGTGCGAAGGTCTGGGTCTGGGTCTTTAGCTATCTACAAGTGAAAACTCAGAAATCTCTCTCCCCTGGATGTACAGCATTATATTAGTGAAGCTTGTAACTGTTCACATTTTCTACGGGAACTGCACTGCGATGTCAGTGTGCATCATTTACAATATAATTAAGAATGTGCTGTTACATTTTTTATCCATCTATCTATTGAAATTCCATAAAGTAATTTACCATTGGAACATGTGTGTCTTGTAAGAGAGAGATTACGTGTCGCCATACAGTACACATGCAGTATTCTTCGCACATTTGCAGCCCTGAGTGTGTGATATTTTTGGGGATGTGGAAACCGAACACATCAGTCTTTTCTCCTCCTCAGCCATTGTGTGCAGCTGAGAGGCCAAGACGCCGCGTCCTCAATCTATTTCCCAGGCTGGGGCTCTGCACCACAGCTTGAGAAGCCCAGGTTTCCCTTTAGTCGTTCCCTTTTTAGCCTCCTTTTTACCTTTCTCAAACAATGGATCCTGCCCCTCTCCAAGCAGCAGCCCCCCAAACACTCGGTGAATAAAGTTAGTCCAACATGCGGCCCTTAAACCCACCCCGAGACTGCTGCCGGGCAGCCACACTCACAGAATTGTTTGTTAATAGTCCAATTAGATAATTGCCATCTTTCACTCCTTTTCCTCTCTGTTTCCCATAAAGGCATGAATGGCACTCAGGGAGGGGGGCAGATTGAAGAGGGCTTCTGGCCAGCTAAGGTGACAAGAAGGGCCAGAGAATGCTCCTTGCACTAGACCACTGGTTTGAATTGAATCATTGTGGCCTAATCAATGGTCTTATTGGATTACTGGCCACTGCTGTGTTCAGAGATATTGTTGCACTGACAATGAAAATAGCTAAGAGTTGGTGGTTGGGTGGGTGGGTGGGTGGGTAGTGGGCTGGAAGGCGAGTGGTGGAGAGAGGTAGGGGCCATTCCAGAGGTATGCGTGTGTGAGAGAGAGTGTAGGCAGCCTAAACACTAATGACAAGCTTTGTTCCCCTTTTTTGTCTTTTTCAAATGTGCAGGTTAAGATTATGAGAGCTGAAGATGGCTTCTGGGGTGCAATCATTTGAATACTGAAGGATGTGGCGTTAGCGGCCAGGACCTCGCTGGGCTGCTCTGCGTAACACCAGGAAACTTTAACACAATCCCTGTTAAAGCAGAGCCCGGCGTCGTTGCCGTGCTCAAACTGGCGGAGTCGTCACTGCCATGATAAATTTTGATCGACGTGGATTTGTTCGTTATTCTTTTCACCTGTCTCTCTCTCTCCCTCTCTCTGGCTCTCCCCCAGTGTCTCTTGCCTGCGATAGCATAGTGGCGAGATCCGCACATTGCAGAATTCTGTTGATCGTGAGAGAGTCAAAGGGAAAAACGGGATCAAAGTTCGCTGACATGCTGCGGCAATCAGATGCGCTGTGAAAAGTCGGTGGAAAAAAAATATCTGGCCGTGTTCTGCAGACGGAAGAATGAAGCACCCGGGAACTTTTTTCAGGTCTGGAAGAGTCGTACCTCTGTGATTGCGTGCGTTCATGTGGGGTTCACGGAGGCTCGGTTGCGAGGCAAGACCAATCATTTGTCTTGATTCTCTGGGCTGAGAGCAGGCAAACTGAGGGGGACGGGACGAGCAAACCCCTCCATCAAGACCTGATCTATTTCCCCAAACAATTTAGTGTATTCATGAGGTTACACAAATGTGGAGGCAGCAAAATTACCGTAATCAATTGAAACAGCGAGTGCGCATCCATGGCTCTGATTATTTGGAGATCATCTATCAGCCTGATGTCTATGTAACAAGGAAAGGGGGGCATTGAATTACTGTTGAGTTTCACTGAGAAGTCCATGATCATTGGGCAAGGGAGTTTGGTCAGTGATAATAGGGCTCCTCGGTCGGCCGACGGAAGTATTTCACCAAACATTAGATAGCTGACTCTGCCCTGCTGAAAGGTGCTGTTTTGAAACTAAACCCCACACTGTCCAGACGATCTGGTGCGCCGTGTTCTCTGTAATCTCCTTTTTTTTTCACCTGACAAAGGAAAAAAGAGGCGGACGAGCCACAGGTCCAAGAGAGGATAAACTGAGAATGGAGGTCAGGTACAACCAAGAGACGGAAGGGATGGGGCTGAAGAATGGACTAAAGAAGGGGAAAGATGACAAGGACTCCCAGGGCAGCTTGTCCAAAAGCTTCCTCAAGGAGCAGCAGGACTCCTTTTCCCCCTCTGGGACCGTGGACAACTGCGAGAAGAACAGGGGGAGCACGGGGGACCCAGACTACTGTCGGAGAATACTAGTCCGAGGTAAGGCTTGTGCACTTTCCTTTTTTTTTTTAACTTGCTGTGTCGTACTTCATACAGCCTTCGTACATAATGTGAGGAAATGTTGTCGAAACTGTTGTTACGTGCATTTTAAAAATCAAGAAACCTTCAAGAATTAAGTTGAAAAATGTAGTTTCTGTAATATCAGACAGTTGTTGTTGATTCATAGAAAGTTCACCATTAGGAGGATTTCACTTAACGAAAAAATTCATTTTTGAGGATTTTTTTGAAAGTACAATTACAGAAAAATAAAAATGTAAGAGAGCTAAATTATCTGTCATGAAAAAGAGATACTTGTTATTTAAGATATGTAGCTTAAATTCTAGGCCATAATTACTGCAGTGATATTTTTTCTTTTCATTTTTGTCACAAGACTTTTTGTAAATACTATGACGAGCAAGATTTTTCTTTAGATTTCATACTTAGATAATTACCTAATGTGAAATTATTCAAAAATGTTTAATGTTAATTATTAAAATTCACTTATAATTCCCTGTGCACATTTAGATGTGTGCAAGCAAGGTTTATGCATTTAGGGGGAAAAGGCCTACAGGGTTTATACTGTATGTACTGCATTACACTTTATAGGTGATAAATATCAAGATTACAAATATTTAAACACAGAAAAAAAGGAGTTGGGAGTTTGTTTTACTGATAATTAATGTCAACAAATCATTCCGTGGAATTGTGTGTATGAGTGTCAGTTGCCCAGAGAGTGATTTATGTAATTTCCTTCATGCATCAAGTGTTGGCCAAACAACTAACTATAAATATAACTTCACCATAAAACAGTTTATTAGTTACGCAAGATATTAATGAGACAGAGCAGCCTCACTACCTAAAATATTGTATTGGACATCACTCATATAATATTTGTTTTTATGTTAATAATAACATAATTATGAATGAATTTATTGCAAGCATCGCAAACACATTTATTTAGCATGATGTTTTATATAATTATAAATTATAGTCAATTTAATACTACATCTAAAAATTATATTGCATATACGTAATTTATTTTACTATAATTTTGACACCCATTGTTGTAATTTCTCTTTTGTAGTAAAATAGATACCACCGTATACATGAGTGAAAATCTTATTTAATACATTTTTTTTAATGTAATCTTTACTTATTATGTGTACACATCTTTTCAAAGACAATTGAATTCATACCGAATTACATAATTTAGGAGTTTTCCTTTCATAAGAATTATTCCAGACTGATATCCCCCTTTTAATAATTACTGATACAAAATAATATAATATAAGATGTAATGCATAATTCAAACAAACGGTATTCTTCTCTAAGTGCATCATGTTACATTTACTCCACATGCACTTCAGTTAAATTTAGTAAATACAATCTGAATTTGACTCATTACTATGAATTGTCAGTACCTCTGCCACTGTGCTATAATAATATTATTTATTATTACTAATAATAATAGTCTTTCACATAATGAACAATGTAAAATCAGTCTCCACCGAGGAATATATTGCATTCATCTGTTCTACCTGTTCCTTGGTTCTTCTCTGTGCCTCAGCGTTGTTGTTAATTCATCGTTGCAGATGCTAAAGGCTCCATCCGAGAGATTATCCTGCCTAAGGGTTTGGATTTGGACCGGCCCAAGCGAACCCGCACCTCCTTCACTGCAGAGCAGCTCTACCGGTTAGAGATGGAGTTTCAGAGGTGCCAGTATGTGGTCGGGAGGGAACGGACGGAACTGGCCCGTCAGCTCAATCTGTCTGAAACTCAGGTATGTTAACTGAAATATATGTATATATATATATGAATAGTGAGAATTTAATGTCACTTCCCTTTTGTGTCTGTCTTTAGTTTTCACACCAAATACTGTTATCATGTTACGATCTTTTAGGACCACTTGCTTTGTCACAGAGGAAGGTGAATTTACTCACATAACCCAATTAAATTTGTACGCCTTGATGCAAATAAATGTCCATTTTAGACAAAGCAGTTTTATTTTAAAGGTGCAATCATTTTCCATCCATATACCAAGAGGAATACTCCCATACATAATTACATATAGGCCTGTTTTACAAGCACTACCGATGTAAACAAATCTTTAATGGCACCGGTAATCATTAAGAACCTGTGTTAGTATTCACAGACCTTCAGCGTTTTGAAGAAGAGCGCCCGGCTGAACCTTTTGGTTTGCATCTGGAATATATTGTACCTTTAAGGATTTCCCCCACAGAGATATTTCTAATAATAGGCTATGTATCCCTTTAAAGTAAATGCATTGGCCTTCTTAATAAATCTAATGTAGTGTCCATATAGCTTATGGAGTGTTTGCCATTATTACCTGAAGCTGCTGAAATGAAAGCTGCCATTAGAAAAAAGTGCAGACTTGCTCCTCATGTCATACGTGTGGGGTCAGCGGTGTCCGCTGTGGTGTGTTTGACACCAGTTTCAGGTCAGCCTGTATGAAGTGGACCGTCTGCTTTGCTGTGTTTTCAGCTCCGGTTTCATTCATCCATTTGTTTATTTCTCTAAATGTGCAAAGCGGCTAACGGCGCCATCGGCTCGGTCTTTGGTGCTAATGTGTTTGTGGCTTTCACGCGGGCGGAAGGAGGTTGACCTCGAGTGGAGGTCTGCGAGAGCGAGAGGTCAATCTTTTTCTCACAAAATGACTCCAAGAACCGACAATTTGAATCTGATTGTTGATGCACAAACAAAACTCACCGATCCTTTTATCAACAGCTATGCACATTTTACTGACGGACTTTTACATTTTAAACGTTCTTTTTCATTCGACTAACACAATTGCTGCTTTTCCACATAAATTCGATAGCAGTTAATTAAGTGTCTGAAGATGTTATTTCGCTCACATAAAGGTAATCTAGAAAATAACCTTTGCTCCCTACTTAGGCAGGACAAAGGCTTCAGGATTTTTCTTCCAGTGTCTCCTTCTTGTCCTGATGAAATGCCTTTTAATGACAACATGGTGGAATTAACATTTTGTTCCCTGGTACTCGCGGGTTGTTTCATTAAGGAGTGACAGCCGTCGGCTGTGTGCACACCTCATCATCTTTGTTTGAGCTACCAGCTTCACCTTGTTTTCTCTGCACTGAGAATGGAACCTCTTACATGAACAAGATGTTCCTTATGAGCAGTCTTTACGTGGCAAACACAAACTATTGGGACAGATCAGCAGGGCTTCTTGATGTGAAATGGTTGTTAACAGCTGGTGAAGAGTTAAACCGCCCACTGGAAAAGGAAAGGAGAAAAAAAAAATCAATGTGATTGGAGGAGCAGTAGGATTGAGATGGTGACTCGCTGCTGATTGGTACATATACATTAAGTTCCATATGAAAAGCAGTCCGGTGTGATTACGGCAGACTTACAGCAACAAATCACCTTGTATTTGTGTCAGTTCTGACATTTATTCAATTAAGATTATGTGAAAGTGAACAATGGATACGCCAGAATAACTAAATGGATCTGTTGAGTCAGATGAGTGACTCGACCTAATTGTTAAATTATCACTGAGAGGGCGTTTCTGTTTATCCTCCTCAGGTATGGGAATATAGAGAAAGGGTTCTATTTGTTGTTTATCTTCAATAACCGCTGGATCTATACTCGACATACTTTCCACAAAATCTCAAGCTTTGAGAAACATTTCTGAAACAAATGGGAGTTGATGATCTTTGCCATCAGAAAGTACAAGAATCAGATGTCGTCATTAATCCGAGATGTAACTCTGGCAGAAATTTAGGATTTCTTCATTTCTGTATGAGGTTCTATATAATTCTGGAGGCAACATTTTACATTTTCAGCGCCAGGAAATCCCACGCTGCTAATAATTAAAAGAAGGTGCAGGTCATTGAACTTGGAGGTAGGAGAGAATGATGAACTTTAGGACTATTCAGGGGTTTGATGCCTTAAAAAATGTGCAGTTTATCTTGGAACATCTGCTGTCGACTAACAACATCAGGGCTTCAATTTACAATTATTTGCATATGTCATGCAGATTTCCAATTAACCGATTGATCGCTTAGCCCAGGGGTCAGCAATCTTTACTATCAAAAGAGACATTTTTGGCCAAAAAATAAATAAAAAAAAGGACCCAGGTGCAAACGAGAGGCGGGACACTGAAGAAACGTCTTGAGGAGATTTGGCTGGAAGCTCTTTTCAACAGGAGCTTCCAGTGTGTTTGTTCTGGAAAATGTCTTTAAATCACTTTTTTTGTTGTTTGCTAATTTTCCACTGTAGAAAGCAAACTAATCTGTCCACGCACTATTTAAATTCTTCATTTTCCTCCAAGAATTTTCTTTTTTTTGGATTTGGAAACCTACTGTAGCTAGGGAAACTCAAGACTAGCCAACACTATTGAGGATTTGCAAAATTAGAGGATAAGTGACGGGCCGTAGACGTACGTAGGCTATGACACACAGTTTAGGTCACTGAAATGTTATTTTATTATTCAGTGTAAAGGCTAGGGATGCACCGATCCAACTTTTTCAGTCTATATACCGATAGCGATACCTGATCTTTGGATATCGGCCCATTGGTAAGCGGTGCATCCCTAATATGCGCTACACATTTTTTGCAATTGGAGAATGTAAGAATCACTCTAGTCCTACAACAATGATTAATTAAAGTTAAAATGTTAAAAAAAAAAACATTATTTATTTCCATATAATTTCTTGTCAAAGCCGCAGGTTGCTGACCCCTGGTTTAGTCTATAAAATGCCAGAAAATAGTGAGAAAAAGCTAAAGTTCTTTAGAATTTTATATCGGTTGTTTTCTCCAATCAAAAGTCTTCTGAGATATTCAATTTACAATAATCCAAAACAGAGAAAAGCCACAAGTCTGTCTGGATTTTTTAACTGACTTAGAATTATTAAAATTATTGCTGATTGATTTTTCAGGTTTAAATAAAAAACATCATACCACAACTTTGCAACATGATCACAACAACCAATAAACGATAAAACAATGATCTGTTTTATATTATATTGGCAGTGATTCTGTGTGGGTTTCACATGGCAGCGGACTGTTTGGAGTTCATGCTTGAACCTTTTGGTAGCGTAGGAGGCTGAGGAAAGTTAGCAGTGTTTTACATATGAAAGGTTATCTGTGAGTCAAGTCTGATTGAATTAACCTCCTGCTGCCTGCTAGTGTATCACAGTGAGCTCTCTCCTCCTCCGTGACGGGATTAAATCACCAATCACAGTCTACGATCATTACCTGGTGGACCACTTGTGTGTCTCTGTCTGCATTTATAGCTTTGATGCATTAGTGAGTATCTGACAGTGCATGTGGTGATTGATCAACTTAACCCTCCTCCTACCAGCCTATTAAACACACTGTAAGAAATAACCATCAGAGCAAAGTGTGAACTTAATTTCTTCTTCCAAACGTTAGTTATGTAATTAATGTCATCTGAAGAAACACAACAGATTATCATTATTTTAGGTAAATTACAGTTAATTTGCATATTGTGTAAAACAAAAATAGAAAGAGCTCATGACTGGCAGAGTATCCCCCCCCCCCCCCCACACTTTAAATTAGGAACATGGCAAACATTTGATCCATCTCTTCTATTTGATCTATTTATGCTGCAACTGGGTGCTTTTGACTGGGCTCCCCTAATTGAAACAGAGAGAGAAAACAATGCTGTGAAGTCATTGAGGGACGAACTGATTGACAAAGTCATGAAAAATTGGAACGACGGAATAAAGCAGCTGTGAGATATGACAGACAGTAAAACCTCTGGGGTCTGATGAGGGTTAGTCTGTGAAGACACACAGTTCAATGGTGCAATTATCGTCAAGTAATCAGATTATTGCAACGCTATGATAAAAAGCCTGTCTTTAAAGATAGTTTTTTGGCCTTTATTGGTCAGTTAACAGTGAGAAGGCAGACAGGAAACAGGGAGGGGTGGGGGGGGGGAATGATATGCACCAAAGGCTGTGTGGAATGCACGGTAACCATTCGGCTACCAAGGCGCTCCGAAAAAATGCTTTCCAAACTGATGTTGTATTTAGATATTTAAATTCACATGTTTTTTGTATCCCATGAAGAAATTATATAATAATACATGATCTACACTATAACGAGGTTTAAAGGCTCTGTCTCTCGTGTGTGTGCCTCTCCAGGTGAAGGTCTGGTTCCAGAACCGGCGCACTAAGCAGAAGAAGGACCAGGGGAAGGACTCTGAGCTGCGGTCGGTGGTTTCAGAAACAGCGGCGACCTGCAGCGTCCTCAGACTACTGGAGCAGGGACGGCTGCTGACGCCCCCGGGCCTGCCGGGCCTGCTGCCCCACTGTGGCAGCGGCACGCTGGGCTCCGCCCTGCGCCCTCCCTCCATGGCCATGGCCAGCAACGGCAGCAGTAGCAGCAGCAGCGGCACAGCGGGGGGCAGCCCTCCTCTGCCCGCCGTCACCAGTTCGGGGACAGTGGCCGGCCTGCAGAGCTCATCGGCGGCTCACGGCCTCTTCGGCTTCCCCATGCCCTCCATACTCAGCGGCGTCGCCACCCGCATGTCCTCCAACCCCCTGTCCATGGCCGGCTCGCTGGCCGGCAACCTGCAGGAACTTTCCGCCCGCTACCTGAGCTCCTCTGCTTTTGAGCCTTACTCGCGGACCAATGGCAAAGAATCCATGGACAAGAAAATCCTGGAATGATGCTGTGTTTTCACATATCTACTGCTTCACTTATTCCTGTTTAGTCTGGACGCGTTTTGGGTTGTTTTCTTGGCTTTTACCATCTCTGTTTGGTTTCGCTCATTCTCTTTTATCTGTCTGTGTCATGTTCTGTAGCAGTTCATGTGTTCCAGTTGCACATCTGGCGCCTTGTACAAGGAAAACAAAGACCTACACAAGCTCATCTAACAAAGACAGGGTGGTGGGGGGGAAGAATTTGCACAAAATGTTCATATAGGACTTTGTTACAGAGATTTAGAGAGACTCTGAGGAGATTACTGAGGGATCTTTCAGGTTTCTGTTAAACAAATGTTTAGTCCTGTCTATCAATCCAAAATAACAATATACACAGGGGGCCCAGGGAATATGGCTGCTTCACACCACAAAAGCTCAGTGGCACATAATGTATAGCAGGAAGTACAGGATTGGTGACAGGAAGTGTAAAGTGATGGTACCTTTCTGAATTGTGTTTTATTATTATTTGACCGTGTTGGGTAGATGCATGTCACTGAAATGACTAGATGTAGAGAAAGAAAGCGAGTTGCCAAAAACACCTGAGCAGCGGTTTGTGAGATCCAACCAGCAAATCAAAAAAAAAAAGTAAATTTAAAATGCAGCATTATGAATGAACAAGCAAGGCCAATTTCTCAACTCAGAATTGGGGGATAAAAAAAGTGCCTCTGTTTGAAGGTCACTGCAAGGCCAGTGTCAGCACCAAACCCAATGCATTCGGCGTGTGAATGCAATTTGCTTATGCAGATGCCTTGCAAAGAAATCAGCTTACAAAAAGACCTTTTGTATATCCGTTGGTATTAAGTTTGGACCAAACCGAAACAGAATCCAGAGAAGGTGTTGTTATACAAGGTTCTATTGTTCAGTGTTGTTTTCTCTATCGTTTGATGAGGACTTTAACATTTTACAACAAAAAGTCTTCACTTTGTGGCATTTTCGTCTCCAAGATGCAGTACCTGACTTTTTTTTTTTTTTGTCTGTGATTTTAATACCACTGTGAGTTCTCAGAGTATTGGTGTACAGTTTTTATTCCATGCACGAGCTAAGCAAAGGAATGAGGTTGGTGAAAGGGGGGAGTTCTGAAGGAAAGCTTTTCAGCGTTAGTAAGCTGCTTGCTTTGTTGAACCCTACAAGGTAACATGTTTTTCAGTCATTAAGATAATACAATAACCTTTTCCTTCCTGCGTGAACATTTCAATATCCACATCCTTCACAAAGACTTCAGGCAGGCTGATGCACGTGGAGAGTGGGTGGAATTATTGTAGTATAAAAGTACTGGAAAGGAGAAATGTACCTTAAAATTGTTATTTTATTGTAAATTATTCACTTCTGTATCTAATAGATTATTAGTATATCTGGGGAAAATAATGAATGAATGAATGTATTAGCGGGTTGAGGAATCAATCCAAAGCTCTTTGGTGCTGTTGTTGTGAAATATCTTGAAATTTTGTGAAACGTGTGGTACAAATGTTCATATATATTATGTATGGCTACAGACAAAGACAAGTGTGTTTTTTCATTTTTCTTTCATACATGTTGCTGTGAATCAAGTTATGATAAATTTCATGACTGTTATACCTCATAACGCCACGGCCTGATGTTGTATGCTCCTGAAAGGTTTTTCCACTATTTTTTGGTCATGTGACTTACGATGTTATCACCACTAACCGCTGACGAGATGTAAATGGTAAATGGTAAATGGACTTGCATTTATATAGCGCTTTTCTAGTCTACCGACCACTCAAAGCGCTTTACACTACATGTCAGCTTTCACCCATTCACACACACATTCATACACTGATGGCAGAGGCTGCTAAGGTGTCAACTTTGCTCATCAGGATGTAATCTAAATACTCATTCACACACCGATGGCTATGCCTTCGGGAGCCATTTGGGGTTAAGTGCTAAAGCTCAAGGACACATCGACATGTGACCCGGAGCAGCCGGGGATCGAACCACCGACCTTCTGATTGGTGGACGACCTGCTCTACGCACTGAGCCACAGCCGCCCAATAATGTAGAACTCCTGGTTGAAGGTCAAACTTGTGACAAATAGCAGCATTACTGATTAGAATGAGAGGTTTCAAAGAGCAATTACAGGAGAACTACACTCTAAGAAAAGTCCGTAAAAATACGGGCCAATCAGGAGTTTTTCCCGGATTTTTAAATACGCTTTGCATTGTGGGAACAAGAACCTCCGCTAGCGCGAAAGTTGGAAGAGGCAGAGACCATCACACACGGCAAAGTTTAGTTCAAATTTAGAATTTGGAGAAATCTTTCTGTCACTTCTGTGGTATAAGATCAACAATTAATGTCTAACCAAAGTCATTTATGTTATGGACTTAACGTTAGCTCAATAACGTTTTAGTCGAAAGATGTTTTGTTGTTTAGTTCAGCTGCTGTCGACCATTAACGTTACCAGATACGCCAGGAATATTTTGCTGACTCATTTTGTGACTAACGCAAGTTTGTAATTTACATTTTTCCAATGTTTATATTTTAGACTTTAGTGGAGGATAGCCCCAGTTTTAGCCTCAGGTGGTTCGCAGAGACCGATAGGTAATGTATAAATGCTAGCGTTTGCGTCTGTTTTCCCTCCAGAATGTAAAGGTTGGGCCTGATATTTGGCTCGGTACGGAGGATATACTGTAAATCTACAGAATTTTCTGTTTTAGGATTAACAGAAGTGTCCGTGAATGGTACGGAGGACATCATGTAAATCAACAGAAATTTCCATTTTAGGGTTGAAGAAAATGTCCGTAATCTTAACGTAAAATGTCCTGGTGATAATCTGCCAGGACGTCATCTGTTTTTGTAGCAATCATGACATTGTGATCAATGGGGAAGTTTTAGATACATTTCATTAGAACAGCTACAGCTAATTATTTTTCATTATCAGTTAATCGTACCGTTTATAAAATGTCAGAAAACTGTGAAATTAGTCCCAATTTCCAAAGTGACATCTTCAAATGTCTTGTTTTTTTCCGACCAACAGTCCAAAAAGATCTATAACGGAGGAAACAGCAGCAAACCCTCACAAGTTGGAATCAGAATAACCAAATGATTCATCAATTATCAAAATAGTTCCCTGATCATTTTTGTTGATCGACTAATGAATTAACTGATTATCTGTATCACCTCTAGGTTTCATATTTGCCTGACATGGTGTTATATAGGCAAAAGTGGGGAATAAATCTGTGACACGGCAGGCGAGGTATAATTCCAAAGGGAATAGTGAAACCCCCATTCACTGTAAAAAAAAATACAATTTTTGTCCTCCTGTGTTTCAGTTTGATTTACCTGCCAAAAATCTCAGTTTTTATCCCGATGACAGAAGAGTTGAGTTGATCAAAATTAGGATATATGCTCCTCTGGCTTCAATAATTACCGCAAGCTCGTAACGATAAGCTTTATGAGCAGCGGGGGGGCTCGGTGACCTCTTTTCACTCTGGGTGCGCTGCTCAGAGGTTGTTCAAGCTTGATGAGGGACCTGCAGACAGCATTCAGGGCTGAAACGCACATTGATCTTGTTTGTTGTTTTTGGTGTGAAAAAAAAAAATCATGTAATTCATATTTTCATTTAGAGTTAATATTCTCCAGAAAAAAAAACACCAGAATTGAGCATCAATCAAAGATAATTCTTCTATCAGGTCTCTGTCAGTGAAACTAAATGTGATTTTAAATTGTAATTTTCAAGAAATGCATTAATAATACAGCATTTTACATAGATTTTATTTTTTTGCTGGACAATCATTGAAACAATTTCATCATAATGTGTAATTTATTAGATTGATATCGATTAGTAACAGAAATCATAACTCACAGGCCACTTACTAGCTTCTCAAGAGCTCAATCACTAGTTCCCATCCGCTGATGAAGACCGCGAGATGTGGTTGAAAGCTCTGGAGTAAGCATTTAGTTACTATGCACACGTCACCATGGACTTGGACTGAGCTGAGAGAGTGTAACGGGACGTGGATATGGAAGAGAGCCTGGTGGGCCGTGGCCGAGGTCGTGCAGCGTTACCACCTTTAAGAAGACACAACACCTCGTCTGGACTGGAGTAAAAGACACTGTGTCTGAAAGCAACTGGCTAAAATACAGAATCTAGAGTCATTTAATCATTTACAGGAATAAATTAAGAGCAACAGTGGTCCTCATCAGTACTTGAGGATGTGGACCAGAAGCACCGGTTTAGTTGTGGTGTCTCTGCCAGTGGTGGAAGCACTGTAGTTGAGCATCATTTTGAGGTACTTCACAATCAATTTATGCTACTTTACTTTAATTCCACAACATTTCAGAGGCAAATATTGATATACTAATATATACTCTGACAACTATACTTCATTTGCAAATTAAGATTTAAAGGTCCCATATTGTAAAAGTGAGATTTTCATGTCTTTTATATTATAAAACAGGTTTAAGTGATATATAAATACTGTGAAAGTATCAAAACACTCAATCCATGGAGAAATACACACAGCCCAAATTCAGAAACTGTGCGTTTGAAACAAGCCGTCGGGAATTCTGTCCATTTGTGATGTCACAAATCTACAATATTTATAGACCGTTTCAATGTTTTAAACGTAAAACATACTAAATGTGTCCCAGTTTATTTCCCGTTGCTGTGTTATTTGAATGACATCAGCTGACAGGAAGTAAACATGGACCCCAAGCTGTTGCCTAGCAACGCAATTCCGTTGGAATGCGCTAAAACGGAGCGTTTCAGACAGAGCATGAATACAGGTATATTCAGACAGACAGTATGAGGAATAATAATGTGTTTTTTGAACATTAAAGCATGTAAACATGTTCTAGTAGAAACCCAAAATGCGAGCATGAACCTGCAAATGAGCATGATATGGGACCTTTAAAACATATGATCAATTTATCTAACATGATTTATTGTTAAAGATTAAACTACCCTACAGTAGTATACTATATTTTGCTGATAATACTTCTGTACGTTTACTATAGTAAAAGTTTTAAATGGGCTTTCCACAACTTTTACTGAGCTTTTTAAGGATCTAAGTACTTTGGCCGTCGCTGGCTGTTGCTGTGAATAGAAAATAAGGACTTCCATCGCGGTTATTTTGTGCTTCTTCTGGCAGAGTAATCACAGTAAAATTCAGGGACTGTCCTAACAGAGGAAAAACTGAGGCTCTTTAGTGAGCAGACCCACAGAAACCAATCCTCCCCACTGTGTCTTGGGAATCTCCCGGGGGAAAAAAAGGTCACATTTACGCCTCCAACCGCCTCTCCACCCCCCCACAGCCCACCCCACCCATTCTCTCCCTTCACCCCAAGTCCAATTAGAAGGAAGGTCGGGGAGGTTTTTGTAAGTGGGGGGTTTCGAGGGGGGAGTGTGTGTATGTCTGTGTGTGTGTGTATGCACGCGCAGGACTGTCATAGCTGCAGACCACCAACATATTCCCCCCCCCCGTCACATGGTCCGGTCTTTAAGCTCAGGTCTTAGGAGGTGAAAGAAAGGCTACATCCTGTCTTGTTTTTAGTATCTGTTTTTTTGGCCTTGTCCTTTTTGTGCCGGGATTAACATGCTAACAAGTCTTTACAGAAGAAGAAGCGACCCTGTTGCAGCGCTATACGGATCTACAGGTTGTGAAAAAAAACCTGCACAGTTTAGTCTTTCTGCTTCCTCACAGAATAATTAATCCCATTAAGTAATCAAAGAATGAGGGGAGCGGAAACCTCTCGAAAGCAAGGGTTCCACTTGTGTATTCTGTAAAACACTTAGCATAAAGCCATGAAATAACCGTAATTACCAAATGTGTTGAAATACTACAATGTTTAATTACATCTGCAGCACCCTTGCTACCGTATTGTATCGGCAGCTTAGAATACCAAGAAATTTCCATGTCGCTTTTACAGTTTCACCAACGGCTACGCAGAAGGAGCACACAATCCTAGTACACAAGTAACTAAGCTACAATATTACTTGCAGTGGAAGTACGAAAGTAAAATGAGCAAAGCAATTGTCATTTAGCCTCGTCTCTATTCTGTTGATTGATTACTTATTTACTGATTTACTTTTGGAACTATTTAAACCTGCACTGGCAATATTTTCATATTAACAATGGATCAATGAGTGAATTATCACGCGGCTGCAGCTCTTCGGAGCTCATTGTTTTGGTTCATTCTCACGGCTCTCGACACCCAGTTAAAGACCAGCTGGTGAGCATAGTGGAGCATTTAGCAGCTACACATCCAAATATTTTTTACTTTTAGATATTTTATTGAGGTGTTTGGAACAGTTGTTGACAATTATAAAAAAGATACCATTATTTTTTTGTAAGAACAGGCGACAGAAACAACAAAGGAAAAGATAAGATTGTTATCGTTAATAATGAAATAGAAAATAATAACAGAAATAACATGGAATGTTTCCTAAAAACAGGGTACAACCAAAGCTGTACTTGAAACAAATACAGTAGATTCGTAGCAAAACATTTACCCTTACAGATTACTCTTAAGTGGAGGGTCAGTCATACGTATTAGACCATACGGACATACAGTACATACACAAACCCTCATTCATTTAGTCTATCTTTGAGGTTCGTAGCCAACAAACACAAATACAGATAAAAAACAAAAAGAAACACAGAAGGAAAAAAAGAAAAATGGAAAAAGAACCTCAGCAAAATATCTAAAACCTGGTAAGATGGTCAAAAATGATTGTATCCAACTATAAAGCAAGGAATCTCTGTCTGTCTCTCTGTCTGTATGTCCTTCACATATCTCCAGAACAGCTCATCCGATCGACTTCACACTTGGCGGGTGTATTGCTGGGGAACCGAGGGAGTGCTTGTTGGTGCAATTTGGATGTGCAACTCATTCAATATCAATAAACTTTGAATAAACAGGCGACAGCAGCGGGGTCAGAGCTTCAGGTCTCTGCAGACATCCAGCATGTGGTCTGCAGCGGGCAGACTGCAGCTCCTGGATACAGCCTGCTAACGCTGGATAACCTTACAACCAAACTTTTCTTCCCTGGAGTCAATGAGCACGGGCGGATAGCCTACAGCAGGGGTCTCCAACCTTTTTTCCTCTGAGAGCTAATTTGACAAAATGAAAGTGTCCGAGAGTTACACATAGCGCCACCAAGTTGTACATCGCCAACAGCAGACATCATTTCTGTCTTACTTTCATGGTCCTTCAATAACGTTTCAGCCACCGCAGTCATCGCTTCTATTACAATCCCTCCATCGGTGAAGGGCTTTTTGTTTCGTTAGGATGTGAGCCACTAAACGAAGCCTCTGCTGCAGCGTTCGCCTTCTTCTTCCTCAGTCTGGTAAACAGAGACTGTCGTCTTTTAAGCGTTGTTTTCAGCTCCTTTACCTTCTCTGTTCATAAACTGCTACCAGCCTGAAAGTCCCGTGAAAAGTTGTCATGGACTTTGGTGAAGTGGCGCTCTACGTTACATCTTCTACCGACCAACACGCTTGCACCGTAAATGAGACACACACATTTGTCATCACCCATTCCTCATTAAAAGAATATATTTTTTTGCTTTTCATTGGCCTGGCTATTTTCTGCGGTCATCATCAAATCTGGTGTACGCTTGCTGGTCTTCTCTGTTACCGCGTCGCTGATGTCATGAAATTTGAAAGCAGCGCAACTTGTCGGCCGATTGGCAAATAATCAGTTTGTGTCAGAAGGGGGGGTGGCAATGTCTGTGAATTTGATTGGATAGACATTTAAACTGGTTTACAATGAGACTTTGTGTTATTATCAAATTTATGTCCATATTCTTGTAACCTTTAGTGAGCCACTCAGAAACAGGTAGCGAGCGAACGACTGGTAGCGTGTGAGCCTACAGGAACAGCGCCGCTCTGCCTTTGCAACCCAAATTGTGTATGTTTTTGCCGTTCCGACTTATAACGTCCACGCCGGCAAAATACCTCCACTAATTAAATCCATGCACTACTTTATATCCGCATTTGTTATGTCAAAGCAAGCGACTAATACGCCTATTTGGAAATTACCTCCGCTAAGTGTATTTCACCGATGTTTCTGATCGAGAGTAACCGCGACATGTGTGTGTGACGCAACTATGTCATGGCAGGTGTATTGCTCCGGATCCAAGGACGCGCAGTGTCGAGCGTGAAGTTGTTTGTATGAGCGAGAGAAAACTGCAAGCTGCAACACCACAGGCCGAACATCCAGCCCGTTCTGAACAGGCATGTTTTGAACCAACTCAGTCTCACGGCAGTTCGTGAAATGGTTGCAAAATTTGATTCGTGTACATTCACATGAATTTTTCTTTTTTTTTTCATGACGCTCAGCACGACTTCCAACAACATATTTTTCGTGCATTTTCCTTTGAATGTCCAGCAACACGTGATGCACGTGTCAATTTCTGCTCCAGTCTTTTCAAAATAAAACTACTTAGTTAGGTTTAGGAAAAGATGCAGTTTGGGTTAAAATAACTCTGGAAGTGCTGTAACTTAAGGATGTTACGTGACAAATAAATAAACGTTGACTTCTGGTTTCACACAGGTAACGAACCAACACAAACCCCGGTCTACTGGGCGAAAGTCCTGTGTATTTTGACCCGGTTCACAATTAAGTGGATTACATATAAATTGATTCCGTGCTGACCATCACGAAAAAAAAAATTGAAATTCGTGTGAAATCAATACATTTAAATTTCGTGGCTATTTCACTGACTGCTGTGCGACTGGGCTGTTTGAACAGGCACTGCACTGGTTCCAGAAATACCACCCTCCGACTCCAACAAAATAAAAACTCAGAGATCTTAAATACTATTTAAAATAAGTAGTCTTTGATAGAAGTTTCCCCCAGACGTTGAATGAAAGGTTGCCATATTTAATCAAATCTATCTGCCTGATCCATCCTAAAATATCTAATCCTCTCCACCTCAGCTGTCCAAGGTACAAGGTCCACTATAGTCACATTTTAATTAGATACACATTTCCCCTTCCATACATATCTTAGCAGACATGAGCCAAAATTAAGAAAGCATTGGTGAGCGGATGAGAGACCACCCAAGGTATCCGATAAATTAAAAATAATAGTTTAGGAGTCTGGTTTTACATATAGTATTAAAACCATTAAGCTAGTTAGTTTCAATCTTGAGACATCTCACATTCAGCTGTGAGATGGATTGGCCTTGCTAACGTCACATTCCTCACACAAAGGTGAAACGGAGGGGAATATCGTGTGCAGTTTCACCTTGGAGTAATGTAGTCTGTGTACGATCTTATATTGCATGAGGCTATAGATCCTAATTTTTTTCCTCAGGAGTTGGTGGAGACCTCGAGCCAAAAGGAGAGTAAACATCAGACTTAAATTAATCTGATCGACACAAACGCAACTGATATTGCTTCACGCCTGGTGGTTGTGGAAATAGGCCAACACTTAAAGGTCACATGTTATGCTCACTTTCAGGTCCATACATGTATTTTAATTTTCTAATAGAACATCTTTACATGCTGTAATGTTCATAAGACACTTTATTCTCCTCATACTGTCTGCCTGAATATGCCTGTATTTCAGTCTTGGTTCAGTGCCTGTCTCTTTTAAAAACCCCTCCCAAAAACGCCCAGTCTGCTCTGATTGGTCAGCGTTTCCGGGTCTGCGCTGTCAATCACGCATCACTGAACTGTGTGACTACTAAACAAATTAAAAATTTATGAAGTAAAATCTTCACACATCGCACATTCCAGCAAGAATGTGATCCGAAATCGGGGAGATATTAACATCTGCAGCCAAGATTACAGGTTTCCCTTGGTGCTTTTGCTCCGGTAAATATGCTATTTACAGTATATCTCTCTGTCCCTTTTTTTCGTGATGGTCAACACAAAATCAATTCATATGTAATCCACGTAATAGTGAACCGGGAAGTATAGAGAGCAGTGAACGTCGCTTATGAGGAGGTCGGGATGGATGGATGGGTGGGTCTAAAAACAACGGACTTTCGCTCAGGATACCGCTGTTCGTGTCCCGTGTGAAACCACAAGTCGACATTGATTTATTTGTCAGGTAATGTCTTTTACTTAAGTTACAGCACTTCTGGGGTTATATTAACCCAAACCGCAATCTTTTCCTGTACCTAACTAAGTAGTTTTGTTGCCTAATCCTAACCAAGTGGATCCTTCTTCCGGCGATCTTCCGCATCCATTGGGCACATGGAATAGGGACGCAGTAACGTCCGCTCGGTCACATGACTCGGTCACGGGGTCCCATTCACATGAACGGAGGAAAGGAAATAACTCTGGATTTTACAACTTTTAAAACCTAATGATTTAAATAAGGGCTATTAGAGTGTTCATACTGGGGAGTTGATTCACCTCAAAAAAATGATCCTCTTAGTTACGGACGTCTCTTTCCCGATGTAAGTCTATGGGGAAAGTATTTTTGGGCCCAATGGCATCATGTGACGGACACAGAAGTTTCAGTTCCGCCGTTTGGCCACTACGAACGTTGGGATCAATGACCAGTGCTCTTCCTGGGGGCTTGGGGAGGACCACCAGTCCCCCCGTTAGATTGTCCCACACATATTATCGCCCATGCTCGCGATGTATACGAGAATGACACCTGTAACTCGAAATGCATATGACATAAAAATTTTAAATGAATGACAAAAATGAGACTAGACTAAAATACCTGACTGTTATGACTAAAAAGTAATAAAAACCAGGTGTCGAAATGAACACTGGTGCTTATCAGAGCTCTGATGCCTGCTCCTGCTTTAAGCTCTGCAGAGTTGAAGGGAACTGTATGAGCAGTGAGTTTGGCATTGAAAATAAAATTTGACATTTTAAAAGGAAACATTGGCACTGAAAAAATAAAAAAAAATAGGCATTAACATTTTTTTTATATTTTTTGCATTCTGATGTTTTCAGATTGAAAAAAAACGTCAGCGTAAAAAAAAGTGACACTGAAATCAGAAGATTGTCATTGAAAAACACATCAGAATGCAAACAATATCACGATACAATTAAATTATTTTTAATGCCTGTGTTTTATTTTTCAGAGAAACTTTTTTCAGTGCAATGTTTAATTTCTCAATGCCAAAACTTACTGTCACTATTTTTAGCTCCATAGAACTGCAGAGCTGGATGATAATTCAACCCTAAAGGGATCAATTTTCACATTAGTTATAATCATTTTACTAATTGTTCATATTAAAAATATTGGTTTGTGCAGCTTTCAAGATACGAAAAGGTTAAAAAAGCGACCTGTCTGCAACAGGGTATGATCTCCTGTGAGTCTCCTGCTTTAACATCAACAGCAGTAGACACAAAATGAATGCATGAATATTACGTTACCTATTTGCCTAGATGGCTGGATCTGAGGAGTTTGAGGGAAATCATATCCCTTTGAACTCATCATAAAAGACTCAGCGGAAAAAACGGTATTTCGAAAATGAGGGCACTGCGCCTGTAGGTAGAAGCCCTTCACTTGCATTAATTTGCTATTTTTTGCATGCGGCCTGAAACGTTTGGATGAGCTCTCTAGGGGTTGCCGTCAGCCTCACCACGGCAGTGCTTACCACTTCAGTCTGTAGTGCTTTTCCGCCATCAGAGAGAGAGAGAGAGCTGTGCGTGTCTGTATGTGATGTGTGACTGCCGGTGTGCTGGTTGTGCAGGGGGGGCATGGTTCAAAATCATCTTCAAAAAGTCGCTTACAGGCTATTGTGCAGAGCATGCTGCCTCAAATGAGAATGGATCGGAGCCTCAAAAACGAGAAAACAGCAAACTAAGACTTTTTAAGGGGAAATCTGTGCTATCATGTAATTTTACCTGTCACTCAACAGTTCACTCAACAGTTCACTCACCAGGACATTGTGTGTGTGTGTGTGTGTGTGTGTGTGTGTGTGTGTGTGTGTGTGTGTGTTTGTGAGAGAGAGAGCACATATACATTAGCTACAGCAGAGGTTTCCAGTTCTTCGAGCTACAAATCACTAAGCATTTCTGTCAGATTTTCAATATCCTATCAACAATGGAATTACCGTAAATTTCACAACATCAAGTCACATTGTCACAACATTATAAGCGTTATGTGTTTACTGTTTTACTGGCCGAGGGGTCTGACAAAGCGTCAGCATGTGACGAGGTGGGATGAGAAGATATTCAGTTCAAGAATTATTTATTATTATAGCTCACCTGGTAGGGCGGGCGCTCCAAGTACCACGGCTCAGTCCTTACCGCACGCTACAACCCAGTATAAGTTCATTCATCTCTGTCTTCAAACTACGTCAATAAACAACAAACTAAACTGCAAATAACGACTAGAAATCTGTTGAATTGGGTCTGCATAGGATCATACCTATACCTACCTGTGTATAATGGAACATTGGAATCTGTAAAAATAATAAAAAATATGCCTTTACGGTGGCCAAACAGTGGAATTACAACTTCCGTGTCCGTCACGTGATGCCATTGGGCCCAAAAATACTTTTTTCCCATAGGCTTACATTGGGAAAGAGAGTCTGTAACTCAGCCCTTATTTAAATCATTATGTCCAAAAAGTTGTAAAATGCACTAATAGCTGAATCCAGAGTTATTTCCCTTCCTCCGTTCATGTGAATGAGACCCAGACGAGGTTGGACCGAGGGCTGGGAAGAGGAGTTAAAGGTAACACTATTGCGCCTGCTCTATGGGCCCAATGGATGCTGATAAATCGCCGGAAGATCCGGGTACTTTTATACTCGGAAGTCGAGCATTTTTGCTTCTTTTGCGCTACTGAGCAACTCTCATAGGAATGAACCGGGCCCCGCCTCCAACGCTGCTTCCAGTTCTCTTTATACATCCACGCTTCAGAACCGTAGTCCACAAACCAGTGGGTGTCGTCACTGACTACGTCCACTTCTTATATACAGTCTGAGTGAATCTCAACGCTTCCTGCAGATGTACCACATTAAAAGCCTTCAAGAGCAATCTCAGAGCAACAGAGTGGAGAGTAGTTCTATGGCATGACTGTGGAATTAATGTTTGGAATTTCGACTTTCTCATGACAGCTATTACAATGCATGTCAGGTTTTGCAGTAATTACTCCCCCGTGACAACGTAGTCAGGGGTATATAGCGCTCCGAGTGTCCGTCCTTCCATACGTTACACTTTCGTTTCCGGAGCAGAACTTGGAAACTATTTAAATTGACAGTGTGGTCTAGTTGTGCCTTTTGGGGGTTAGAAGTCCAGGGTGCCCATTGGTTAATTAGTTAATGCCCATTAATTCCATTAGTTCCAAAAGGGCAAAACCTTTGGCCCTACTTTAGTAAGGCTCAAGCAGTGAGCGGGGGTATGTGAGCCATGCTCACTTTTGCCTTGTGTTTGTTGCTGTGATAGTTTGTGGAAACATATAGTTAGCCTACAGGTATTAGATCACATTAAGGAAGTGCTTGAATTTCATATCTTCTTGACTTTATTTTTCATTCGGCACCAACTAGCCACTTGTCGTTAATTATGACAAAAGCATACAAGCTGTGATGTTGATAAAACATGATAGTGAATTGATGATAAGTCAACTTGTCTACTGTGAATAAGTCCTATGTAGCTCTCAAATGCAGCAAGCATACATTAAAATAAACTAAGAAAGAAACACAATCTGAATACTTCAGCACATTTCCCCCAAAATCCACGCTCTCCTTTCTGGTCTACCAAAGAATACAACAAATCAGCTATAATTAATTCAAAATTCTGCTGCACTTGTGCTGACTGAAACCAAAAGGAGAGCACACTTTATGCTTATTTTAAAGTCTTTACACTGGTTATCTGTTAGTTTTCGTATTGATTTTAAAATTCCTTCATTAGTTTATAAGGCACTACATGGCCGTGCACCAGACTACCTTGCAGAAATGCTTTTGGTTTATGAACCAGGAACTTAAGGCCCCTCAGATCCTCCGGTTCTTCTCTTTTAGTTGTTCCACAAAGCAGAACAAGAACATCTGGTGATGCTGCTTTCAGCCGCTGGAACAACCTTCCAGAGGAGCTGAGAGGAGCTGAAAATATAGATATTTTTAAACGTAAACTAAAACCCCATCTATTTAGTCTGGCTGCTATGTAGTGTTTTATAATTTTATGGTTTTATTGTTTATACTTATTTTATTTATCATCATCATTATAGTGTTTATTTTACTCTATTTCGTTTTATCAACATTTTATTGCTGTGGTTGTCTGTCTCTATGTGTCAGCCCTGTGATAGACTGGCGACCTGTCCAGGGTGTCCCCCGCCTTCGCCCAATGTCGGCTGGGATCGGCTCCAGCCCCCCCCCGCGACCCCTAACGGGATAAGCGGTTGAAGATGAGATGAGATGAGATGAGAACATTTTATTGCTGCTAACATTTATTCTGTTTTATTTTATTAATATTTAATTATTTTAATACAAGCTGCTCATTTTGTGTAGTTTCAGAATTTTCTATTTATTTAATTTTTATTGATATTTTTATTCCTTGTATTTTATTTATCTTTTATTATCTTAAATACCCATCTTTTATTGCTTTCTTATTCAGTGAACTTTTATCTTGGTTGTTTTGGTGTGCATTAGTCTCTAAATCCATTTTTTTTTTTTTTAACATACTACATTTTGTCAATCGTCTGTACAGCACCTTGAATTGCATTTGACTTGTTTGGAAGGTGCTATATAAATAAAGTTTGATTGATTGATTGATAAAGAATCCCAGACTTGCTTTTATTTTTAATGCAGCAGAACTGGCAGCTAGATATAATAACTGCATATAATATATGTAAGTGCTTATATTCTAATTATAGGCTATTATCAGATGTTCCTTATGTTATGATTAAAAGGTAATGCCCTGCCTACCCATGCTTTTATGTAGTGTTTTCTAATTTTATAGTTTTAGTTATTTTATTTATCATAATTTTAGTGTTTATTTTACTCTTATTTCGTTTAATCAACATTTTAATGCTGATCATTATTATCTCTTTTATTCTATTTGATGTTATTAATATTTAATTATTTTAATACAATCTGCTTATTTTGTGTAGTTTCATAATTTTGTATTTATTTAATTGTTATTGTTATTTTCATTTCCTTGTATTTTATTTATCTTTTATTGTCTTAAATACACATCTTTTATTGCTTTCTTATTCAGTGAATTTTTATCTTGGTTGTTTTGGTGTGCATTAGTCTCTAAATCCATTTTTTAACAGTCTACATTTTGTCAATCATCTGTACAGCACTTTGAATTGCATTTGACTTGATTGAAAGGTGCTATATAAATAAAGTTTGATTGATTGATTGATTGATAAAGAATCCCAGACTTGCTTTTATTTTTAATGCAGCAGAACTGGCAGCTAGATTTAATAACTGCAAGCTACTGCTACCTATATGCAAGTGCTTATTTTTTTATTATAGGCATTATTATCAGATGTTCCTTATGTTATGATTAAAAGGTAATGCCCATCCCCTCTGCATGACACATCCGGGTCCTCGGAGTCATATGACCAGCAGGCTCTGCTGTCACTTCTGTTATTCAGCAGCAGCTTGGAGAGCAACCCGACCCAACGTTAGCTTCTTATTCCAGGTTTCCTGCTCTTTATCCGAAGATGGCAACACTGGTGGCCAACAGGGCGATGGACGTGAACGGCCTGGCAGCAGCTGCGAGAACACACACCCAGGCTGTGACCAGGAACTACATCTCCCAACCCCGGCTAAGTATGTAACGTTATAGCAGGTCTGCTGGATGTAGCTTCAGCTGAAGCTAGGCGGCTAACAAGGTTGTCGTGCTGCATTCACGGACATTGGGGAACGGTGCGGAATACAGAGCTCTTGTTAGAACACTCAGCTTATCTCAAGCTTTTATTAGTAAAAAACACAAAAAAAATACAATTCTTGTTGTGGATAAAAATAGCTCGGATCCAGGATAGTAATACAGCGAAGTTTGAGTTTGATTAGAAATACTTAGTCATGGTTTTTCACACAAGAGTGTGTATATTCCCAGTGGCCGTGAATGCAGCATACGGGTGCAATGCTAGCTAGCTATCAAGCTATGCAGCTAAAATTGTGAATCACGATTATATACAAGCTGTCTGTTTTAAGCTGACAATCAAGTGTGAGTTTAGTAGTATAACCGTTGCTTTTCATGCTGTATTTATTAAACAAAATACACGTCATGTCATTCGTGTCAACTAGCAAAGCAGCTAAGCTAAGCTAGCTGTGGCTACTGCAGTGGATTAGCCAACACTGCAGACAGTCAGCTGACTGATGGCAGCAACACGACTCAAAGAGACATGCAGTGTGTTTGTGTTTAATGTGTTGAGATGTGAGCATGTAATGCAACGCTTTACTGCCTTCAGAGAGCCCTCACTGTCGTGTTGTTACTGTAATGTGGGTTCCTTGGTTGGAAATGTTGGAAGCTTCAAGAACAGACTGGTGAAGCTGCAGACTGGTGACAGATGTCTCATGTGACCCGATCACATGAGTGGTGCAGCCTGTTCTGATGAGACCAGGAAACCTGCAGTTTTCTCCTGTTGGTTTACTGACACCTTGACCCACAGTTGTTAGCCAAATGGATATAAGAAAAAAAAAAATTTGGTAAATGGACTTGCATTTATATAGCGCTTTTCTAGTCTTCCGTCCACTCAAAGCGCTTTACACCACATGTCAGCATTCACCCACAGATATCAGAGGCTGCGAAGGTGCCAACTTTGCCCATCAGGATGTAATCTAAATACTCCTTCAGGAGCAATTTGGGGTTAAGTGTTTTGCTCAAGGACACATCGACATGTGACCCGGAGCAGCCGGGGATCGAACCACCGACCTTCCGATTAGTGGCCAACCTGCTCTACCCTCTGAGCCACAGCCGCCCCCAAATATTTCTGTCCTTTACATGGCGATTTCAATCCAAAAGATATTACACAGTCAGACATACAGTATTCGAAGTTTGTCTGATGTGTTCACGGTGAACTAAATAATTGTAACACTGACAATTCTATAATTGTAGACCAGCAGTGTGTTCCGATCCGCGTACTTCTGTACTTACATAAAAATGCAGTGCACTATAAGTACCAGGATGTTGTACTCAAAACGGTGAAATCGTTGAGTGTGGAACGCTGGACACTTCTCACCCTCAACGGTCGTCATATTGGCTACGTAGCCGAAGGGGCGGGACCACATCCACCATTCAAACATGTGAAAATGGCGGCAGATGATGCAGGAGGTTTTGCGGAGCTGAACAACGTACCTTATAGATGCCAGTTCATGTGCCAGCTGCCGTAAAACCACGAAGAAGAAGAAGATATTTTGGCGGGTAGCGAGCGGTAGCGAGCCGCGATGAAATGTTGCGATCGTCATTTCCGGTAAGGGCGCCGCAGAGTATTCGATTTGAGACGACCCTAGCCCGTTGAAATTTACGCACTACTCAAGTAAGTACAGAGTGCACACAGTGCACTACATCGAAGTTTACTTCCAGAAGTACATTGATTGGAACACACTGCAGGTCTTGTGGAAAGTGTCACATTTAAGTTTCGCTGATGTGCGTGTTGGGTGTTAGAAACTTAGAAATCAGAACTCACAATGCTATTGGCATATGTGATCAAATATTTTTTCAGGTATTATATTTATTAGATCATGGGGGATAAAGAGATGGAAGGTGATAAGACGATTTATCTACCGATTTATTTGCTGTTATTGCCTTTATTGTATTGTGGACAGGGTCTGAAATTAACTTTTTTTCACTTCCTGCCACTGTGGCAGGCAAGTATTTTTTTTTGTCTGCCACTCACTTTTGAAATCTCTGCGCTTAATGAAGGAATATCATTTTAGATCTGATGCCATTCAATGTTCAATATATTTTACACAAAAAAACATTATATACCTGGTAAATTCCAGTGTTCAAATTACACCGTAGCTTCCGGGGAAGCCCTATTTTTCTGGGGTGGGAGGGTACTGTACACTGTACTGTACTTTGTTGTTGTCATCTACAGTGGTTATTTGCATAAAACACACAATTCAAATGATTATTTAAATATTTGCTTTGATTAAAAAAATCTTGGCAAGCTGCTTAGAACTAGTGTTAGGGAGTTAAACGGGTCATAATTCTCTCTCTAATATCTATTTTATATTGATGTGAAAACATCTCCTTCAAACAACTGGATATATTCAAGTTTCTCGCCAAAATTCAATTTTACGAGGTTACATTTGATTACACATCATGATAACGTTGTAATTTACCTTCACCCGATAGTCATTTTTCCTAAGCAGAGTTTGAACGCCTCATAATAATAACTCAATGGCACCTCCGTTAACGTTAGTATCTCCGCTATTTAACCAAGCAGGACTGTGCTGCCCACCGGCTGCTAACAGCTAACGTTACTAACTCTCCTCCTGCTGATTTAAACACAGATTTGTTGTTCACAGTGTTGCTTTAGCAGGGAAAAAATACGGTGCGCCCCTCAGGTTTAGTAGCGCCATGCTGTTCAGCTTTTTTTTCTTCTCATTGCCGTGGCTCCGGTCCCAATCAAACTGAAACATGATACAGCGTGCATTAGCGTCATTGTGCAGCGTAACTGTGGGAAAGCATCAATACAGAGGAATCGAAGGTCACGGAGGCATGAGATGCCAAGGAATCGGACAACTAGGAACCCGTTCTTAACGTGAACATGTTCTCTATTCCTAGCGTTTTCCCTGCCTGCCATAGTGGCGGATGGCCTGATGATTTTACCCGCCACTGCCAACAATTTACCCGCATTTGGCAGGTGGCGGTTGCTAATTTCAGACCCTGATTGTAGGGATGCAAGTCAATTTGTCAATTATTAATGATCATTGATTATCAAAATTGAGCAAAACTTGGAGGATCGGCTTGTCACTAAAGAATAGCTGGTCCACCTTAAAGTGAGCCTGAGCCGAAGTTGTTGCTAACTTCAGGGCCAACACCCTTCACTTTAAAGGGATAGTTCAGGTGTTTTGAAGTGGGGTTCTATGAGGTACTTATTCATAGTAGGTGTATTACTGACAATAGATGACGGTCGGCATGCCCCCAGCATCGCGAAACAGACAGGAGTACCGACAACGGAGCAAAGCAAAGCAATACAGTGCTGTGGATGGGGACGGCAGAAAAACGTATTTTAGACATCTAAAGAAAGGCTCACCTATATCTTTTTAAATGTACGCTATATTTAGAATATTTTCCGATGGCGAACTGAACTGAAAGTGAAACGTATCTATATTGTTTTTTTTGAGAGAGAGAGAGAGCACAGATAAGTTTTACTTTCAGTTCAGCTTCATACTCATCATAACACACACACACACACACACACACACACACACGCGCTCTTTCTCTCTCGAACGCATACTCGCTAACGTAACGCACACAACCTAATAGTGTTGTCGCGATACTGGAAATTTCTAACATTAATGCAATACCTTGAAAAATATCAATATCAATGCCACTTGGAAAACATTTACACAAAATTGAATCGATCAAATTTTAGATTTGTATTAAAAGATAAATATAACAAGGCTATAACATGACAACTCTCTTCTCTTGGCTAGTAGCAGAGAACATGAACAACAATTAAAATGTGCTATTATTATACATACCATCATCTTTCATGACCTAACACCATTGTGCTGTCCTCTCCTGGCTCGCAATGTCTCCACCTAGTGTTGAGTTTGAGTTTTGACCCTGTGAGGTTGCTGTAGTTGCTCAGTGTGGACTGTTGAAGCAGCAGAGTAGCAGGTCAAGCTAGCAATGTGAAGTCAGCAGCTAGTATGCCTGTAAGAATGAGCACACCTGTTGTTTCATGTCAAGTAAAATAGATCATTTGTGAAAACAATACGATCGCGATTGCAAATTTCTGTTAGCGCGTTAATGGTAGTTCCCATTATGTAACATGGGCTAACGGACTAAGCGCTAGTTACGTGCCACATGGTTGCAGTCATGCGAGCTATGTTAGGAGTTATTTCAGCATTATGCTGCCAAACTAAACACCAACGTTCAGGGAGGACAGAATAACCATAACAAAACCCGCAAATTATTATATTCAACCGGAGCGACCATGCTGCAGCGTTGTGTGTGTGTGTGTGTGTGTGTGTGTGTGTGTGTGTGTGTGTGTGTGTGTGTGTGTGTGTGAGCCATATGGTGATAAATCGCTGTCAGAGAGAAGAGAGAGTAAGAAAGTGCAGTTGGTACCCGTGTGTCGATACTGCGAAAAATAAGTATTGAAACCGCTTTAAATATGCTGTATAGGTATTAGAGGTCGACCGATTTATCGGTCGGCCGATTTATCGGTCGGCCGATTAATCGGGCCGATTATTTGACATTTTTTCATAATCGGCATCGGCCGATGCCTGAGCATATTAGGCCGATTATCAAGCAGGCACATCTGCGGGCAGCCAGTGTTGTTGTTGCTGTGGAACACGTGTGACTCCGCCCCTTGTGTGTCAATCAAATTGCCATTCTGCCGGGAGAAACCGGTAGGCTTAAATTCTTCTCTTTCAAAGCCCTTTATATTTAATTGGTTAGATATGAAATGCTCCGACGTTATCAATTCTGTTTTTGGTAACGGAGAATTTCTCTCCGTCGGTAACGTTAGCTGTGTGCGGGGTGGAGCAGCTCTCACAGACACGCTGCTGCAGCGCAGACACACACACACACACACACACACACACACACACACACACACAGAGCTTCTGCTCTTAGTAACTATGACGGAGAAAACTAAACTTATAAAGCGTGATTACACTTTACTAGAGTTGATGCTGACAATGCTTGTCATAAGTGCAAGTTTGCGTGTGAGGGCGGAAACACGAGCAATTTGTCGAAACATTTAGCAAAAAGTTCACTTCCTCATTAAACGTCTCTACGGTCTATGGGTCCTTCATAGCGTCTATGACGTCACTGGCCTGTGTGTAGTCCGCAGCATAGCAGATATGAGCAGCAGGCTGTGTAATACGAGTGAACAAAGTTATTATTATGTTTTGATCACTTAGATTGTGGCCATATAGCTTGTAACAGTGTCTGTCAACAAACAGAAATAAAAAACATGCTTTAGGACAGTTTTGGAAAGGTGCTTAAAAGGTTTTGAGCCCTGTACTATTACTACTATTAACCATCATGCACAAAATAAAATATGCACTGCAGTGCAGACACAAAGTGCAAATTGGAGAGACAGACCATAAGTGTTGTTCAATAGATGTTTACTTAAGTTAAGACATTTTGTGTATTATTTGTTATTATTAAGCTGTTATATTTTATCAGATGGAGGAAAAAAAGAAAACCAGCCAAACATATCGGCAAAAAAAAAATCGGCATCATATATCGGCCATCGGCTGTCCTGATTCTGTAAAAAATCGGCATCGGCATCGGCCATAAAAAAACCATATCGGTCGACCTCTAATAGGTATGTTTCGAAAAATCTATATTTTTGACAACACTAGTTCTAGGAGTTTGCTACTTGTATAATACATTTTAGTTTAAAAAAATTCCTTAAAAAAAATCCCTGATACATAGACCTGGGCCACACTGCCTGTGTGAGTAGCACGTTTGCGTCGCAGAACCTCTTGGCTTTTTATTTTCTGCGCCCATGTTAACAGGTTATTCATGAGCAGTGTGCCTCAGCTGCGTCTCTTCTAGAGATTCAAGGTCTCGCCTATTTTTTCAGCCTGTTTTCCACGACAGTGAAAATGAACTTTTGTCAGTATATGGACAACATACCAGCAACATTGCTACAGTTTCAATGACTATATCTGTAGAATATGTCACTATTTTTACAGATTTTAAACTCAACACTTCCTGTTACCGTTTCAAAATATAAGCCCCTCTAGTGTTTTTCAGTGGACAAAATTCCTTCATTTGTTAACACAAGGCTTTTATTCTGAAATATTTGCAGCACGGCTCCGTAAATTAATAAAGTACCGGCTTTTAATTGTGGATTATTATTATTTACAAATGAGCACGCGCCTCTAAACCTTTTTCTGTCTAAAATAAATATAAATGACGTTTACAATGAAATGAAATGGCCATTATGAAAGGCAAACTCTGTGTAGAAAGAAACAGCTGGCAGTAGCAGCGCTGCAGCAGAAACGCTGTCGGTGTGGACACACGCGCGTGAGAGACGCAGCAGTTCAGCGAGACAGCCGCCACGCTCACGCATCCAGTGTGGCCTCGGGCGACCCTGAAGCCTAATCCTTAGTAAATCCAAAATTGAAATGGAACGGGTTAACGGGTCTCAAAGAGCTAGCCTTAAAATAATTTCATTAGCCTGTAGGGTTTCAACAGAGGATTTTAGTACCCCATGATAGTCTGAATGCTAGTTCAGCTTTATTACCAGCAGCTTGATACTGTAAGTATGGATTAGTTGAGTGAATCACATTGGTTGATGATGAATGTCCTGCTTAGGGGATGGTTACACAGTATTCTGTATATTATTGATCATTTCATGGCCATGCTGATTACATACACAGGGAGTTTGACAAATGTTGGTGCTGTTTGGCACTTTGCTCCGTGAGTCTGATGCTGAGTCTTTACCGTGACTTTGATTATGGTGTTGAACACGGCCCGAGCCATGAAGCCAGCAAGGTGATGGTTTTTCCGTTTTGTAAGTGTCAGAGAGGCAAACATGGACTAAAAGCCTCTTAGCAAACTAGAAGGAAATGACTTAATGGAGCTTGGGTCATCTGAGAGGTAAGCATAGAGCATGCAACATGTGATAAAACCCTTGTTCTAAAAACACCTTACCATCCTACTTCTGAAATTCTCTTATTTGCTGAATGGCTCGCCCTTTTTTTCTCTCATCAAACACATTACTCAGCAGCAGCGGTCCATTCTGATGTTGAGGCAGCAATTCAGAGGCAAATGATTATCTCAAGTAACTGTTCAGAAACTTTTTATGCGCTCCTCATATACTGCAGGTGCTGCATTTACAATGTGTTAGCATGTTTAAAGACCCTGCTGGTGGCTAGAGGAGATTTTATTCCTTTAATGTCTCTTATAGTGCTTTTATATGGACATACATGGGAGAGGCATACACAGAGGCCCAGGTCTGCAGGTGTAGTTTTATTGACTTAAGTGCAAAACTATACAATTTATACCAAAATACATTATATTACATGAGTGCCAGTGCTAATGCAAACGCCTGCTTACCAGAGCAGAGTGTATAGCCCGTGTTAGGTCCTGCTCAGCAGGAGGATTGAGAAGCTATAGGGCTCTGTTGTGACCTGAAGTGGGCAGCTCTAAGTACAGGTGTGAACGCAGTCAAGGCGCATTGAGAACCGATCGCTCAGACCACATTCGGAGATGGTCTGGGCCACATCTGGCCACATCTGGCCACAGTCTTTTAGCAGTCTGTACGCCAGTGTGTCCTGGGCCACATTAAGGACCGCGTGTTTTTCCGATAGAGGTGATCCACAACGCCTATACTCTATGAAGGTAGTAAAAATAACGGCAAACAATTTATTACTCTCACCACAGCAAGCAGCTTCACTCCTTCCATTCTGACCTTTCACAATAAAAGCCTATACACTGCATCAGGAGGCACCTCAGTAAAATAGCTTAATATATAGTTATATTGCTTAATAGCTTGTTGGTGATGTGTCTGTGTTTTCATTCTGGTGCTCTGCACAGATATGACACCCATCCGCCTGCTCTCATCCCGGCACCGCCGTTACACCGTGTCCTAACTGGACGCGACGTGAGCGAGCGTCAGCGACAAAATTACTTGATATGGGAGTGTCCTAACTGGCCGCGAGCGATGCGACACGATGCAGTGCGGCGCAACGTTTTGAGCTGAACTTTTGTCGGACGCCCTGTTCCTATTTTTTTTTATCGCTCGCGTTGAGAGCGTCACAACATGGACGAGGAACGGCTGATTAGTTTAGATAAAATGAGCCTGCATGGCCGCCAACAGCGGGAGAAAACCGGGTCAATTGTCCTGGATGTAGATGAGGACATTAACTTGATTATTGTCACTTTGAGCACAAATATTGATGCCTGCAGTTGTATGCATATTGTCTGCCAGAGAAAAATTATTACTACCTGGTGTCAAGAAATGTAACTGCACTCATGGTTAAAACAAAACACAAACACACTGCACAACAGATACAACTATGGAAACTACGGGAAACATGAGCCGTCACTACAGTATTTCAGTACGAAGCCTCGTTTTGATCCGCTCCAGTTTGCCGTCTGTGTGTTTTTTATTAATCTAGCTTAATAGAAAAAAAACTGAGAGAAAGTAGGCCTACAAATCGGGTGCATTAAAACGCAAGAGAGGACCAAGAGAGTAAGAAGAGCATCCTGTGCTCCACTTACATCTTACTTCTTCTACCCGTATTGTTTTGTTCAATATTGTGGAAAACACAATGGACTAATGTTAAAGTATACAGCAGGCTGAGCAGGGACAACAACTGGTGAGTGAAACATCCACATTTAGTCTTTATTAACTTAAACTGTGGTTATGAAGAAATCAGTCATAATGTTAGATTAATCTGTTTAATTCCCTGTTTACCGTATCTCGGCCCCCCTCTGTGTCTCTGCTGACAGTCGCATCCCGGGCACGAGCAAGATGCACGGCGGGCCGTATTGTATGTCATTTCCAGTAAATATCACAATATAAAACGTGTGTTTTCTGTTTAAAAAGTAGGCTACAAACGTAGATAGCAAGTACTACTAACCCATCTTTGAAGTGGTTACGTCTCCAGTCTGATATGGAGCACACAGCTGATGTGTACCTGGTTTGTTTACACGTAGAACAGAAGTGCATATTTAACACATTCAGTGTGGACAGAGAGCGTCCGATGCTACGCGATGCAGCGCAATAATCGGACGCTCGCATCCAGTTAGGACACGGTGTTACCTGGAAAAGGAGGCAGTGTCGGCGGTACAATAACCTTATATTCATAAAATGTACCTGATTTCACAAATATGTTGGATATTATTACTGCTGTCTCCCGCCGGTTAAAAACAGCAACGCGTTTGGTCTTTGCAAACGGAAATCATGTAGACTAAGTGTTTATTTGCATACAGAGCGGGGAAGTGACATCTAATGTCAGGTGTGTGATCGGATCACCCAAAGACGCATGTTAACGGCAGGTCTGAACAGGACCTTTCAGATGGATAGTCTGCCACTCTGGGCTGCAGAGAGAGACAGTACACATCTACAGAAGGTTTCAGTACTCAGTTCTCAGTCCGTTAGTGAATTATGGCTATTATTCCAGAGTGTTGTAACTTCTGAACTTCTTTTGCTGAGCAGAGTGAGGTTGTCCTGTTCCTCTTTTAGTTGTAAATTCCCCTTTTTGTAGGGTATGTGAATCACATTTTGTGCCAAACCATATCGAGAGTCAAACAAAGTAAATATATGGGCTTAAACAACGAATAGAATGGCCTCAGAATTAGCCTCGTCCCCGTCACTGTAACCTCCGCGTGTAGAGTAGGAAGACCTTGTTCAGTATAGCCAGTTTCCAGGCATCAAACAGTCTATAAGATCACAATGTTGAGATGGTTTTCCGCTACCTTATTGACTTGACAGAGCTCTAAGAGAGGCAGCTTTTGAAAATCCGCTCCGAGACAGAGCACGAAAATAAACAAATAAAGAGATTTCTCATCAGACCAAGCCTTTTCTTTTAAGAGGCCTTTGTCTCTCTCATGTCAAATGCGACAAAAGCTATTAGCCCACGAAATGGCTGGTCTTTGTTTTAGTAGTGCATTCTGTCATTTAGTGCTATGAAAAGACATAGAGCAAGGCACTATACTTCTTTGTGAAGATTTAATTAATGGTAATAATGTAGTCACGATAAACAAATGTCTCATCTGTCACCATGGAAGTAATTTCTATAAAATCAATGTTATTTTTATAACAGTTCTATAATCCACATTCTAATTAGGCTTAAGCAGCTAGCTTGTCAGTAGAAAAAAAGACTCTCCCGTGGGCGTTTGCCATTCTTTTCATGAAAGAACATTAAAATGTAGGCTAAGGATTTGACACCATTTCTGTCTGTTGCATGAACAGAAACCCATCCACATGAACAGCGTACTTGTGTTGCTGACCGCTCATCATTCATTTCCTGACATTCTTCATCTTTAGAACGGGTGGCTCGTTTAGAGAAGTGCATATTGTCCGATAGGAAAAAATCCCCACGACACTAAATCAGTCAAGTCATTTCCACAGCAGCAGTGATGATTAAATGTGTGCAGTGAGCCCAGTGTTGGGAAGGGTCTCCAACTTTTGCTCTCTTGTTTCTGATTTTAGTTTTAATACTGTATCCACCAAAGCTCTCCAAACGGGACTAAGTTTTGCTGCTAATATTCAGATAGTTGAGAATATAGCATGCACTTTTAATATGACCTGTTATTCTCAATCTCATCATCTCAATATTTCTCACTTACTCACATTAACTGTCCTAGTACTTGACTATAGTTTTCGATCTTCATGTTGTAGTGCAATACATTAACCATCAACATCTATGTGTTAACTGGTGGGGGGGGGGGACCGGACCGGACCGGACCGGAGGGGAGGTCAATCAGTATCAGTCCTTCCTCCTGTCCTCTGCTGATGTGAACCACTGCAGGTACCGCTGGTAGAGGGAGAGTGGCAAACTAAGCTAAACAGTTAGACTACATAGTCTACTGCCAGCTTTTGTTTTAGCTTGTGTAGGTATAATATGTAACCGTTGTTGCTTGCTGTTTGTAAACACACAGCATTCAAAGTTGGCCCCGCCCCCTCAGCTAAACGAGCCGCGCACGCGAGAGCGAGAGAGCGAGCGAGAGAGAGAGAGAGAGAGAGCATTAGTGAAAACAAAGCAACAAGTCAGAGAAATACAACATTATTTTCAGATTGTTTCACGGCGGTTACGTTCTAAAACACAAATAAACACACAACAACTCTGCATAACTCTGCGGGAAGGATTGTCGGATTTTGAATGAACGCTGTCTTCCAGTCCGCTTGCTGTGGCTCAGCGCTGCTCACGTCAAACTACAGACACACACCGATCATAGCTGCACTCACAGCACAGAGAGGAGGGGGATCACTGGAACACATGCACATAACACAACCCGTTCCCATCCGTGAAATACGGCCGCTGTGTATCTCCGAGCTAAAGGGTTTTTTTTGAGTCTGTATCAGAAGCCAAGCGGCGTGTCAAAATGGCGATATTTGACTACCTGAACGGGCTGCACACTCTTTGCGCTGTCATTGGCTGGGGTTTACTCCCCCAGCGTTGACGCAAATTTATTTTAACGCCACTAATTTCTTTAATGCATTAACGCAACTTGCGATTTTTTAGGTTTAAGCGGGCTCAGTTTTAAAGCTAGAGTGAAGATACTGGTATCTTATGAAACTAGAAAAAACAACCGGGTCATACTAGCTTGTCGCGAAGGAGGTTAAATAACGCTCCAAACTTGCCCTAAATTTTGGCGAGGAAAAACTGTCATGGCCATTTTCAAAGGGATGAATATGGGTTCTATGGGTACCCACGAGTCTCCCCTTTACAGACATGCCCACTTTATGATAATCACATGCAGTTTTTGGCAAGTCATAGTCAAGTCAGCACACTGACACACTGACAGCTGTTGGCCATGATTTGAGCATATGTTTTATGCTAAATGCAGTACCTGTGAGGGTTTCTGGACAATATTTGTCATTGTTTTATGTTGTTAATTGATTTCCAATAATAAATATATACTTACATTTGTATAAAGCAGCATATTTGCCCACTCCCATGTTGATAAGAATATTAAATACTTGACAAATCTCCCTTTAAGGTACATTTTGAACAGATAAAAATATGTCATTATTTTGCGATTTATCGTGATTAAATGGTTAAAACGATTGTATGTATGTACGTACAGTATGTATGTATGTATGTACGTACAGCATGTATGTATGCATGTATGAATGTATGAATGAATGAAGTGAGCAGGTTAAATGCTCCAAAATGTGCCTCAACCACAGCAAACGGCTGTAAACTGTTGCTCTGTCAAAGCCCATGCTTCTAGCTATTGTAACCATAGCACTCCACCACCTTTGTAATGAAGCTGTTGTGTTAACCAGCTGCCTTTCTGTATAGACAGCTTTGTTCCTCTACTATACTACCCGCCAGCAAAAAGGCCCTGCAGACAAGAGGCCCCACTCTGCTCGCAAATTTGCTTCTGGTTCGAGCCTGATTACATTTCCTCACAATCAGAGCAGTGAGGTAGGGAGTCCTCTTTACCCCTCTGTACCTGCGTACAGTACCTACAGGGTTAAAAGCCCGTCTCATCTTACTACACAGATTGCTTTGCAATTGGTTGGAAAGAGGCGTGTCTATCCTGGCTGCTGTTTATAACGTACTTTCTGTTGAAAACTAAATCCCAGATGGGCTTTTTGTATTCAAAACATAGCAATTGGTTTTTTTTTCACTACACAAATGAAACGGGTGGAATCGAACAGCTTGTTCTGTGTGAAAATCTCAAACAAATAATGGTTTATTTTAGCAAATCCCAAGGATACGTTCTTGATCTTATTTGCTATGACCTTGATGTTAAAGTGGCAATCTCGAAGATTTTCATCTAAGTCAAATTAAGTCACTATTTATCGCCGTATTAGGTAACACAATGGTGATTGAGCCTATGTGACCAACTGATGAAATATTTGCAGTATTACAAACTGGGTGTCTGTGGCAGCATTCCCGGTAAAAAATGCTGTATTATGGTCCGGTCACACGTGCAAAATTAACATTTGCCTCCCGTTCACTTCCATACCATACCTGCGAAGGGGAGAAAAAAACATTTGCTTCTGGCGGCAAAGTAAATTAGCACCTTTACATTCCTGTGGAGTTCAACTTTGGTGAACTCTCAGTGCAAATATTGCCTCCGTGACTTTTAGGGCTGAAACGATTCCTCGAGCGCTCAAGTAAATCGATTACGAAAACCGCAAAGCGTTTGCATCGAAGCTTCGTTTAATCACCCCACAGTCTATGGAACGCGCTCATTTCTGGCGAAAGATCGTAATAGTTGATAAGATGACAGACATCATTTTACTCGTAATGGTGGATATAGCTTCTGTATTTTGTGCCCACATGATTTGATCAGCTTGGATGACTCGTGCAGCTGCAGCGCGGCAGAGAGGAGAGACGTGCAGCGAGAGCCCACGGGGAGCAAGACCCCCTAATATTAATGAATCCATATCAATTTTGATTTTGAACACATCATCACAGTTCGATCAGTGGCAGGCAAGTATTTCTTTTTTTTTTTTGTCTGCCACTTTTGAAATCTCTGCGCTAAATGAAGGAATAACATTTTAGATCTAATGTCATTCAATGACCAATATATTTTACACGAAAAACATGATATGCATGGTTAATTCCAGTGTTTGAATTACAGCGTAGTTTCTGGAGGGAGGGTACTGTACACAGTACTGTACTGTACTTTGCTATTCTATAGTGGTTGTTTTTTTCAAATGATTAGAAAATAAATGATTGTATTTTTATTGAAATGTTTGCTTTGATAAAAAGAAATCTTGGCATTAGTAGTTCTAATTTTATATTATAAGCTGCTTAGAGCTAGTGTTAGGAAGTTAAACAGGTCATATTTCTCTCTCTAATATCTATTTTATATTGCTGTGAAAACATCTCCTTCTAACAACTGGATTTATTCAATTTTTTCTCCAAAAAACTACATTTTACAAGATTACATTTAAACACATCATGATAACGTTAGAATTTACCTTCGCTCAATACTTTTTACTGAATAGAGCTTGAACGCATCATAATGTAAGTCAGTGGAACCTTCGTTAAAGTTAGTAGCTCTGTTGTTTAGCCAGTCAGGACTCTGCTGCCCATCGGCTGCTAACAGCTAACTCTTCTCCTGCCGATTTCAACAAGGGTTTGTTGTTCACAGTGTCGCATTATCAAGAAAAAAATAGGGTGCATCCCCTCAGGTGTAGTAGCCCCGCGCTGTTGAGAGTTTTTTCTCTCCGCCATGGCTCCGGTCCCAAACAAACAGAAACACCATACAGTGCATGTATGCCGTTGCATCATTGTGCATGTGTAACTGTCGGAATGCATCAATAAGAGGAATCGTTAGTCGCGGAGACATGACAACTAGGAACCTTCTCAACGAGAACCGGTTCTCTATTCCTATCCCTAGTTTTCCCAGTCTGCCAACGTGGCGGATGGCCTGACGATTTTGCCCACCACTGCCAACAATTTACCCGCATTTGGCCTTGGTGCTAATTTCAGACCCTGTATGCAATTTAAGCAATAAAATGTAGATTTTTCTAAAAAGGAAACCAATTTGTTTCTCATTTCAAGAGACCTGTCTCATTAAAGCTGACAGACAACTGCTCTTTAAATGTACAGTAGTACAAGTTTATTTAACTTCAGCAATATCGATCATTCAAAAATCAATAATACTTCAAGCTGTCACTGTTTGTACTTTCACATATCTGCTTTATTTTACCGTTTCGGTTTCAGCTGCATAGGAGCCATGTTAAGTTGCTGCTGATGAAAACCAACATTTCCTTATTTTCTGCTTCATAATAAAAGCATTTAAATAACAAAATAACAGGGGACTTTTATTGTGAAGAATATAGGAAATGAAATGTGTTTATCACCGTTTCACAGCCGCTCCTTTGAGTAGCGGGTAACTGTTGTAATGGAGATGTAAAGCCCTGCCGTGCTGGGCTGATGCGCCGAGTCATGTATGGAAATATCCTACAAGACATGGGAACTTGGCTTGTGTCTTGAGGAGTTGTAGCATTTATTCACCGACAGCCTAAACTGTACACACTGTGCATTTACGGCTGACTTCATCTCACCGTCATTCCGTCACACACACACACACACACACACACACACACACACACACACACACACACACACACACACACGCTCTCTCTCTCTGTCAGTCTGTCTGTCTCTCTGTTGACCGCAAACACCAACACTCGCTAACGTTAAGCACACAACCTATGCACTGAGTTATTCCTTAAAGCAGTTCACTACTTGTATAACACATTTTAGTTTAAAAAACATCTTTTAAAATACATAATTGCCCGATGCTTTGCTGGCGGGCCTGAGAAAACTCCCTGCCGGGTTTGCAATATACTGGCGGAATCCCTGTATTCAACATAATTGAATATCGTTCTGTTATCGTGGACACGTGAGGACCATTATCGTGGCCAGTCAATATCGAATTGAACGATTATCTCGTTATATCGCCCAATCCTACTGGAAGCTAGCGTTGCTAGTACTGAATATATACTGTAAGGTTAGCAGCTATTGTAAACACAGTGGTCATTACCAGTTTCTAGTGTAGACAATAAATAACATCAGGGTGGCGGTGGTCTGGGCATCTTTTTGGCCAATATTATAGGGCATTGTTGATGTAAGGGGGGTCTTTTCTTCTGTTTACTTCCTCTATAAACAGTATATATATGATTAAAGTTTAGACACACACACTCACCTGGGAGATACAAGCCCGGTCTGACTCGTTCCCGTCAGTGATGAGCTTTTATAGCTCCATCGTTACCATGGATACTGTAGTATTAAATTCTAAATATAAAATAACTGCATTAAAATATGAAAATAACACAAATATGTACACCTAACGATTATTAAATAAAGGTAAAGTTACTAAACATATCAATAGCAACAAGAATAACAATTTATTAAAGCTGAAATTGTGTATCTAATGTAACATGCAAGAGGCATATGTTACATTGACAACAGGACATTTAGTGAGACTGGGAAAAAAATACTATAGAAGTGTAGGTCGACAGCTCAGGTTCTGGAGGGTTTCTTCCTGGATGCCTCCCGGACGCAGAACAATGTAATTAATCGCGGTGAGCCGCACTTCAGTGTTGCAACCTCCAGATCTATTACGTGATGCCACTGTGCCCAAAAATACTTTTTCCCATAGACTTAAATTGGGAAAGAGACGTCTGTAAATCAGCGGATAATTTTATTTGAGGTAAATCAACTTCTGAGTTCGAACACTCTAACTGTCCTTATTTAAATCATTAGGTCCTAAAAGTTGTAAAATGCACTGAATCCAGAGTTATTTCCCTTCCTCTGTTCAAGTGAATGAGTCTGCGTCTGGGAGCCGGGGTTAAAGGAAACGCTAGTATGCTTGCTCTATGGGCCCCATACATCAGACCAGCACATACGGGTACTTTGCAAAATGTCAAGGCCGCGCCCCTTTTGGGGGGATAGAAAAGGTCCTGTAGATGTCAATGCAAATTGACATTCTGAATGTTTGGATTGTAATTTTGACAAATTCTTATGCATTTATCTCGTTAAACAAACGTTTGTTTGTTCACGTCTAATAATTATTATGCGACCTTGCCTGAACTTGAGCGTTGGCGATACTTTAAAGGGGACCAATCAGGCTCATTTCCAGGTTCCAACTTATACTTTGGGTTTCTACTAGAACATGTTTACATGCTTTAATGTTCAGAAACACTTTACTTTTCTCATAGCGGCCGTGCTCTTTTCACCCTCTGTCTGAAACGTTCTGTTTGAGCTCCTGCCCCCCCCACCCCCACTCCCAAAAAGCCCAGTCTGCTCTGTTTGGTCAACCAAACTAAACTCTTTGGAATCCGCTCTAACTAGCTTTGTTTGAGGGCGTGCCAAACAAGCCGCTAGGCAGGTATTATGCAAAGTGTGTTACTTGGTGACATCGCCACGTTACGGAAGAAAGGGCCATCCACTTCTCTTTATACATCCATGGTTGATCCAGTCAGTTAATGTGGTATTTTCCTCGATAAGCAGTGACATTGATAAATACAGAGATGTCAGGTACTTAAAGCATTCAAACCCATGTTTTGAAATTTTCCAGCCGTAGCTGGTCCAGTCAGGCTTTATGGAACATGGCCCCTAATTTTTCTTTTCATTTCATTGCTTTTGTTTTTCCCACTCAGTGCTAACGTGGCTTGAATTGTTTGACGATTAGTTTCTTGAGCTTGTTAAAGAATATTAACCTTAAGGAATAGGTTAAGATTTCTTCAAGTATATGTTACTACACTGCTCAAGTGCCATATGTAGATTCTTAGGTTTCTTAGGTAATCGTTTCAGACTGGCTGTTAAGAGATCCTTTCGTAGAATAACTAAGCTGTAAAAATGGCTGACAGAATCTGCAGTTGTGCTGTTTTCCATTCTCCAGTTGAGCCGAAGCTAAAATAAGGCTCAGGTTATTAAAATCCAGTGGGTATCTTCATCCTGGTAGTCGTATAGGTTTATTATCGGTGTTGTCTCTTGGCAACAGACCGACGTATGACTGGCAGCACGTATCCCTCCGTCGCAGCTCAGCAAGGAAACGCTGTCCCTGGCAACACATTTGATTTGTCTAACTCTTAAGCCTCATGTTAGTTCACATTAGAATGCACTTTTGCACAGAACGAGGACTGTGGATTAGGGCTGTCACTTTTTATTCAACATTCAAACTTTTGTTCCAACGTGGGGGGGGGGGGAAATATTCAAACTGTAAGGACCTGTTGGAATTTAAAATTCACTCATAAGACTAAAAGCGCAACAGACTCTTTGTGGTAGCTTGCCTTGTGGTCCAGCAGAGGGAGCTCTTATAATTCACTTTCAGCTTGACCTACCGGTGAAAAAAGCTAAAAAATAAAAAATGGAGGACACTAGTGGCCGAAGCCATGCCGATTGGATAATCACGACACCGAAGGATCTTGAGAAGTAGTGTGTGGAAGTATTTTGGTTTCTTCGCCAACAAAGATAAGGCTGTTTGCTGACTTGGTAAAAAGCAGCTGCCTTACTCTAGAACCACGACAAATCTGAGGACTCACCTGTGAGCTGCAATCCAAGTGAGGCAGCGGAGGCACCAGAAAGATGGAGCAACGTCAACTGTACAACCTTGTCTAACTGCATACTTTTCACCACACTTATCCTCAGGACCCAGATGCTTGTAAAAAGGCTGTCAGCGATAAGACGGCAAGATTTCTATGCAAGGATATGCAGCTCATTGGCATTGTTTCTGGAGAATGTTTTCAGGATAATGACAGAACTCAATATACCAGTGCAGTAGGGTTTTTCCATACATATGTGCTGGCTTGGCTCGACTCGGTTTGACTCGGCACGTCAGGGATTTGTGTCTCCATTACAGACGGTGGCTAAATACCTTTCATTTCCTATATTCTTCACAGTAAAAGTTCCCCGTTAATTTTACTGCTTGTTCTCTTGCACTGCTCTCAGCAGTAGACTTGTTTTTAAGAATAGCCGCTAACAAATCTCTGCTAATTCAGAGTTTAACATTACATTTCCTATAAATTCATCCCAATAAAAGTCCCCCGTAATTTTGTTTTTTTAAAAGCTTTTATTGTGAAGCAGCAAAATCAGGAAATGGTTTTCGTTAGCAGTAAATAAAAATGTCTCCTATACATCTGAAAGCGAAAACAATAAAATAAAGCAGATATCTGAAAGTAAAAACCGGGAACCACAGAGATTCAAAGTTGCTACCAAAGTACTGAGAGCTGAACACACAACGTCTCTGGTCTCCTGCACAGAAGTTGAGTCTGGCTCGCTCGCACACGCTTGTTTGAGGGGGTTAGAAGGGGGGGGTCGTCACGGGTTGGCCGCGGTCGGCGAGACGTCACCGCAACCCACTTGGAGGCACCGCTGCATGAAACGCACTAATCTTGTCGGTTAATAATTGGTGAACGAGGGTTAAAAAAAAAAAAAAAAAAAATCAAAATTAGCATCCCATATTGAAAGGCAAGACACTCGCTGACCACCGACGGGGTGCATTACGCTGCAAATTACGTGTTGGTTCGCTTTCATTCAAACTGGACTTTTGGACAAAAGTGACAGCCCTGTTGTGGATTTTGTCCCCCATCTTTTACATTGTAGTCGCTCTATGAAGGGGTTTGTCCTTGGCCAGTGTGAGGGGGAATGATTACAATGACCAACAACTCTCTCAACATACGAAGGGCATATGAATGTTGTATTATGGTAGACTCTGGGAAAACGATTAATGGTGCTCTTCATATCATCTTAGCTGCTCTTGCTACACCTACCAGAGCCAATGTTCTGAGATTTTGACATCACGGTTTGTGTTTTAACCAGCCACTGGAAGTGTTGAGAGGAGGGTAAATAAATGATCCTGACCTGCAGCTACAACTACCCAAATGTGCCGTGCCCTGTGGTGGACTGTCCCGTGCCATTTTGACCAAGTGCAACTTTGATGCTAGCAAACTGCCACCTTAAACCATCAACTGTCAATGGAAAAGTGACAGTATCAATATAGAAACAAAGGCTTTAGAATGAGTCTAAGGATTAGAAGTAATTTTATCATGTTGTGTGTGTGTGTGTGTGTGTGTGTGTGTGTGTGTGTGTGTGTGTGTGTGGTGGTGGTGGTGGGGGGGGCTGGTTGTAGGTTTGAGGCAATTAGCATTCCCATGTCCAGTGGGGCTGTGGGAATCCCTTGAAGTAGAGGCGAAGACGTGATTGTGAGGTTGCACATCACAGCAGCCACTGCTTTGTAGCGCTCATTTATTGTCAGAATGATGATGCGCCCCCATCTCCATCCCGGCTCTGACCCCCCGCCTCCCCTTGAGTTCCTCCCTCTTTCAGCTGGGAAATTGAATTGTGTTGGAATGCTCTGTGCCTCTTTTCTCTGGCACTTGAATGGGCTCTTTAGTATTTCACACCAAGGTGTCCTTCAGGGTGCGAGGTCAGGCTACCAAAACAGCTTCTAGTGGCGGATTAGGACCAATTAACATCTTTGTACACAAAGGGCTCTGGCAGCTGAACAGGCTGCAGGGTGACCCACACTGCTGTTGCATGCCAAGCCAGGGGACTGCTGCACTTGAGCTGAAGTAGCAAAAGAGGGGTGGAGAAAGTTTTCCAAACCTAATGGGAAATGTTGCTACTTCACACCTCATGGCCGTAGAGCCCATTGAGCAATCGTTATCTTGTGAAATGAGAGAGCAAACCACTTTTTTTTTTAAACATCACAGTTATACGTAAGAGGGTACCGTGAACATTTTTTTCTTTCATATAATGATGGGCTACCATATAGGCCAGGGTTAGGGCTTTAATCCCTCTGGAATTTGAATATTATACACACCTCAGACTTTGTGCCACCAAATGGCTGATAAATTTGCTGAAAGGAATCAACCTTAATAAAAAGAAAAAAAAAATATATATATCTATAAGAAGTAGAAACTGATGTACTGTATGCTGCATTTAACATTTCCTAATTTCTCCAGGTAGTTGGCCAAATTTCACTCAGAGCCCGACATTACAGGAACTTTGAGGCCAATACCAATGTCAATATTTGAAAGTTTAAAAGATCCAAAAAATTACATATTGGCCGATAATAAAGGTGTCTATGACCAACATACAGTATGTACTGAGAGGGATATTTTACAGTAGAAAAAAATAATTTCTTAGTGCTCTCTAGTGGGCAAACCAAGTCTTTGGCATTTCTATACTGTAATTTTGTATTACTTGGCCAACGGCTGATCTATTTCTAGTTTCAACATGACAATAAAGAACTGGTTTTCACAGTTTGGTGTGGAACAACTTGACTAGCCTGCACTCAACCTCACTGATGCAGGTTAAGGGAAAATGGTTCAATCACAAAATAGTTCTATAGATATTTCCTTTTCTTTTTCTTTCTTTTTTCCAAAGAGTAAACTCTTCATGGTCTTTTTTTATAGTTTCTGTATAATTGTATGTGTGTATGTCTGTGACGGGATGTTGTGGTCGTGAAATATAGCTTGATGGTCCCAATGAATGAGGGAAAGCAAAGTTACTTTAACTTTCTTTAAAATTTAATTTACCTCCTCCTCTCACTGTTACCAAATATCTACCATTAAGATGCAGAACACTGATGGATTTCTAAGATGTTCCTGTATAACTATGTAGCCCTGCATCATTATTATTATCACCCTTCAGTTAATAATCATAGAGTATGCATCTCTTTTACTTATAGGCTAAGTGTTGCTGCCAACATGGACAGTCTGCCATTTGTGCAGGGAAAAAAAGGACTGGCCATAAAAAAAAAGATAATGTTGTGAAAATGTGATGTAATTTCCATTAAAGCATGTTTATTGTAAAGGGCATGTTTGGGTATGGAAAGCTGTCTTGAGCTTTAAGTATATAAAGATGTCAATTATCTTACTATAAAGCAAGGAATATCGGTCTGTCCTTCTGTGTGTTATTTGCATATCTCAAGAAGCGCTCATCCGATCAACTTCACGCTTGGTGGGTGTATTGCTGCGGACCCAATGGAGTGCAGAGTCGAATGTGGTGCAATTTGGCCAGATGGTGGCGCTATACTAATGACCTTTACGTTTTGGTCTGTAATGCTTGAACTTTCACACAATGCACCAAATCTTTTACCGAACATCTCTGGACCAAGTTACTTTTTTTGGATTGTTGATGTTCCATACAGTTTAGCTAAAGCCGCTCCTCACAGTTCGCTTAAATGCTGTGGACTGGGCTTATATTACAAAACTTGTGGTATCTCCTGAACTCTTTGTCCTATTAGGACCACATTTGGTGGACATATGCAGATATGATGTCTGAGTGATCATGGCAAATTTGGTGCCATTTGGGCAATAGGTGGCGCTGTAGGAAGCATCATCAAACTATAAATATATGTATGTATGATTATTCTCCGCTTATCTTGAGAACCGTTCATCCAATCAACGTCATACTTGGCGGGTACAAGCAGCCATACCGTGATTCTGGACAGCGCTGCAAGCAGCACCTCTTGGGGCCAAGTAAACGGGCTGTTCTGGACGGGCACGCTCTCTCCGAACCGGCACTGCACTAGCTGTAATAACAGTAATTCTTGGAGCGGTTGTGAAGTCATGGACTGATCTTCCTTGGGGAAAGCCATACGGTGGTTGATTTGTATTTTGTGTAGGACAAGGATACTTTGCTCAATTTATGGCGCTCCCCAAGTGTATGAATTTACATGGTTACATACGGCTGGCTACATGGTTATGGGTATCAGCATTTATACCATCCAGTGAAGATGGGATATTGTATCATGTGTTGCTATTTCAACATAGTAGGTGTGGGCTATACCGATGTATGTGTATGATACTGTGGTTAATTTGATTTAGCAATATTAATGTATATCATAATATAGTACATTTTCTGGAAAATTGAAAAACTGTTTATGAATAACAGAAACAGAAAGAATGTCTGTGTTTGCCAATCTACCACCATACTTCATCACATTGATGCAAAAATCATATTAAATCTAATATTGGTAATATAATAATGTGTTGATCATTTAGAAAAAAAACTGTCAGCATTTAAAGAACAAGTTTGTCTTTCAACTGTAAAATGTAGAGTGCAGTTGATACTGGATTTCTGAGGCCAATACCAACAGTGATATTTGAGAGTTAGACATATCTGTGATGAGCTAATTTTGGCTGGTATATTTTACTAGAGCCCAGTCAATAATATGACCGATAACTAGTAAAATATTAATATTAGATATTATATTTATTTAATTTATTAAATGTATATGTGTGTTTGAACAGATCATTTGAGTAAAGCTGTATGTTGGCTGTTGTAACATGGCACAATACTAGTACAATTATTAAACCATGTTCTCATTCAATAACTTGGCCCTCACTGCAGAGCAAGGTCTTGTAGAACAAACAGAGAAATGTGTATGAGAACTTGAGTCATTCACCAGACTCTGGGCCCTGAGGCAGGAACTGAGATAAAGGAAGGCTGTTTAGAGTAAAACTCATTTTATTTTGGAGAGGAAAATGTATTTATGGTGCCCTTGGTTTTTATCATCACACTTGAGCCATCTTTTCTCTTGCTCTCTCAATAGTCTCTGCCCCACCCTCCCACCACCACCTCCCACTCCACCCTCAACACACACACACATACACTGTCTGCCTGGCTAATAGAGGGTGAAATGCAGGTGTGTGAGTGTGTGTGTGTGTGTGTGTGTGTGTGTGTGAAATGGCTGCAATACTGTAGCGCATTGACAGGTTATTTTGTTGGCCTCTGCCTAATTAGTGGCATAGTGGATGCACCCCGCTAAGCTTTAGTGCTTTATGTTCGTACCAGTCTGCTCTAATTTCCTCGCACCTTTGATATCGGCCCCGAGATTGACGGTTCGCACATAAAGAGGAACAGCAGACCATGATAGAAAACCCAGTGGAAACAATACGGGTCTGCAGATGTGCACAGGGGCCGGGATGGGGGCGTCAATGGATTTGTTGCAAACTCAAGGTTAAATTGGCTTCCACGTCAGCAGAGTAGTGATGCTAATTTAGAATTCTTTTCTGACCGATAGTCGACCCTCGTTAACCGATCGTTAACCGTTACATTCAGGGGTGCTGCGCGGTTTTAGTCCCTAACAAGCCGCCCAGCTGCAACGATAAGCCGATGCACAAACAGGTTGAATCCATCATTTATCTCCAGCTGCGGTGTATGAGCACAACAGAGTCCTCAGTTCACCCGTTCACGAGAGTTATTGTAGCAGCCACGATGCTGTGTGCATTGTCACAGCCACTTTCCCTCCAACACATCATTGAGTTTAGCTGCAAGCTTGTCAGCTGTGAGTCTGCCTGGCGTAATCTCGCAAGCCCGACGGCCCGCTGTGTGTGATGATGAGTATGAAGCTAGCAGTAACGTTATAGCTGTGAACGTAGCCGTGCAGTGTGTGGTGAATAAATGTGTACCGATTCATGTTAAATCAAGCGGTGCCAAACTTCGGTATCTGGGCGAGAGTATGAGCGAGTCGCAGTGAGTGGCGAGCCGAAAGCTGTCACAAGTGGGGTTAACGTTAAAGACTCAACGCTGACGACCCTCGCTGCAATATTTGTAATGCAAAATGCAAAGCTGCTTCCTCAGAGACAGCGCATGTATCAGATGTGTGTTAAGACAATGCCCTTGGGACAGACTTACGTTCTAGTATATAACAATGTTGAAATTGAGAAGTTAGGACTTATTTTTACAACTTAAATTACACGTTTATTATTACAGAGAGTTACCTAAAAATAAGGTACCGCTATCGGTTCAAATGTGAACGGTACCCAACCCTAAAAATACTGCTAATCTTCTTAACAATGACCGAATCACAGAACGGCATGTGTTTGGGAAGAAATGACCTCTACTTTGTGTGATGGAAATGAGGGAGCTTTAAGCACAAATGGAGAAGCAAATTGCCATTTCATCTCATTGATGATTAAAGAAATACACAGCAGCTAAAGTTCAGGGAAACGGCAGTGTGTAATGCTTCCCGTGATATATTTGATGTGATGTGTCCATTGAGTTCTAGTAAGTTCTTTCAGTACATTTTGCTGCAGTTATTATAGTTTAATGTTCGGGGAAGGCCACGGGCTATTTCCACTAACCTTCATCAATGATGACCCTTCATTTAGTGGTCTATTATTGTGAGGCACAGAACTAACCACATGCCTGTGTAATTGTACGCACCATAGAAGTGAATTTCATGCATTTTTCCCTGACATTTGCCTGCCTTTTGACATTTGGGCCTCGGAGTGCATGAAAGCTGTTTAAATCTCCCCGTGAAAGGTCAGCTTGTGATTATTAACAGTGTTGGTTGTAAGGGCGTCTACTTATTCTCACGTGGATTGGTGGCTTTCAGCTGCACAAAGAAATGGGAATATTGTCAGTATTGCCTGCTGCATTTTCTTGTCTTGAGGCCTGTTGAAATAAAGAAATGAATGGACTGTGAAATTCTTCTCTCTTTCAGCTTACTCCACTGTGTCGGGTGTAAATGGACCCCTGGTGATCCTGGATAACGTGAAGGTGAGGCTGCCATGAATGAGTTGTCATATTACGACTACTAGTACTGCTACTACTAATTCATTTGGAGAATTTATTAAAGAGGTTGAGAGTGTAAAAGCATTGTTTTCAGAACCACCACTATATATTATGATATTCTCATCTATTTAGTTTTCAGGTAGCTGTAGTGAATCTGTGTTGATCCTCTTTGAACTAGTTCCCCAGGTACGCTGAGATTGTTCACCTGACGCTGCCGGACGGCACCAGGAGGAGTGGGCAGGTCCTGGAGGTGATTGGAAGCAAGGCAGTGGTCCAGGTAAGAAACAATCCAAAATTGCACCTCCTCCAAACCTGAAAATGGTCCCCGACAAATTCACAATTTCCTCCTTGAGTGAGCAACATTTGCTAAAAACCACGGTACCCAGCTGTTTCAGGAAATTACCGGGCCTTTTAAAAAAACATTTAAAAACGACGTATCTGTGAGCCGTTATCAAAGATTCTCTTCAGACATGTTTTAAGACGTTTGAAAGATTTTCTAAGATAAGATGAAGCTTTATTTATTCAATTCGATTTATTTTTATTCAATATGTTTTTAGCATTTTCCAATTTTTAACTATTAGGAATAATGAATTCCTGATGCACTGCAGCTGTGTTTGTGTCACTGCTAACTGTACTGCTGGCCTTGGGAGGGCTGCAAACAGATTGAATGTTTCGCCAACTATTTGATGGATTGCCATGAAATTTCCAACAGATATTCAAGGTCCTTCGATGACACAACCTGACGACTTTGGTGATACTCTGACTTTTCCTCTAACTTCACCAGAGGGCTAGAGTACTTCCTTGTGCTGTGATATATCTCTGATCTGGCTCAGATAATGTGGACTCCCCCCCCTGTACCGAACCATGACAGAGAAACTTTTTTTTTAATCTACTGGCTTTGTCATGTTTGTGTTTGTTCAGGTGTTTGAGGGAACATCAGGCATCGATGCCAAGAAGACTGCCTGTGAGTTCACTGGTGATATCCTGCGTACCCCGGTGTCAGAGGACATGCTCGGTAAGATCAACCTGATTTCACATTGCATATTTAATTCAAATTTAGCATTATCACTCTATGAAATAAAGTAAATAATCCTCTGATTAGTCCACAGTTCAGGTTTTGTTTACAGCTGCAAAGTACCCCATCCTTTCTGTCTTTGGAACACAAATATAAGAATTATAAAGCATGTTGAATGCTGTTTAAAGTGTTATACTGCATTTTCCTTCAATATGCTTATTTTACTTGCGTTTTCAATCTACTCAGTAAATGGTAAAAGCAAAACGACACTGAATCAAACCTTTTTGTCTGAATGTTCTTGAATGTCTCAATCAGTGTGATTATCTCAGTACAGCCCAAGGTTACATGTATTTCAATAGCGGCAGAAAGTAAACCTGCTTTTGTTTTTGAAGTATCATTAATCACGTCCATGAATTTATAATTACTTGTACTTGTTACTTGTAGACTCGACAAGAGCCATCAGAGCCACTCTTATCTGTTTAGAGTCTGATACAAAACAGAATAGATCAGATGTGGTTGGAAGCGTCATCTAATGAATTTCATTTTATCTGTGTTTCTTAGCAATTATCTTTGAATTCAACTTCCAGATAAACCGTTAATTATCAAAAAGAAAGACTTCATCTGCTTGGCTCAAAGGAAATCTTCCTCTTTCAGGGCGTGTGTTCAATGGCTCAGGCAAACCCATCGACCGCGGACCCACCGTTCTGGCTGAGGACTACCTGGACATCATGGGTACGACCTCAATGACCTGTCGCCTTCCTGTGTTCTAGGAGATGTCTTTTACAACCAAGCTACATTAACAAAGCAATTTCATCAATAAGAAATAAAATATGCTGATAAAAAATGTGCAATTTTACACATTAAAGGGGACATATCATGAAAAACTCCCTTTTCTCAGTGCTTGTTCTCAAACATCTGGGTATCTGGAGTTCCTACAAACCCACAAACTGTGAAATAAGACGACCCAGTCCTGGGGTCGGCAACCTGCGGCTCTTTAGCCCCTCTCCAGTGGCTCCCTGTGGATTTTTAAAAATGGAAATGAATAACTGGTCTTTGTTTACATTTTCATTTTAATTTATCATTGTTGTAGGTCTATGGTACGACGGTACGACGGAGTATTAGGGCCACATTGAGGAAAATAAATAAATCTGAGATTTCGAGAATAAAGTCATAATATTACGAGAATAAAGTCATAAGTTTACGAGGAAAAAAAGTCGTAATATTATGAGAATAAAGTCATAAGTTTATGAGAAAAAAAGTCGGAATATTACGCGAATAAAGTCATAAGTTTACGAGAAAAAAAGTTGTAATATTTCAAGAATAAAGTCATAAGTTTAAGAGAAAATGAAGTCGTAATATTAGGAGAATAAAGTCATAAGTTTATGAGAAAAAAAGTCGGAATATTACGAGAATAAAGTCATATGTTTATGAGAAAAAAAGTCGGAATATTATGAGAATAAAGTCATGTTTACGAGAAAAAGAGGTCGTAATATTACGATACTAAAGTCATAAGTTTACGAGAAAAAGAAGTTGTAATATTACGAGAATAAAGTCATAAGTTTACGAGAAAAAAAGTCGTAATATTACGAGAATAAAGTCATAAGTTTACGAGAAAAAAAGTTGTAATATTACAAGAATAAAGTCATACGTTTAAGAGAAAAAGAAGTCGTAATATTAGGAGAATAAAGTCATAAGTTTACGTGAAAAATTCGTAATATTACGAGAATAAAGTCATAAGTTTACGAGAAAAAAAGTCGTAATATTACGAGAATAAAGTCATAAGTTTACGAGAAAAAAAGTCGTAATATTAGGAGAATAAAGTCATAAGTTTACGTGAAAAAAGTCGTAATATTACGAGAATAAAGTCATAAGTTTAAGTGAAAAAAAGTCGTAATATTACGAGAATAAAGTCATAAGTTTACGTGAAAAAAAGTCGTAATATTATGAGAATAAAGTCATGAGTTTAAGAGAAAAAAAAGTTGTGATATTACGAGAATAAAGTCATAAGTTTACGAGAAAAAAAGTCGTAATATTACGTGAATAAAGTCATAAGTTTACAAGAAAAAGAAGTCGTAATATTACGTGAATAAAGTCATACGTTTACGAGAAAAAAAGTTGTAATATTACGAGAATAAAGTCATAAGTTTACGAGAAAAAAGTCGTAATATTACGAGAATAAAGTCATAAGTTTACGAGAAAAAAGTCGTAATATTACGAGAATAAAGTCATAAGTTTACGAGAAATAATAGTCGTAGTATTACGAGAATAAAGTCATAATATTATAAAGTAGTAATTTTACGTGTTATTTTCTTTTTTTCTCGTAAAGTTATGGCTTTATTCTCGTAATATTCCGACTTTTTTTCTTGTAAAGTTATGACTTTTTTCTCGTAATATTATGACTTTGTTCTGGAAATCTCCGATCTTTTTTCCCTCAATGTGACCCTAATACTCCGTAGTACATTTTCTCTTTGTCCCTCACTGCATTAGACTTATATATAAGTAATATTTTTTTTTTTTTGCCTAAAATGGCTCTTTTGATAGTAAAGGTTGCTGACCCCTACCCCAGTCAGTTTTTTCTGGGCTGCCTAGATCAGAAAACATGTGATTCAACAGGCCAATCAGATGTGGCTCCCCTTCCAATGTCACATGCAGGCTTATTAGAATATACCGCCCACAGCTTGAGAACTACCTTTGCAAAGGTGTACCATATTTTTCTCTCAAGCCAATCAGAGCAGACTGGGCTTTTTCAGGAGGGGGGTCTTAAAGAGACAGGCACTGAAACGAATGGATGAAATGAAGGGAATCCTTAAATCATCATATTTGAAACATGAAGTGCTCTTAACAAGCGCTACTGCATCCTCTGTGATGAGGAAAGATGATCCGTTACTCTCTAGTGATTGGTTAGGCTATAACCCCTCCCAACAGAACAGCCTAACCTGAACACGGTGTCATGCTTGATGAATGAAGAGAAACAAGAGAAAATGTGACTTGGCATTCGTTTACTGTGTGTTCTACACTGTGGCTGCAGGCTTTATGTTTGCAGTACAATTTGTTCACTTTGTTTTATAAACAGTATTTCTAACAAACGGCAGGAAGCAAGTTGATCATATAGTTGCCAAACATAATTATATACAGTTTATTAATGAACCGAAATTCCTTAATTCACAGTGATTGGTGTTTTCCAGGTCAGCCCATCAACCCCCAGTGCCGTATCTACCCCGAGGAGATGATCCAGACCGGCATCTCAGCCATCGATGGCATGAACAGCATTGCCAGAGGACAGAAGATCCCCATTTTCTCTGCTGCTGGGCTGCCCCACAACGAGGTGAGACCCCCAAGCCAGTTCATCTCATCAGCTTCAGGGAAAACATTCCTCTGGTGCCTGATTACCAGCATCCTGGGAATATGATCTGAATGAAAGTAAAGTAGTATCAGACGCTCAGCATCAGTTGGGCCCGAAGACTACAAGTTTGAAAAGTAAAGTAATCTGCAGGTGTTAGAAAGGAGTGATCTTACCAGAGCTCTGTAGTATGTAGCCTCAGCTACATGAGGCTACATTAGCCGCTACGAGTATAACACACTCGAATCTCCAACTCAACTGTCAGCAGTCTGGGCTCCAGGTTTGTGTGGAATGAAAGAGATGATATCTGTGATTCTGGGTCAGACTGTCAGACCCTGCTGCAGTAGAATGAGAGGTTTTCTAAAGGGACTCTTGTGCTCAGAACCACTTTTGTCCACAGGGACCGCCAAAATCAACACTAAATGAAAGCTCCTCGTAGTAACTTTACACAAACTGGTAATAAACTCAGCTACTAGCTCTCCCTGAAACTGAGAGTTTATACGTGTTCCTGAGGTCAAGAATGAACCTCCATGCTTCAATCGCATTATATTTTCAATAAATAAAAATGTTTTCCACATAAGAGTGCCAAAATCTAAAGAGCAAAGCTTTTGGACAGGTTCATGTTTATTTCTGTGGCAGTCTCACAAAGGAAACGTTTAACATTGATGAGTCAGCTCGTTCATGTGTGTCAGCTGTTGTCCTCCGTGTCGCATGACACACAGTTTGACTTCTGCTTCCTTTTCCAGGGTTTTTCATGCCTCACAATGGAGACGCATGACTTGTCCCACATAAATGACAATGTGTTACATACTATTTATACACTAAAACAGCTTAGCATGAAACCAGTAGTAGGTGAATTGCACACCATCTCTGGTGAAATATTACAGTATGCAACGCTGGACACTACGACGGCATGAATATCCCACAATGCAATGCGGTAGTGATGACAACATTGATAACAAACGTTGACGGACGGCTCTGTAACGTCAATAAAGCTTCAATTTAACTGTAAGTTTAAGATTTCACTTTGCTGAGTGTAATATATATATATACAGTGTCAGACTTTGATTCTCACAAACTGTCGTTTTGGTCTCATGAGGTTGGTACGAGTTACCATGGTTACACATCCCCAACCAGGCAAGGAGGCTTTCAGGAAGTGACGACGTAAGTTACTGCTCAGTGCGTCCGAAAAGATACACACTACGGTTTATACACACAAAAGCATGTTGAACGATGGTACACATGTTGGGCTTTTTGTTGATACATGAGCTTAGAGTTAAAATAGAAAAGTTCTATTTCTGTGAGCTTCGGGTTTACAGAATTGTGATCATAGTTCCATTTTTTTGTGTGTATACAATGGAGAAAAACTGTAATACAGCATTCTTTCTGGGAATGACACCCAGTTCGTAATACTGCAAATATATAAATATAGTAATACTTTCATCAGTGGGCCATAAGGCTCAGTCACTTTAATTAGTAAGTGCCGTAGTTATGGTTACTACATGGCTTGCCCACATTTAGGGCATTTTCACATTAGGTACGATTGATCTGTACCGAGTACGATTGCCCCCCCCCCCCCCCCTCTCCACTCAGCTTTCACATTAGTAAAGTCGTTCCGTACCCGAGTACACTTCCGTCATCATCCACGTGTATTTGTTTATGTTGAGATCAGCTGTTCTAGTGGCGGAGCATCGTAAAACATTTCATTCAAACTTGACAGAAACAAAATAAAACTCACCAAAACCGTCTTCGTTAGTCTTTCCAACAATCACCAACTCTGGTTTTGTCGAAATAAACTCCTATTTCATCGAGTTTGATGTGAAAATATGCCGACTCTTCACACTGTTTCCCCCCCGCTGTCTCTCTCTCTGCCCGCTGAGCAGCTGAGCGGCTCTCGTTTTTCGGAGGTAGACCATTAAATCAGCTAAATAATATAAAAAAACATCACCTACTATTGTCTATATTTCAAGGAACCTCTCGCTGGCCTTCCTGCTTTATCACCCACGGCCGTGCAGTTCAGAGGATGAGATCGGCACATGCTGCGAGCATATACAGATATCAGAGGAGATCGGCGGCGTTGCCCTTTCACAACTACTCGCTAACTGCTAACGTTACTCACGTTAAATAGCGGTCCACTTCCGTGTTTCAGTACGGTCGGCTTTCACACCTGATGCGAACCGTAACCGAGTACACATGAACCGTACTCCAGACCACCTTTTCAAGTGGACTTGGATCAACGCATGATGCCCGAGTACAGTACGGAGCGTTCACACTAATCAAACGAACTGGACCTTGGGGACAAGTGTACTCGGATCCGGGCCCCTGATGTGAAAGCACCCTTAATTAACAGCAACATTAAAAACACAATAAAGAGTCCCTCAGCAGGAAAAACCCATGTGTGTTTATGGGATTGGTGCTTCCCCCATTAAAGATGACAGAACTTGGACCAAACTCAACAAGAACAGGTGTGAAGTCTCCCAGGTTAACACTGTTAGCACTGTTAGCACCGTTAGCTGCTAACCTCAGTCTTCGCCATGTTGAGAGCCGTGTGGAAGCAACCCCTCTGCTCTGAATATGGTATTGAGAACCGAAGGGGAGACGTTGTGTTATTTCCGGCGAATTTTTGTCACAGTAGGACATCTTTGGAAATCATCCCAAGGAAAAAAAAAAAATGAAATAAAATGCAGCACAATTGAGGCTTGTTGTGTGATAGACCATCGGCTGTTCTTCATGCTCTTCAGCTAAAAAAAAAAAGATTTTTGTAGGAGTGAAAAGAAATTCTTCTTTTCACTCCTACAGTCCTGTACGCATCAATGCTCAGGGACAAAATTTAATGCGTTACTGTCTCACAATGGTTTGCAGTTGTCAGGAAGTAACAGCATTGTATTGCAAATGTTTCGATATCTGCTAAAACCTTATTTAGAAGTTGTTATGACAGCCAAACATAGAGCACCTTGACACAGGGGGACAAGCCTGGGTTTATCTGCCACCGTCAGTTGTTTCCAAACTGCAAGTAGAAATGTTCCTGTGTACGTAGGAGCAGTTAAAAAAAATATAAAAGTAATGAATAATAAATATATATATATATATTTATATAGACTGGTATCTCAGCATGTATGTTAATAGTGCCAATGCTGATTTCACTGTTAACCTCTACTTTTAAGGTAGTTTCAATATTCCACGGCAATATTATAAATATTTTTTCCCGTTATGCTTTTGAGTAAAGTCAGATTTTGATTTGCACCAAAGCAGATTGAAGTGTTAACCATGTAGCTTTATTTGGAGTCCCTATGTGTGCTAAGTATTCACAAAATAAGCACTAGTTAGTTGTGTTTTTCTTACCATGTTTAAGATTGTACTGTTTTCCTCTCTGGTTGTTTTCACATCTAGTCCTTTTTAAAAGAACCAAACTCAGTCCTCTTAAAGTGGACCAACAGAAGAGTGATTCAGAGTAAAAGTAACATACATCTTTTATGTCAGCGGATTTCCCGCTTTTTCTCATTTTATCACCTGTGGTAAAGTACTTTTGATATAGTAACGCGGCCCTGCAGTGCGGTCCTAATGAAGCCCCTCGCTTTCATATGAACTGGACATTGGAGGAAAACCTCAGCGTTTCTGTGCGTTGTAGACAGTTACCGTTTGATGTGTTCTTCGTTCCATATCTGGAGAAGTGCAGTAGTTTCTTCTTTGGTCCAAACTACTCCTCGTCCACTAGCAGCCATAGGTCCGTGTTGTTTTTTTTAGAGCGTCAAAGTGCGCAAGATCCTGTGATCCGTCTACGGCAACTCTAGAGGGCTAAACTACAATGGCAAAAGGCGAAGCGAACCTGGATCGCTTTGTGTTCACAATGCACAGATTTAGCGAACCGCAACGTAGACTTGAATCGAACCGAACTCAGACCTCCTCCCGTCGGAGTTCTTCAGGAGTGTTCATATATGCAAAAAATGCTGACTAATCACTCTGAGTTCATTTGGAGGGGTGAAAGGGATCACATGTGAAAACTGCCTCTATACTCGACAATTTTAGGTTTAAAATGTAGAGAAGCATGAAAACATCCCTTAAGCTCTGGTTCAGTCTCAGCGCTCTCATCAACCTGGTTTCCAGCATCAGCAGGCAGCTGTTTTCAGAGTGAAGCCACTGGACAGCAGACAGACACAGTGAGACACACATCTGGCTCTTTAGCTTCTAGTCTGCTTTAATATCAGAGTGGTTGGTAAAAACAACGAGGCCCCTAACGCTTGATTTGAACTAGTATTCTAGTGAAAATGCACAGAGCAAAATCTGTCATCGCATCAGTTTCTTTAATCACTTCTTGTGTTCTGTGAGCGTAAACCGAGCCGTCAACCTCGGTCCCGTCCGCGGTGTGGAAATGAACGATCAAACGGGTCCCGCTGTGGAAGCGGCCAAATAACCACCCCGGGTGTTGTCCCCCTAATGATGAGCCGCTTGTCGTGCCGTTGGGATGGTGTGAAAACTCGGCTCATTGTTTCATTAAGCGCATGTCACAGAGGTCATGCATGTGCGGGTCTCCTCTATGGGCCAGGTGCCTGAACCCGGGTGCATGCAGAGGTCAGGCCCGATCAACGCCGCCGCCGTGACATCATGTGATGAGCGTGAAATTCCTCTTTCATTCCACAAATTCATCAAATCCACTTGATTTTCTTCTGGTTTCAGTAAAAGAAGAAAGTGGTCGTGGTTAGTCGTGCAACACATTTATTAAAGACTAGATACGTTGTCTGTATTCATACGTTAACTGATATTAATATACAAGATTTGTCTTATTGATTTCATGAAAAGTCTCAAACCAACAATGAATTGATCTACTGATACGTATTCTCTGTGCTTCCTACTGAAGATGGAAATCTTTAGTTGGATTTTTAAATAATTTCTTTAAAATAAAAGTAAGGTGTTCAGTGTGTCAGATCCATTTTATTAGTGTTTCATATCTTGTGTTGCTCATCTAGTTTTCAGGTTGTGAACATGAAGTGTTTCTGCATTCTCGGCCAATAAAAGTGTACGACACGTCTCAATTAAATCATAGAGTTTGAGTAGTTATTTATAACCTCAGGTACTTGCAAATGTTGGAAGCTAAATCTAATTAGATTGAATGAGGGATTCAAAAGGATTTGGGTTCAATAAGCAGACTCAATACTGGATTCAGATTCAACCAAATGCTGGCGAATCCCAAGCCTACTTGACACCCACCCTCAGACAGAATAAAGAAAGTTATACATGCTGCTTCATTAAGTCATTAAAGACGTGTGTGTGGACCTTGAGAACTCTAAATCCTCCTGTGTGTGTTTTCTGGTTCCCAGATTGCCGCCCAGATCTGTCGCCAGGCCGGCCTGGTGCAGAAGTCCAAGGATGTGATGGACTACAGTTCTGACAACTTTGCCATTGTCTTCGCAGCCATGGGGGTAAGCAGACCCCCCCCCCACCCCCCCCCTCCCTCCCATCTGTGACTCTAATCCCCTTTTAACCCTGATGTGACACCCTGTCCGTTCTCTCCCGCCCTGCTCTCGCTCTTTTATTCACCAGGTGATTTAACCTTTAAGTCCCTCTTGTTCCTTCTGCTCCTCTGAGCATGTAGACACGTTACTAATTCAACAGGTCCTTTAACGCTGTCAGCAGCTCAGTATCAGGTTCTCTCCTCCTCAGCTGCTCCTCCTGTTTCCCCCGGTGGTGACAGGTTCACCCCCTACCAGACACACAAACACATTTGCTTCACTAGCTAAATACTAATCCTTCCCTTTTCCTCTCCTCCACCGTTTCACATCCCATCGTGGTTAGTCTAGCAGGAGACTTGAGGAGCAGTGTGAACAGAGATTTATACAAGCCAACACATGGGTATGCATTTTTAAAAGGACAATTTGAAGGACATAGTGCACACAGTAACAGCAATGCATCTGTTTAATGGTAAAAAAACAAAAAAACAAACAAACCAAAAAAAGGTCAAGTTAAAACACAAAACCTTTGTGTTTACCCAGAGTGTAAGACTTCTGCAGGTCAACAGTAGATGTCACATAGAAGTGGTGTACATCATCTGAAAGCTGGGAACCTGAAGATTAATATGAGATGCAGCTCAGCACTGTGTGTCAAGTTGTTCTAGTCATAAATCAGAAATAAACATTAATTAATTAAAATAAATTGTGAAAGTGTATCAGGGCTTAGAACATGATGATAGAAGTATATGATGGTCATCCCTATGCTCTGTTAGGTCTCAAGGTGCTGCAGCAATTTTGGGGTTGAAACCATTTGTTACACAGATTTTGTGCCAAATTTAACCATTTTTTACCAGAATTGATAAAAAATATCTATAATTCCTCCAAAATACCACATTAAGACACCAAGACCTTGAGGAACACCATAGAAAAAGCCATGCTGGGATTTGGTTTCAAAAACTTTGAGATTTCTGCAAGAATTGCATTTTTCGGTGATTGAATGGCGAGCACTTCTGTTGTGTAAACTGCTCAGAAACCCCCTTATTGTCAATCTAGCTAGGAAAGCGATCCATCCTCTGAATGCTCTAGGTCTCTAGTTTGATCCATCCATCCTCTGAATGCTCTAGGTCTCTAGTTTGATCCATCCATCCTCTGAATGCTCTAGGTCTCTAGTTTGTGGCTGTAAAGTTTCATGAGGCTGTGATTATCCTAGAGGTCACCACAGGTCATTTTATACAGGGAGGTCAAGTTTCAAAAAAATGGTCTCACGACAATAAAATGTCTCCTATGGGGACTAACATCATCACACATGAATACAGTTGGACTCATTGGATCCATAAGAGTCTCAGCTTTACAGTGATACCCAATTTATGTAATTGAAAGACTGTTTAGGGACCCCAGTATGCAGAAATATTCAAATAAACCATTTTAGAATAGGAGACAACATTTAACATAACACATTTATACTGCATGTGATTATCATAAAGTGAACATGTCTGTAAAGGGGAGATGCGTGGGTACCCATAGAACCCCTTTTCATTCACATATCTTGAGGTCAGAGGTCAAGGGACCCCTTTGAAAATCACCATGCCAGTTATCTCTCGCCAAAATTTTGCTGCTGTGAAGCGCCCGAGGAGCAACTTGGGTTCAGTGTCTCGCTCAAGGACACTTGGACATGCAGACAGTAGGAGCCGGGGATCGAACTACCGACCTTGTGGTTTAAGGACGACCCGCTGCCAAAGCCATGAATTGAGCAGTCTATCAAAATTATTACATTATTAGACCAATTTAAGTAATTTTCCATCAAAAATGTCAAACATCCCACAGGTTCCAGCTTCTCAGTTAAGAGGATTTGCTGCTTTCCTTCAGCCTCTTTCAGACGTGCACCTGGTTACATCAACATGTAGACAACGTAACATGTCGATCTCATGTCTGCATAAGTGCTTGAGTCGCTTTTACGTAAAAGTCATAACAGCAGTCGAGGTAAAATGCCAACTGCGAGGCTGAAATTATGAATATCCAGCTGAGCACTGAACGTACAGCATGAGAGCAAATGGGAATACATGAGAGTCCCAACTTAACGTCTGGTCATTCCCTGCTGTGAAACTGTGGGACATTATGAAGACGATAAGGAAATGTATGAGAATAGATCCCTAGTTGCTAGAAGGATTCCAATGGGGGAGATTGGGACAAAATCCACAGTCCTCTTTTCATTATGAGCCTTCATACTGTATATGAGCCTTTTGCGTTTCCTTGCCGGCAGAGAAGACTTGTTTTCTCTAACTCCGACTGCTGAAGCCTCATGTTAGCTTCACTTTAACTTTGAAACCTATTTTAGCGCAGAAGGACTTTGGATTTTGTCCCCCATCACTTGGAACAATTAGAGAGACCATTAACTCTTGAAATGTACATACAGTACAGACACGTGAATGTTGTTTCAATCATCCTTAAAGGCTTCAGCCCGTTGTAATGTAGCCTGTGAGAGAACTGAGGTCACCCTGCTCTTTCCCCATTGGTCCCGTCATCACCAGCATGTCTGTCTGACACTTATGTGCTGTTACTATAACACTAGGGTTTTCAAAGTCTGACACTGTATAGCAAGCTGTTTTAACATTTAATAGCTAAGCTTGACTATCTGGAATTAGATTAACATTAGAGATATCTACAATTACGTTGTGACTAGTCAGAATTCTTATTCCAGATATCTATAAGGTCATTGTGACTAGTCAAAACGACAGTTAGAGATATCTGTAGTTCAGTTCTGACTATCCTAAATAACAGTTACAGATATCTCAAACCTCATTATGACTAGTCAGAGTTGTTGTCATGACGTTGCTCATCAAGGCTTCCGATTGGATATCGACGCAACAAAGCATCTGAACAGTGTCAGCAGAAGCTTTTGCTAACTCGGATAGTTCGGTAAAGTGTGAAAGATATTCACAGATTCAAACTTCCCGGATCAATAACTCATAAGTTGTTAAAACACCAACGAGGGCTCTTTCTAACCGTAGTGAGGTAGACAACGAGCTACAACCTCATTTTAATAACAACGAGCCTTTAGTCCTCCGAGCTGGACACATAACATCGGTCTCTATGTGCAGCCGGCTGTGAGACGAGTGGTTCAGGGACGCTGTGGATCAGATAGTTAGAAAATGACATGAAATAGAAAAAGAGCTCATCATCAAGGAATCTGTGGCCAACGAGAGCTTTGTTCACTAGAGAGTTGTGGTAGAAATTTACAGCGTATTGTAGATTTATTGTCTCCAGACACACTTCATAAACCCACACGGCTGCAGTGCAGCGCCATAGTATGTTTGAATAGCTTCACCTCCCGTCCCGCCCCATCTAAAAAGGACAATGTAGATATCTACAATTGAGGGGAATTAAAGATATCTTGAACTGGAATTATGACTAGTCAGAATTAAATTGTAGATATCTGAAACTGGAATTATGGATATCCACAATTCAGTTGCGGATATCTGCAACTGACTTGTAGATATCCGTAATGACAAACCCCATACACATGAATGGCAAAAGTAGTTTGAATCTTACAAGTCAAAATGTAAATACAGATATCTAAAGTAAGAGTTTTGCCTAGTCAAAATAGAATTAGGGATATCTTGAATTAGAGTTTTGACTAGGCAAAATATGTTGCAGATATCTCTAACGAATATCCTGTCTAGCTATTAAATGTTAAAACGGCTTGCCTTAGACACCGTGCAACACAACCTCCTCTCCACGCCAGATAGGTAGAGCCAGAGCAACACAACCTCCTCTCCACACTATATAGATGGAGACAGAGCAACACAACCTCCTCTCCACGCCAGATAGGTAAAGCCAGAGCAACACAACCTCCTCCCTACGCCAGATAGATAGAGCCAGAGCAACACAACCTCCTCTCCACGCCAGAGAGATAGAGCCAGAGCAACACAACCTCCTCTCCACGCCAGATAGATAGAGCCAGAGCAACATGACCTCCTCTCCACGCCTGATAGGTAGAGCCAGAGCAACACAACCTCCTCTCCACGCCACATAGGTAGAGCCAGAGCAACACAACCTCCTTTCCACGCCAGATAGGTAGAGCCAGAGCAACACAACCTCATCTCAAGGGCAAACGGATAGAGCCAAAGCAACACAACCTCCTCTCCACACCAAACGGATAGAGCCAGAGCAACACGACCTCCTCTCCATGCCTGATAGATAGAGCTGACTGTAGATAAGTCGGTCACATCAACCTGCCAAACTACAATAACTAACATCCCATTGTTTTCACAACATGGACACGCATCTCCGTTTGAACACCTTTGCACTAACAGATACATGAAGCCGCTCATGTTATACATTCAATGTGATCTCTTGTGAAAATGGCTCAAGGGGGTTTCAGCTAAGTTGTCTCCGTATCATTAACTTCAGGTCAACATGGAAACTGCCCGCTTCTTCAAGTCTGATTTCGAGGAGAATGGCTCCATGGACAACGTCTGCCTGTTCCTCAACCTGGCCAATGACCCCACGTGAGATTCAATCCAATGTCATCCCAGCAATGAGAACAGTTGCTGTAGCAGCCAGTCTGTGCATGCTGTGCTTAGTTATTGATTCTGAACGATGTTCTGTACACAGAACGTTATATTTATTGGCTTCATAGTCTCAAATGTAAAATGTGTGACCACTCTCTAAAGTAGATTTTACAGTTAAATTCAGACCTCATCTTGTTATGTGCACTATAGAATAACTTCCTTTTTTTCTGTGACCAATCAGCATCGAGCGTATCATCACCCCTCGCCTGGCGCTGACGTCGGCCGAGTACCTGGCCTACCAGTGTGAGAAGCACGTCCTGGTCATCCTGACTGACATGAGCTCCTACGCTGAGGCTCTGAGAGAGGTACTGTCTCAGACATACTGCTGCTCACACTGTGCACCATCTGTACCAAGCAGCCAAACAAAGCAACGTCTTTTACTTCTGGATTTAGTGTGGTTAAGGTAGACTAAACAAGAAGGTACCAGTCTAATCCCAGTAAAATGGACACTTAGTAAGTAGACACCCGTTGAAGATGTGCTTATTATGTGTTCTCAGCATGAGTGACGGGCTCAGCAAATAACCAGAATATCATTTATTTTCTGTCCATTTAAGGCGTTTACAGGAACACCTCTCAGTTTATCACACCATACTTTACCTACTTGTAACCACCTTATTAAAGGCTTCTGAAGTCTGGCATTTTTAATATTTTTCTTACTGTCAACAAATCTGATGAAAAGACCCGAACCAACAATGTATTAGTCAGTCTTACTCTCTGACTGCTCTAATCTGTCTGTGGCTCTCAGCTCCAAGCCCATTGGTTCCTACTGAATATGTAAATATTCCAAATCTGCTCAAAATAATATAGTTTAAATTATAAAAAGGCTCAGTAGTTTCCTGAAACAGCAGCTCACTGTAGTTTTTAGCTAATGTTGCTCAAACTGGAGAAAATAGTGACTTTGTTGGGGACTATTTTCAGCGGAGAATTATTCCACATTTGGTGTATAAATATTCTACAGTGTGTGCTCATGCTATGGGTGTCGCGATATACCAGAATTGACTGTGATATTTAAAAAAAGGAAATATTGATATCATGTTAATAATACACATATGATAATATTGTGTAAATAATCCAGCACTTCTCAATTCATTTTGTACATACAGTTATGGTTACAGACTCTGTCTGCACCTCCCTACACTCATATTTGCCAAAAAAAGAGACAAAATAAACACAAATTAACGATGAATTTGATTATTTTCAGGAGGGTATCCTCCAGCAGCAGTTGAAGCGCCACACCGTGTGGCAGCCTGTCAACATAACACACTAATGTAAATCCTCTGCAGCATTAGCACAAAGGTGATAGACTCACTAAAGTAATGTGCTCCTTGCTGAAATGTGTCCTTCATTCATACCTTAACTTCATTCATGTCCGATTGGCTTCAAAAGGAAATGCCCCCCCCCCCCCCCCACTGTCCTCCTCTCTCCTTGTGGCGAGGAGTCAAGCCCCTTCGACTCACTTTTGTGTCTCTGTAATAATTCTTTTATGTTGTACAGTATGCTGTCTCAATATGCTGGCAGCACAATGCAGGTTTTTAAATGGTGCATGTACATATGCGTTTTCCTTTCTTGCATTTACTGTCCATAACCTTGGCACGTGTACGCTGCACTAATAGTCTGCTAAGACCCAGGCAGCAGCAGCAACTACAAAGAGCCAGGAGGACATTAACGTTTAACTTCTGTTTCCATTCACGCACCTGAAGGTTGAGTTTTGCATTGAATATACAGTTATATAAAGTGTTTAGCCTGCCCATCCACCTTTGACTCAAGGATGAATTGGGTGCATTTTTTTTTTCCCTCTTGCTCTCAATTCACTTGACTTTGGGGACAAGGATTTGCTTTTGGTCATTTTTGTAGAGATCCTGAAAACAGAATGGCAACATATCCGACCAGCTGTTTGCCTCTTGTGAAAGATACTAGAGGTCGACCGATTAATCGGTCGGCCGATTAATCGGGCCGATTTTTTGACATTTTATCATAATCGGCATCGGCCGATTTCTGAGCATATTAAGCCGATTATTATGCAGGCAAATCTGCGGGCAGCCCAGTGTTGTTGTTGCTGCTAAAAGTCTCCACCGCACATTTAGTTTAGTTTAGCAGATTGTCCGCTGTATCTGCCCGGCGTAATGATACTCTGTCTGCCCAGATTAACAATAGCGAGTGTTTCTGTGCTACATTAGCAGCTGTAGCTCTGCTGCTAGCTTCGTGCTCGTCGCGGCTCTGTCATTGCAGCGTAACTTTTGCGAGTGTAGACAGACTGTATGTGTGTGGCAGCGGGGGGGGGGGGGGGGTCGGTGGTGTGAACGTAAGTGTAGCAGACAGTGTGTGTACAGTTTATTTGTCGGTGGATAAATGCTACGAGGCTACAACTCGCTCTGCTAAAGCGAGCAAGAGACGGGAGACAACTCCCTGTATCTGTACCTCCGGCTCCGCCTCTTAAGGTGGACTGTTAAGGTGGACCTGCTTTTCTGCTTAAAAAAACGAGCCGCTCCTCTGAGTTTTTCTAAGCTTTTTAATTCATTATTAATATATATTTTAACACTTTTAACCGATAGGGTTAATCGGTTAAAGTTCTTAACGTCGGTTAACGGTTAAACGGTTAGTTATTGACATCCCTAGAGTGAAGAAAGTTATTATTATTTTTTGATCACTTAGATTATGGCCATATAGTTTGTAACAGTTTCTGTCAACAAACATAAATAAAAAACATGCTTTAGGACAGTTTTGGAAAGGTGCTTAAAAGGTTTTGAGCCCTGTACTATTACTACTATTAACCATCATGCACAAAATAAAATATGCACTGCAGTGCAGACACAAAGTGCAACTTGGAGAGACAGACCATAAGTGTTGTTCAATAAATGTTTACGTAAGTTAAGACATTTTGTGTATAAGATACTGAAGGAGTTAGCATCACTTGACCCTCCAACAGTAAATGGTGTCAGTAGATTTTGTTTTCTTTGTTTATGTGGAAGAGCACAGCAAAGAAAACCCGGTAAGATTAAGTCTTACTTAAGATTAAAAAAAAAAACCTTTACCAAAGGTCTGTTGGGAAAAAATCAAGACTTAAATTAGGACTGTAAAGCTGCACTAATCTTTATTTTTATAAACAAAAGACAAACTTGTAGTGAATAACCCACAGAGAACTGACCCCTTAATAAGCCCCCCACCTTTACATGCTGTTGTTATCATGGCATCATCCATTTTACGATAGCACTGGCATAGAGATCTCTAGGAGCTTTTTAAATAGTGCATCCTTGATTTCAGACAGGATGGAAAGCAAGCTCCTAATTTTTAACCAGCAACCATCAACAACTGTCACTTGACTGATTTTATTAGTCCTAGCTAGATAAACAGGTTAGCTAATTAACTGGAACTAAGTTGGTTAGACTAGTAATTAGCTTGCTAACAGCTGGTGAACATAGTGGAGCATTTAGCAGCTGAGGAGACGGATATGCTTCTCAGCAGGGGATGCAGACCATAACGGAGCTAAAAGAGAATGATAGTGTTGCTCTGTGTCTGCTGGGTTTGTAATCAGAGAATAGTTTGCCAACGTGTTTGTCACAGTAATTGTGTAATAGTCCAATCTTTTTTTTATTGCCAAAATCATAGACTGCATATCAGAAGTGGCCGTAGTCACCGTGACGTCACCCGTTGGTTTGTGGACCGCCGTTTTGAAGCCTCAAGTTCGGCATTTTGGCTGTCGCCATCTTGGTTGTTACAAGTGACGAGAGGGTAGAGCTAAATACAATCGAACACTGAATAAGATATTTTTAGGGAGACCAAAATGTTAATATTTGGCTTCTCTTTTCAGACCCCGGAGTTGCCCACTGGTCAGATTCAATATATTTGCTTCATTTGAGTCTGTGTTGAGGTAGAAGGAAGTTAGTGCTTTTATTGTTGTTGTCATATCAGTTACGTATCCGTCAACCAAAACAAACCGCAGCCGGCTGCAGCGAGCTGAAAACGTTGGAGGGTCTGCGTGGATACGACCTGCATCCTCAAATTATAAATCCAAAGTGGTAAACACTACACATCCAGTAAAGTATGGAAACACTTTGGGTTTCACACACTGCAGGAAAAGCAGAGCTAGACATTTATACATTTATGTTAAACGCATTCAAACGGCCCCGATGGAGCTGACCATGGATGTATAAAGAGAATGGAGCTGACGGGAGAGCTAGAGAAGGACTTGGCGAAGTTAGCGGAAGTTTACACGTCAGGTTTTCAGAATAAGGAGTTAACAAAGGGAACTGTATATACAAAATACATATATGGAAATAAGATTGATTGGATTATATTCACCAGAATTATAAAATATTACATGTCCCTTATAAATTAAAAAGAAAATACCACTAATTTGTGAGGGAAATGTCTTTATTCTTTGATTTTTGGGTTGCTGGAAAATAATTAATAAATAATACCTGACAATAACTGATATATTTGACTTCAGGACATCTCTGACTACATACATGCTGAAAATCAAACATTTTTACTCCATAAATTTAGAGATTGTCCAAAGTAAAAGTCCCTAGAAGTGTATGATTTCACTATTTCCCATCGGTCTAGTGTTATAAAAGTTAACAAAAATCGCTTAAAACTTAAAAATCGTACTACATATCGAATCGACACCCAAATATAGTAATAGTATCGAAGCGGGGGGATAGGTGTATCGTCCAGCCCTGTTGTTATACGGTGTTCATCATTTTCAGCTTCTTCTGCTGCTCCCAAGCAGCCAAAAATGAATTGATGCAGCTTTAAAATGTTCTCAAACTTGATGACATAAAAAGAAAATGCATGTTACCAACTTTGCTCCCTTCAAGTTGTGCTCATGTCGCCCCCCCCCCCCACGCCTACTTTAAGGTCTCTGCTGCCCGAGAGGAGGTGCCCGGCCGTAGAGGCTTCCCTGGCTACATGTACACCGATCTGGCCACCATCTACGAACGTGCCGGCCGAGTGGAGGGCAGGAATGGCTCCATCACCCAGATCCCTATCCTCACTATGCCCAATGATGGTGAGAGCCGCAGCCTTCTATGCTTTAAGTTGGACCAAAACCACATCTTCACAACTCTCAGCCTTGTAGGGGACTAATTGTGAACATATGTGTTTTACGCCTTCAAAGCAATGTTAACAGTTTTTTTTGGATATCAGTGTGGTCACGCACATTATACTTTTTGTATTTTCTGTCCTTAAATGCTGTCTCCGAAATCTCTTGACAAGTTATTGTTTGAATTACTGTAGTAGGCATCTCAAATGGACCGAGGAGACATTTTTGATGCCTGCAGTTACCATAGCAACACGCATGAAGAGCCTACTCCTATCTAGTTGAGCAGGAGTCCCCCCCCATTACAGCATCACGGGGAGGTGATTGTGTCGGCTTTTACTAAACACCGCTGGTGTTCCCAAGAGCTCTTGATTTAGAGTAAAGGTCTTTAAAGTGGGAAGCTAGTTTCCTGTGTGTGACTTTATTTTAATGCCTGCTAATCACTGAGCGATTTGAATTGTAGATGTTCTTCACTGTGTATGTAAACTCAACTGAGGCCTTATATTTAGTGTTTACGTTAATTGTACTGCAGTATGTAACAAATACACACTAATTTATGGGATATGTTGTAACACTCCAAAATACCTTTTAGTCGACTCATGGATTAGTTGACAGATCTGTAAAACTGAGTTTCTCCACAAAGAATCACACGAAAGCACCACTTTAAATCTGGTGTTTACCAGAAATGTGCTCACAGGTTTCCCTGAAAATAAGTCATTCAAATCAAATGACAAATGGACTGAAGAAATCTTAGCCGACTAAGACCAGAACGACCGATTAGTCGACTCATGGACTAGTGGAGGCAGCCCTAATCTGTTGTGATTGAATGCATTTTTGTGCCTCCAACAGACATCACCCATCCAATCCCTGATCTGACTGGATACATCACAGAGGGTCAGGTCTACGTCGAAAGACAGCTGCACAACAGACAGGTATTCATCAGGCCTTTTAAAGCCTTTAAAACAACATTCATCCAACTCGGGGCAAAGAGCTGCTACTCATTCCTGGGATAGATGGTTCCAGTGTTTGATAGTTCTGCTCATTTTTGTGTGCATTTACATACATATACACGGAGCGATTAATGGTCAAATGTTTACACTAGGGATGCTAATTTTGATTTTTTTTTCTAACCAATAACCGACCCTCATGTAACCGATTATTAACCGTTAACTGACTAGATTAGTGCGTCGCATGTAGCGGTGCTTTTTTAAGTGCCTAACAAGATGCCCAGCTGCAACGATGAGCCCATAATCAATCAGGTTAAATTCATCATTTATCACCAGCTGCAGTGTATGAGCACAACAGACAGCTGAGTCCCCAGTTCACCCGTCCGGGAGAGTTACTGTAGCAGTCATGATGCTGTATTGTCCCAGGAGTCTCCACCGCATTAGTTAGTTTAGCTGCGAGGTTGTCAGCTGTGTGTCAGCGCGGCGTAACGTTAGCGAGTGTGTGGCGGCGGTGAGTGTGGGGTTGTAGCTGTGAACGTAGCAGCGCAGTGTGTGTGTGTACAGTTTATTTGTCGGTGAATAAATGCTACAACTCCTCAAGACCCGAGCCAACTTCCTGTATTTCACAACACCGGCTCAGACTCAGTTAAGGTGGACTGTTAAGGTGGACCAGCTTTTCTCCTTAAACTGACAAGCCGCTCCTCTGAGTTTTGTTCAGCTTTTTATTTAATTTTAAATATTTCTTTTACCTGTTTAACCGATAGCGTTAATCGTTTTGAAATTCTTAATGTCGGTTAAACGGTTAATTATTAACATCCCTAGTTTACACCTGTTGTTTGGTAATTTAACCAGGTGAGAACAATGTATTCTAACTCCGGCATCACCAGGTGGAAACCCATCAAGATGCTTGACGATTCAATTCAGAAACACTCAATATTTATTAACCTCCTTCCAAACAGCAACGTGCATACGATGCAGGTCTACTGACACGCGTTTGACCTGCGTGGACCCGTTCGTATGAGACAGCTGTCCCGGGTTAATCTCGGGTCGTGACTTAAAGTCTGCAGCGGAGTTCCATAAACTTCACTGATAAACCAGAGATTACAGCGACTGTATGTCCACAGGTTTAAATGGGTAGTGTTCCAGGAATATAAGAACCATGCTGATACATTCTGAGCTTATTAAATACCTTATAATACCAATACCTGGACACATTTCACCTCTACTACTGGGTCCATACAATCTAAACGTACAGTCATTAGTTATATAATAAAGCCATCTACTAACTAACAGGAAGGCAAGAATACTCAACATTCAACTAAACTGTTGAAACTCTGACAGCCGGTCAGAATAAAACTGCTATCTTATAATCTTCGGGTGTTGTGTCGGCCTGTAGTTTACGTTATCCGTCAGTGTGTTTACTGTGATACTCACCGGGGATGTACGCTCTGTGTACGTTAGTTAAACGGACCTTCAGTTAGTGGTTAGCTGTAGTAACATGACAAACCCCAGCGTTGAGGGTCTGATCCCGATCCCGATCCCGGACCGCCCCGACTCCCCACCGGATCAGCAAACTTTCTGTTGCTGCATTCACACGGGTTCGACCCGGCGCTGCTGCTGGCCACCAGCACGCTGTGGGGTTTGCACTGGTTGAATGCTAGCTGCTATAGCTAACCGCTAAGTGAAGGTCTGTCTCCTGGAGCTGAAATATAAGATACATTTCAGTTTCATGTCTTTCCTTCTGCCCATATACCCATACTCTCACTCTCAATGTCCTTAAACTCCTACCCCGAATATCTGTAGTAAGTGACCGTTAACGCCATTATACTACACCTCATAACCAATCCGGGTCCCGGACGGAACACACATAGAGAAACCCGTTCATGTGAAAGCGTGTTTGGGGAAGAAGGTCAGCTGACTTACCTTGACATTCAGATCCTGCATCACTGTGTCGGTCTGAACGGGCTGTTAGTTGTGATTTCATTTTAAACGAGCCCTAAACTATGTTCCATGCGAGACCGGTCTCCAGTCACTACACTGTAGAAAGATCTGTCCAAAGCCAACGACCCCCTTCGGTAGAAAGACACTACAACAATCTGGGTTGTAGGAATTCCTTTTAACTAATCAGATGTTGTTCAGATCTAGTCATTCTCATATCAATGGTGCTCCAAAAATATGATACCAAAATATCAACAGAGAGTGAAAACAAGTGGAATACAATCCTGTGGGAAGGCTTATCTCATCGGTCCTCATATTTCTGACAGAGTGACCCTAAAGAGACCTCTCTACTAGTCACTACAATGTTAGTTTGTTTTAATAACCTCTAGAGTTGCAATAAAATGTCTTCTTTTTCACATTTTGCATAAACAATAAATTGATCTTGTCCTTCAGATCTACCCACCCATCAACGTGTTGCCCTCACTGTCCCGTCTGATGAAGTCCGCCATCGGCGAGGGGATGACCAGGAAGGACCACGCTGACGTCTCCAACCAGCTGGTAACAACATCTGACCCATTGTAAAGAATAATCCTGTAACCTGAACATGAACATGAGGGTGACTTTGGAAGTTGGATGAATAACGAAAAGCACTGACTGAGGATACTATATATGGAGGGAAGTGCCAATGGCCCAATCTCAAATCATCAAGTCCTCGAGGGCTCTCTCACGGGACATTTTGAGCCCTTTATGAACGCTTTCCGCAAGTCCGCATTTTCTGCAGACTTTGCCTGAGGGAATTACCCACAATTCATAGCGTTGTGACGTTAAACACAGTGTTACCACGGTTACTAGGGGAAGCCTGGAGGCGTAAAAATAGGTAAACAAAGAGGATGGCACATTGGTGTTCAGCCAGACATATTTAAATTTAGACAGAAACTTTAACATTAAGGATTTAAGATGGTTCATAAAAACACATGAAATCAGAGGAATGCAGCATTAGACTATATTACACCTGGTTTATTCATCAACCAGTTGTTTTAATTTTGCTTAATGATGTTTGACAAAAACAAGTGAATCGATTTTTTGACAGTTACCTCTAGTCTCGTAAGACAAGAGCCTGGAAAACGCAGTAAAAACGTAAAATAAAAACCCACAATTGGCTTCGTCAAGGCAACGTGATATGTCGCTGCAAAGCCCTCGCAGCCTCTCACTCAACCCTTTACCAGGTGATGTCAGTCAAGGGGGCACATTGGGATTAGGCCCATATCTAGACGTCATATCTAACTGTCATCATTATTAATACGTCTGTCTGTCCTTGTCTCCAGTACGCGTGTTATGCCATTGGTAAGGACGTCCAGGCTATGAAGGCTGTGGTGGGAGAGGAAGCTCTCACCTCTGATGATCTGCTCTACCTTGAGTTCCTGCAGAAGTTTGAGAAGAACTTCATTGCTCAGGGTAAGAACATATTAAAGGAGCCATTCACACATTTTCAACCTCATTTCCACGGATTAGTACAGAAGAAGTACGTCTAACGTCATTCATAACAGCGAGGGTGCACACGGCAGCTGGCAACCACAGCTAATAGGATTCCTCTGCCTCTTCACAAAGGCAGCCGTTACTCACATCCTGTGTATTAACCCATTCAGTCCATTGACAAGTCATTAAAGGCATTTATTAAGCAGGAATATCAAGGTTTTTCTGCTTCTCATGTATGAGAGTTTGCTGCTTTTCTCTTTATTGGGTTTTGGTCTGTTGGTCAGACATGACGGCTATTCTTCACTATTTTTGAATCATTTTAAAGACTAAACGATTAAAGCTTCAAGTAGGCAGAAAGTCTTTGGCATCATTGGGCAAAAATTCCATAATAACCTTTCAGCATATTGTAATTCAAGAGTTCTGAGAGAAAACTAGACTTCTCCACCTCCTCATGGCTCTGTTTTCAGGCAATTCAAAGTGCAAAAGAACATTAAGACATAATTAAAGCAGTCATAAAAATATTAAAGATTAGAAAATTAAAAACAAGCTAAAATAGAGTATAACACACAAGCGTAAAAGTTATAGTGCAGTATAAGATAATTATTAATAAAAGGCAGCAGCAGCAAACAGGAACGTTTTAAGCTTTGATTTAAAAGAACTAAGAGTTGGAGCCATCCTGCAGTTTTCTGGGAGCTTGTTCCAAATATTTGGTGCATAAAAGCTGAACGCTGCTTCTGCATGTTTAGCTGTAACTCTGGGGACACTAAGCAGACCTGATCCAGAGACCTGAGTGGTCTGGATGGTTCATAACATCAGGAGCACCGGAGGACACAGAGGTACATGATTTTTTTTAGGTTACCTGTCTCATGCACTACTGTCAGGATATAGTGACATAAACATATTTGCTCCAATCTCGCCTACTGCTGCTTTAATTGTAAAGATGGCAACAGATGAATCGATAATGAATTGTAATTGGATACATACATGTAATATCATCATGGAGGCAGATGTTGTTAAAGCTGAAGTAGGTGAGATTGGAGCAAATATGATTAAAACGTTTTTTATAAAACGGTCACTATATCCTGACAGTAGTGCATGAGACAGGTAATCTGAAAAAAAAAATCATGTCCTCTGTGTGGAGGAAAACAACCAATCAGAGCTGAGCTGGAGTCTGCCGTCTCTGAGCAGCTGTCAATCACTCGCGAACTCCGACCAAACGGTCGAACTAGGCAGCGCTGATCAAATATGAATCAATATTCTGTTACTGTAATGACTATTTCTCTCCTCAGATGTTTTCAGAAACAGAATACTGACGGTCTGAAATACGTAGGAACGGTGCTTCAGTTTATTGCTCTTCTATTACAGTATATTGCTTTGAAAACTAGTGGTTGAAGTGGCGTCCACATTGTATTTCATGTTTCCGTTTGTCCCTGGAAAATATTGATCTGTGTAGGTTCCTTCTTTGTTGCCGAAGCATACGTGACCATTTCTTCCTGTGTGTCGTTTCTTGAAAGTGACTAAACAAAGCTCAGCGTTGCAGCGGTTTAATCGTCTTGGTAGATGCTGTTCATACAGAACTGTTTCCTCTTTTGAACACTGATGGATTCCACAGGAGAATAGTCATCATAGCAAGACGAGATGGGATATGGAGAGAGAAATATCTTTAGCCTTTTTCCCTCCAACTCAAAGCAACGATCTGTGAACAAGAGTTTCAGTACAACAAGAACAAAACTGGGTCCAGAGCACTGAGAGCACGGAGCAACAAGACCTCACGTCACTCATTTCTTAAAATGTAGAGTGGTATTTACTAATGCTGCGTTCACACCAAGAGCAAAGCAAACTTTTCAGACAGACCTGATGAAGCACGAATTCAGACGTTTTACACATCGGCATCATTATGTAGTTATTTCAGCATCCTTTTGATCCGTTTATTGTAATTAAATCACAACACGATCTGTTTATTTTGGGTTCATACCGCAGTAGCGACGTGTGGCTCGCTAGATACACTGGATGTGAATACAGCTCGCCGCCGGGTGACGTTATGAACCCAGACACGACGGCAACATTACTTATTTCTTCCATGGTTGACGGCAGAAATGGTGGAAAGAAAAGTTGTTGGTATCTATGGAGACGAGCTCCTTCCCCTCTGCAGCGAATGAACACAAGTCATACCGGCAGTCCAACTCACGCGAGTAAAGCGAGGCGAAAATTCGCTTCAGTGAAGACTTGATTGAGTCCCGTTGATTTGAATGAGTGTGAAGTGCGGAGCTGGAGCCAGGATGTGATTGTCCTAGATTAGCGTTAAGACTGGAAACTGCTAGCTTAGGATGTTAATTGCATGGAGTAGCATAAATACTGGAAATAGTTTAGTTATTTTCACCTTTTACTTTTTGCAGGTATTTAGCCATAAACCAAAGTATCGTACAAATGAACATTTTAACTAGATGATGGTTCTAGACGAGAAGTTACAGGATCACCAAAGTGTTTACAGTTCGTCCTGAGGGAAACCTGGATGTCTGAGTCACATTTCCCGGCAATCCAACAGTTGTTTAGACATTTCACTCAAATCCACAAATGTCAACCTCATGGTGGCGCTAGAGGAGAAGCCCTGGCATCAAAGTCATTAGGATTCATGGATGTGTGGACCACTCGGGACACATGGTGGCTTTAATATATTTGATTTTTGTCTTTCATTTCATAAATAGAACTGTTTAACTTCCTTCGTGTATTTTGAAGCCAGTTCTTGTACAGTAATTATGTCACTGATATTTAGATGGATCATGAAGAGACCCCCAGCTCTTCTATACCGAGCATCCATTCAGTGGTCTGCACGCTGTCTCCCATCTAAGGTTGACAAGTACAGAAGAGCTGTGGCTCACCAGATGGTAACCTGACCATTAGAAAAGAAAATGAAATCTTAAAATCTCAAACTATGCACTTGATCAGACGTCATGTCACAAACAGTTCAAGAGGGTGCTATCGTCACAATAAAAGCTCTTGGTATGTTGCCCTTGAAAAGCAAAAGGAGCCGACTATACAGCATGTCTTGTGATTTCTCAGTATTTGACCAATAGCAGCACAACTACAGTGTGATGACTGACGCCGTGGCCACACTGGGAACGTCAGGAGCGCGTGGCGGCTGCTTTGCGTCGCGGCTGCGTGATTCACGCGTCGGGGTGTTCACACCAGCTGCGTTTCTGCTGTCTGCAGTTTGCCTTTCATAATGGCCATTTCATTTCATTAAAAATATCATTTCTATTTATTTTAGACAGAGAAAGGTTAAGAAACGTGTGGTAATTTGTAAATAATAGTTATAATCCACAATTAAAACCTCTGCAAGCGAGCTCTGCAAGTAACTACATGTTCTACAACATTATCCTGCAAATATTTCAGAATAAAAGCCTGGTGTTAACAAATGAAGGAATTCTGTCCACAGAAAAAAATGCTTCAGGGCTTTTATTTTGAAATGAAAGCAGGAAGTGTTGATTTAAACCCCGTACTTTATTCATTCATGGTGCAAAAATAGGCGAGACCTCGAATCTCTAGAAGGAATCGCAGCTGAGACGTGCGTCTCACGCGGGCAGTGTCGCTGCTCAAACCTGTCAACACGGACGCCGAAATAAAAAACAACAGATAATGCCGCCGCCACGCGCTGCTGATGTTTCCGGTGTGGACGAGGCTTTATACATCTCATTGTTCTGTTATTGATGATTCACCAAAAGAACCACACGGTAACAGTCACAGACGGATGGATGTCCTGATATTATTGGTTGGTACCAGCTTACACGTCATATATTGTTTTCACAGGAAGAAAAGATAGTTGTACTTTGATATAAAAATATGAAGAAATTGTTTTTATGTAATTTTTTTTGTATATATTGTTGAATAGGTACACTGTAAGCCCGGGTAGGTGATCTAAAAGGTTTCTTGGTATCTCTTTCCTCACGGTCCATTTTCAAGACCATTTTTTCGCTTGATGTGATGTACAGTGGAGACAGTGAGTGCATTAGAGACAGCCCCAGTTTTATTTTATTATGTTCTAACCCAGTACGGTTGTGTCCCCTCTCGCCCCCCCTCAGGCCCGTACGACAACAGGACTGTGTACGAAACCCTGGACATCGGCTGGCAGCTGCTGCGAATCTTCCCCAAGGAGATGCTCAAGAGGATTCCTCAGAGCACGCTGGCTGAGTTCTACCCCAGGGAGTCTGCCGCCCGTCACTGAGGGATGTCCTGGTTACCCACCCTCCTCCTCCTCTCCCTTTATTCCTGTCTGTCATCTCACCCTACAGCGCCCCCCCCCCCTCCCAACCGGGGGCTGGGAGACCAATGTTGTCAGCCATCCCAAAGCTCACCTCCCATTTTCTCCACTATTCTTATTACCTCCAGTTCATCATATTGAATCATGAATCAGCTCGACCCAAGACCACCCCCCCACCTCCCCACCCTGAATGAGAACAGGATGATAACCCCCCCCCCCCACCTCTGTAGATGTACTGTAGTGTATATGTGTCCAGAGGTTGTGTATGGAAGGTGTCTGTGGTTGTAACGTCTACCCCTTGATTGCAAACACGTCAACATATCCTTAAAATGATATATGAGTCCTTATTTATTGGGGTGTGCTACTGCTGGATTCCCCTCTTCTTCTTATTTAAATAAATGTTTTGTAGTCTCCATCTCCCATAACAACAAGAAGTTTCCAACTGAAGGAAGAGGTGAGTGTGTGTATGGGAGGGTCAAACCCACCGCCCCGCAAACACGAAGTTGGCGTTTTATTGTCTGAGATTCAACAGTAAGACAGACTATCTGCTGACAGCTTCATCATCAACATCACCATATTGGTATTTACCTGAGGCTGATCTTATTTTGCCCTATGTATTGTTTAATAGTCCCCCCCCCCCCCCCCCCTACAGTGGATGTTTACATTATTTGTGTTTTGTTGTTTGATTTGTGTTGTGAAATGACGAGTATATAAGATTATATTAAACATTCCCGTCTGTCTGCAGAAACTAATTATCTGTTGTGCAACAATACTGGTTTTGTGAGGTAATGTGTCAAAGAATAAATTAAATGATGTGAGTCTGCTGTCTCATCTGTGTACACCTGCATATACATCAGCAGCCAGACGGTGTCTCTCTGACAGGACACGCCTCCTCTTTGGCCTCAGATCCAACCGTATGTCACACCTGTACTGTTATTTTATAGGAATTGAATATACATAAACATATGAGTATATAGTTATCAATCGAGCATTAAATTTACCAATTCAGCGAGTCTTTTATGTTTTACCAACTCCACCACGTAAGGCAAAGGTGTTGTACCACTATCGGCTTGTCTTATCTGTCGAGCTCAATTTGTTTAACAAAAAAATGAATCTCAAAGGTCCACTAAGTAGCTTTCAATCACATCTCATGGTCTTCATTCAGTGTGTGTTCAGACCTTTAAGCTCTTCTTACAGTATGAAACTTTATTTTATTTATATTCCTTCTTTATTTCCTCCTCTCCAAAATAAAAGTCAACCTTTCACTACCAGAAATAAACAACAACGTACATACAGGATCAGATGTAGGTCTCGACCTCTAAACATCCTTTTCCCACAGATATATTAGGCTAAATATTCATGATGACTTCAGGATCAGTCTAACTTTCTAATAACATTCTAGTCAAAGGGATTTTACCTTTACAAATATTAATTTATTTGATTTTTTTTTTTTATTTTGTTAAAGGTCCCATATTGTAAACAGTGAGATTTGTAGGTCTTTTATATTATAAAACAGGTGTAAGTGATATATAAATACTGTGAAAGTATCAAAACACTCAATCCATGGAGAAATACACACAGCTCGTATTCAGAAACTGTGCGTTTGAAACAAGCCGTCAGGATTTCTGTCCATTTGTGATGTCACAAATGTACAATATTTAGACCATTTCACAGTTTTAAACGTAAACATACTAAATGTGTCCCAGTTTATTTCCTGTTGCAGTGGATGTGAATGACATCAGCTGACAGGATGTAAACATGGACCCCAAGCTGTTGCCTAGCAACGCAATTCTGTTGCCATTCCGTTGAAATGCGCTAAAATGGAGCGTTTCAGACAGAGCATGAATACAGGTATATTCAGGCAGACAGTATGAGAAAAATAATGTGTTTTTTGAACATTAAAGCATGTAGACATGTTCTAGTAAAAACCCAAAATACAAACATGAACTTGAAAATGAGCACGATATGTCCCCTTTAAGTGACATGCCAAAACACTTAAGAGGAAACAACTCCAAAAGCTGCAGCAGTGTTACGCAATAAGCAGTATAGGCTGTACTAGAGCACGTGCACCAGGGAGTGTACCTTTGCAGGTGTGTCGCGAGGAGGAACTTCCTGCTGGACTTTGGTTAAAGGTTTTCTCACTATGGCTGCAGAGGAGCTGGATACAATGGATGTCATTACTAACTTGTCCAACCGAGGTAAGTTTGCTTTGAGCAGCTCTGGTTTCGAACCACTGTTTGAGGGTTAACTTGATGAGCAGACAGCAGTTTCTCTGTCAGTAAAAGATACCCGTTAGGTGCTTGGGGTCAGGTGGTATTGGGATAAAAACGCTCTGGTGGAGGATAATGGGTAGCCTCATATAGTACATGTTCTTACCATAGCCTACAGCATGCTGGGGAGAACTCAACGTTGCTCCACTTGGACTGAGACTCACCAGATATACTGTAGTTAACTCCTGGTTAATGTTCACTTAACTTAAAGGGTGTGTGTTTTCCTGGCCAAAGTCCATGTAATGTAGGAGGTCTTGGCTTTTACTCCTTCCTAGGCTACCCAGGACCGGGTCAAACTGCTAGTGGGCCCATGAACAAAAGTGAGCTGCTGGTCCCCCTAAACCCCCCCTTTCTTCTCCCATGCTTGGTGAACAGTAGCTTACTTTCACCGGACATTTTACAAACATGACACTTAATATGTGCAGCGCGCTAACTTTGATCTTTAACGTCGGGTGGCGGTGTATCTGGCCGCTCTGGTAGAGCTTTCGGTGCGGGGCTGCAGGTTTCCACCTGGTGCTCCTCACGGCGATTACCTCATTCGCGTTATGGTTTCCTTACAGCATCGGGTTTAAATCTGAAATATTACCAAATTGGCGCTTTTGCTTTTCGCTTCGACACCAAATCCTCCACCATCGTCTTGTCTGACAACTCTCTCTCGTCCTGTGTGTGTAAAATCTGAGTCCTGCTACTCTGAGCTGAGACTACAGGATGTACTCCAGCCCGTCACACGAAAAGGCCTGTGAATGACACGATAATGTCCGAGGCAAAAGCATCCAATGAGAACGGCGCTCTTGCTTCAGGCGTTTCAGTTGTACGCCATGTAGTCTGTATTGACTGCTATGTAAGCGCATCCGTGTGAATATGCTACGCTTAGAGTTAGTGACGTAGAATAAAAAAGTGATAAAAAAAACGCTTATAGCGGGCAGGAGGGGAGGTGGATGGGTCCAACAAACACAGGACTTTCCACCAGGAGACCGCTGTTTTGTTGTGTAAGTTACGTCAGTGACAATTTTCTAATTTTTTGTTGTGAAGTTTGTGACGGAGCTGCACGGTGGTGCAGTGGTTAGCGCTGTCGCCTCAAAGCAAGAGGGACGCAGGTTCAAACCCGGCTTGGGGCCCTTCTGTGTGCAGTTTACATGTTCTCCCCGTGTTAGTGGGTTCTCTGGTTTCCACCCACAGTCCAAAGACATGCAGGTTAGGTTGACTGATAGTCTGGTGACCTGTCCATGGTGTACACCCGCCTTCGCCTAATGTCAGCTGTGATCGGCTTCAGCTCCCCCGCATCCCTGAACAGGATAAACGGTTACAGATAATGGATGGATGGAAGTTTGTGACGTCTTTTCCGTACTGATCTTATGTTGTTTCTATATATGTATTTTTACTTAGTTTACATACTTATATTAAGGCCAACCATGAAGTTTTTCCTAAATCAAAGTAAGTGGTTTTGTTGCTTAAACCTAAGTGTGTGATTTTGTTGCCCCCCGCTGGTACTGCACCTTCATACATGCATGTAATAGAGGCTTAAAACCAAAGTGGAAGAAACGAGAAAAGACTGTTCAACGAAAATGTGTCAACTCAGTGGTGGAAATATTATTTAGATTCTTTACTTACGTAAAAAGAAAACACAAAAAAAGAAATAGTACAATATTTCCCTCTAAAATGCAGTGGAGTTGGAGTAGAAGGATAAAGTAACATAAAAGGAATACTGAAGTAAAGAACAAGTAGAATTCACAGTATTTGAGTAAATGTACTAATTCACCACTTAATTCCACCACGTCTTTAAGACAAGTAACACAGCTCTACAAAAAAGTGTAGTCATCAGGCTCCTCGATGCACCTGGAACAATATGTCATCAGGTTAGCCGTAAAGAAACTGTTGATGCTGGTTAAATGTGTTGTCCTCTCCTCGTATTGGTTGGCAGGTTTGGACACCGTCATCACTCTGAGAGAAAGAGAAAGGTTACTCAGTTTCTCTCTGTTTTATTTCTACTCCAATCTTTTCGTCTGCCTCACGGCATGCTTTCTAACAAGCATACTGTATATCCCAAAATGTCAGACTGTTTCTTTACGCAGCCCTCGATTCAGAGCTTACCTCACTGCAAGAAAATGTCATCCTTAGTCAGCTTCCTCAATGTCTCGAGGATTTGGTTACTGATTAACACATGTTGTTCCATGGGGGAAAATGACATACTGTACCTCTTAACACAAGTCTGTTGTAACTGCATCATGACAGTTTAACATCACCCCTTCTCAGTTTGTCTCCTCTTAGCAGTGGGTGTTTGTGTTGGAGGGTTCTTCAGGCTTTCAGCATTAAGCAGCTAAAGGGGTCATGTTACATATACAGTATGTATACTGTATGCTAGAACAAACAGAGGACTGTCACAGGAGATCCTCTTTTATAGAAGAAACCAGGCAAATCCTTCCTTGTATAAGGTACAGTCATAGTTTGTAAAAAAAAAAAAGTGGTAACACTTCATTTTACAGGTCCGCAAATTTCATGGTAATTAGGTGATAATTAGCAAGTAACCTATTTGAAATTTCTTTGGAATTACCGCCAAATTACCCCAATATTTACCTCAAATTTGATAGAAAATTACTTTATTTTAAACATTATTTAATAATTACATGCTAAAATAGCATATAATGGTTATAATAGGGCCCTGAGACGCTGCTCTTCATCCGAGGTGGAAATCCAAAATAGAAGACACTTCTGATCAGACACAAATCTCACCATGTGTGTGACTTATTGTCTACATGGAAATAAAGCATATCAATTAACTTTGTATTCTTTTCCTGGAAATGTATTAAATAAATCACCAGCTTTTGGGAAATAGCGGGATATAATTATTAAATAATAGATAGATAGATAGATAGATAGATAGATAGATAGATAGATAGATAGATAGATAGATAGATAGATAGATAGATAGATAGATAGATAGATCGATAGATACTTTATTGATCCCGAAGGAAATTTAGGCATCCAGTAGCTTAAACAACACCAATACACCTTAAAAAGAGATAAAATCCAATAGAATATAGTAAAATAAAATAAAAATAAGATAACATAAGTACAGCAGTGAAGTGACAGTGTGCCAATGGTAGTGCAAATAGTGCAAGAGTACTGAATATAGTAGTGTATATTATAGTGTATGATACAGTAGTGTAATGTAATAGTATAATAGTAGTATAGCTGTATAATATGATAGTACAAGAAGATGTAAGAAATTATATGAGAAGATATAATAAGAAGATATAATAATAATAATAATATATAGGTGTAGTATAGGTTAATACAACAATAATAATAATAGTAATACTAATGATGGTACTCTATATATATATAATATGAATGAAAGATACAGTTTCCAGCATATATATATATATATATATATATATATATATATATATATATATATATTTAATGTTTATAATAAAGTAATTTTCGATAAATTTTGAGGTAAATATTAGGGTAATTGGGCAGTAATTCCAAAGAAATTTCAAATAGGTTACTTGCTAATTATCACCTAATTACCATGAAATTTGCAGACCTGTAAAATGCAGTGTTAACATAAATCACGTTTTACTTCTACGACACATGTATCGTAGAAAAACAAGTATTGTTTTTCTAATCTTGTCAGTGACCTTACAAGTTATCTGTAATATTGTCTGTAGTATTCTGTCATACACATTTATGATAGAAGGTAGTTCCTCTTACTTTCGTAGTTACACCCAAAGCAAATATTCAGACCAGCAGAGTGTGACTATATTCAGCATCGCTGCTATAACAGTCAGCTGACACAGAACACAAGCTGAGCTAGTCACCGAGTGAGACGTTATCACATGACGGACAAGTTCCACTTGTCGACTTATTTTAAACAGGCTGATGTGAGTTCTCTGTTCTTCGCTGACATTTGCTTTATGTGATTTCCTGATGAACATGGCTTACTGGTGTCCTTTGCTCCCCACAGCACTGCAGGAGTATGAAGGCCTGCAGAGGAAGCATGAGACAGCAGCCATGGAGGTGAGTGTTAATATCAGTCAGGGTCAGGGAGCAGCAGGAACAGTAGTAGGAGCAGCACTAACAGTAGCAGGAGCAGCACTAACAGTAGTAGGAGCAGCACTAACAGTAGCAGGAGCAGCAGTAACAGTAGTAGGAGCAGCAGTAACAGTAGTAGGAGCAGCACTAACAGTAGCAGGAGCAGCACTAACAGTAGTAGGAGCAGCACTAACAGTAGTAGGAGCAGCAGTAACAGTAGTAGGAGCAGCACTAACAGTAGCAGGAGCAGCAGTAACAGTAGTATGAGCAGCAGTAACAGTAGTAGGAGCAGCAGTAACAGTAGTAGGAGCAGCACTAACAGTAGTAGGAGCAGCACTAACAGTAGTAGGAGCAGCACTAACAGTAGCAGGAGCAGCACTAACAGTAGCAGGAGCAGCAGTAACAGTAGTAGGAGCAGCAGTAACAGTAGTAGGAGCAGCAGTAACAGTAGTAGGAGCAGCACTAACAGTAGCAGGAGCAGCACTAACAGTAGTAGGAGCAGCACTAACAGTAGTAGGAGCAGCAGTAACAGTAGTAGGAGCAGCACTAACAGTAGCAGGAGCAGCACTAACAGTAGCAGGAGCAGCACTAACAGTAGCAGGAGCAGCAGTAACAGTAGTAGGAGCAGCAGTAACAGTAGTAGGAGCAGCACTAACAGTAGCAGGAGCAGCACTAACAGTAGCAGGAGCAGCACTAACAGTAGCAGGAGCAGCAGTAACAGTAGCAGGAGCAGCACTAACAGTAGTAGGAGCAGCACTAACAGTAGCAGGAGCAGCAGTAGCAGTAACAGTAGCAGGAGCAGAAGTAACAGTAGTAGGAGCAGCAGTAACAGTAGTAGGAGCAGCAGTAACAGTAGTAGGAGCAGCACTAACAGTAGCAGGAGCAGCACTAACAGTAGTAGGAGCAGCAGTAACAGTAGTAGGAGCAGCAGTAACAGTAGCAGGAGCAGCAGTAACAGTAGTAGGAGCAGCAGTACTGTAGGATCAGTACACAGTTGCAGTTAAAGTACTAGTTGGCCAAGCTGTTTTAATTGAAGGCAGTAATAGTGTAACAGTAGTAGTAGCTCATTGGTTCTCTATATGAGGTAAGAGAGAAAATAAGAGGACTTATTGTTTGTTGAGAAACAAGCTCTGTTTGCATTACGCTGACACGGACCACTAGCGGCCGAGTCTGGAACAAAGGTGGAAGTAGTGTCACATTATTACTACGGTGCGGGGCGGAAAAATATCAGCCAGTGCTCAATATCTTTTGAGCTGATATGATATGTGGCAGCAAATCATCTGATGTCAAAATCATGTCAGAGAAGAGATGGGGAGTTTTGTTTTGAAACAAAATTTTTCTGCTCACTGCTCTCCACTGCTCTCCAACCTGCTTCATTTTGAATGTGACTACAACCAAATAAAGCTGCACAGCTCCAGTCAGATGACATTATTTTATGATACCACATTTTCTTTACAATGATTTAATTGCTTTTCCAGGCAGTCTCTGAGTTTGTGGTTGAAGGTTGATTAAAACAGCAGTGGTCCTGTGTTGAAGCATCTCTGTCTGTCTCTCTTACATAAGTGCAAGAGGCTGGAGGAGGAGAGAGACGAGGCCATCAAGAAGCTCAATGAGTTCCAGCAAGGTAAAGTTTATCTATCCTGCATGTCAATGAAAGTGAGATTAAGGCAGAATTGTTTTCATTCCACAAATAAGATTTAAATCGTGGATGTGTTCTTATAAATGGATATAATGTGGTAGAGTCAGCATTACTGCCAGTTTGACCCAGAGGCCAACCGCAGTACTGCAACAAGAAATGCAATCTCCTGCAGCTCTGAAATCAGATCCATAGACTTCTATGCAAAACTGCAGAAGATATATCTACAAAATATCCTCTCAGTGTGAAGTCTATGGCAGGTGTCAGCAACCTGCGGCTCCGGAGCCACATGCAGCTCTTTAGCTCCTCTCCAGTGGCTCCCTGTGGATTATAAAAGTGGAAATGAATAACTGTTTTTTTGTTTACATTTTAATTTTAATTTATCATTGTTGTAGGTCTATCGTACGACGGTACGGCGGAGTATTAGGGCCACATTGAGGAAAAAAAATAAATCGGATATTTCGAGAATAAAGTCATAATATTACGAGAATAAAGTCATAATATTATAAAGAAGTAATTTTACGTGTTATTTAATTTTTTTTTCGTAAAGTTATGACTTTATTCTCGTAATGTTACGACTTTTTTTCTCATAGAGTTATGACTTTATTCTCGTAATATTATGACTTTTTTTCTCGTAAAGTTATGACCTTATTCTTGTTATATTATGAAATTTTTTCTCGTAAAGTTATGACTTCATTCTTGTTATATTATGACTTTTTTTCTCGTAAAGTTATGACTTTATTCTTGTTATATTATGACTTTTTTTCTCATGAAGTTATGACTTTATTCTCGTTATATTCCGACTTCTTTTCTCGTAAAGTTATGACTTTATTCTTGTAATATTACGACTTTTTTCTCGTAAACTTATGACTTTATTCTCGTAATATTACAGCTTCTTTTTCTCGTAAACTTATGACTTTAGTTTCGTTATATTAATACTTTTTTTCTCTTAAAGTTATGACTTTATTCTCGTAATATTACGACTTTTTTTCTCGTAAAGTTATGACTTTATTCTCGAAATATTACGACTTTTTTCTCGTAAAGTTATGGCTTTATTCTCGAAATATTACGACTTTTTTCTCGTAAAGTTATGACTTTATTCTCGTTATATTAATACTTTTTTTCTGGTAATATTATAACTTTATTCTGGAAATCTCAGATTTTTTTTCTCTCAATGTGACCCTAATACTCCGTAATACATTTGCACTTTTGCCCTCACTGCATTAGACTTATATACTATATACTTAGACTATAGGCTGTGTTACCTTCATCACAATGCTCAAATGTTTTGCGGCTCCATACAGATTTTTTTTTTCCTAAAATGGCTCTTTTTTTTTTTTTTAAACAAGTGTGTTTATTTAGTTTCCTAAAATGGCTCTTTTGATAGTAAAGGTTGTTGACCCCTGGTCTATGGGATGAACATGGGCGAGGCAGTGGATAGGGCTACTAATGTTCATGTGTAGTGGGATCTGTACACCTTGCCGTACAAACCAGGCTGTAAAAAAAAAATGAACTTTTTTTGTTGTATGCTCAGTGTGAGAACCTTTCACTGGGCACCATCTTCGCACACAGTACCCAGTTCTCACAATACATCCACTCAACCAACAGCCATACAACTGTTGTTGCGAATTTGCTAAGCATCAGACTTGAATGGCAAAGAGTGAGTTCAAGATATAAAAGGTAATAATCAAAATGTCAGCATACATGGAGGACCATGGCACTTCATTAATCGGTGGCGTTGTAGCTGTGAACGTAGCTGTAGCAGTGTGTGTGTACAGTTTATCTGTTGGTGAATAAATGCTACAACTTCTCAGCTCAAGGAGCCAACTTCCAATATCCTGCAACACCGGCTCCGACTCTTAAGATTGACTGTTAAGGTGGACCAGCTTTTCTCCTTAAAGTGAAGAGCCGCTCCTCTGAGTTTTGCTCAGCTTTTAAATAAATTTTAAATAACTGTTTAACCGATAGCGTTAATCGGCTAAAATTCTTAATGTCGGTTAACGGTTAATTATTAACGTCCCTAATCTAGATATGTAGATATATGTGAGTAACCATATCACTGTCGTATCCACAAGCTGGTTCATCCATATTTGTATCACAATTGGGACATTCAAAACTTTTACAAATTCCTCTAAGGTGACTCCTGAAAACCAGAAATTGCAAAGTAAATAATTCATTGCATTTTCCCCCATTTTACTGTTTAAAGGGGCGCTCCATCCATCGTACCTGTCAAAGTCAGTTTACCTGCCACAGGGAGTACTACTCAGTAGGGGCGTCACCACTTTGATTCTACATCAAAAATTGATCAAAATGAGCTTTTGAACACAGCGTATCATACCGGTAGCCTGAGACGACACAATATCGGAACCATCTGAGTGGGCGAAACCTTACCTGTACTAAACTGTTAATAGGGTCAATATAAGTAAATTAATATATGATGGCCTTTCCACAGGAGGAGCTTTTCATATTTATTGGACATTTTGTCATGTTCCCTGTTAGCGAACAGCCAATATCATTTTAGCAATTATGTAATCTTGAACATAAGGCAACTAAAGCCTCAGGTGTTCTACAGTAGGGTCTACCCTAAAATCGGATGAATTTTTAATTATAGCCTTACTAAAACGAGTTACTATTACTGAACAAAACAATGTCCAACTGCAGCCGTTCTATATTTCTACTAGTGGATGTTTTGAACCCTACACACACATTTAGCCGAAAAAAAAAAGGTCACAAGCAGTCGTTGCGGGGCTGGAGAGAGGCTGCACAGAAAGCTGCCGGGGCCGGTAGAAAACGAAGCAGGCAGTGTCACCTCTTGCTGCATTCGCTTGCACTCAGATATCATAGTTTCGCTCTTGTGAATTTCTGACCTGGCACAACTTTTCATAAATATATACTAAGGTGGCAGCTGCGGTGGCTGTATTAGCTCCGGGGGGCTCGCATAAAGGGAGTCTCCATCTCAAAGTCCGGGCTGAATTCAGTCCCACACACAGTTTTCTTTCTGGCTTCGCTGGTGTGTTGGACAATCGCTGTTGTGCGTGTGAGCTCAGCTGAATATAAACACGATTTAGCTAAATGTATCAGTAAAGTAGTAAATGTAAGGGATTACTCCCCACCACTAATTATGGGTGTTTTTGTCAGTCAAGAAGTGTAACACTAAATCACTGGAGTATCTAGAAGCTGGGAGGAAATACAGCTAAAATACAGTATATCCACTTGTAAGACAGCAATAGCCTTTACAGTTTGAAAAGACCATTCATAGCTAAATATAGTACGTAGGAGAGGTCAATATGCACATTTTCAAAATTGTCTGTGGTGCTGGGAGTAGATCCCCTCCAACATGTACTTTTCCAAATAAAAAATGACTTGCTCCAACACACACTTTTCTCTGCTTTATTAGTCAACGTTTCGGTCACCATGGACCTTCATCAGGACATTAAGAGGATACAAATAGTGGTGTGTGTTCTTTTAAACACCACCAAATCAATGTGATTGGATGATTGGAAGCGTCTTGCTGTCCCTATTGGTTGAGGAAGTGACATCATTGCATATCCATTGCACCATGAAAAAAAACAGGGGAATATTCTAAATCTACACAGTTGATTTCTCACCTCAAAATTTTTCAGAAGTGAATTTAGTGATGAAATAGTTACGAAAAATGTAAAAAAAAACGAGCCGTTTTTGGCTGGTGTTGTTGTAACCGTAGCCTGTAGCGGTCCAGAGCTTTGCATTGTGGGATACAGTAGGTGAGATAGACTGGTCTGATGCATACTGGAGACTTTTTCCGAATCAGTACGACATCCGGGTATTTTTGGCATACTGTAGATTTAGCTTTTGTTCGCATACTGCATACTACATTTTGGCCAAATCTGTACGCACTACTAGTATAGTATGAGGTTGTACTACTAGTATAGTATGAGGTTTAGAATACGCCATTGATTTGTTGGTGTTTAAAAGAACACACACCACCATTTTATCCTCTTAATGTCCTGATGAAGGTCCCTGGTGACCGAAACGTTGACTAATAAAGCAGAGAAAAGTGTGTGCGGGAGCAAGTCATTTTTTATTTGGATAAATATGGTACGTCACCATTATCATGCATGCAAAATAATGTAGCACAACATCTTGTATAACTTCTACAAATACACAGTAGTGTAATGAAGTCAGTTCTGCCTCCTGAGCAGCTCTGTCCTGAACACATATTAGTATGGAAAAGACTCTAACTTGTACACACACACACACACACACGTCTGTTATACTGCTACTTTATTATTTCATTATTTTTGCTGTGCCATTCAATATGACACCAAAAGCATTTTTATCCCAAAATTTTCAATTTTTAATCTGAATATTTGGATCAAATGTCAAGAAAATATTGATAGACATAAATTCAGCTCAATCTGTACGTCATTATATTCAATGAAATCACAGCTCTCCTGCGACTCCTAAATTCTGGGTGTATATAACGTGTTACACCATCCCCCTAGTGGTGGAGGTATTATCAATAGATCGCTACGTAGAGAAGCTTTCTGGATCAGTGAACTTGGATCAGTGAATTGTAGCTCACTGGCATTTAAGATATTTTATACCTTTTTTGATATTTGAATGAAGGATGTATTTATCTTTGTCGTTATTTATCACTATTATTTCAATTATTTTAGATATATGTACATGAATGTGGTCACTGGAACTGCTATTTATATATTTACTTTTACCTCTCTCTTTTTATTATTATATGATATATGATTGTTTACCTGCCTACACGCAGCTTATTGTTCCAGCCTCTGCTGAATCAGTTCCCAACTAGTGGAGGCTATTTATGTGGGTGTGAGTCTCAGATCAGTTTGACTCTGATGAAGACGCAGTTGGCGTCGAAAAGATAGTCTTTAAATAAAGTTTACTGCCTTAAATCCGTGTGCTCCGGTGTGCTTTGGACCTGCTCTCTGAAGTCTCTCCTGTTATAAAGTCAGCTTATAGTGAAGGACTTGGCCAGAGGTTATTCATTTGTGCTCGGCCTCTTGTAACATGATCACAAGATGCTGTGTCTTCAAGCCGTCAGACATTTATATGTGAAGTGAATCAACCTCTGGTGGCACTAAGAACTTGTATTGAGGAACACTGTACATTCTCAAGAAGCTGCATCAGGTTCAACACCTTCATCTTGATTGATGACTCCCTTACTTTTAAAGCACATGTGCTGCTCCTTGTTAAAAAAACTGAGGCTAAAACTGGGTTTCGAAACAAGTTGTGTTTTTCTTTTAATGTAAAAAAGCGTCTTGTTTCTACAACGTTTTTACCGGTTTTAGATCACCATCCATCCTTGAGCTTCATTACAAACTAAAGCTCTGACTCACCACTGTGAGTTGTACTCTCGGGGGGAAGGCCTGCACTGGCAACCCTTACGTCGTGAACGCACTGGACGCGTCGTGGCCGCGTGGCGGCTGCGTTACCTGTTGTTTTTTATTTCGGCGTCCCTGTTAACAGGTTAGAGCATCCGCACTGCGCGCGTGAGACGCGTCTCAGCTGTGTCTCTTCTAGAGCTCAGAGGTCTCGCCTATTTTTGACGCGAGCCGCGCGCGTTTCAAAGCAGCAACAGACAGAGAATGTGATCTATTGACTGCATATTGACATCATATCAGCAAGATTACTACAGTTTACATGTCTAGACATCTGTAGAATATGTCACAGACAGTGAAGGTGATCTATTGACTGCATATTAACATCATACCAGCAACATTACTACAGTTTACATGTCTCTATCTGTAGAAAATGTTACGGAGATGAAAAAAAGTAAAGACTTGTTTTTAAATCAACACTTCCTGCTTTCATTTCAAAATAAAAGCCCTCAAGCTTTTTTTCTGTGGACAAAATTCCTTCATTTGTTAACACGAGGCTTTTATTCTGAAATATGTGCAGACACTGCTGTGAAACATGCAGTGACTTGGAGAGCTCCATGAATGAATGTAGTATGGGTTTTAATTGTGGATTATTACTATTATTTTCAAATTACCACACGTTTCTTAACCTTTCTCTGTCTAAAATAAATATAAATGATATTTATAATGAAATGAAATGGCTATTATCAAAGGCAAACTCTATGTAGAAAGAAAGGGCTGACAGCAGCAGCAGCAGCAGCAGCACCAGACACGCAGCTGACACGGAGCTGAAACGCAGCTGTTGTGGATGACCGACGCCTCAATCACGCAGCCACCACGCGACGCAGACGCCACGCGGCCACAATGCGTCCAGTGCGTTCCCGGCGTTAGGCTCTCCCATTGGTTCATCTTTATACATAAGCTAATTCTGGGTCTGCTCCCACAATACTTAAGTGTTTTTATTATGCAGAAAAATTGTGGACAGTATTCACTGCGTTCACAGGACTTATTTGTGCTCTCTGTCCCAAAAGCTCGTACACAAATTGGGGAAAGGGCTTTTGCATATTCTGCACCCTCGGCCTGGAATTTGCTCAAAAATGACCTGAAAATCAACGAGCTGGTATCATTAAACATGTTTAAATCTAAAATGAAGGCTTTAGAAGCAGACTCTATGGCATGCCAATGTTTTTAGCTTCCCTTGTTGTACAGCTGACTCCTAGAAAAGTTCCTTTTTGTCCCCCCATTTGTCTTTAGATAGTTCTCTTTTAATGCAAATTTTAGTGCTTTTAGTGTTTGTGAACTGTATTTTTGTCTCTGTTTGTGTCTGCAACTTTGTGTTCTTGCTGCTGACTGTCCTGGCCAGGTCTGCCTTGGAAAAGAGGTTCTTAATCTCAATGGGACTAACCTGGTTAAATAAAGGTTTAATAAAATAAAATAAAAAAAAACACATCTGCCAACCAAAACCTATATGATGAAATTTGTGGCAGCATAAGCGTGCATGTGCTCTGTTGCAATAAATGTACGTTGTTCTGAGAACGCTCACGGCTGTACAAATATGTGAACCAGCACAGCGATAATGGCATTGGAATAGCAACGCTGCTGCTTCAGCTTTCATCACAAACCTGTTTCCAAACACTGCAGATTTCAAATGTTTTGGCCTACCATTCAATTTTCCAAAATGATTTTCCTTACAGGTTTGAATGCTTTTGCTATGACCACTTAAGTGAAGGCAGAATTTAAAATAGGGCTCCACATGTCAAAAAGATAGAGCAAATAGTTTGTCTTTGTGACGGTGACAGTTGTGTGGATTTTCATCTGAATAAATATGGCCTGTGCTTGTGTATTCAGCGATTCTCCAGCCAAAACACATATTGTGTTTGACTTCCGCGTTAATAGAGGCTGCCTCACTGTGCCAAGCAGCTGCATATTAGGACCTATTACGTGATTTCATAGCTCTTAGAAAATTGCTCCTATTCACAACGAAACGGCTGGGGGTGGGGCAGCAGGGTTGGTGGGGGGGGTAGTGGGAGGACGGGAGAAAAAGCCCCCAACACACAATCATGCCTTTTCAATTGCCGATGGCAAGGTTGATGACAACATGACCATTGTGTTATAATGATAACACCACAAAGGCATCTGCCCCCCTCATCAAGGCTTCACAGCGGCTGCAGATACAATTTAATTCACTGCTCCGTTGGCGGCGCTGATACCATTATGCAGCTCGTCGGCACAGGGGTAATCACTGTCTTTCCTGAGAGGAGGATGAAAAAAGACTGGCACAAAAAAGAGAGTAGAAAAAAGATGGAGTGATGATGATGGGGAGGCCGAAACTTACAATTAAGACTGCCAATTCCGACGTGTCAGAGCCCCCCGTCGACTCGTGCTCATACACTTTCAACACTTCCACCGCTGTTTATTTACCATGGCTACCAGTAATTATAATTAACATGTCATTTAGTTCAAGGCGTCCCTTCGTAGGTTGCTGAGTGTGGCCGCAGCATTATGGAGACGGGCGGAGAAGAACGGAGAAGAGGCCAAGGATGGAAACTGGCAGCTAAGTGCTATTGAATGACTGATGTGGAGGGCGCTGCGGGAACGCGGATATCGCCAGGCCCGCCGGCGTTCATCAACTTCTTAATTAGGTGTCACTGGGGGAAGGAATTGTCCACAGCAATGGCACTAATGCTTAATTTTCTTCCTCGCTCAACCACAATATTTAATTAGCTAAGTGGTAGGGCATTCTTCGGGGGCGTTATTGCAGCTTAAACAACATTACAGTTTGTGATTTGGACTTTTACCTGATTAAAGCTGCACTAATCAATATGTTTCATATCAACAATGGATCAAATGACTGTGTGTGATGTGAAAGGTGTCACTCATGATGAGTCCACAGAGAATTATCACCAACAGTTCACCTCATAGCCTGTATATATAACAAGTGGACGTAGTCACCGTGACATTGGTTTGTGGACTGCCGTTTTGAAGCCTCGAGTTCAATATTTTGGCCGTCGCCATCTTGGTTTTTGGCTGCACCACAAGTGACACAAGAGGGTGGAGCTGATGCTGCGTTCCAGACAAGTTGGAGGTCTGAATCTTTTCCTGTTAAAATTTCCAGTTTCCAACCTCCACGGTTGCACAATGCCAAATGTAAACAAAAAACATGGCTGACCGTGTCAAACTGATGTTTCTTTGGCAAGTGTGCACGCAATTGAGCTCTCAGCAGTGTAGCTTCCACAATTTTTTTCGTATTGCTATTTGGTGATAACTTTTGTGCGGGGAAGTTAAATTTCACAGATTGTTTACCGTAACCAGCTACCCGATAACATGGCGACATATTTTTACATAAATTTGCATGCTGAAAACAGCTGTTGCGGCTACTGCTGGAAACAAGATTGAAGAGTCCAAAACCAAAAGAATGAACTAAAAGAGGCTAAAAAGCTTCATAAAAACTGAGGCAGGCAGCAACCTCTGGTTCTGAAAAGTGAAGTCAATGCTGAAGTACCTTAAACTTGCATTCTTTCTAACAGCCAGCAGGGGGCGACTCCTCTGGTTGCTAAAAGAAGTCTGATTGTATAGAAGTCTATGAGAAAATGAGCCTACTTCTCACTTGATTTATTACCTCAGTAAACATTGTAAACATGAGTTTATGGTCTCAATCGCTAGTTTCAAGTCTTCTTCAATACAGCATGATGTTCATTTAGTAAAGTATGGTCCCATTTAGAGTCAAATAGACCATAAAGCAGGGGATGCTTTAGGGCGGGGCTACCTTGTGATTGACAGGTCACTACCACAGCATTGTCCGGTCTGGGAGTTCTCCGTGTTTTCGTCTTACAACTTTAACCCTTTCACAGTGTGTTTTCACTTCATCAAAGTTAATTATAATCGTTTTGGTCGCCTAAAAATGTCTTCTTCAGCGTTCAGTTGTACTTATGCTGCTTTCCAGACAACTCGAAATTTCCGACCTCCTACTAAAGTCAAAGTACAAAGGAACGCCACTCAAAGTCGGAGTTCCTACTTGTGAACTCGGGGCCGATCCATCTACGACTTCACGAAGAAACAGTTGCTTGACATCACACAACAACATTGTAAATGGTAGGGCTGACTCGAATGCTTCGAAGCTTCGACAGTTGCCATGGTATCCAACCTCTAAATCACCATTCGAAAACTTCATTTTTTAATTTCTTTATATATAAGTATGTAATAATAATGTATAAATCCCCAAACAGCCCATGAAATAAGGAATAACCCCACAGCATCATTCATTATTCATATTCAACATTAATTATTATTAGTTATTCTCAGACGGATATCGCTGTTTGTTGTGTAGAAGTGTGTGTGTGTGCAGTAGTACGACAGCATCACTGTCCCGGACACTGAAACAGGGGAGATGGAGACAGACAGATTGAAGAACATGTTAGCCTGCTGTGCCGCGCTGCTCCCCGAAGCTTCGAATATTTCTCACCGAAGCTTCAAAGCCAAACAATGCGTACTATCATGTAGTAAAACCTGTTCTGTGAAAAAGCTTTGATAAAGCCACTGTACACTACACGTCGTGCTCCAAACAGCAGACATATAAAGTTAGCAACTAGCTGATGAACATAGTGGAGCATTTAGCAGCCAAAGAGCCAGATATTTATCTCAGGAGTTGGTGGAGACCAAAAACAGAGCCAAAAAGAGAGTGCTAATTGGACTTCCATTCATCAGGTTACCTGTGTCTGCTGGTTGTGTAAATAGGTAATTGTTTGCTAAAGTTCCCTGATATACTCCAGAATGAACATGGAGTTGGAAAGTGGACATGCTACAATTCTGTTTATGGAGTGACTGCATAGGCGGACATGTCCAACGTCCAGATTGTACATTTTGGGCTGCTCTCATAGCATTGTTTTTACCACATGAGCCTTCATGGCTATGCAGCTGTGGAATATTTTGAGCTGAACTTGTCAGCCATAACAACTCTTTAAGACGATAATATTAAGCTCGATGTTAAGCGTAAGCAAGCATTAGATCTATAAGCTTGAATTTTACTCTTGCCCTTGGAAACAGCAGTTGGCAGACGTCCATTTACTTGCTTGTTTTGGATTTAGGTGGACCTTAAGTTGAGGTTGTCTAGTCAAAAATATGTGAGATATTGTGTTTCCAGCTTGTCCTTCTGCCTTAAAAAAAAATCTAATAATGTAGCTTTAATATAGATATGTGTAGAGGAACTAGAATATCCAATAAACCTGCAGAAGATTAGACTAGGATTAACTTTCAGGTTGCTGTTTCTGTGTATTGAACAGACATTCTTAGATATAAATCCAGTGCCTAAACTCATTAGATTTAATACCCATCAGTATTTTATCAAATAAAAAGTCACTGTCCATCTCGTCATAAGCAGCCCTATTGTTGTTGTTGTTGTACATGCTACAGTATTTCAGCATTAAATTAAGGCTTGAAAGCAAATGTTTCCCTTCACCCTGGAACATCACATGCATCAATCTTAACAAGGTGCCCACATACACTCTGAACTGTTATTCCTAGTCTTATGCTCTAAAGTTGTTTCCTGCATGTATTCAGTCTATACTCAATACGCATTGGTCAAGGCTGATGGAAATGAAAAGGTAGGGGGAATTATCTGAATAAAAGATACATCGGTAACAACATTTAGTTTACTTCCTTTTGAATTCAAATCATAATGACGAACATAGGTCACTCCGTTGAGGCTACTCAGATGGCAGCCACAATAGCGAGCTGTAATACGTTTTCCGTGTCAAGTGTTACAGCACTCTTATCTCAATTAGCTGCACAATGAAGAGAGAAGTCACAGGTATATGCACCCACTCATTTAGAAAATCCTAATCATGTTCTTTGAATCCTTGATGGCATTTTGATCAGGTTGAATGGTCATGAGTTGACTTTTAAAGTTTGTATTGACATGAATGCAGCCATTCAGTAGAACTGTAAATGCAGCTTTGTATGTTTCATTATTGTCGTCACATCAACGAAGGCTACCAACTTGTGGGCTTCTTTGCTGAGGGCCACGAATTGTATGATGAGCATGCATCATTTTCTTGTGTCCGTATGTTTGCCATACTGACTTTAGATTGATTTCAACAAGGGGAAGTCTGTTACTGGTTGGGCCAGAAAGGCTAGTGTTGATTTTGGCGGTCCCTGTGGACTAAAGCGGTCGTGTTTCGGAGCACCAGAGTCCCTTTAGAAAACCTCTCATTTTACTGCAGCAGGGTCTGATAGTCTACCCTATGCCCAGTCCTGGTTCTGGTTCTCCCGTGCCTCCCTTCCCTCCAGCTAATAGCACATGCGTAACTTTACCTGAATGTAGGACTTTTGTGTCCTTATGCCTAAGGCTATCCAAAGAAAATATTTATATACTATTTCTTGTTTACAGTATTGATACATTTACTTCAGTACATGATCTGAATATTTCTCCCATTACTTGCCCCTATACACTGTGCAATAACATAGAGGTTCATTTCATGTCACACTTTGCGAAATGGGTTTAAAAAAGATCTTGTTACTACTAATTACTGCTAATAACGTTTGTACACTACTAACTACAACAGCAAAAGAAATATAATGTCACCTAGATTAAGTTTTATGATCGTTCAACATAAACAGGATTAAAGGTTTTGTGGCTGTGTTTAGGCAACTCTAATCTCTGGGTTATCAACTCTCCTCTGGAACACCCCAAATTCACACAGTTGCTACAGTAGGGACCTTAAAGCTTCAGTAGGCAGTATATTTTTGGCATCATTGGGCAAAAATTCCATAATAACCTCAGCATAATAATGTAATTCAAGTGTTCTGAGAGATAACTAGACTTCTGCTCTTCCTCATGGCTTGATTTCAGGCTTTAAAAAATCTAGCCCGTGACGGGAGACTTTGACCAATCACAGGTCATTTCAGAGAGAGAGAGCGTTCCTATTGGCTGTGCTCCAGCTGGTGGGCGGGGCTTCATGGCTGCCAGGTCACAAACGTTCTCATTTTACAGCTAAACAGTAACTACAAGATGATTCTGAAAGGAGAGAGGAGAGAAATAGTCATTACAGTAACAGAATATTGATTCATAATTGATCAGCGCTGCCTAGTTTGACTGTTTGGTCGGAGTTGACGAGTGATTGACAGCTGGCTCTCATAGACGGCAGCTGGACGGCAGACTCCAGATCAGCTCTGACTGGTTGTTTTCCTCCGGTCTGTGAAATAAAATTAAATAAAAATAACTTTTTTTTTTAATCATATTTGCTCCATTTCTACCGTCTGCAGCTTTAAGTCATTCAATGCTTCTCACCAAGTTATAAATATATAGAGGTAATGTGGTTATGGTATCTTTTTCTTTGTCTTTATTCCTCTTTTTTTTTTTTCTTAGTTTCTCAGATGGTCATTGAAGAGGTCAGCGCCATTCAGGAGAACCTGGAGATCGAGAGGACGTGTAGAGAAAGTGCTGAAGCCCTGGCCTCCAAGGTACAACACTGCTCAACCATCTGTATATTATTTCTATGTTTCTGACATTGCCTATAAAACACAATCACAACCAAGAAAGTATGTTGCAATCAAAAGCACTCTGTGGTCCTCCAGTCCTGCTGCTGTCCCCGTACCGTAGTATCTAAAAAACTACATAGGATTCTTTTGATTCAGAGCACACTTTTTTTTGGGAGTCCTTGCTAAAATGTGAGTTGTGATTGAGAGTGGGGGAGCCTGGCACGTAGTGATTTTGCAGCCCACTGGTGTTGAGCTTATCACTGTAATCATTTCTCATTCAATTTCTGGACAAAAGCCCCTCACGGTCCACCTGGTTGGAACAGATTTTGGGCAGAGGGAGGCTGAGGGAGAATTATAGTGAAGGTCGACCTTTTTTTTTTTCTCCTCGGCCTTCAGTTCTCCTCTTTCCTTTTGGGTTGTTTTCACCCTCATCTCACACGGGAGGCAAGTAAGATGTTCACTGCCACAAATAACCACGAGGTATCTGAGTTGACTCGGTTGATCGATGCTGCCGGCTCCAAGATTACTCGGCTGGCTGCTGAGATTTTTGGCTTTGAAAAACTGACCCTAAAGACATTCTCACAACCCGTCACTCATCTGTTGACATTATCTACTGCTCATTGCAATTCATTTTATATTTTATGAAGGTTAAAACACTTTTTAAACTAACAGCAGTACTGTTATTGTTATTCCAATGTTCAGCAAGCTTCTGAATCTCTGCTCCGCTAGTCTGTAAATGACACATGGGTCGGTGAGTCTGAACCGTTAGCATCGCCTGATAATGATTTCATTTAGTGAAGAATGAACGGACTCACCTCCAGCTTTTGTTGCTGTTTGTTGTGATTGGTTTTGATGTTTCCTTGTATAACATATAACATCTTTCGTTATAGTTGTTGAAATTATCTTTACATCCCGACAGCAGTCAATAAATCAGACGTTCTGACAAAACAAAAAGAGAAATAATCTGGTATCTGTGGCTGATAAACCGTCCAATCATTTCATTCAGTCTGATGTAGTGATTGGACGGGCTACCTGTCTGTCTACCTACCTGTCTACCTACCTGTCTTCCAATCTGTCTACCTACCTGTATACCTACCTACTTACCAACCTGTCTACCTACCTGTCTACCGACCTACCTGTCTTCCAATCTGTCTACCTACCTGTCTACCTGTCTACCTACCTACCTGTCTACCTACTACCTACCTACCTACCTGTCTACCAACCTGTCTACCTACCTACCTGTCTACCAACCTGTCTACCTACCTACCTACCTACCTACCTACCTGTCTACCAACCTGTCTACTTACCTACCTACCAACCTGTCTACCTGTCTACCTACCTGTCTACCTACCTACCTGTTTACCTATCTATCTACCTACCTACCTACCTAACTGTCTACCTACCTACCAACCTGTCTACCTACCTACCTGTCTACCAACCTGTCTACTTACCTACCTACCAACCTGTCTACCTGTCTACCTACCTGTCTACCTACCTACCTGTTTACCTATCTATCTACCTACCTACCTACCTAACTGTCTACCTACCTACCAACCTGTCTACCTACCTACCTGTCTACCAACCTGTCTACTTACCTACCTACCTACCTGTCTACCAACCTGTCTACTTACCTACCTACCAACCTGTCTACCTGTCTACCTACCTGTCTACCTACCTACCTGTTTACCTATCTATCTACCTACCTACCTACCTAACTGTCTACCTACCTACCAACCTGTTTACCTACCTACCTGTCTACAAACCTGTGTAACAACCTGTCTACCTACCTACCTACCTACCTACCTACCTGTCTACCAACCTGTCTACCAACCTGTCTACCTACCTACCTTCCTACCTACCTGTCTACCTACCTACCCGTTTACATACCTACATGTATACCTATCCACCTGTCTACCTACCTACCTACCTGTCTACCAACCTACCTACCTACCTACCTGCCTACACTCTACCTGCGTGCACTCATTGTGCTTCACCAGAGTCTTCCTCCAGCTGCTAGCTTGACAGCTGTGAGTCCTAACAGCAGCCATGTTGGTTGTTTACGTTGATAATGATAATTTTGGGGGAGTGTCTTTGGAGGCAGGACTGAAGGGACAGACTGTCTACCTACCTGTCTACCTAACTGTCTACCAACCTGTCTACCTACCTGTCTACTGTCTTTGGAGGGAGGCCTGAAGGGACGGACTGTCAGTGTTGATGACTTGGAGACGTTCTCTTTAGATTTAGGGACCTTTGGAGCTAGTTAGCTGCTACTTTCATTGGAGAAGAGTTGGCTACACTGGGCTGAGTTTTTAGTTCGGAGCATTTTTAAAATCTAGTGTACTCTTGTTAGTTTCTCAACATTACCAACCCTAGCTTTAAACAGAGTGTGAGGATACATGACTTTAGGCTTATACGAGGTTGCCTCATAGACTGTAGTGGACTGCCGTGTTGAAGCCTTGAGTTGGGCATTCTGGCCAAATTCTAGACAATGATAATATCAGTGTAAATGTGTTTTGTGGTATTCACTCACCTGTTGTATGTGAGCATGGATGCAAGTTTCAACGGCTCAAATGGTCAAGATCTCCTTATCTTACTATAGGCGAGAACTAAAACTTCCCTTAAGAAACCAGTCTGGTAGAATACTTCACTCTTGTTCAGATATTCAGTAATTCTCTTGTCTCCAAAGACGAGCGAAGGTCAAGTTCATGTTTCTTTTATTAGTCCCATCCAACACGTTATCATCTCAACTTGTCACATACGGACGCTTAGTCAGACCCTTTCTTTGTCACCGTAAACGCGTGCTTAATGTTGTGAATTAAACAAAAACACTTGCTTATGTTCAGGCAATAAAACCACTATAGTTCGGTTTAGGAAAGAACTAAATGGCTGGGTTTAAAACTACTACTACTACGTTTGTACATTGAAAATGAAACTAAACATTGTGAACACGGCACACGAACAAACAGCTGATTGTAACGTGCCGCATGGTACTAATTAAAAAACTACTAAAAAACAAATTAATCTAATTTGTGGATAACTGTCATAGTATAAAGAACACACCACCATATGCATAACATCTGAGTAAAAAAGTTTACTTTTTTAATGCAATCACAGCAGTCTCTCTCTACAGTCTCTGTAACATCCAACATCATAGCACTATACTGTGAGAGAACATGTACACTGGGGGGGGGCATATCTTTGCAAATGAAAGTATTGTCTGAGTTAATCTTTGCATGTAAACTACTAATTAAAAATCATTACAGCATTGTAGAGAATCGATCACAAAACATAATATCGTGATATTCGATTTTTTTTCCCGATATTTTCTTACAACCCTAGGGTTTACATTGTAGTTAATGGAGAACCAGTGCGTCTCATACCAGCGCTAAACAGCGCCTTGTGCACCGGTATCGAACGCCGATGGTCGTGACAAAGCGTCGGCATTTGACGCCCTGGGAATGAGAACGGGCTCATGGGTAGGGAAAGTTTATTAACATATTCATTAAAAAGAAACATGGATAAGGTTTCTGCCTCAGTATCCTAGTTTCTCTAGCTAAATCAAGATAAGGGATGCAGAGCATTATGTTTACATCTCCTGGCTCACTCCCACACATGGGAGTAAAATGTGGTTTTAATATTAACTAGAATGGCACTTGGAGAGCGCAGACCTCCGCCAAGGTGCGTGACTTTAAACACAGATCACAGATCACAGCTGGCGGTACCGCGAGGTGGTCGGCTTGTTATTAACACGGTGTGTTTCCGTGTAACGTATCGGCGGATGCCTCTCTCATTCAGCAGCCTTGTTATGTCTGTATAACGTTGTCTCTCATCCCGTCATCTACCGTTTTTTTTCTTTCTCACCGCGGACGGACAGCAGCTCCCGCACCTCGAAGTCTCGCCACACATCCACACACGTATCTCTCTGCTCTCAGAGGGAGGCGGGGTCACACCAAAATGCTATATGCCTAATGGATTGTTCATTGCGCTAGAATTCAATAAAAACGTCTCATATCTGATCCTGCCTCTTAATCTGCCTCTTAATATTCTTCATATTACAATCCCACCCCTTACCTATACCCCATTTTACACAGCTAAAAAAAAAAAAAGTCTCTGTTCTCTTTGTCAGCTCGTTGTTTTTCTGTCGTTGTTGATATTTGTCAGTTTACATCCTGTATATATGTCCATGTGTCCATGTGTCCATATGTCCATATGTCTGTGTCCACTCTTGAACGTTTTTTGTCGTTGTTGTTGTCTGTTTATTTGTTTAGATGTCGTTAAGGTGGCCGGCTTATTCGCCCCTGCTTTTTTAACTAATATGGTTTGACTAAGATTAATATTATTATTAGTATTATCACTTTTCTTTTCCTTTTTTGACTATTCATTTGAAAAAGAATGAAAACAAAGTCTATTTAGTCCTCCGAAGAAGGGGGTGGTGGTGGGCCTAAATAAATAAATAAATAAATGGATACAGAAAGGGTGCCGAGATGTAGCAGATGTATTTCTATTTTTGGCCATTGTTCTGAGATAAATATTCCAACAATCAACACAAACACAGACTTTCTTTTCAAACAAAACAAACAGGAGACTAACATATTCAGGAACTGATGACACAGAATCAAATGTGATGAATTGAGAGATTATTTTGTCTCACATTTTTTTTTTTTCCTACCGACTTCAGAAAAAGACATAATGTCCACTGGACGGGGCCGCTAAGAGGCAGCAATAAACTACCCCCCCGCTCCTGGGCTGACAGCAGGAATTAATCTATTTGTTCTTAAGAATATACTGGCTAAAAGCTTGCTTCGTGGCAGTCTAAGTGACGACTGTCTTTCAAGCTTTATTTGATGTCTTTGGTATCTTCTGCTCATCTTCCTTGATATAAAACCATAACTAGACTATCCCCATGCAGGGTGGATGAGCACTCACTGTGGGGGGGCGGGCATGACTGATAGTCCTTGATTAGCCGTATCCCAGAATATATCCATACATCAACTATTCACTTACTTTAGTTAAAAGCAACACATTTATTCGCCATTAATCCAAGTGCTGTGAATAAAATAAGGTTTGAATAAGTGGCATTACCTTTTTGAACAGTGTTGACCTTTCAATGGCATTTCAGCGATATTGTAAAGTCACAATTCCTACACTCTGAGGGTGTTAACATCAGTTTATTTCTCATTTACATTTAAATCAAACCCAAAATACATAAGGAGGTGCTCCCAGAGGAGGACAGACAAATTGAACTCTGTGTTAATTCCTTTCTACCTAATGATGGTAATTCTGCATACCAAGTATTCCCCAAGCCCACTCAGAAAGAAGCTCAAGTTCAGAGCTTTTCTTTAACTCCTCAGCATTTTGCATTAAAAGGCGACTTTGTAATGGCGACCTCAGGAAAGTGCTAGCCCGGTGCTATGTCAGCCTTGATTTATCCGAGTATATGTCATTTTATGTTTACATCTCTCGCGAATTGTAGATTATTATCGAAAGAATGTGATTCCATGTTATGTATTGTTGATTGCGTTTCAGAAAGATGCCATCTGAAGGGCATCATCAAAAGATGGAAGTGCTGCAATCTGCTCCCACCGGGATGCCATTAATAAATGTTTCTTTTATGGCTCGCCTTTTCTATCTCTCTTCCTTTGTCTCCTCTCCAGACACTTTTCTTCCTTCAGATGACATCAAGAAACATGCATAATTGGCATCCATCTCCTTCCCATAGGCTCCATTCATGTTTTACTTAGCGGTGGCCTCCTTACGGCCGTCCTGGTGATTGAACTTGAAGAAATTGGCCGTCGTAGCAGTTTTGTATTTGTCTGTCACGCAGGACTGATCAATTTGCAAATAATTTCAAAGGCAAATGCCGAATAAGAATATGTGTTAGAAGTGATAATCACACAGAAAAATATGTTGCACAGAAATGCAAATACATCAGAAAAATGTGATTACATCTAAAAGGAGAGATATTCACTGCTTTTTCACACCTTATCATTGCTTTTGCATGCGTCCTGCCATTATGACTGATTGCAGGGCCAAAGAAATGAGGAAATCAACAACATCTCATCTGCCCCGTCTGTCGCTCCGCCGCCGTATTTCTCTGCCTGTTTTCCACCAGCTTAATACGAAGCACACTTGTCACTCTATGCAGATTTGAGAAATGAAGGCGCTGTAAGATGTTTCTGTTGGGTTCATGTCGTCTTTTAGGGAATACGTGCTGAGCAGCGGCGGCTGGTGACTCAACACACTGGGGAGGACGGGAGGAAAAGCAACCCACGGCGTCATGTTATTTTACACTAGTTGGCTTCTTATCTCTACTTTCTTTCTTTACATACTAAATACTAAAACCTACATATATATTGAGTGTCTTAACAGCCTTTTTCTTAGTCAGATTATAAAGTGGTTTCACATATTGCTCAACGTCTTTAAAGAAAACAACAAAATAAGGTATTTATTGGTAAATTTATATTTATAAATAAAAGATTAAAATGTATTATAAGAAAATTCAGTTTGGGGTTTTTTGAAGAAACCAAACACTACATTTACCCATAATAATGTCCTTAGATATGATCAATGACAAATCTGCAAAGGTCTTTACGTCTTTTTTCATTTCTGCATGTAGTGACTGACGGGGAAATATTTATTAATAATTTTGAAGGACACTTCCTTAACGTTATTCATCATTAGGTATTTATGAGGAAGCATCCAGACCTTCTTCTAATAACCTATATATCATTTAAAAATCAATTCCAATATGATGATATCAACATCTCTTTGAAACAGGGCAGTTCTATTATTACCTCCTTCCTTGGCTTCGGAAGGAGGTTATGTTTTCAGCGGCGTTTGTTGGTTAGTTTGTTTGTTTGTTTGTTTGTTTGTTTGTTTGTTTGTTTGTTTGTTTGTCTGTTTGTCTGTCTGTCTGTCTGTCTGTCTGCAGAAGACACAAGAAAGACAATTTCTCAGTTTATCACACATTGTGCCTTGCTTCTTTTTCTCTAGTTATAATTGTAAGCTGTTCATGGTGCCAATGGCGAGGGTATAGATGTTAATTTAGCATGTCTAGAGCTTACCTGTTTAGACAGAGTTAATGCTTTACAAAGTGCTTCATGCAGCAATTGAACACTTTTATTTGATTATTTTTGTATAATTAACCTTAAAGGTAGAATATGTAACAGTTGTCGGTCGGTGTTTGTAAACCCAAAGCATTCAAAGTTGGCCCCTCCTCTTCGGCTCAATGAGCGAGGGAGAGAGAGAGAGAGCAGCGATGGTGGAGCGAGCTATAGAGTGAATGAAGAGAGGGAGCGGCGTTAGTGAGAACAAAACAGTGAATCAAAAAAAGAAAAGGTTATTTTCTGATTGTTTCACAGAGGTTACGTTCCAAAGCACAAATAAACACACAACTAACTCCGCACAACTTTGCGGGAAGGTGCCGATTTGCCGGATTATGAAGGAATGCAGCCGAAGGGCAGCTTCATCCTGTCAACTGTCTACTACTGACACACCGAGAGACAGAGGAGCCACAAATACGTCCGCTTTGTATTTGACTGAGCTAAAGGACTAGTGCCTCGGTATCAGAAGCCGAGGGGCGTGACAAAGGAGGACCTGAATGGTCTTCACACCCTGCGTGCTGTTATTGGCTGTTGGTTGCACCCCCACATGAGGCCGAAAGGCTGTTTGCTGACGCCCAGAAACGTCCCAAATAAAGCAAAATAAGAAGAAAAGAGAAAATCCAGGCAGAGGGCTGCAGGGTCTCTATAGAAACAGACACCACCACACACTGCTCGTGGGTCATATTGATGATTGAGAGGGATTATTTTTGTATCAGTCTATACATTGTTTTTTAGGAAATTGTTGCATTTTATACGTTTAAAAATGAATGAAGTCATTGCCCCAGTATTGGCTCTGACAATCCATATGACATAATGTACTGCTACTTTATGGCACAAAAGAGTAAACATTTAATTTTGCAGGTAATGTGGACAGAGCATAACAGCATATTAGAAAGTGTTTTTTTTAGAAATATTAAATATCTCATGTCGCTCCTTTAAAGGAACAGTGTGTAGTATTTAAGGGGATCTATTGGCAGAAATGAAATATAATATTAAAGGTACAATGTGTAGGATTTGGCGGCATCTAGTGGTGTGGTTGCAGATTGCAACCAACTGAGTACCTCCGCTCACTCCTCCCTTACAAGATTGAGGTAACATGAGCCGCCGAGTGCAAACCCGTGGTAACGCCGTTGGCCTCGCTCAGAGGTCGTCTTTACCACAATAACACTACTTTAGGAGCAACGGAAGGCAGAAATCCTGTTCTTCTGTGTCCTACTGTGTCCTCCGGTGCTCCTAACGGCATCTGAAGGATTTCACTTACCGGAGGAAAACAAGGTCCGCTGTCCAGCTGCAGTCTATGAGAGCCGGCTGTCAATCACTCCCGATCTCCGACCAAACGGTCAAACTAGGCAGCGCTGATCAAATATGAATCAATATTCTGTTACTGTAATGACTATTTCTCTCCTCAGATGTTCTCAGAATCATCTTGTAGTTACTGTTTAGCTGTAAAATGAGAAAGTTTGTGACGCGGCCACCATTGTAAAATCTGTTGAAGGAAGCCAAGTTCTGGTCACATGACCGGAGCACAGCCAATAGGAACGCTCTCTCTCTCTGAAATGACCTGTGATTGGTCAAAATCTGCCGTCACGGGCTAGATTTTTCTAAAGCCTGAAAACAGAGCCATGAGGAGGAGGAGAAGTCTAGTTTTCTCTCAGAACACTTGAATTACAATATGCTGAAAGGTAATTATGGAATTTTTGCCAAATTATGCAAAAAAAATTGTGGCCTACTGCCACTTTAATGTTGTGAATTAAATAAAAACACTTGCTTAGTTTCAGGCAATAAAGCCACTATAGTTAGGTTCAGGAAAATACAACATGGTTGGTCTTAAAATGACTACGTTTGTACAGTGAAAATGACGCTGAACGTTGTGAACACGCTACATGAACAGCAGTCTCCTGGATGAAAGCCTTGTGTTTGTTGGACCCATCCACCTCCACTCCCATCCGCCCTGTGTGTCTCTTTGCTCTTTATATTACTTCAGAATCAGGTTTATTTGCCAAGTATATACAGTACATACAAGGAATTGTACTGCGGTTTTATGCATCTCTCTAAACGTATTACATAGTAATAGAAATAACAGCTCAGGACAAGGTCAACAAGGCTTGAGAAATAAAGGTGAGGAATAGACAGGACTGTTATCTGACTGTTTAACTGTTGATAAAATAGGTGTTTATATATATTATTAATATATATAAAGAGCACCAATTACCAGCAATAAAAGACTGGATGATTATGTACAGTATGCACATGTATGCATGTCTATATCTTTATGTACAGCATGTAGGATTTATATTGACAGTGACAGATGATATGTACATATTTTAAAAAGTTTGTGCATTAAAGACTGTAAGAATTTTAATTATAACAGCAGCAGTGGATATTTTGGTGTTGGAGGGTTATTGACAGTGTATGACTGTTTAAGAGTTCATCAGAGTGACTGATTTTTGTGGGCTGCCTGGATCAGAAAACATGTGATACAACAAGCCAATCGGATGTGGCTCCCCTTCCTATGTCACATGCAGGCTCATTAGAATATATCTCCTATGGCTCGAGATTTGTTTTTTTGGACGGGGTGTTAAAGAGACAAAACGGAGGGTGAGTTCAGGTATAATCATACAGACAGGATGAGAAAAATAATGTGCTTTGTGTTCTAGTAGAAACCCAAAATACAACCTGAAAATGAGCAGGATAAGTAGTTTTAAGTAGTTGGACATAGAGTGTGATTGATCTACGATATTTTTGATTATACTGAGTATTGACAGTCACGTGTTATGTTTCTCTTTGTGCCTCCTCACTTCAGCTGAACCGTCAGAACCGCTCTCTGAAGAGGAAGAGCATGATGTTGCTGCCTCACCTCAGCCCAGAGACCATCACTGAGATCAACCTTGAGGAGGAGGAGGAGGAGGAGGAGGAGGAGGAGGAGAGCGAAGAGCTACATGCAGCCAGCAAGATCTGCCTCTCTCCCCAGTGCCAGATCACCATCTCAGGTACGACATGTCTCCAACTCCTCCAACTGAGATGTATATGTCACATATTTTCCACAAAGTCACCATAGCTGATATTGTTCAAGTAACTAGCTTAATGTCTGGAAGGTAGCAGTCCGAGTTTGACAGCATAATTCCTACCGTTTATCACTACCTGTCACCAGTCATTGATAACAGGTAGTGTAGTGTGTACAGCACCAAATAGGCACTACACAGATGGTATTTTACATTTCACAGGAGCTACTCAGCCTACGGAAACATCTGGATAATGTGTTCTGCTATGTATACTTTATTAAAGTCACTGCATTGAATTGAACTTGTCTTGGAAACTACACATTCATAACAGAAACCCTGTGTCAAACCTGACCTGTACTACGAAATGAGTTCAACATACCCAGGGTATCTTCTTATCTGGCTTAACTAACCCTAACAACCACGATCCCGCTGAGCGGTCTTATGACGCTGGTTATCAACTCGGTAAATCAACCCAGGGTTTCTCCATCTGGCTATGAGCGCGCTCACATGAAAGGGGCGGGGTTTACAGAACATGACCAATCACAAACATGGACAAGTCTACTGTCAGCAGAGCGGCATATTCTACAAACTATAATATTAGACAAATATGAAAAAGATAAACACATAATCCAGACTAAAATTAACACAGTTGAAGCTGCCAAATGCAGGAAGGACAGCTGGCAAAAGGAAAAACTGCCGATGTGTGAATGCGTAAATTAACAGATTTATTAATTTAACGGAACACTCAAAGGTCAGATATAGTCGTCTAGATGGGGCTGTGATGTATAAATAGCTTTCAAAATATAATAGATTACACTTCATTATACCGTTTAACAACAATGTGGCGTGTATGACTTTGTGTAATATTATCATACGATCTGCCCACCGAGCTCTGATTGGTCAGTAGGAGGTGCTTTTATATGAGTTGATCTCTTATCTGGAACATAACCTGCTCCGGAGCAGGTTAGGTGTTCAGCATAAGTTACCATGGCGATCTACCCCGGTAAGAAGTGATCCACCGTCTATAGGACTGAAAACCCTGAAGGGTTAAACCTGAAGTTACCTCGCTAACCACAAATCCTGCTTCGTAGTACAGACCTCTGGTCTGTGACAGGACACAAAATTTGGACGTCCTGCATGACACGCCTATCCACCACCCGCACTACGTACTCGCTTGTATACATTTATTAATCCAAATTTTGGGCATTAGACCTTCATCTGATGAAATTAATTAATTTGATCTAATTAAAGGCAGGGTTGACGATGTTCTCCAGTCTACACTATTTGTTATATTGGTTGAAATGGTCTTTACACCCCGACAGCGATCCATTACTGATGAGCTCTGAAAAAGGATCGGAAAAGATCCGTCATCTGTAGCTGCTGTAATCCTTTAAAAACGTCTACCAATCACTGCCTCGAGGTCCGCTTGGAAAGAACCAATCAGATGCCTCCCTGCTCGTTCTCTACCCTTGGCGTGCACCAGCCTGAACTCAAAACACGTCGCCGCCGCACGTTTCCTGGAGAATGGAAGAGAAAACTCGGCCCTGCAGTAGCACTGCACAGGTTACTTGTCATGAGAAAGCGTTGTTGAGTTGAGGTCCTCTCTCCGCTCTGTGGCTGTGAAGTAGTTACGATGCGGCGGTGCTTGTGCATGTGTGTGAGGAGCGTTGCCTTGGAAGGAGCCCTGAGGGGAGGGGGGGGGTTTAGACGGAGCTCCTGAGGCGATGCTACTTTCAAATTATGCTAGCTTTCCAACATCGTCGACCCTACCTTTAAGGTCTAAGGAAAAACATAATTATAAATAACTCCATCAATGACCATCAGTGTGCAGGATTCTTTGGTCATGTTGATTGAAGTGCAATACTTCCACATCGTCTGTATTCATAATAAAAATAATAATGATTTCAATCAAAGTATATGCTGTATATGCTAAATGTACCAAAGTACAAATATTAAAAGAATATCTACAATATAGTGGGCCAAAAAGTGGAAGTGTACACGAGTATGTTCTCAGTGAGCCTTTAACAGTGTAAAGTAGAGTACTAGTCTACTCCTTCCCTACCCATCCAGCTGTCTCTGCGAAATGTCACGGTCAACCAGTAATTATACGTCAGGTGTTAATGGATTCATACTCCATGATGCTTTTCCCATCATGTTGGCATTATAAGGGGGAGATAATCATTCCATTTGCAAATGATATACTCTGATGCAGAAGATGATTGAATACGGGAGGAAGTTGACTTGCTCAAAGATTGTGGGCTTATTTTGTTGAGCGTTCATAATTGCATGTTAATGGACAGCTGGTCAAAGCACTTCCTGCCAGGGAACACATACATGTAGGATAACTTCACTCTACGCTTTTTACCACATGAAGGTTTCGACTGAATTTGATCAAAGAACATCTGTTGTCATTTCTGAGCTGAGCACATCACCGGTGCGGTCCAGCCTTTGTCAAAACATTTTTTTAGCATTTCCATTTAATGTGACAATTTAATCCATCAGAATACTTGTCCTACTCAGCAAAGGACATCCCATCCCCTCCTCAAAAAACAATTTTAGGGTGTCGGCGATCTTTTTCTGCTTAAGTACCCTCATAAATGTCTCAGCCTGGTCCTGCTGTGAGCTGCTTTGTAGTAACAAATTTAATCTCTGTGTAATTTCAGAGATTTCAGAACAAAAAGTCTCAAATTTGTGATTTGTGTGCACAGAAATTCCTACATAATTTTAAGCAGTTAACACATGAAGCAATAACAATACAGTCTGTTGGTGCTGCTATGCTTCGACAGTTTGAATCCCTGGCCTTATACTATACCATATAATACCATACTGATATATTCTGTTATATATCATACTATAACACATAATACCATACTGACATATTATGTTATATATTATACTATAACATATAATACCATACTGATATATTCTGTTATATATTACACTATAACATATAATACCATACTGATATATTCTGTTATATATTATACTATACCATATAATACCATACTGATATATTCTGTTATATATTATACTATACCATATAACACCATACTGATATATTCTGTAATATATTATGCTATACCATATAATACCAAACTGATATATTCTGTTATATATTATACTATACCATATAATACCATAATGATATATTCTATTATATATTATACTATAACATATAATACCATACTGATAAATTCTGTTATATATTATACTATACCATATAATACCATACTGATATATTCTTCTTATATATTATACTATAACACATAATACCATACTGATATATTCTTCTTATATATTATACTATAACATATGATACCATACTGATATATTCTGTAATATATTATACTATACCATATAATACCATACTGATATATTCTGTTATATATTATACTATACCATATAACACCATACTGATATATTCTGTAATATATTATGCTATACCATATAATACCAAACTGATATATTCTGTTATATATTATACTATACAATATAATACCATACTGATATCTTCTTCTTATATATTATACTATAACATATAATACCATACTGATAAATTCTGTTATATATTATACTATACCATATAATACCATACTGATATCTTCTTCTTATATATTATACTATAACACATAATACCATACTGATATATTCTTCTTATATATTATACTATAACATATGATACCATACTGATATATTCTGTTATATATTATACTATAACATATACCATACTGATATATTCTGTTATATATTATACTATACCATATAATACCATACTGGTATATTCTGTTATATATCATACTATAACACATAATACCCTACTGACATATTATGTTATATATTATACTATAACATATAATACCATACTGATATATTCTGTTATATATTATACTATAACATATAATACCATACTGATATATTCTGTTATATATTATACTATACCATATAACACCATACTGATATATTCTGTAATATATTATGCTATACCATATAATACCATACTGATATATTCTGTACTATATTATACTATACCATATAATACCATACTGATATATTCTGTTATATATTATACTATACCATATAATACCATACTGATATATTCTTCTTATATATTATACTATAACACATAATACCATACTGATATATTCTGTTATATATTATACTATACCATATAATACCATACTGATATATTCTGTTATGTATTATACTATAACATATAAAATTCCATACTGATATATTCTGTTATATATTATACTATAACATATAACACCATACTGATATATTCTGTTATATATTATACTATAACATATAAAATTCCATACTGATATATTCTGTTATATATTATACTATAACATATAACACCATACTGATATATTCTGTTATATATTATACTATAACATATAATACCATACTGATATATTCTGTTATATATTATACTATAACATATAATACCATACTGATATATTCCATTATATATTATACTATAACATATAATACCATGCTGATATATTCTGTTATATATTATACTATACCATATAACACCATACTGATATATTCTGTTATGTATTATACTATAACATATAACACCATACTGATATATTCTTCTTATATATTATACTATAAAATATAATACCATACTGATATATTCTTCTTATATATTATACTATAACACATAATACCATACTGATATATTCTTCTTATATATTATACTATAACATATGATACCATACTGATATATTCTGTAATATATTATACTATACCATATAATACCATACTGGTATATTCTGTTGTATATCATACTATAACACATAATACCATACTGATATATTCTTCTTATATATTATACTATACCATATAATACCATACTGATATATTCTGTAATATATTATACTATACCATATAATACCATACTGATATATTTTGTAATATATTATACTATACCATATAATACCATACTGATATATTCTTCTTTTATATTATACTATAAAATATAATACCATGCTTATATATTTTTCTTATATATTATACTATACCATATAATACCATACTGATATATTCCTCTTATATATTATACTAAAACATATAATACAATACTGATATATTCTGTTATATATTATACTATACCATATAATACCATACTGATATATTCTATTATATATTATACTATACCATATAATACCGTACTGATATATTCTGTTATATATTATACTATACCATATAATACCATACTGATATATTCTGTTATATATTATACTATAACATATAATACCATACTAATAAATTGTGTTATATATTATACTATACCATATAATACCATACTGATATATTCTTCTTATATATTATACTATAAAATATAATACCATACTGATAAATTCTGTTATATATTATACTATAACATATAATACCATACTGATATATTCTTCTTATATATTATACTATAACACATAATACCATACTGATATATTCTTCTTATATATTATACTATAACATATGATACCATACTGATATATTCTGTTATATATTATACTATAACATATACCATACTGATATATTCTGTTATATATTATACTATAACATATAATACCATACTGATATACTCTGTTATATATTATACTATACCATATAATACCATACTGATATATTCTGTTATATATTATACTATAACACATAATACCATACTGACATATTATGTTATATATTATACTATAACATATAATACCATACTGATATATTCTGTTATATATTATACTATAACATATAATACCATACTGATATATTCTGTTATATATTATACTATAACATATAATACCATACTGATATATTCTGTAATATATTATACTCTAACACATAATACCATACTGATATATTATGTTATATATTATACTATAACATATAATACCATACTGATATATTCTGTAATATATTATACTATACCATATAACACCATACTGATATATTCTGTTATATATTATACTATAACACTTTAGCATGTCATTTGTCTTCAAATGCTCTTCTATAGTTTCTATTTTTGTTCTATTTTTATTTTAGTTTATGTACCATCTATTATTTATTTCTGTTCTATACTTATCTGTATTTATTATGTCTTTGTGCTGCTGCAACAATCAGATTTCCCCGCTGGGGATCAATAAAGGTGTAAAACTTTTCAGTTCAGGCCACTTAAAAAAAAATTAAATTAATGATAAATTGATTTTCTTTGTTTCAGAGCCACAAAATAAGTTGGAGAAACATGAAGCAGTCACTGATCTTGAGGCTGTGAGAGAACATCTGAGGGAAACCAGGGAAGAAGTACGTTTTTCTTTTGCTCTGTTTCTGGCACTTAGATTGCCTCTCCTCTTCCTTCGTTGCTGTTGTAAGTCATGCACCTGTACCCAACTTAGCTCGGATATGCACACTATTCACCTTGTTTTAATAAGCTAGCAGCAAAAATTCAGATGATTGAAATTAATGCTGGTAAATACAACATTTCTATCACTTGGGCATGATTTTAACCTTGCATCACTGTGACTCATCAGTAACAACATCAGAGGCTCTACAATATCTCTATGCAGGCGCATGTTTGTAGTGTCAAGGTGACATTTTTTCTGAGGTGCAGATGAGGTTTTTGTATCAACATTGAATTAATCACCCTTTTTGTGCTGTTTTCCTCACTTTAGCTGGCAGAATCTGGCACTGTTTATGTTAGATTTCTCACAGCAAAGGTAGTAATGGAGAAAGTATTTGTTGTTAGGTATAGTGGAGTTAATTAACACGAAGCCTTGCAGCTATACCAGCTACTAAAAGGCCACAACATATGCTGAAAGGCAATGTTTGGATGTGGGCCCAGCTGAACCCCGGTGCACTCCTCTCCCACGCTGCATGGTGCTTCTTGCAGCGTAGACTTACTCAAGCTACGTGTTTGGTTGGTTGATCTGGTGTCCTCTTGTGTCGCCAGCCGCTCACTGAAGGCTCTCAGCGCTGCTCTGGGGTCAGCTCATGTAGGTTAACAAACAGATGCAAACTGATGGTGACCACAGTCGACCACAGAGCATGGTCAGTGAGTAGGGGATCCTATCTCTACTACACAGTATCATACTTCAGCATTAGCAAGCCAACATTACACACACACATATATGCAGTGGAAATAGTCTGTCAGCGTGCTGATGTTTACTGTTGGTCCACACTGCAGTACGATACAAGCTTACAAGCTAACATGCCAGCACTACAAGCTAGCAGCCAAGCCTGCATTGTGAGCAGCATCAAATAAAACTAATGGTGCTAATTTCTGGATTGCTTTATTAAAATACAGTATAGTACAAATACCCACAAAGTATGTAGTTACCGTGAAGCCTCGCATTTATGTCGTCAGCTCGTTCACGTCGCTCCACAAGTCCCGGTGCAGAGTCTCCTCAGCCGGTGTTACCTTCAGAGTAGTGGAGGCTGTACAGCTCATGTTACAGTAGTAACACACTCTTTACTTTACATTAATGTACAGAACTGCTCCCATTACGATGTAACAGAAACTTATAGTTGGCAGCACACAGCCGATATAATTCCATATTTAGGACATTTTATATGAAACATGAAATGCGTTGGTGTAGATCACATTTTGCCGACCAGTACAATATGACGTCTCTATTTCAACCTGAAAAATTATCACAATGATTAAACAAATGGTGTTTTGTGACACGTTGATGTTGTAACCCCATTTTAGCTGGTTGAAAAGAGGGCGAAAATAGGTCTTAGATGCTCAGACCCAGATTTCAACTAGAAATCAACGTTGAAATCCCTGTTGGTGCTCACTGGGACTAGTTAACAATGAGTTGAAATTATCATAGTTGTAGCACTAACATTACCATATAAACAAGAATGAAAATAAACCGCAAAGAAACTATTTTCTGATATTGTTAACAAATATTCTGCTCTTATCGATAATATATGCCTAATAAACAAATATACAGACATTGCGTCTTGCAAAGCATGTGAAGAGGACGGAGAAAGATTACAACTCCAACTCAGTTGGATGCACACATACAGCCATTCATCTCTCCCTGAATAACAACATCCTGTCTAGACAGGAAATTAGTTAAGTCTAACACTGCTGCATACAAACTGCCTCTAGGGGGCTTCAAAAACTTTCTGTCATCTGTCATCTGTCATCGTGTTAACAAAACTAGTGATTACTATTAAAAAAGAACTGATAACATCCTCTGTTGCTTTTCTTCACTGTGTCCCTCTTAACGTTTGCAGCTGCTGAAAGAGAAACACGACAACACAGTTTTAATTGCTGAGACAGTGCGCCAGAAGAAGCTCCTGGGGAAATATAACAGAGGTTAGTGGGGGGTGGTCTTCCTTTTTTGAAACACTATCACTGATAATCTAACATTAAAAACATTGATACTAATCATGGGCATTGTCTTATTTGCTAAATGTATTGATTATAGATATAGTGTACTGGTAAAAGGCATGAATGACACAACGTGGAAATGTTTGTCCAGTGTCTCAGTTTGCTGTGGAGGAATATTCATCCTTACAGGACACCTTGGACCTGGAGAGGGACCTGAGGACAGAGGCAGAGAGCTTCGCCAGAGCGGTGAGTTTTTTACAGTAGCCCTCTGTGTTCCTCTCTTATTCTGCGTACGAGGATTTTAATGATGCTGTTTTCTTCCTTGCAACAATGTGTCCTGGCTATCTTCCATATGGGGGGAATATCCATTCTCCTTGTGGTCCTTTCTTCAGATGTTGGTCGAGCAAAAAAAGCTGAAGAGACAGAGTCAGATCCTGATGCAGAGCTCGTCACCCAGTCAGGCTCTGCAGGAAGCCCTCAGCCAGGTCAGCAGACTGACCCAGGATCTGGAGACACAGAGGCTGGAGTACCAGAACCAGGTCCGTGTACACAACTCATGCACAAACTTAGACTCATTTATGGATGTAGTAGCATCACACATAGAGTTGGGCCTCTTTGGTTCTTGGAAGAGTGAGGAAATAGTGAATACAACATCTGTGCAGAATGCAAGCTCTTCAAGCATGTGAAAGATTTTTCTTGTTGGTTTGAATTACATTCTCAATGTGCATTTCTCTTGAAAGAAAAAACACAAATTTGAGGCAGTGGTGCAGCCAAAACAATGTCTTGATGTCTCTGACTCTCTCACCAGTTACTGTAAAATGACCGACCAATCTTTTTGAAACAATCTCTGATACTTTTATTAAAGATTTCAACCAGCAGAAGTTATGGGATGGTTTGATCCTATTACCAAAATGTGGGCCTATTATCTAAAATAAGCCTCTAATAGTCTTGTGTGAAGAAATACAAGTAATGAATTTCCCTGATTAAAAGACACAATCAAATAACTTGCTGGGAGCAGCATACTTAAATACTACTACTGACATTAGCAGTATTGTCTTTTAGTTTGTGTAAAAACAGTCTCTCACCGTAAACTTGTCAAAAGCGCAGATCTGCACAAGAAAAAATAAGTCCGGAGAACACTTCCGGTATGGCACAGAGCTGATTAGTCGCATCTTTTTTAGCTCTGCAACAGGTTTGTAATAAATTCTGAAATAAGTTCACCTTTGAGCTCAAAATACCAGGACAAGCAGTTATTGTTTATTTGCCGGAACCGGAGTAACGTTTAACATTTCTTTACTAATAAAAGTGATAAAAACACTTTCATATAATGTTTGTCGTCCTTAAATACAAGGTGCAAATCCTTAGTATCCACACAATCGATTTTATATCGCTATACGTCTCCCGTGAAGGACAACTTGCCGAGTATCTATCGATGTAGTTGGATCGTAGGAATATAAATCGATACATCGACTTAGTAGATGAATAGTTACACCCTTAGTCGATGGTATCAAATGCTGCGCTTAAATCCAGGAGAATAAGAATGGAGTTCTGGCCAGCATCAGCTGACAGCAATAAATCATAAAACCTTGAGAAGAGCAGTTTCAGTACTATGTTCTTTTTCTAAAACCAGATTGAAATTTCTCAAAAACATTATTTGCATGAATGAAAGCTAGCAGTTGATCCGCTACAGCCTTTTCTAAAAGCTTAGCTGAAAATGGGAGCTTAGAAATACTGTAGGTCTAAACTTGTTAAGATCAGAGGAATCAAGAGATGGCCTTTTTAAAAGAGGCTGAATAGACGGTGCCACTATGTTAAAAACGTCTTTTAGAAAGTTTACTGGAAGAGTATCTAAAGGACAGGAGGAGGGTTTCATTTTCATTACTATATCAGTCAATGTAGATGGAGAAACTGGATTAAATGAGCAGAGGGAAACCACAGTGGGCATCTAGATGGCAGTCGGAGAATCTGGAGGAGAAATGAGACTTCTTATATTTGAGATCTTCTGTGTAAAGAAAGAAAGAAATGCATCGCATTTCTCAGGGGTGGCATCTAATATCTGGCCCGGGGGGAGGATCAGTGACACGGCTCATAATGTTGAGCAGCATTCTAGGATTTGACTGATTGTTGTCGATTAGTGTAGCAAAATATGCAGATCTTGAATTTCTAACCTCTGCGTTGAACGTCTGAAGAAGAGTCCTGAGCTGTTCCAGGTGAACTGAGAGTTTAGTAGATTTAACCGCTCCACCTGGCGGCATTTACCTGAATATTTTCATTTATCCAGGGCATTGATAGGCGACTTTATTTTTTGGTCTTGACGGGAGCGATTTCATCAAAGATGGAGGAGCATGTGTTATTAAAGTTATTCAACAGCTCACTTGCAGAAGGAGGCGAGCCAGAGAAGCTAGCGGGGATTTTAAAGGCGGTATTGAATTTAGTAGCAGAGGATGAGTTAAAAATTGTAGATCTAGTTTTGGGCTAGAGGAAACACAGGCAACACTATATTAAACATAAAGCATTGGTTGTCTGAGATACAGGCATCTACACATTCAACATCAGGAATATTTATACCATGAATTAAGACTATAGGTCAAGAGTATGACCTTTTGAGTGAGTAGGTCCAGTCCGAACATGTGATATGTTAAAAGACTCTATAAGGTTTAAGAACTCCAGGTTTAAGATCGTCAGCGCAGCAGACATGGATGTTAAAGTCTCCAAGGATCAGTAACTTATCGGCAGAGTTAAGGACAGCAGTTTTGCAAATTCACTGATAAAAGTGGGCTTATATCTAGAAATAACCACTGTTGCTGCTTTGTACATGTTGTGGAAGTCCCAGATATGTCAGACAACCAAACGCCGTCGTGTCTGGGTTCATAACATCACCCGGCGGCGAGCTGTATTCACATCCAGTACCATTGCACTGACTGTATCTAGCAAGCCACACGTCGCTACTGCGGTATGAACCCAAAATAAACAGACTGTGCTGTGATTTAATTGCAATAAACAGATCAAAATGATGCGGAAACAACAACATTATGATGTTGATTTGTATAAAACTGTTCTTGCAACTTAATTTACAACATTTCTTGACTTTTTTTTTTAAGCATAGCTTTACAATGTCGTCATATGTTACTTCCAGAGGTGTACGCGGGTATACGGAGTATACACACTTTTTTTCTGGTGGTTTACAGTATATCCACTTATTAGCCAAAAAGCTATTGGAATATATATGAGAATATACCCACTTCCTCCTCTGTAACCTGCCCATCTCTACCCAGTAGTTCACCCACCTTATCGACGACCACACTGGCTCCTGCAGTACATTAAGAAAGACTTACTGGATTTAACATTATAGACATGAGCACTGACTATTTGTGTAACAATTTAGCCCCAAATTCACATATTGACCGTATAAGGTCCAGACATATACTCGGTTTTGACCGATTCTTGTTTCATTGTCTGTGGGACTGTAAGAAAATTAAAGATTTTTGGAAGGAGGTATCCCATATGATATCTTAAATAGTCAGTAAATGTATCTCTCCTTCGTAGAGTGTTTATCGTGGGGTTGTACCCAACCACTTCTCATATAAAGAACAATGTACAAACACTCATATGTGTTACTGTGTTACTGCAAGCAAGTGCTTAATAACACTTTGCCTGGAGAAGCATGCACAGGCCTGGTATTGGCCAATGGCTTGAAGAAATGTCATCTTGCCTTACAATGGAAAAGATCACATATACTGTATGGTTAAATATAAACAAGACACTTTCAAAAAGGTCTGGGGGCCATTTTTGGATTTTGTTGAGCAACGTTATGTGGGTGAATTACTGGCCGATGAGGGGAACTCTGGGTAAATTTACTATGCTCTGTGTGCATAGTACTGTGTTTCATCTAAAACATGTCCCAAATATGTTCTATCCTGGTGGATCAGAACACTGTAAAAAGTAATTATGTTTGTTTTATGCTGTTGTGACTCTTTGTTTGAGAGGTTTCCTTTTTCTTCTTTTTTCTTTTTTATGTGGTTGTTGTAATACTTTTTTGTGTACATCTCTTGTTTTCAAAAAAGAAAAGAAAAATCTACAAACAAACACAGCTGGGATATTTTGGTCTTAAATGAATCAATATGAAGGAGAAAATACACCAGGTAGAGGAAACATGTTGAGACTCTGGATCACACAACTTCTTGATGATTTCTGATTCATTCTGCAGTTCAAACATGCCTGATGACATCGTAGGAAGAAAAATCTTTTTCATCTTTTGAACTGGAAATAACACATTTGCAAAAAAAACAAAAAAACACATAACACAGAATAATAGAAGTTGGAAGCAGATAAAGTTTTACTGTGGTTGCCTGAAGATCTTGGTTAAAGACCCCATGATCTGGTCTGTAACATGACAACCTTCAGCACCAGATTATGGTGACAGTCAACCAAACTCATTTGTGCACTTATTCATTCATGCTTCACTCATTATAAAACACAAAAATAGTTCAAATAGAAGAAAAGTATTACATATATAACCCATTCCTGTGCTTAACATCTGTAGTGCCTCTAATTCATATGCATCAAAATGAGAATTGTTTCGTTGGTTAATTACACGGGGTGAATTATCACAGGCCATGACAGTGAAACCTAGGGGCCGTGACCTGCCAGATTAATAATTAAAAGCAGCAGCGTAGTCTCCAGCTTCCTCCCAGCTTCCTCTGGCACTGATGGAAAACAATTAGAGCTGAGTGGGATCACTGATCTCTCCTGGTGCCGGGGTGGAGGTGAGCCATACCCTTCATTTGAGGAACAATTAAAACACCGGTTAAGGAACTGGGGTTTGGGAGCGGATGACTGAATGTGAACTGGCAGCGACCCAATGCTACTTATCCGAAATCATCACCGCAAGAGCTGCAGCCACCACAGCCGATACAACACTGCAGGTGGAAACCGCTTACAGTGATCAAACAGCTTGGGACAGAGTCATTCCTGTACAAACGCTGTTTAAATAATTCACTTATAGTAATCAAGTAGTCCACTTACAGTGTTCATTTGGGGTCTTTTCATACATGATAACATCTGGAAAACATTTTAAAACTACGTTAGGCTAACGTTAGTTAAATTTGTGTTTTGTTTTTTACTTTACGCTGCAGAGCCGGCCAAAAAGAGCAATGCCTTGCCCTCGGTGAGGGAGAAGGCAGAAGAATTGTCAGCGAGCCAGTAAATAGCGAAGCGGTCCGTTTCATTACTTTGTATTCATGTAATAAATACACAAATGTCAGTTAGATGGTAATCTGCAGGAGAAATGATGCACGATAACAAAAATGTGGTTATAATAATCATCTGCTTATAGTGATCAATGTCACCCAGACAGAGCTTTCCACTGTGTATATATATATATATATATATATATATATATATATATATATATATACTGTATATATATATGAAGGCTGTCAAAGTTAATGCAATACTAACGCGTTAACGCAAATTCTGTTTTAAAGCTAGAGTGAAGATACTGGTATCATATGAAACTAGAAAACCTAAAGAATCCATCGGTACCAACCAGGTCATACTAGCTTGTCGAGAAGGAGGTTAAATAAAGCTCCAAACTTGCGCTAAAATTTGGCAAGGATAAACTGGCATGGCCATTTTCAAAGGGGTCCCTTGACCTCTGACCTCAAGATATGTGAATGTAAATGGGTTCTCTGGGTACCCACGAGTCTCCCCTTTACAGACATGCCCACTTTATGATAATCACATGCAGTTTTTGGCAAGTCATAGTCAAGTCAGCACACTGACACACTGACAGCTGTTGTTGCCTGTTGGGCTGCAGTTTGCCATTTTATGATATGAGCATATATTTTATGCTAAATGCAGTACCTCTGATGGTTTTTGCACAATATCTGTCATTGTTTTGTGTCGTTAATTGATTTCCAGTAATAAATATATACATACATTTGCATAAAGCAGCAAATTTGTCCACTCACATGTTGATAAGAGTATTAAATACTTGACAAATCTCCCTTTAAGGTACATTTTGAACAGATACATAAATGTGTGATTGTCCATGTTTAATCAACAGAATAGACTGTCAGTAGCTCCTTATAGGTTAACGTTGAAGTATAAGCTAGTTCAGGCCCTTTGTGGTAAACACTGTGTTGTGTGTACCTTGTCAGATAAAGCAGATGGAGGACAGACTGAGGAGCTGCGAGGCTCAGAGGGAGCTGACGGCATTGAGGCATGAACTGGAGCTCCTGGAGGAGGAGAAGAGGGAGCACAGGGACAAATGCTCCAAGGCTGAAACGGAGGTCAAGGATCTGCGGTCTACAGGTGAAGAAGTATAAGTACAGGACACACTGCGGGGCACTACGCTGTCCGCTATACAATGCAGGATATAACTAGTATAGAGGGAGCACTGTGTGCAGGCTACTACAATGCCAACAGACCCCGTTTCATTTAGAGTATGACCGTGGAAGACTATTAGTTGTCCTTCAGAGTTTCTGGTCTCGGTGCTGTTTTCTGTGTGTTTACTGTAATTGGATGTGTTTCATTGGCCAGTTGAGGAGCTCCAGAAGAAATTACAGGCAGCTACCAACCCATACCCAGCTCCAGCACCTCCACCTCCCCCGCTACCTCCACCTCTTCCTCCTCCTGCCCCAGCTCCGGCCTCCAACCCGCTCAGGTCTGACCACACACAATAAGCTCTGTGCGTCATCAGTCAGGGAAAGCATTTTTTTTTTGATGCACCTTTCGTATTATGAAATGTCTATGATAAAGTAAAGGTGTGAAAACTCATTCACTACTCCCTTTATGACAGAAACTCAATAGTTTGCTCTGTAGTGAGCAGGAAATAAGACTTTAAACACTTAAATATACTGTATGCCTCTGGTTTTTGTAGCATCTCTGATCTTTTTTGGAAAATTCTTTTCATTCCTTTTCGTTCAAACATAGCATAACAGAACATAACACCGGTGCCATAAGACAAAAAATATGTATTATTATTTTAAAATATAATATTATGTACATACATATATACACACATACACATCGCTTCTCACTCCCACACAGAAACAGGTCCAGCCTTCCTCCCACCCAGAGAGTTAGAGTTACAGAAAAAGTTAAGTTACAGAAAAAAATAAAAAATAAAAAATAAGTTAAAATAATTATATAATAATATTATATTAATATAATATAATATAAAATAATAATAGTTAAAATTAAAGGTAATAAGAACTACAATAATATAATTCATGGTAGTAAGATAGAAACCTTAAAAATGTAATTAATTAATTAATTAATTAATTAATTAATTAATTAATTAATTAATTACTTAATTGTAAAAAAAAAAACAGCACATAGAAAATAATAATTAGTAATTAAATAAATACCATAGAAAGGTTAGGTTAAGTAGATTCTATGTAGGTAATCCATGGATCCCATATCCTATTGAAAAACTGTGGGCTACCTCTTATAGCATAGGTTATTTTTTTCCAAGGGAGCACCTGAATTTACCTCATTAATCCACTGAGTAATATTAAGGGGATCCTCATGATTCCACTTAGATATGATACATCTATTGGCAGCCGTAATTGCCAGGTTAACAAAACCCCTTATCCTCATCTTAAACAATATTTGGATGCACGGGGACAGAATCTAGATGTAAATCTCTTTAGAATTGGAATATTTTTGGTAAGCAACAAAAAACAGCCGTCTGACACCGCTGGACGACTGTGAAGCCTCCCACTGCCCGGCGGCATCCTGTCTGCCACTGTTGGCCTTTAGTTGGCACTTATCAGCTATTTTTGACTGTTATAATATAAGAGTGAGACTTTCTGGTGTGAATGCAAAAACAAAAGCTGCTGTATGATTATGATTGAATCCTTTATTTGTTCCTGAAAGCCTTACAAGAAAAGTTGGTTGATTGCGGTGACCAAATCAATACCAGTAACTAAGAAAGCAGCCTCCTAAATAACAACCAGGTGATCTTCATTTGTGTCCTGTAGTTCGCTGTTATCATTGATCCGAAAAAGAAGAGACATCAATACTGACATCCCACTGGTGGTCCAGGACTCAGCCAAGACACCAGGTACACATCACACATCCACAGAATGGGCTTTATACTGTATGATGCCGGTCTTTGTTTGCTGTGCTTAAGTATAATGCACCTGTATTAATACAGTATACACAAGCGGTTTCAGCGTTGTATTATAGTTACAGTAACTATTTCTACAACGGCACTAAACACAAAGCAGCTCCTGAAAAACCAAAGAAATAACAATCAATGCTTTTCAACCTGTTCGGCAAATACTCACGTTTTGAACCTAACTGTGATATTGAGCAAGAAATGGAAGAAAACATGAGGTCAAAGGAGAAAAAAGAAAAAGGCTTGGTGTGATACTCAGAGAGCTAGACAGGGAAACACACCTGAAACACATTCTTCTTTCTCAGGGAAGCAATATATTTGTATAACTATATATCAAAAAACAAGGAAAACCTCTGGGGTTTTATGTGTGCTCTAACAGGGTTCCACTAGACCCAAATATCTGTTAAAGACTGAACTATGTAGTACTGAGTTGTGGAGTTAGACCCTTAAACTGTTTTTCACCATTTTTGTGTTCAGGATTTTTATGGGCAGGCCTGAAACGCCCCCCCCCCCCCACCCAAAAGCTATATAAAAACTAGAGCACCTGAAAACCTGCTGCGTAGCCTACTCCGTCGCTACTGTTGCGGCTGTAAAATGGTGGATAAATTGTTTTGAGCGTCACAACCAGGGTCTGAAATTAACTTTTTCACTTCCTGCCACTGTGGCAGACAAGTATTTTTTTTGTCTGCCACTCAGAAATTTTATCTGCCACTTTTGAAATCTCTGCGCTAATTGAAGGGATAACATTTTAGATCTGATGGCATTCAATGTTCGATATATTTAACATAAAAAGTATTATATACACAGTAAATTACAGTGTTTAAATTACACTGTAGCTTCTGGGGGAGCCCTATTTTTGGGGGGAGGGAAGGTAGTGTACACAGTACCGTACTGTACTTTGCTATTGTCATCTACAGTGGTTATTTACATAAAAACACACAGTTCAAATGATTATGATTATATGAATATTTGCTTTGATTAAAAAAAAACTTGGTAAGATGTTAGGAAGTTAAACAGGTCATTATTCCCTCTTTAATATCTATTTTATATTGATGTGAAAACATTTCCTTCAAACAACTGGATTATTGATTTATTTCATTTTGCTGAGCCGACTTTGAACGCCTTATAATAATAACTCAATGGCACCTCCGTTAACGTTAATAGCTCCGCTATTTATCCAAGCAGGACGGTGCTGCCCACCGGCTGCTAACAGGTTACGTTACTAACTCTCCTCCTGCTGATTTCAGCACAGATTTGTGGTCAACAGTGTCGCATTATCAGGGAAAAATAGGGTGCCTCCCCTCAGGTTTAGTAGCACCATGCTTTTGAGCGCTTTTTTTTCACTCTGCCGTGCCTCCGGTCAAAGACAAACTGAAACATGATACAGCGTGCGTATGTGTCATTGTGCAGCGTAACTGTGGGAAGGTATCAATAAGAGGAATTGATGGTCACGGAGGCATGAGATGCCAAGAAAGCGGACAACTACGGTTCTTTATTCCCATCACTAGCATTTTCCCTGCCTGCCAAAGTGGCGGATGTCCTGATGATTTCACCCACCACTGCCAACAATTTAACCGCATTTGGCGGGTGGCGGGTGCTAATTTCAGACCCTGTCACAACCCCCGCAAAATGACTCGTTTCACTATCAGAATGTGATCAATTCGGTCCGAAAACATATAAAGTCTAGAAGTAAGTCCATCCAAGTTACCATAGGGCTAACAGGAAGTTAGCATAGGGCTAACGGAAAGTTAGCCGGCTCGGCCGGTGGAAGTCTCTGGTGCGCATGCTCTACCCATAGAACATGCGCGTTAACATTCTGCTAAAGTCCCGCGCAGCAGTGGGATCGCCAACAAGAAGTGTCGTATATACTGTAACTGTACATATCAACCCTCACCCGCGATTGGGCCTTCAGCGGACACGCCCCCCAGCGTTTCAGAGCAGGGAACACTGCTTATTTTTTCACGATTTTGAAACCTAATTTTATATACATGGCAATTTCTTAAGCATTCAAATTTTGCTGGGTGGTTAATAACACATTTTATGCAACACAAACATATATTTATGTTTGCTTTACCAGGACTTTAAATGTCTGCAACCAAGACACAGGCCACAGTGTGCTTGAGTCATAAGCGTGGTGTGATGTTGTATATTATGTTATATATATATATATATATATATATATATGCCTGACCAGTTAATGAAAAAGTGGACACATGTAGTTTACAACCCTGATAACAAATTCCTAACATATAATAAATGTGCAGCTTTTAGTATTCCACCACCACACATACATAATAATCATATAGTCCATGTATAAAAAGGGGTGCATGAGTGGGGGGGGGACTGGGGAGGATTTTAGATGGATGATTGTTCAAATTTAAATGACTTGCTTTAGTGTGCAGCTATTCAGTTTCATTGTGTTCCAATGAACAATCTTTTTATTCCAAGTGATGTCAATGAGGGAAATTCTCTTTTAATGTCCATATTCTGTCACTCATACTCTCAGGATTCAAACATCCTGCGTATCTTTTCTTTCTCTATGCGATCTATGGTCATTTTGTATTTCATTCTCCTCGGGGCTGCTATTTGTCATTCATGTGAGTGTAGGAGAACTGGTCTTGAATCCCATTTATGCCTTTCAGATTTTATCCTTTTCGCGTTTCCCTTTTGCAAATAGAAGTCACTTTTGTGTAGAAGGACAAATGTTGAAGCAAATGGTGCATGAAAAAATACAAAGTCAAATCTCCTTCATTGGCCTATTAGGTCAACGCGATAAATTCTTCAATTTGTGCAAACAAAAGGGAAGCCTTGACTTGTTGGAGCAGGTAGGATGTCCATGTTGACTGAACAGGCTATACTGTGTCCTCATTTCACTAAATGAATATATGAGGACTGAATTGGGCGCTACGCACAGGGTATTTGTTGGAATTACATACAGGCATGAATAGGTGCAACCCAAGGATCTTCTACTCTGACACTTGAATAATAGTCTCTTTCTGAGCACTTTGGAGAGAAAATATTTTACTATTACTTTAACACAAAATTGTTTTTATGTGACATTTTAAAGACATCTTACTGACAATCGTTCCATTGTGTGTGCCGCTGAATGTTCTACGTTAGAAAATTAAATATTCACATTCTTTGCCAATGGGCTGCATTATAATGAAATTACAGTTTTTTTTGTTCCCATCTTTTGTGAACTTGAGAAACCCTCTTATCCTCACAGAACTTTTGGATGACAAATTGATGAATAGTGTTTGTGTTTTTACACAGTGAGTGGAAATTAAATCCTTAATAATTTTGGTAACCTCACACACGACAAAAGGCTCTAAACTCTACAAGTGTTCTTTGAATACTACAAAATTAGTAGACACAGCAATGATTATTAATTATTCCATGACTACAGCCAAATCCACCCTAAAACAGGATTCATAGTCAAACAGTTCAGTCAATATTTATGCTTAATTAAAGAGGAAAAACTGGAGAACAAAAACTTCATTGATTGGTCCTGGGGGTTTGTGTCATTTTCAAGTTTTTACATCCAAATGAGCTATATTTCAAGTGCAGTGCTAATGATGCCCGTGAATTACACAGTGCCTCATACCTCTCAAAATCATTTAAGCTCACTTTAATTTTTGGCACTGTTTCCCACCGAGGCATGGTCCTGTTTAGTATCAGTGAAGCTGTTAAAAAAGACATCTAAGATAAATCTTTGTCCCTCTTGCTTGTGTGTGTCTGTCACTCCCAGAAGTGGATATCAGGCATCAGGCAGTGGAGGAAATGATGCATCGGATCAAGAAAGGCGTTCAACTTCGACCTGTCGGCCAGTCACCTAATAGAACCAGGAGACAGGTACCTTCAATAATCATCTTAAATGGTGTGTTACCCTGACGATATCTGCTGTGTTTTTAAAGACAGTTCATGGAAGCTTTTAACCTCTAGTTTGGTTCCAGTAAACTGTCAGTAATGGCTGATAACGCTGCAGCGCCGTGTGTTCGCTCTGGCACACACCTCCGTGCACTTGGTGTGGTGACCTTGATGTTATGAATAATCCACTTACTCTAATATACAACTAATATGTAATTTTCTTTGAATTAGTTTGAACGCAAGCCACGTAGGATAGTCCTAAACTACGTTCATTTGTGGTGCCTCACTTGAGTGACAAGCTAATGTTACTGTAAGGCTAATCCACCCATCCATCCATCCATCCATCCATCCATTTTGTGCCTATCCGGGGACGGGTTGCGGTGGCAACAGGCTAATCAAGGCATTTCAGACGTCCCTCTCCCCGTCTCCTCGGCCCCCCTGTTCTCCAGTCCTGGAATATGGAGAGCCTTCAGAGACAACAGGTGCTCTGAGGCCCAGAACCACAAGCTCTCTGCCGCCCCCACCATGCCACCATGGTGCAGGCGTCGGCCCCCACCATCATGTGCTTCCTCCATATCAGGGGCCTGAAGCGTTGGAGGACCAAGAACACTGGCTGAAGCTCAAGGAGGTTGATGTGTCCGTCCACCACTGGAGGCCACACCCTCCTCAGGCAGGTCCCCCCCCACCCCATCGGGGATGCATCCATGAACACTGTGATGTACAAGGTCATCCTAGCGCCGTTCCCTTCAACAGGTGTTGTGGGGACCACCAGTAGAGTTGGGGCGGTGGAAAAATGTTCAAACACAACACTGGAGTGGACCATTATACGGAATCTTACCACAAGGTGTAGCACTTGGCTCAGCAGCGGCTTTTGACAAAAGTGAGAATAGCTTGTCCACCTTAACAGCCCACCTTTAGTGATCCTGGACCAAAAGTGTCTCTAGCTTCGGGGCTAACCCCCCTTCACTTTAATCAGCAGGTGGCAAGCAAGACACGGAACTTGGTTTTGGTCTTGAGGAGTTGTAGCATTTATTTACCGACGACCTAAACTGTACACACACTACACTGCTACGTTCACAGCTATAACGTTACTGATAACTTCATACTCACCATCACTCTCTCTCTCTCTCTCTCTCTCTCTCTCTCTCTCTCTCTCTACCTCGTGCTTCTTGGCATCCAAGCGGAGGCTGGCAAACCACCTCTGCAGGTGCCGCATGTGCAGCCGCCCCAGCGGTACCATCGCACCCTGCTGCAGTTTGCCAACTGCCTGCTGCAGGGCCGTCCGTCTGGGTTCGGACAGAGTAGCCGCTGCCTGCCGGCATGCATCAACACCAGTGGTTGCATTAGACTTTCTCGGGGCTGTCATAATCTATTATTACCTGTCATTTTAATTTTTATTTTTAAATGACAATAATACATAGAGTTTGTGATTCTAATCAATACACTATTTGTCAAATTCAGCAAATATCTCCTCACGGTCATTCTGCACCAGCGGCGCAGCTGCATCGGCACTGCTCTGTGACCCGTTTGGCTCCAAGGCCTCCTCCAGTCAGCCTTCAAATCAATTCAGTCAATGACAGAAAATATTTGGTTAACACAACTTCTGTCAAGCACAAACCTCAGATACTCCACCTGTTAGTGTGGCAGGGGGGCCGCTCTTCTTCCAGTTGACTGCGAACCCCAACTTTGTCATGTATAAGATCAAACATAACCCATACTCTGGACTTTGCCATGACGACGAGGTTGTCGCGATAAAAGAAGACCCTCATGCCAAAATCATGCAGCGGCTGCAGCGCCGTGTACACACATCTGCTGAAGGTGTGGGAGACCAGGGAATAGCCAAACGGCAGCCTGTTGTACTCGTAAGCTATATCCGCTGGAAGGCGAAACGCAAGATTTTCCTGTGTTTTGGAGCCACCTCGACATGAAAGTATACGTCCTTTAAGTCAATGGTGGTGAACCAATTAAACCAGTTCCAGTAACTGCTTGATGGGCAGCATACGGTACGTCTTGCGGGCAATACACCAGTTTAGGACGCGGTCTGAGTTCTCCCGTCTTCTTGGGAACCAGGAAGTACGCGGAGTAAAACCCCCTCTGTCTTTCATGAGTGAGGAAAACAGACAGCCTGTTTCTGTAACAAGGCCTTTATCTCTGCTGTGAATGTAATCTATCTCGTCCTGGGAAGATAATGCACAGTTGCGTCGACACAGGCAGCCTGTGAATTGGAGGCGGTTGGAGGCAAAGGCGCTCTATCCCATCGACGCTCTCTCCTCCTCACCGTTGCGTTGTTCCGCTTCACCTCAGCTTTCCTCTGAGGGTGAGCGACTGAGCTGTGATTTCTCCTCATCCAATGGTTAAATCGATCTGAAGAGCCCTTCCATGATGGTGATGTGGGCTCCCAGGAGATCATCCCGGTCCTTACGCAGAAGAGCCGTGAGTCCAGCCGCACATGGCGAGAGCCCACAGTGGCTAGACATCACACGACCTGCTGTTGCAACACCCTGAATCTGATCACTGATTTTGCCGATGTCTACGGTCCAGAATGTCAGTCTGAGACGGTGAGGCGTCTCAGTTTTTGGAGAATGAATGTAATGCCTGGTTCACGCTACTCGACTTCAGCCCTGATTTTCGGCTCATCAGTTTTTGGAGCTCCCGACAAAAGCCCCAGATCAGAGGCAAATTGGCTTTGGCTCTGCGCTCGCAAATTGGCGCTCGAGCTGCCGAGCCAACGCCGTTTTGCCTCTGATCTGGAGCTTTTGTCGGGAGCTCCAAAAACTGATGAGCCGAAAATCAGGGCTGAAGTCGAGTAGCGTGAACTAGGCATTACATTCATGCTTGTTTGGACTAAACAGAAGAAGACTTTGTAAGTCAGACAGACACCTGCAGAAAGTTAGTCGAAAAGCACAGCACAAACTGAAGAGACGTCTCCCGGTGAACACTAAAGACAGAGAAGACATGAAAACATGAAACTGGAGAGTCATTAAAGGAAGTGCATAGGTGTGATTTTTGCTGTGATTGTGACAGAAAATGTGTCATAATCACCAAACTAAACCACATTGTTCATTGTTGAGCTTATATTGTTCAGTGCTCTTAAATCCATCAGTGTGTGGGATTATCTAAGAGCGGCTTGTTTTGATAAAACATGACATATGGCCAAGACATCTTTTAGTCTGCATGTTCCTCCGCCACAACAACTCTGCCAAATTAGATAGCATTAGGACCTGCTCTACGAGGTAATTATAAATAATGAGGATGGGAAAATTGACGTGACTCAAAATGATTGTGTGTTTACACATTTGCTTCTTGTAGAAAGCATACGTCCTCGTGCTTGCCTACAGTGTCTCGTCTCTGTGGTAAGAGGTGCAGTTTAGCCTCTAAGTGCTGAATGAGGAAAAATAAGTATAATGTGTCAGACTGCTGTTTATTTACCAAACCCATCTTTTTCCTCCTATTTTCCTTTTATCAGATGGAGAGAATGCCCTCTAATTCTGCCATTCAGGAACTTAAAGGAATCATGGTAATGGGACTTTAAAACAATCCAATGTCCTCACAAGCCATATTTTACTGGTTGAACTTCCACTGTGTTTACACAGGAGGAGAGGCTTTGTTTTCTTCACCGTACATGGACGTGTTCACACCAGAATGTAATGGTACAATATAATCAAATTCAACAAAGGTTGGAAAAGTAGTCAGATATTTTACCCAAGAGAAAGTGCTTCTGAAATATTTAAAGAGCTACAGTCAATATTTACATGCTACACATAGATTATGAAGAATTAAATGAGCACGTATTCTTTTACTGTGGCTCTGCTGATGATGCATCCACTCCAGTTAAAGTCAGTACCAGTTAAAACTCCTGGAGCTATGATGGTTACTTTGCAGCTCTGTTGTTACTGAACATGTATGTCTGTATGTGTGTATGTGTTTTTATAAAGGAGAATTTCAGTAGAACTCCCCCCCAACCAAAGGCAGTGTCTCCATCAACAAACCGCGATGAGCAGCTGCAGAAGATCCTGCTGAGACGGCGGGACGCTGTGGAGTCCCAACACACTGCAGGTAAGTTTCATCTCCTTCTACTGACTTGCAGAAAGACAGGTAGAGTGGCACATTTTACAAAGGAAGAGCAAACTATAATATTAGACAAATACCAAGAAGATAAACACTTAATCCAGACTAAAATTAACACAGTTGAAGCTGCCAAATGCAGGAAGGAAAGCTGGCAAAAGAAAAAACTGCCGATGTGTGAATGCGTAAATTAACAGACTTATTAATTTAACGTAATACTCAAAAGTCAGATATAGTCGTCTGTGTTAAGTTAAATGTTCAGCATCAGTTACCATGGTAACGATCTACCCCGGTAAGAAGTGAACCACCTTCGTAGGACGGGAAACCCTGAAGGGTTAAACCTGAAGATACCTCGCTAATGCCAAATCCTGCTTCGTAGTACAGAGCTCTGGTCTCTCTTAATCCTGATGAATTGTCTCTTCAGTCTATCAATAGTTTCTGGTCTTATGTGTTGATTTCATCACAGCTTTCTGCAAGCAGATCACAGTACTCCCTCATTAGTCCAAATAAAGATACTATAATACAATCAGAACTGATCTTTTGAGTTCCACAACATTTTAAAACATCAGTTAGAATTTGTATCATGGATTCTTTCAAATGTTTGACCTTTGTTGAAAAAAATGTGACGTGATTTTGTGGAGTCTCGTGACAGAGATGAATATAACCAGCACTGCAAAATATAGAGCTCACATTGAAGCTAAACTTCCCTCGTGAGCTCATTCTCCATGATGTGTATCTTTATACATACAGTATGTGTCCTAAGTGACTAAGTCAAATCAAATCTTGTTTACGTGTCACATACAATCATAACACAGTACAACGTGTGGTGAAATACTTTTTGTGCCAAAGCAACGAACAATAGAATAAATAGAATCGGATACATACTTTAAAATAAGTAAAATGTTTACATGTTTAAATGTTACAAAGAAGCAAACAAATAATATATCAGTATATTTCAGAGAAACGGAACAGTAAACAACGAATCAGTATGACTGTGAGTGGGTTTCAGAAGAACTGAAACAATATAACTGGTACATACAGTATAGAATCTGCGATGTTTGGCAGGTGGACGAATTATATTTATGAGTTATAAATGATGTAGTGGAGTTATAGATGGTGAAAGTCATGGTTCAGGACCAGTGTCATCAGTTAAAGAAATGATGGAAGAGAAGTTGATCTTGAACACAGGGTGTGTGACTCTGTTTTATGTTAGCGTATCGTCATTCTCACCTGCTGTTACCTGAGTGTTTCAGTGAGTGTTTGTGTCTTTGTGCAGGTCTCCATCCCATCCTCTCCCCCGCTGTGTGAAGGGTGCCAGCAGGCTGAGGTCGGCCCTGACATGAGCATCCACCCATATAGACCATAGATGTGGGTGACGGACGATTACACGACGCACAATCAATGTCGAGCACTTCAGTTTGCTGTGTGTATACACGATGCATTTAAAATAATCGTTTCAGACTGTATTATGAGGAGTCAGTAATGCAGTCAGATGGGTCCTGAGTGGATTTCCATATCAGAAAAAAAAAGAAAAATCTGAGCAGTCATCCTGGTTGTGAATAAAGACAGAGGGTTACGTAACATCTGAACTAAGAGCACAAGTGTGTCAGTGATTTACATTGAGGCCATTTCATTTCAGCGAATTGAAAGACGTGTATCCCACACCACCTGTTCAGGGTTCATTCAGCTCTTTTTCTAATGCTGAAAGTAAAGCCCAATTTTTTGTTTGCGCTGCGAGGAACAGTGGAGAGGGTTTTGCAGCCTTGAGCTTTTGCCGAAGCAAAGTGTGTCTCTGAATTGTTCCGTCTAGACCCGTGTTAACCTTGTGCCTCCCAGTGAGCAATTACAGGCCACTGTGGCAGACTTTGTTTCCACTGTTCCCTCACTATACACCCCCCCCCCCCCAGCCTTCTTATGCTACCATTTTCTGTAGGGCACTGTCTCCTCTCTGCTGCATCCACCCTTCAGTTTGAACCACCTGTTCTGTCCACATAGACTGCATCGGTGTAGGTAGGTGGTGTGGAGTTTCAATATAGATTCATTCGTTTTGAGGATTTCAGAGTTTCCAGACACCAAATCACCGCACGGCGCTTTCTAACAATGAGGAAAAGACTTTCTACAATTCAAGAAAGTAATCGCAGATGCAATTTTATCCTCCAGCGCAATGATCGGCAGGTAAACTGTAGACTGAAGTCATGAGGAATTTGCACTTATTTGATTGGCTAACACAGTGTGTTAAGGAGAGTGTTTCTGGCACAACTGTACCTATTTCCAAGGTGCTCAAAGAGGGGGGGAAAAGTCTGATAGTATAAAGTATATGAAGACAATGGAGTAGAAGCACTGCTGGGTCTTTGTGGTAATCACATACAGGTGCTCTTTGGATCCTTCAGGTGTATTGGGCTCATTCAGTCTTGTGAAGGGCTCACTGCATGGGTGGAATATGGTCTCAAAAAATGCAAGACTCCCTCAAAAATAATCCAAGGCACACTGTAGTGTTTGAACAAAATCAAAATGCCTTCATTTTACATGGCAATAATTGTTTAAAATGACCAACATATGTTGGTTGAATATGAGACCATATTCCATCCATGCAATGAGCCCTTCACAAGACTGAATGAGTATAAAGTATATGTTCTTTATACTGCAAGTGTTGCTGGAGTTTTGACATCTTCCAATCCAGTGTTTTGCTTTCCCCCCTTTTCCTCAAAATTAGCTCTGGTTCTTGAACCGGTTCCGTTCAGGATTCTTGGAACCTTGGTGCTGTCTAGCAAACCGGCTCACATTTCCACCAGTTTGAGCGGAGGCATTGTAATAAAAGACGTGTCATCAATGGATGGTGTTGGACAACGCACAACAGAAGTAAAGAGTGGTAGCGGATCTCATTGATTACCTGCGAGCTTTTGTTCTGTTATTACAGATGATTTGTTTTTATCCAAAAAACAAGCGTGGACCAACTATTAATGATAAGAAGACATACATCCAAGAGGCTTTTTTTTAACATCTCAACATATTACATTTACCTACCAAATTTCATACAGCTAGGTGACAGGCACCGCAGGGGCCACTCAAAAGGGGTTGTGAGAATATGAGGTATGCTTTCAGAAAATGTCTATAAAGAGTTCAGAAAAACTATAAATCGTGGTGTGTGGTGCAGAACGGTAGCACTTCCTTAACTTGAAAAAATGTTGTGACTGGTTGGAACAAACCAAAATCCAGGCAGCAGTTACCCTCAAAATACATTTGGCAAAACAAACTGGTTGGTTATAGAGGTCATTTGTAGGAGACGGGGTTGGAATCAGAGTCTTAGCTCTCAGCTCCAGCATGGAAACTCCACTCTGTGATACTGTTGGTGGAGAAATCTCTACAATGGAGTCCTGGCTGTGTGACTGTTTAACCCCCTGAGACCCGGATCCCGACTGACTTTACTGTCTTTCAGAGGCTCTAGTAGGGTATCACTGTAAAGCTGAGACTCTTGTGGATCCAATGAGACCAACTGTATTCATGTGTGATGATGTTAGTCCCCATAGGAGACATTTCATTGTAGTGAGACCATTTTTTTAAACTTGACCTCCCTGTATAAAATGACCTGTGGTGACCTCTAGGATAATCACAGCCTCATGAAACTTTACAGCCACAAACTAGAGACCTAGAGCATTCAGAGGATGGATGGATCAAACTAGAGACCTAGAGCATTCAGAGGATGGATGGATCAAACTAGAGACCTAGAGCATTCAGAGGATGGATGGCTTTTCTAGCTAGATTGACAATAAGGGTTTTTTTGAGCAGTTTACACAACAGAAGTGCTCGCCACCCAATCGCCGAAAAATGCAATTCTTACAGAAATCTCCAAATGTCAAAAGTTTTTGATCCCAAATCACAGCATGGCTTTTTCTATGGTGTTCCTCAAGATCTTGGTGTCTTAATGTGGTATTTTGGAGGGATTATTGATCATTTTTATAAATTCTCGAGTGGTAAAAAATGGTTATATTTAGCACCAAATCTGTGTAACAAATGGTATCAACCCCAAAAATTGCTGCAACAACTTATGAGACATAAAATAGCATGGGGATGGAAATCATATACTACGATCATAATGTTCTAAACCCTTATACACTTTTACAATTCATTTAAAATAATTCATTAATTCATTCATTTTTATTTCTCATTTATGACAAGAAGAACTTGACACACAGTGCTGAGCAGCATCTCAAATTAATCTTCAGGTTCTCAGCTTTCAGATGGTGTACACCACTTCTATGTGACATCTACTGTTGACCTGCTATCTCCCCCTAAAGACCCCCTGTACCCCCCTAAAAAAGACAAAAACAGGTCTATTGTGGGTCTCAGAGGGTTAACATTTGTGTAAGAAACAAGTAAATGACACTAAAATCTGATTTTTACTATTTTTAGTTATGAGATTCTGTTGTAGTGACGCAGGGAAAATCATAACGACATGATCAGAGAAGTCACATCAGTAAATAACAAGACTGAGAAGTATTTCAATGAGCCCAGAGATGTAAAACACTTCCCTACTAGCTGTTTTGTAACAGTGTTAAAGTGTCTTAGGGTGGATTTCCCCTTTAAGCCTCAGTCAGAGGTGGGTGTTAGTCAGGTATGGAGCGGAGGATCAGCCTGTGCCCTTTGAAAACCACAATGACTGTGCTGCTGATTTAACCCCAATAGTGGGTTTGCTCGCGTGTTGTTTTGTTTTCTCTCGACACCTGCCCAGATTTCCCAGACACTTCCTCGAGTGAGGGACTGAAACACGAGAGCTGTGAACTGTGGCCGATGTCCGTCACCTATTGTGTGCCGCCGTTAATTAAAGCTCAGGCTTCGTTTAGCACTGAGGTGCAATTTCCAGCTCCCAATCCCCCCCGAACAGAGTGTTTGGAGGAAATGTCATTGTGGCTCTTCTCTAACCGGATTCATCAGCAGCAGGCTTCAAAAGACTCCACTCTCGTCTTCCACACGTTCATTCAGTCCTCTCTCCAGGAAGTCACACTCTAATTTTATTTAACAGCACATTTAGTCACAACAGTGGAGCTGGTAGAAACAGGAAATGGTCTGTGAGCCAATTCTATAAACTAATCAGTTGTGCAGAGAGCATTGTGTTTCTCATGACACAAGTAGCATGAGGATGTGTTAGTTATCTTGGATAACATCCTGGAGGATAGAGTGTCAGAGTGGTCGATCTGCTTGAGTAGGAGTACAATGAAATAAGAAGAGAAGGCCTTTGTATTGATTTGTGTCCTTACGTCCTCATATCCTCCGTATCTAATGAGGTTCATCTAGTGGAGGCCGTCCTGGCACAACTCAATAGTAACATGATATATAGTCTTTGAGGAGTCAGGAGGAGCGGATCTGTTGTCTGCGTCTTCTTTCCCCAGGACTACCAAGCTTCTGAGGAACTCATTGCATTTCAACCGCAGGGACCAGGGTCTAGATTAAGTTCTGGGGACATCTTACGCTTCGTCCACAGTGGGAACGTCAAGAGCGCGCGGCGGCTGCGTCGCCAGCCCTTTCTTTCTACATAGAGTTTACCTTTCATAATGGCCATTTCATTTCATTATAAATATCATTTATATTTATTTTAGACAGAGAAAGGTTAAGAAACGTGTGGTAATTTGTAAATAATAGTAATAATCCACAATTAAAACCCCGTACTATATTCATTCATGGAGCTCTCCAAGTCACTGTATGTTCTACAACACTGTCCTGCAAATATTTCAGAATAAAAGCCTCGTGTTAACAAATGAAGGAATTTTGTCCACAGAAAAAAAAATGCTTGAGGGTTTTTATTTTGAAATGAAAGCAGGAAGTGTTGATTTAAAAATAAGTCTTTTCTTTTTTTCACCTCTGTAACATTTTTTTTACAGATGCAGACATTGAAACTGTAGTAATGTTGCTGATATGATATCAATATACAGTCAATAGATCACCTTCACTGTCTGTTGTTGCTGTGAACCCTGGTCGGGGGGGTAGTACTTTCTGAAACTTTCTGGGTGGGGTTCGTAGGGGTCGCCGATTGGTGAAAAACACACACCGACACTGCTTCAACTAGGGATGTCACGGTGAGGAAATCTTTCCACCGATTAATAAACTTGTGACAACATCTGTGTTACTGATTACACCGGACATTTCACAAGAAAAGATGACGCTCAATATCTGAGTGATTACATTGATGTTTAACATTGGATGGCTGTGTCTGGCCTCTCCAATCGTTCTGCTGCGGGGCCACAGGTTGTCCGCTCCGTCTTCCGCATGACGATTACCTCATTAACGTAGTGGTTCTCTTATAGCATCTCTTCGGGTTTAAATCTGAAATATTGTAAAGCTTTTGCTTTTCGCTTTGACACCAAATCCTCGGCCATCGTCTTGTCTGTCAACTCTCCCTCGTCTCTGTGCTGAGACTCCACACTTTCACTTTCAGTTTGTAGCATCGTCCAACTGTATTGATAACACGGCGCCGATTTTAAAAGAAAAAAAGCAAATCGACGGTGGGGGTGGTGGGCAAGTAATGTAATCGGTGTAACACCAACTGCCGCGGCAAGCCTATAGCTTCAACTTGTGTACCGCTTCGTTGATAAAACAAGGAAGTTCTCTACATCGATTGAGGACCATTTTAGGACGAGGGGAGAGCGCTTCTCTCCGTTTCATAACTTTAGAAGTAAAGTTATGGCCCTCTCACACAGAACGCCGTTCTAACCCTAACCTTAACCCTAACCCTAACCCTTTGAACGATGCAGCGAAAAGATGTATGCCATTGGAAATAATGGATTTCAGAGCAAAGGGGTGCCGTTCTGAGTGAAAGGCCCTTTAGGCGTGTTGCTGGCTTCCCGACTTTTTTTAAAAAACACGCAGGGAAGACAGAGAGAGAGATCACGCGAGCTGATGCAGCTCCACTGTACGCAACCACACTGGCGCCAAAGTTCTCCCCTCTTCATTGTGTATTGGAAGCAACTGATTTGCTGCTCAAAGCATGCTGGGATACCTGCGATGTGGACCCAAGCCCCCCAGGAAGAGCGCCGGGCTTCGAAGCAAATTGTACATAGTGGCCAAACGGCGGTACTACAACTTCCGTGTCCGTCACGTGATGCCGCCGGGCCCAAAAAGGCTTTTTCCCATAGACTTACATTGAGAAAGAGACGTCTGTAACTCAGTGGATAATTTTTTTTGAGGTAAATCAACTTCCCAGTACGAACACTCTAATAGCCCTTATTTAAATCATTAGGTCCTAAAAGTTTTAAAATGCACTAACAGCTGAATCCAGAGTTATTTCCCTTCCTCCGTTCATGTGAATGAGACCCAGACCGAGGCTGGAGCGCGGACTGGGAGGAGGAGTTAAAGGAAACACTACTGCACCTTTATCCACAATCCACATCTTGAGCAGCATACATGTTTTTAACAGCTTTTTCCCCTCATTATGTCATAATCATCCATCTGACAATAAACGCTTTGTACTGTTGCTTTTGTCGTGAATGAAACAGCCTTGTGAGGAGCTGGTAGAGAAGGGGGGGGGCGGGAGATTGAAGGATGGACAAGCGACCGGCGGGGCAGGGCGGACGCCAGTTTAAATGGTCGCATACGGTGGGGCTGCACCGTAAGGTTTATTTATTCATTTTATTTCGACATATTTTTTGAGATGAAGCGGGGGGGGGGGGGGCACACTGAACTGCTGGCTGCAAAAAGTCAATGACCGGCTCAATTCCTTCCTCCGCCGTCCTCCAGCCTCCAGCCGCCGAACTCGCTGATGTTGATTGACGGACGGGACACACACCGCCGATGGAGACAAAACATGTAATTACACAAACCACGCTGTGTCCTTTTCTTCTCCCGCAGCCCATTCTCAGCTCTCCGTCTTCTCCTCCGTCATCGGCCGATAATGTTTTGTTGTTTTTGTATTCTTGTCCCTTCAGGGACCTGCAATTAGGGAGGTCCTTTTAGTGTATATGGGAAACACTTAATTTGACCTATTTTGTTAGTCATTTCATTTATTTTCCCAAACATTGTAATTGCCTGCCGGGGAGCCTCGGCTGAGACGCTGCTCGTGTTGTGTCCGGCCTCAGTTTGTGTCTGCACGTTTCATTGATTAGGGGTTGTCAGTTTCAGCAACGCTGAGTGCACGCTGCCGGCAAACCAAGAAACAACATTGATTGAAACTGGAAGAATTATCACATTTGTTATTTCATTTCTTCGCCTGATATTAAAGTAAATGAAGCAATTTCATAACTTAGAAATAATTGAAAAAATAGAGCTAAAAAAGAAATGTGTACCGGTCGGTTTTGTCTCAACTGGACCGACTATCAACACCTAAAGTCTAATATTTAATTTCCACATTTAACAAGTTGAGCAGGACGATTGTAGCGTCGGCCAGGTTCTGTGTGTTTAACAGAAAAGAGCCGTGAATCAGGGAAAACTCACTTGACAGGCCCATTGATGCAGCTGTATGTGGCTGCTACACAAAGCACTTCCCACTGTATACAAGCAGCCCATTCTGTCTGTGCTGCAGGCCGGCCGGATGCTCCTCCGGGCCGCTCCCCTCCTGTCTTATTTCCTCCAGAACTGAGGAGCCATGAGACGGGGTCAGCGAGGGTTCTGACCGCTTATGAAGGGGTCTTTACCTCACACGTCCCAAACAGACAGGAGGCAGGCTTTGTTGGACAACACTGACACCACTCTGTGTGTGTGTGTGTGTGTGTGTGTGTGTGTGTGTGTGTGTGTGTGTGTGTGTGTGTTTGTGTTCTCTGGCATTTATCCTCCCACAGCTTCTTACAGCCTTTTCTTCTCTAGTTCTGTTAAAGCACCGAGCTTCCACCGGCCAAATGAACACAAGGAATCAAGACCCAATTTGTCACTCTTGAATCAATGTGCTAACATGTTGTAATGTTTGAGTACTGTCCTTTTTTTTTTTTTTAAGAAGGTATTCTAGATTAATAGTCTGAGGAGTCGCGAGATGATTTACGGAATAGGAGAGGCATTTCTGCTAAACTTAAAAAAAACAAATCTTGTGATTTGAAATGCAGAATTTGACCTCTGCTAATATTCAAATAAAATAATAATAAAAAAATTAAAAATTTAAAGGGTGGCATCACCGATCTGCATGCTGTTTTAGAGGACCTTCCTAAGTAATACTAATGAAGGCCAAAGGGATGACACGAATGCAAATTAAGACTTCAAAATATACAAGTGGGTGAATATATTCTTTGGTTTTATACCTTGACAAACATACAAATTTGAAACTAATAGAAACTGAATATTTTTCTTTTTTTTCAATAATAATTGCCTTATTAAACAATACATACATTATTCATAAAAAAACATGCTCTAAATAGTGGTCACATGAAATAATGACCTTCACCAGCGGATCTCTTCTGTTTCCATTGTAATGAATACTGAAGGCTGCTATGGCTCACGAGTGCTGCAATGTTTGGATATTGTTGTGGAGATGATTGATGATGTATGTATATATATGTGTGTATATATATATATATATATATATATATCAATTAAAATATTTAATCATGATTAATTGCAATCACACATTTTTTATCTGTTCAAAATGTACCTTAAAGGGAGATTTGTCAAGTATTTAATACTCTTATCAACATGGGAGTGGTAAATGTATGTATATATTTATTATTGGAAATCAATTAACAACACAAAACAATGACACATTTTGTCCAGAAACCCTCACAGGTACTGCATTTAGCATAAAACAATATGCTCAAATCATAACATGGCAAACTGCAGCCCAACAGGCAACAACAGCTGTCAGTGTGTCAGTGTGCTGACTTGACGATGACTTACCCCAAACTGCATGTGATTATCATAAAGTGGGCATGTCTGTAAAGGGGAGACTCGTGGGTACCCAGAGAACCCATTTGCATTCACATATCTGGAGGTCAGAGGTCAAGGGACCCCTTTGAAAGTGGCCATGACAGTTTTTCCTCGCCAAAGTCTGGAGCGTTATTTTAGACAACCTAGTATGACATGGTTGGTACCAACATTCATATGATGCCAGTTTCTTCACTCTAGCTTTAAAACTGAGCCTGTTACGACCTCCGAAAGATGGGTCGTGTTAATAAAAATATAATATATATTTAAATAAAATATATATATATATCAACATAAGGTTTACTCCCTCTCTAAATAGCTTCATACTGATTTTTTTTACCCCAGTTTTTAAATAAATCCGAATGGTAACACTAGTTAATGTACTTTGTTTATAATCAACTCAGCATGTTTTATAAGGGAAATGCTGACATGCAAGTGAGGGATAACAGCAGAGTGAAATGATGAAAGTGAGCTATAATGTGGTAGCACTGACTCAGATTTGAGACTTGTTTAAATCGCTCCTATTTCCTTGATGAAACCAGCAACTGGCAGCAGGCCGTGTCAGACGGGACTCTCTGCAGCAGCCGACTGCTCCTGTGGTTTCTCAGTGAACAGCGGAGGGAGGCGCTTCTCCTCGGAGACTGTGGACGAGACAACATAATGAAATGAAGTGAGCGGACAAAAGCTGGACCACAGATGCCTCAGGTTACTGGACTGAAATGATGTTTGTGCAGCTGAAGCACACGGAGCCTTTTCACTCTGGGCTTCAGCGTGTCGTATCAACGCTGACATTAAATACCAATAAACATGTTCATTCAAATTTTTTTGATGGGAATTGATTACACACAGATATACTCATCCCTCATTAACCCTCCGGTGTCCCTGCCTGCTTTTTTGGAAATGATGGATGGGAAAGTATTTGTCCCTGTGTGTAATTAGGTGGCCAATTAACAGATCCAAAGGCGGGGGGGGGGGGGGGTCATTCTTCCACTCTCACACACAAATACACATTTGTATGATTCCTCACACACAGTTTCCTTTCACATCCATCTAGGGATTACTACCTCTCTCTCTGGCTTTGTCTGGCCTCCCTTTTCTCTGTCCGACGGGAGGAGCATAAAAAAACCTACCCAGGATTCCCTGTTGGGCCAGTTCTTCCTCTATAGAAATCAGCCGGTTGTATTTAGTCATCCTCTCAGCGCCGCTCAGACCTCCCAGTTTGACATAGTCCAGGCCCAGACCCACAGCCTGAAGGGAGGAGAGGAAGAGCAACACTGAGAGACAGAAACCAGCAAGGGGAGGGGGGGACAGAAACCAGGACCCGGTCTCTGGGGTTCCACTGATGACGTTGCTGTTGTATTTAGACACTTAATGAATGAAAGTGAAGGCTGGTAGGAGGAATGATCCCAGTTGAGAAGGCTGACCTCAGGGTGGAGGGGATGGGGGGGGGGTTATAGGCAGCTAAAGGTTTAAGTTGAAGTTCCTCACACGTTGGGCCCCGTGGTGTCATGCAGAAATACACTGCTAGTAATTAGGGCTGCAACTAATGAACACTGTCATTGGCCATGAATCTGCATATATGTTCTCAATTATAGGTTTGCTCTATAAAACTGCCCATCATAATTCATATTCCTTGATAATCAGTGTACAGGAGATATTCAGTTTACTATCATAGAACATTATCAAGTACTCACATTGAGGAGCTGGAATCATTGAATTTAATAAAAAAGAATCCATCAGAATCAGCCTTGGTATTTTGGTGCATAATAACGAACATCGCACAGAAAGGAAAAAAAGATAAAACAAATATTGCGAAAGTCAAAAAGCATAAATAGAAAATAGAAAAATAAAAAAATAGGGGAGAAATATGAAAAGAGCTGTAGTGTTTGAAAGGAGGATGGAGTGTTGAATGATTCATGTTGGTAACCGGAGGGATATTATTTTATCACTTTCTATAGCTGTCAGTCGGTCCACAGTTTTCGCCCCTAGGAGGCTGAAATAAAAAAATAAAATTTGGCATGGAGGTCAAGTGTGTGGGTGTCAAGGTGTGTGTTTGTGTTCATGCCAATTGACCCATCCTATAAGTCCCACCCCCCCTCAGTTACTGTTGCTAGGTCGGACAAGCTTGACAAAAAGAAACGAGTATTATTAATAGATGGTTTCTAAACGCCGATGGGCGACGTAGCTTCAAAAAGGACTACTACTCAGCAAGGACTACATTATGCGATGGAAGGATATATATATAAACTTTACTCAGGTAACTTTCCTGTTGGGATGCTAGACGTCGTGTATATCAAAATAAATAAATAACACCAAGAGTACTTTGGGTGTGACACCAATGTAATGTGACTTATGTAGGAATGTTACCGTTGAACAGACGTAGCGTATATCTATGTATAACAGGAGAGGGGAAAGTAGACCGAGGTTCTGCCGGGTCTCAAGCTTGCTCAACTGTTATTGGAGCACAGAGCATAAATGGGCGGGACTTAGGAAGGGTCAACTAATGAAAAGGGGGTGTAGCAGGCAGTGAGAGTGGCTGACAACAAAAAGGCACATAACTTCTAAATGGATTCATGTACCACGGCCAAACTCATGAACCGTTTGTGGGAGGCATCGCTGGTCTCAGCAGAGTTCCTTTTTCATTTAGCCATGGAGGTCAAGTGTTTGTGCGTGTGCAAAGTCAAGCTAGAGAGATGATTGTGTAGATGCCATGACAACCATCTACCCAAAACAAGTGTTCCATCAAAAGTCGTGTGCAAAAGTTGAAGCTCTTTTACCTCTTGACCCGGTACCGACTTCGGCTGAGCTGTGTGTTAAAACACTGCCTTTAAAAAACTTCAGAAAATACTGTGGTGGTCTTTTTCTGAATTTTCTCTAAAAGACGAGGCCTTAACGCGACTAAAACAACACTCCAAGTGGATTTTGATTGAATGATTTCAATATTTTAGTTACAAAATCAACGCACGAGAAATTGTACTTTTACTTTATAATATTTGTAACCATTTTTATATTGAATGTACATACTTGACTTTGGATTCTTTTTTTGTCATCTAATTTACATTGCTATTGATCTTATTTGTTATTATCAAAGTTTTACTTGATCATATTTCATTATTATGATAAAACGACTCCATTTGGAGTCAGAATTGTACAATTTAGTTGTTTTTTATTGATTTTATACTGTGCACAATGGTAGAATGTGATGATGCACAGGGTAAATGTCATGGCCAAAGGCTCCATTGTGTGCACGTAGCCCCCTGTAGTGGATATCAGTAGTATTTTAGAGCCAGATTCCCTTTCAAGAGGTAGAAAACCCATTTGGCACACTTTGGGTATCCAAGTGGCCAAATGGAGAGTCCTCCTGGTCCTATCCTGACTAAAACCTTTGTAGAATCTATGTGCTTTGTGTTATTTATATCTACTTTGGCACAGTTGTAGTCAAGGAGTTGCTGAATGAATTCAGTGACATCTCTGTGCATGGCATCATTACTATAATGGTGTTATCTACTGTCTAATCTAGAAAACATTTTAGGCGAGGATAAAAATGTAAATCTTTCCTTTGGTTCATCACAATTTACTCAGGCATAGTAACAGTCACAATGTTACTGACACTGGGGATGAATTCTCTGAGGTCTTACCTATCCATAGAGACCAAGATCATGCATATAGACCTGGTAGTTGTGGAGCTATTCTGGATTTATTTTGGGTATGTCTGTCTAGGAGAACCAAACCTTCTAGCACCCTAGAGCTAATGAGGTTCAGCAATCAGCAGAACAGCTTTCTGCCACGTTTGAGATGAGATCTGACCTGCAACAGGTCTGACTGGAACAGTTTAGTAAAGACAATTATAACCACGAATCTACAGAATTAATAAATAGCCCTGTTCTGGTCTAATTATTAATAGATAGATAATAAACAGTAGTTCCTGTGGATCTTTCTTCCGCACTGGATAGATGATAAGTCATCACTGAAAATTCGATCAAGGTCAAGGGTGCACCCGATGAAGAAAAAAGACAATAAGAGGCAGAATATGTCTCTGGTGAACTCATCCACTACTTGGGTGTGGCCTGAAGGCTTACGATGGTGTCTACCTAGATCTATAAGCAATGCATGTATATATGCACACAAACACATATGGCACATAGACATACACTGTACATATATAAGTTTGTACATGTGTATAAATCTGCAGTTGCTAGCACCTGGCTGAAATACTTTAAACCTGCAATAAGATAATTCTTGTTCCACTCGGGGGCAGCAGAAACAAGTTGTGAACACAACGCTGACATATCATCAGCTGTTAAGTTCATATGGTGAACCTCTATCAACTCCTGATGGAGATATCTGACTCTTTAGCTGCTAAATGCTCCACTATGTTCACCAGCTATGTCTCTATCTGAGTCTGTCTGCTGTTTCCTGCTGAGCAGGAAGTGAACATTGGCTTCTTAAAGCATTTTAAGCTGAAAACAGCTGAAAGCTGCGGCCGAAAACGAGGCTATGAGAGCGGTGAGAGTGAACCAAAGCAGTGAAGTTGTGGGCCAGACAACTTAACAATGAGCTGAAACTTACTATAAAGATCTGTATGGATCTTTTCATGATACACACACAACATATCATTACTGCTTTTGAACGAGGTCTCCTCCTCTGAGAGACTGGTACCGTTTTTCTCATTCGCTTTGGCTCAATTCTTGAATGAGAATATGTTTTTTTCAAAACAATAAGTTAAAACCTCTGAACAATTAGTTTGTTGTTCACAACAGATTATAATTTTTCATTCATTCAAGCAAGTAGCACGTGTTTTGGCACATGTACAAAAGTGTCAGCACAATAACTACGTGCACTCATTGTGTTGATCAAAACTGATGAGTTGATTCTCAGTGAAACTGTCGTCCTCTTCACAACTTCTAAACATTCCTTCATCGTTTGAGCCGTCACATGCAAAATGATCCATTCAATTATCAAATTCTGTCAGACATGCATGTATATTCCATAAATACCTCTGACGAGGAGGTACAATTTGTTGTTTTTGAACTGAACTACCACAGGTTTTTTCATTGTTGCAGGGTTGTTGTTGTTGTTGATGTCATTTTGGGGCAACATTTCTGTTCTATATATGAAAGATCAAAAGCAAATTTTCTGTTTATATAACTGGTAACACATTGCTACACAAATACTGTAAATGTACTGTATACATACAAATGTGTATATCCTCTTTCTGTGTAACTATTACAGTATTGTAGAGTATTTGACCTACTGTTTAGCTGGGAATCTAAAAAGCTCCGTGTGATACACAACAGCATTCAGCAGGACAGAACTTACATTCTGGTGTAGTACAGTAAGCAGTCAACAAAAAGAAGAACAAAACAGAGATTTGTATATTAGAAACATAAAAAATCTGAACATTTTGACCAGTACGGCTCACATGATGACAAAACAACTTTTCATTTTGGTGCCGTTGACCAGTTTACTGACACAATAACTGGTTTAGAAGCATGAATGAAGTGTTTCAGGTGAGTTACTACATTTTGCAGACATGTTATAGAGTTGTGATGTCCCATCAAACAGTTGTGAAAATTGCACTTTTACAGTTTAGAGGAAGTTAAGACTGTTTCGAAAAAATGAGCAAAAGCGATGGAGAAAAACTGTAAACAAACACAATGTGGTGAAAAGATGCAGAACTGTTCTCTCAGACAAAAGACATGAAGCTGGAAACACGAAATGAAAGAGAGAGAATTAGACTTACTATATCTGCCAAAGAGTGGTCGCTGCATGGCTCACTGCACGTTGTTCCCATTAACACTGAACCTAGAGACACACACAGACACACACATAATCAGCATTGATAGCAAATACCATAAGCAATATTTCACAGATGAAATGAAAGAGTGACTTTGATATTGTTATAGCTTCAGCATGCATCAGCTGCTTCATTCATGCGTCGCCATCAGCTGTTGGCTACCAGCTGACTATTATGACCAATCATATTCATGCAGATATACAGCTGAGCTATTATAATTTTATTGTCACACATTGTATTGTACACAGCACAGCACACAGTGAAATGTAGTCTCTGCATTTAACCCATCCTAGTATTAGGAGCAGTGGCCCGGGGAGCGGTTTGGGGGTCCGGTGTCTTGCTCAAGGAGGAGAACTGGCACCGTTCACAGTCCATACTTGGTCCATGCGGGGACTTGAACCGGCGTCCATCCGGCATGACGGCCGTTCCTCATTTGCATAAAGTTGAGGGCTAGACTACTTTATGCAAATCACGGGCGTCTGACGCAACTCGCCGCCTCTCGAAACTCCCTTTTAAAATAAACGTTGTCGATCCACAATAAAGACAGAGTCAGCAACTACATGGATTATTTCTAGCCTCAAATGTTTTCAGAAACACATTTCGGTGAACTATTTTCATGAAATAAGAGAAGAAAGTTTCTAAAGCTGTGAGCAGCAGCCCCACGGAGGGAAAGCATTCGTCCAATCAGGTGCCGAGTGTGTTGTGTCTAGTGGCAACGACAGACAAGACTTTGACCAATCACAGGTCATTTCCGAGAGAGAGCGTTCCTATTGGCTGTGCTCTGGCTGGTGGGCGGTGCTTGGTATTTCCTCATCAGATCACTTTACAGCTAAACAGTACACTACAAGATGTTTCTGAAAACATCTGAGGAGAGAAATAGGCAATACAGTAACAGAATATTGATTCATATTTGATCAGCGCTGCCTAGTTTGACTGTTTGGTCGGAGTTAGCAAGTGATTGACAGCCGGCTCTCATAGACGGCAGCTGTACGGCAGACTCCAGATCAGCTCTGACTGGTTGTTTTCCTCCGGTCTGTTAAATCTTGCAGATGCAATCAGGAGCACCGAAGGACACCGGAGGACACTATTGTTTTCAGATTACCTGTCTCATGCACTACTGTCAGGATATAGTGTATAGTTTTATAACAATGACATTTTTAAATCATATTTTCTCCATTTCTACCCACTGCAGCTTTAACTAAGATTTATTGTTCATGTATGTTTATTAAAGAGAGATTCTTTGAGAGCTCCCTCCAACAGCAGAGTCTTTATTTCCCGAATCTAACCGTACAACCATTTGCTATAAATGGTTAATTCCTTGACACCAGTGTCTCTGACCTATGTAGAGTAGAAGGCAAACACTCTGATGTGAACAAAACAACAAAAACAGCCCACGCTCCTCCTCGTGAGTTTGCCTGCTGGGTTATTACTGAGTTCTGCACCTGCTCTATGTGAAAAGCATCTTGAGATAACTTCTGTTCTTCTGATTGTACGCTTTACAAAAATAAATTGAATTGAACTCACCCTGCCACACCACACACAACAGTTCAAATACTGAAATTAAATAGGTACTGAATGCACATGAGTTTTATAGTGAATGTAGGAGGAGGTTGGGGAGGTTAAAATACTGGTAAGCAGTGGTTGAAGCAGAGGAAGCATCTAAAGCAATGTCAGTATATTCCAAATTGAAACTTATTTTACAGTAATTTATCTAGTAACTGTTCTGTATTTCCTCAGTTAACTGTGAGCGCTGGGTGTTGACGCGTTGATGTTCTGTTTCAGTTTCAGCCTGAGACATCATTAGACTAATTGATTAATCAACTCACACAACCTCCACCTGCTCCTGACGAGGATTTGAGTCAAACTGAAAGCTTGAAAAGCAAATATGCTTCTTATAGTTTCTGAAGAGAGTCAGAAAGTCTGAAAGAATTCTGTTTCTGTGTTATATTCCTCCTGTGGAAGTTGAGTTGAACAGTATTGTGCCACCTTACAGCAGTGCTGCTGTCTTTACCACACAGTTTCTTCTCCTCTACCCCCACCTCGGTGGATCTGTTACCTTGGTGCTCTGACGTGATGCAGATCAAATCGCTGACTGTTGTCTCATCACGGTGTTTTAAGATGTGACCTCTGACTCCTGGAAGGGGCGGGGCCTTTGGCTTGTACGTGATGTCAGAGAGCAGCGAGCACGAATCTCCGATCACGTTGCTCAGCTTCTTCCACTGGTCGATGTCCTTACAGGGCACGAACACACAAGAACAAAGAGACATATTTGAGCATAGAACATGCTGTACAGATGATCAGACATATGCATACAAACCCGTACCTCACAAACACACATAAACAAGTGTACACACACAAGAATTACCACTCAAACCACATTACTATTGGAGTCTCCTTGGTTCTAAACAAATGTTACACTTAGTGGTAAGAACATTTTACTTGATACTGGATAGTGAGTTGTACTTGATATTACAGCAGTAAAATTGACTTAACCTCTTAAGCCCTATAGGGTGCTGGATGGTGTGGTTCGCCTAGACAGACATACCCAAAATAAATCAAGAATAGCTCCAAAACTACCAGGTCTATATGCATGATCTTGGTCTCTATGGATAGGTAAGACCTCAGATAATTCATCCCCAGTGTCAGTAACATTGTGACTGTTACTCTGCCTGAGTGAATTGTGATGAATCAAAGGAAAAATTTACATTTTTATCCTCGCCTAAAAGGTTTTCTAGATTAGACAGTAGATAACACCATTATAGCTATGATGCCATGCACAGAGATGCCACTGAATTCATTCAGCAACTCCTTTACTACAACTGGGCCAAAGCACATATAAACAACACAAAGCACATAGATTCTACAAAGGTTTTAGTCAGGATAGGACCAGGAGGACTCTCCATTTGGCCACTTGGATACCCAAAGTGTGCCAACTGGGTTTTCTACCTCTTGAAAGGGAATCTGGCTCTAAAATACTACTGATATCCACTACAGGAGGCTACGTGCACACAGTGGAGCCTCTGGCCATGACATTTACCCTGTGCATCATCACATTCTACCATTGTGCACAGTATAAAATCAATACAAAACAACTAAATTGTATAATTTTGACCAAGTTGTATGATCAAGTAAAAGTTAGATAATAACAAATAAGTAAATAATCAATAACTATGTAAATAAGATAACAAAAAGAATCCAAAGTCAAGTGTGTAACTTCAATATAAAAACGGTCAAAAATATGTAATATATTGTAAAAATACAATTTCTCGTGCGTTGATTTTGTAACTAAAATATTGAAATCGTTGCCAAACAAACATTGTTTGGACAAAATACACTTGAGTGTTGTTTTAGTCGCGTTAAGGCCTCGTCTTTTAGAAACTATTCAGAAAAAAGACCACCACGGTATTTTATGAAGTTTTTAAAGGAAGTGTTTTAACACACAGCTCAGCCGAACCTGGTACCGGGTCCGTCGGGTAAAAGAGGTTATCAAGTGCGAGTGCAAACTGTATTTACCAGGTCAGTGCGGCAGTCTCCCTCGCCATCTGATCCAACTGACCACCAGGTGGTGATCAGTTGCTCCTCTCTTTACTCTAAGTGTCCAAGACATACAGCCGCAGATCTGATGATACAATCGATCAGCAATCTTTGGCCTTTACGGTGCTCTGGTCCCGAGTGCATTTATGTTATTGCCAATCCATGACTAGCACAGAAGTCAAATAACAAAGCACTACTCAGGTTCAGATCGGGCAGGCCGTTCCTCCCAATCATCCCCCTCCAGCTTTCTCCATCGTTGCCCACGTGGACATTGAAGTTGTCCTTTTGAAGGACCCCACCCAGAGACTCCAATAAGGCTGGATACTCCAAAGTGCCCTCTCGTTCTCCGGGAAGAACTCCAACACAGCGGCGCTCAGTCAGCGGCTTGCGACTGTCCCCACGCCCACCCAGTGCCTGTCTCCCTGGGCAACTCCAGAAAAGGAGAGAGTCCAGCCCCTCTCCAGGAGTTTGGTTCTAGACCCAGTGCCATGTGTAGAGGTGAGCCCAACTCCCGCACTAGCTCTGGTTACTTCTCTGCTGGAGAGTGACGACCCTACAACCAGTCTGCGACGCCAGGGGCAGCACGCCTCGGTCTCGCCAGGGGCAGCACGCCACGCCTCGGTCTCGCCAGGGGCAGCACGCCACGCCTCGGTCCCCACCTTTGCCTGCCACCCAGCTGACATTGCACCTGACCCCAATGTCTGTCCCTGCAGGTGGTGGGTCCACAGGGCTGAATACTGTTTACATACTAAAACTAAGTCAGTAAATCACGGGAATACTCCATTAAGGAAGATCCACATCTGTAACTACGACAACTTGTCATATGTCATAGTAGAATAGACTGTTTTCCTTATATGGGATGGAAAGGAAATTATGAATATGATGTTTTTTCCAGCTTTCAGAGCCTGAGAGACAAATGTGCCCTATCTAAACATGACCTTTTTCTGTATTTTCAAGTACAACACTTTGTTCGAGCCCAATTCCCATCTTTTCCCCCCAAATTAACTTGCTAATATTGTCTACAATATACAAACAACATTTTCTATATACACGATATTGGACCATATTGATGAAAGAATGATCATAATTTGGACTTACCTCTCTCCTAAATGGATCGATTAAGGCCACCACTGCTGGGTATTTGCTGATGAGAGTTTGGTACATATCAACTAATTCATCTGGAGACTTCCAAACTCCGGTTGCAACTTCATACTTTCCTTTAGACTGAGAGGGAGAGAAGAAGTAAACTAATTAGATTCTCTATCAGCTGGGCCTGTGCTGCATGTGCAAGTGAACTGACCTCTTCAGCTGTATGCATATAGAACTGATGGTAGCACTTTCTATGATGCCCATAATGCATTGTGAACATACTTGCAATATAATAATGAATATATAATAATGCCATCTATCTATAGAAAATATAAGAGAAATTTAAGAGAATTTTGCTGCATGAGGCATAATTCATAATTCTCATAGCTGTAATACATTATAATCATTTTATCCTGCATTGTAATCATTATTATCAGCATTACTGAAATCACATGTCCATCATCATCAAAAAAAAGTTGTGTCAAATTAGAGTCCTCAGTTTCTGTTATGACCTGTTAAACAAATACATTCACTTTACAACATGTTGTGTATTGCTCTTGCATAGATGTATGATATTTGTTTTACTTTACTTAAAGCAAACAATGACCACTTAGAGTTACTTATGATCACATTATCAGTGATTTTAATGCATTATAAAAAGATTATATGGGAATATAATACACTATGATCCAGCAGCAATTCTGAAATACTATGATACTTGACCTTATAAGTCATAATAAAATGTTTTATAATATGTTATGATTATTGTTATAACACATTATGAATATTTATGAGTGCTTATAACTATACACTGCTATATGTAAGGGATGATATACAGTGAGACGGTCATTGTTGTGAAAGAAAGATTCTTTCACAACAATGACCCACTAGCTGTACATTATCCCGCTTATTACACGGCTACTTACTGAAGAAATCAAAAATTTTACACATAAACAGTCCGCCAGAGTCCGACATCAAAACTGCGTCCATAGCAACGGTCTGTTATACATAGCAACGGTCTGCTATACGTAGTAAGGGTCTGCTTTACGTAGCAACGGTCTGTTATACGTAGCAACGGTCTGCTATACATAGCAACGGTCTGTTATATGTAGCAACGGTCTGCTATACGTAACAACGGTCTGCTATACGTAACAACGGTCTGTTATACATAGCAACGGTCTGTTATATGTAGCAACGGTCTGCTATACGTAACAACGGTCTGCTATACATAACAACGGTCTGTTATACATAGCAACGGTCTGTTATATGTAGCAACGGTCTGCTATACGTAACAACGGTCTGCTATACGTAACAACAGTCTGCTATACATAGCAACGGTCTGCTATACATAACAACGGTCTGCTATTCGTAGCAACGGTCTGCTATGCATAGCAACGGTCTGCTATGCATAGCAACGGTCTGCTATGCATAGCAACGGTCTGCTATGCATAGCAACGGTCTGTTATGCATAGCAACGGTCTGCTATGCATAGCAACGGTCTGCTATGCATAACAACAGTCTGCTATACATAACAACGGTCTGTTATACATAGCAACGGTCTGCTATAAAAAAATTACTGACCGCCGTGATGGACCAATCAGAATCGAGTATTCAACACAGCCGTGTAATAAGCAGATCATAATGCATTATAAGTATGTTTTTAATGCATTATAGACATGGGCGTCATAGAGAGTGCTACCGAATGGATTTACACAAGGACTCCAAACACCTTGGCTGACATAAAGCCGGCTACTACCTTTTGTCTACTTACATAGTCCATTAACTCAGGGGCAGCACAGTTCACTGCTAAATGGATCTCTGTTCCCAGTGCCAGTCCAAAGTTAGTGCAGGCTTCAGTGATCAGATCCAGAGGTTGCTCGGGACGCTCGTAGGTCACAGCCGGCGCTCCGCTGTCACACAGCATCGCCTGGGTGGCCTTGGAGCAAAGAGACGGTTCACCTTGTCAACAACATGGATCGTGCTTAGCTGAAGCTACATGTGAATGACAATGGTTAAGTATCCATTCATAGGTTTGAATGAGACGTTGCCCTTGCAAGATTATTAGAAGACGAGTTTGTACACTCACTCTCTTCACTGTTCACATTATGAATGTTAGGGCTATGGGTCATTGAACAATGCAGGAGATCACTCAGTATACAGTACAAATGCTGCATGAAGGAAAAGGTAAACAGTAGAAGTATTGAATGCTTTAACAAGCATTTCGACCTGCCTCCAGGTCTGCATACCTGAGGTAATTTGAAGATTAGCCATGAAAAAGGAAAACAAATCTCCTTTTTGTATACAACTTTTAGGAAAGCTCTGGAACAGAAAAAGCCTTGAATCCTGCCTTCACCTTTTACATTATGTGCTCTCATAAAGCCTGTGTGAAGTTATTCTCACAGTGAATAAATTGCAATGTCCCTCACCCCGGCTTTTGTTGAAGAGTTCATTATTCTCGTCATCTCCTTCTGTAACTCAAGGGTCATTGTGATGATCTGTTAAAGACGTTTACAGTTCAGTGAGTTTAACAAACGCTATAGTGAGAATTGAATATAGAAGAACTGAGGTGCCTTACCAATAATAAACCACATCATAGCAACAACAAAGGAAGCAAAGGAACTTGCACAAAGAACACTAACTTTATATGGTGAACGGGTCTATACAAACTACCAACAGATAGAACATGTGAGCGGTGAATACTTGTTTGACTCGTTGTCCAGCTTTGGGGATCAGGATGACTTCCTCCAGTAAACTCAGTTTTCCAGGAGAAGTCTTCCCACAGCTCAGCAGAGTTACCAGAGAGACGGGCATGTGAAACCGTGTCGGAGCCTGAATAAAATGGTTGAAGACATCGTTAGCTCCCAGTGTAGCGTTTGTGTGAATATATGTGTTTGTGCTTGTTCAATTCAATTTATTTCTTTATAGCGTCAAATCATAACAGAACTTATTTCAAAACACTTTTCACATAGAGCTGGGCTGCGGTCGAAAAGTAAAAAAATTACGTCCCAACGTCTTCTCCTAACCACTTTTCCTTTGACCTCGATGGAAAACGTCATGAGGTCAAGGAAAGATGAGAAGGAGAATTCAGAAGGACTTAGGAAAAGATAATCGTGGTGTTCAGAGAATCCGACTGCACTTCACTAGGCTCCGTAATTGTGATGCAACGGCGGCGGATGTTAGTGACGTGAGTCTGCCGTGGTGAAACTACAATGTTCAGAAGATGGACTACAAAAGACGCTGCTCCCCCCGTGCTTTGTTAAATAGCTCCTTCAGTGACAGGCTGCTTCACCCGCGGTGTGTTAAAGAGAGATACCACCGGTCCTCCTGCTGCTGGAACATTTTACATCAACACATAATAAAGATTATCTGACCTAAACGTGGACGACCGGTGAAAAATATCACTTCATTACTAAGGTTGGAACTGAAATAAACAGGAATATATGATAAATATTGAGTTAATTGTTTGAGTTATGGAGAAGGTGTAGGACCATATACTTCTTCCAACTTCTTTTGGGACATGTAATATTTATTTATGTTGATTATTTGTTAATTGATTTTTTACTGTTCATTTTATTTGTTATTCTTATTTTGTTTTTCACTTCGGTATTTGTTACATGTTCGAAATAAATAACTAATTAAAAATAAAGTGAAACAAAATGGTTGTCACTGTCCACTAATATTAAACATGAATCCCAATTAGTGTATGAGTGTATGAAAATAATATGCAAGATAAGCATATCCTTTGTTATTATGAACGGACGAATGGTGCGTCGCTTTAAATGCTGCGAACGCAAGGAATTGTGGGATGTTATTATCCCCTTTCCTTTGGTAAAGGTTGGTCCAGTGTATCCTCTGCTAAAGGAGATAATAAAGGAAGCATTGAAGATCCTTTCCTTAACATTTAGAGGATTCAAACAGCTCTTATCATGGCTGAGATACTTCCAGGTCATTTCACTCCGTTAGGAACCTTCCTAAGCAAAAAGGACTATTCGACTGCCGCCCTGGTGTAGATCGTACTCTATAATTTAGAGACCCAACACGAGATCCCCCATGAGCATGCACTAGGTGCTACAGTGGCAAAACTCCCCTTTAACAGGTAGAAACCTTAGGCAGAACCCGGTTCTGGGTGGGCGGCCATCTGCCTCGACCGGTTGGGTTGAGAGAGAGAGAGAGAGAGAGAGAGAGAGAGAGAGAGATGCACAGCAGCTTGTGTGGTCTAACCTCTGTGTTCTTCAGAGCTGCTATGTATTTGTAGAGAGGGATACCGAGTATTTTTGCCCCAGTTTTGGCCACAGCCAGAGACACTGAGCCGATGGCCGAGCTCCCAGGCAAAACTGGTTCCGGTGGCTCTGCTGGAGGAAAAGGCTTCTCTGCAGCGATGCTCTTTTTGCCTGTGATGTAAGCAACAAAAAGACAGACAGCTACAAACTAGGACACAGATATTCACGTGACAAAGGGAGTGTGAATGCACATTTTGGGCTTCCAGGTGATGCCCTTTATAGAGCAACTTAAATGAGCAACAGACAATAAGACAAGATACATCTCCTACGCAGGGAAACTGTCACAGCAGCAAAATAAAGTATTAGAAGTATTAGTGTAGTATAGATCCATCCATCCATCAGCTACAACCGCTTATCCTTGAGGGTCATTGTCATACTTGCCAACCCTTTAGATTTTCCCAGGAGACTCTCGTTTGTCATCGTCCTCTCCCGGTTTCCTCCCGGGGTCACAATTCTCCCGTATTTCTCCCGATTTATGGCAAATTTTCACACTTTTTTTCCCTTTCGTTATCTCAACCCGTTTCTGGAACTGAAGAGTGTGTATAATCCCTTCTGTTTCCACCCGGACGACAATACAGCTACACCAACTGTCGTTTCCCGGTGGAAGAGAGCGGTCTATGCTCGCAACAAAGCGCAGTTTGAGCTCATGTTTAAGCTGCGCTCGCCACAGCGTGCAGCGCCCAAAGTTGGGCTTTGCTTGACGCAGCGAAAAGCCGACGTGGTGCAAGCCGTTGGAAGTGACGGATTTCAGAGGGCAGTGGTGGCGTTGTCGCGTTTTGTCTGAAAGGACCTTCAGTGAAATAGAGAGAACTAAAAGAAAGGAATACTCATGCAGGAGCGAAATCAAATTAAAACGGATGTATATGAGTTAATGTCAGAGATTCACACGCCAAGTTCACACCAGAGGAGTGAATTATTCAGTTTTCTTTCCTGGGTGTTAAAGGTAAAATCAAAAGTTTAACATAAAAATGCTGTTGCAGTGTACTTATTATTTTGTTATTTTCACTCTTTTAAAGTCACCAGAATGCAGGAAACAAAGTCTCTGAAACTCAACGACATACGACTAGTCGCTACCTTACCTTTATCAGCACTCTTCTTGTCTTTAGTCAGCGCAGGAAGTGGAGAAGACGGCACCACGTCAGGCTCACTGGGTGAGCAACTCTCCTCCTGCTCCTTGTTCCCGATGTCGTTCTCCTCCAGGTAGTGGGCCATGAAGAAATTGCTGCACAATTACAGAACACAAAATTACATTTTGGGTTCACAAAATCAAACAAGCTCTAAAGAAGGCTCATCTGTAACTAATACCCCTTCCACACCGAGGACTCAACCAGGGTTGATTGTGTGTATGAAAGGGTTAACCCGCGTTGATCGACTCACCTTTAAGACCCGGGTCGAGAGGTGTCAGGATCAGATGACACAGTATTGTATGCACTTTTTTCTCCAACTCAAACCATGTCTACAGTCTGCCTTTAATGTACTTCAGACATCTCTGCATAATCTCAAACTTGTACTGAATGCCGATAAAACAACATGCGTTTTACTCCCAAGAACCCAGAATTTCACCTTGCAGCTTCCTGCCATTCGTACATATAATGGTCCAAACTTATAAATACCTGGGAATTTGGTTAGAAGAAGTCTTATATAGATAGTAGTCTTATTTTGAAACCTCAATGGGAAGAAACAGATTCTTTCTTATATGAGAATAAAGCATGTTTTTCTCTTGAGGACAACAAAACCACTACGGAATTTGCCATCGATCGTGTCTGTGCTCGACTGTGGAGATATCCTGTACTCTCGTGCTGCTCATTCCACAGTTTACCACTGTGTCCTAAGTTTCATACAGGAGACAGATATCCTACTCATTACCTGCGTAGTATAAAATAGTACATGCATACATGATATAATTATGTTTGTGTGTTTACGGTGTAGTTAATGATTATGATGATTGGATTTCAGATTAATGTGAATAACTATGAGTTAGAGTTGCTAAGTTCATGAATTCTGTAATTCCAACATTTATAAACTTTCTTTATAAACCAATGGTAAAGTGTTTCAAAATAACTTGTTTTTTCTCCCAGAATTTATTCTTGTCATAATATAAAAGCTTCTCCAGCAGCATTTATTACCAAACAGACTAACATGATCCACTGAAACTAGTAACTTTTGAAAGCAGGCTGACCACCACAATTGAATCTAAGGAAACTAACATACTGCCCAAGACGTTTGGACGAATATGAAATGTACAATAATTATTATTACAAAAAATGGCAAAAAAATCTCAATTAGATCGGTGGAGTATTTGGAAACAGATGAGCAATCCCTCCAGAGATGAAACCCTCCACAGTAACTTGAATAACATTTGAACACTACCTGAGCGTATGGTCGATATCTGATTGGTCACAGGGGTTTTGTCCCTTCAGCATGTTGTTCAGAGGTCCATTGATCCACTGGGCAGCAGTCATCACATGGTCAGCCCTCTCCTGACTCTTTGCTTTCCAGTCCGCTGATGTCTCCTTCGGCCGAAAGAGGCTGGAGACAGCAGCTGAGGACATGCTCTGAACACCAAGACAGGGAAAAAGTTCTTCAAAAGGATAACAACAAGCTATTTGCTACAAAATTATTACAGTTTATATGAATTCTCAACATCCGAATGAGTTCATATCTACTCTCTCCGCCTCATCCTTCCTCATCCACAACATCCTTCTTCATCTCTCCACAACCCTTCTTCTCACTGAGCACCCGTCATTACACATTACTGTTAATGCTGCAGACTGACAATGGGCCCCTCCATGATCCCAGAGCACAGCTGTGTCCTACTTGATAAACAATACAACTTGATTCTTTGATTGAAACAGCACATCTGATGTGTTTGGGTTGTACTGGATTGGATACCTTTTCTGGATTCTACATGTAACTTCTGGAAGTAACCCAAAACCAAAAATCCCCCTTTGACTAATTATTTTAAACATTGATATCCAAGAGAAATACTCTATTCTTTTTTTTTGGACAATTTGCTCAAAACGGCAATAAATCGGGGAGGAAGGGACTTATATATGATCATGTTTATGTCCTTGTTTGTCTTTGACAGTCTACATGGAGCATGACAGGACATTCTGTGTGCTTTGTACAGCTTGGCCACCAAGATGACTGAATAGATAAGATGTTTACATAAAACTCGATCTTCAAAAGCACCATATCACCATATCACTGACATGCTGCAGCTTCCAACTTTATGGAAGATCTACTAGTCTTTTGATTCTATTGATATCATGCAAGTGAGCAAAGTACATGTCTCCCTCACAGAACTTAAATCTTCCTTTAGATAAACTCACATAAATCAGACGTTATTATCGTCGGTTCAGAATCTCCACTTAGTCACATTTCCTCACACTAAGGTTCCTTGTCTTCCAACGTAAAGCTCCATCGAAAAAATCTCAGTGTCATATTTGATGACAAGCTGAATCCAAATTTCGTGTTATTTCTGTCCAATCCTGTTTCCTTCACCTTCGTGACATTTAAAAAAAATCGTTTTTATCTGCAAAGCAAAACTGTAATGACGTGCTTTTATATTACATGTTAATTAGATTCCTGCAGCTCTCTATAATCCTGCCAATACAAACCTACCAAAGCTTGAAGACTTAGGTCTTTGTTAGTAGTTCCCAGGTCGAGGCTCTGGGATGATCTGCTGGAGGATATCAGGCAAACTAGCTCTTTATCTTTGTTCAAATAAACCTCGCCTATAAACACATTATTTTAGAATAGCTTTCCCTTTAGTCATTTTTAATTCTGTGCTTTTTAAGTTGTTATAAATCTTATTTATTTATATTTTAATTCACTATACAATAGGGGTGTAAGAAAATATTGAACATATCGAATATCGCGATATTATGTTTTGTGATACTGTATCGATTCTCAAAAACACTGTATATCAATTTTTAATTAATAGTTTACATGCAAATTTTTTTTCATTTGCAAAGAGATGAGCCCTCTCACTGTATATGCCTCTCAAATTAGTGCTATGATGTTGGTTACAGGGACTGTGGTAAATGCAAATGCAGATTCCACTGTTCTGATTGCATAAAAAAAGTAAACTTGTTTTACTCATATTTTATGCATATGATGATGTGTTCTTTATACCATGACAGCTTTCCTAAAATTAGATTTAAAAATTACTGTATCGCAATATATTGAATCGTAACCACTGTATCATGATACGTATCGTATTGCCAGATTCTTGGCAATACACAGCCCTACTATACAATGCATACGCTGTATAGATAGGGTCTAGGGACAGAAGGTGTCATATGATTTGTGATATTGGGCTATATAAGTAAAACTGATTATTATAATTATTATGGTCTATCTTTGGCACTGAGGGGCCTGCTCCTCCTGATAATGATGTTATAATAGCACTAAGTAATACTGTTGAGTAAAAGCGTTGATGCATGCCTGTTGGCTAGACCCTAGTTCTGTGCCCTCTGTGACCTCAGCGTGACCTTGGTTCACGGTGTCACATCTCATCTTTCTGGCTTTTGTGATACTGTAAAAACTGAAATGGCGAGGGTCAAGGGTCATGGGCTGTTTTCTGATTGCTACGGTCTTTGCTGGCGTCTTGCCTCCAGCTGCCTCTTCACATCAGCCTACCCGCATGTCTGAAGAGGCCCCTCACGCTCATTTCAGACCATCAGCACATCACTAATGAATCACATCTCCTTTGTTAAACCTTTATTCGTTCAATCTTTACGCTTACTGCATACACTGAACTGAATATCTACAATCTGCCACATGAGTGATCGTCAGCCACAGTCCAAGCAGGAAGCTATGAGTTGATCTGTTGAAATTATATTGGACTAGTGCTGAAGGGTTGTGTCTGTAGCCAAATGTGTGTCAGGAGTTTTACCTTGTCCTTGTTGCAGACGATGCAGAAGACCTCTGCCTCAATGGATAGTTGTCCTCTTGCATCATAAACCTCCCTTCCCTTCAGGCTGCTGATCCTTGGTGGTGCACATAGGTTTCTAAAGTAATTAGCCTATAAAGTGACAGATAATGGTTAAAGAAATTAGGTACATGTTCTCTCTTATGTGATTCTTTCAGCCTTTAAGCCGGAGTGTGTGGTTTCAGAACTCCTGCCCTTGACGAGCAGGCACTTAACAAAATTTAGATCTAAATTCACATCTAAGATTTGTTTAAAACTGTTACAGATAGAAATATTTACCTTGTAAATATATGCATATTCAGCTCAAATACTTTACACTATTACAGTCAGGGACAATGTGCAAAATGTTGTTTTAACTTGTTTTTGTTGTGTCCTCCGGTGCTCCTAACGGCATCTGCAAGATTTCACAGACCGGAGGAACACAAGCAGTCAGGGCTGATCTGGAGTCTGGCGTCCAGCTGCCGTCTATGAGAGCCACGAGTCAATCACTCGCAATCTACGATCAAACGGTCAAACTAGGCAGCAAAAATATCAATATGAATCAATATTCTGTTACTGTAATGACTATTTCTCTCCTCACATGTTTTCAGAAACATCTTGTAGTTACTGTTTAGCTGTAAAATGAGAACGTTTGTGACCCGGCAGCCATGTTGAGATCAGTTGAGGAAATACCAAGCACCGCCCACCAGCCGGAGCACAGCCAATAGGAACGCTCACTCTCTCTGACATGACCTGTGATTGGTCAAAGTCTCCCGTCATGGGCTAGATTTGTTAAAGCCTGAAAACAGAGCCATGAGGAGGAGCAGAAGTCTAGTTTTCTCTCAGAACACTTGAATTACAATATATTGAAAGGTTGTTATGGAAATTTTGCCCAATGATGCCAAAAATATACTGCCTACTGCCACACACACACATACACACACACACACACACACACACACACACACACACACACACACACTCAAAATCACAATAAAAGAACATTTCTTTTCCATTTTGCTTAAAATACTAATTTCCAAATTATTAATATGTGTCATACGATTATGATTAGCCTGATTAGAAGTCATTGATGACTTGACATGAAAGAGCTTCTGGACTCAATTCTATTCTATTTTATTCATTTTTAAGACCTGAATATATCCCATTACAGAAACTTTGGTATCACAGAATTGCAGCCTCTTAAACGATGTGCTCTTACGGCCAATATGTGTGTAGGTTTTTAATCTAACCTTGCACTACACAGCTGATTAATTCATTCACTTTTCCTGAGTAGCCTCTGTCATGTTTCCCTTAAAAACATCCTCCTTCCCTTCCCGGCTGGTCCTGTCCTTTCTGACCCAGAAAAAATAGCGTGAGAACGTAATAAATGAAGCAGCTTGAAGGTCTCATTAGGAAACACTGTCCAAGGAAACACAAGAGACTGCTATCAGGAAGTATTCTAAATGTCACAGTCATTAATGCCAGGTAGCATTCTGTAAAGCTACACACTGGCTAGCAACAAGCCATGGCTGACATGTGGAAGGAAGTTTCGTATAATTGTCCCACATATAAGAATTAAACATTTAATATATCTGATAAAAAGTTGTGAAAAGACGGAGGGACCTTTGCATTTAACCCATGCTAAGCATGCAGGAGTAGCAGTGGGCTACTGTAAAGCACCCGGGGAGCAACTTGGGGTTCAATGTCTCGCTTAAACGTGCAGTAGAAAGCTTTTGGCATCATTGGGCAAAAACATCCATAATAACCTTTCAGCATATTGTAATTCAAGTGTTCTCAGAGAAAACTAGACTTCTGCACCTCATCATAGCTCTGTTTTCAGGCTTTAAAAAATCTATGGCCAATCACAGGTCATTTCAGAGAGAGAGAGAGAGCGTTCCTATTGGCTGTGCTCCGGCTGGTGGGCGGTGCTTGAATATGAATATTGATTCATATTTGATCAGCCTAGTTTGACCGTTTGGTCGGTGTTTGCGAGTGATTGACAGCCATCAGTGACCGTTTTATAAAAAAATAACTTTTCTCAATCATATTTGCTCCATTTCTATCCACTGCAGCTTTAAGCTGACCTGGCTGGTTAAATCAACTGGTGTAGTGCAGGTTGAGGCAGGCTGGAACATATATAGGCTATATTCTGTGGCCATGGTGATATATAGAGAGAAGAAGAACTTAAAGGTCCCATATTGTAAAAAGTGACATTTTCATGGCTTTTACATTATAAAGCAGGTTTAAGTTGTATATAAATACTGTGAAAGTATCAAAACGCTCAATCCACAGAGAAATACACACAGCCCGTATTCAGAAACTGAGCTTTTGAAACAAGCCAGTTAGGATTTCTGTCCATTTGTGATGTCACAAAATCTACAATATTTAGACCATTTCAAATTTTTTTAAACGTAAACATTCTAAATGGGTCCCAGTTTATTTGCTGTTGCAGTGGATGTGAATGACATCAGCTGACAGGAAGTAAACATCGACCCAAGCTGTTGCCTAGCAACGCAATTCTGTTGCAATTCCACTGAAATGTATTAAAACGGAGCGTTTCTGACAGAGGGTAAATACAGGTATATTCAAGCAGACAGCATGAGGAAAATAAAGTTTTTTTTTAAACATTAAAGCATGTAGACATGTTCTAGTAGAAACCCAAAATACAAGTATGAACCTGAAAATGAGCACGATATGTCCCCTTTAAAGTAGAGAGCCACTTTGCCGATTTGTTTTATGTTATTTTATAGCACTTGAACGCAGCACCTATAAGAGCATCAGGATACGTGGTTAGCAAAGTAGCCAGCTAACCGGTTAACGTAGCTACAGCTAACGTTAGCATTAGCATAGCTTTACTCGCAGCCGTTACCAGGTAACCGTGGAGGTCCGCGGGCCGCTGGAGGAAGAGCTCGTTCAGAGCTCTCTCTATCTGTACCGGGACTCCGTTCAGCCGGTAGAACTCCGCCGCTGCATTCTGGGTGTCGTAGTCCTGCTCCTCCTGAGGAGGAACACGGATCACAAACCCTCGGTGAGACATCTGCCCAGGTGGCACCGCAGCCTGTTTGTGTTGTGTCCGTTACCATGGAAACAACCCGTTCAAGTGACAGCGGGGAACCCAGGAAATCAGAGTGACGCTGCTTCCGTGTTTAATTTCCATCTCATGAATTAAAAACGGAATATTTAGAATGGATAATGCCTCTGTGCTCTATCTATTCCATGCATTTATTCACCATGTACGTTGGGGGAATGTCCTGTAGACTTCTGTGACCCACAGCAAAGTAAAAAATCAATTAGGCTATATAATTATCAACAGTAAATTATGATGTATATAGCCAACCAAACTGTGGGCCTATGTGTGTTTGTGGCTGTTTTTGTGGCCAAAAAAAGTAGTCTATACAGTAAAAAAATAAAGAAATAGAGAACCACACACACACACAGACACACACACACACACACACACACACACACACACACACACACACACACACACACACAGACACACACACACACACACACACACGCACACACACACACACACACACACACACACACACACACACCTATTCTAGTGAGGTCAAAACATTGAAAATTAATTAATTAGTTTGGGACATTTCCCGGAATTTAAACATTGCTGAGAAAGTGCAGCCTGTTGATGAGACTGACCTCTGTCTGTATCACAAGCAGTGCTGCTTCTCAATGAAAGGGTACTTCAGGCGTCTTCCTCTATAGCTGGTCTCACTGCAGCCAAAAGCACGATGGTTCTGCTGCTAGAAACATCCCACTCTTGAACAATAAAAGAACGGATACTGGCACACTGAGATAACAACTGCAGCTCTCCTGTCCACAAAACAAGCAGCCTCTAGGCCTAATGCAGAGTTACTGGGGAAAAAAACAGGAATTCCCTTGAAAGTGTAAAAATATACAGTATGTATGAGAAGATCTCTGCTTATAAATGACTGCCTCATGCTAACTCCTTATCCTTGACAGAAGGTATGGGAAAGCAGTAACGTGGAGAATAGTTTGTTACCTGTTCTCTTTTCTTTCTTACTTTTTTTTTTAACTTTCTTTTTGGTTGATGCTGTAGTCTAAATCCGTCCTCTTTTGTTTGTCTGTTTTTGTTTTGTTCTGTTTGTTTAAATAATAAAGAATAAAGAAAAAAAAACTAACCATGTTAAAAAAAAAATTATAGTTTGTTACCTGTTCTCTTTTCTTTCTTACTTTTTTTAAACTTTCTTTTTGGGTGATGCTGTAGTCTGAATCTGTCCTCTTTTGTTTGTCTGTTTTTGTTTCATTCTGTTTGTTTAAATAATAAACAATAAAGAAAAAAAAACTAACCATGTTAAAAAAAATAAAACAAGAAACATATATTTGAATACTGTCACAAATTCATTTAGCTAATAAGTGATATGTAGGACTGGGATGCTCATTATCAGGCTGATGATTTTATTAACAGTCACTGTGCAGATGTGATGGAAGTTTTCCTCTACAGCAGGAAACAGATGTTACTGTGTTTTTCTATATTTTATTAATTATAGTTCAGTTGTCTGTTTTCCTTTATTTAAGGGACTGCTGCCTCCATGATTGTTAAACTGTAAATCCTTCTTCTCACTGGTCATCTGTACTGTCCTGAGATGGTGCGTTCACGTACAGCGACCTAGTAGCCTATATATGCGTCTAAATGTTGGAATTCATCCCACTGCCCCCTCAGCTGTAAGCAAACACATCAGCATCAAGTATCGGCAATCAAAGCCTATCGATCGTTCACGAGCAAGCCTCCACCACACGCACACGCATTCACCGTGCGTGCACCCGCCATCGGAAGGATGCATTATTATGGGGAAGGCCTTAACCCCCGCGCGTCTCATTCCGCTGAGTGTCAAGTTATTACCGGGCTGTGAATTGGACACACAGCCTTTCAATCTGCACCACTGATACCCACAAGGCCACACGGGCCGGCGGCACTCCCAACTTTACAAGTATTTATCAATAAAAAAAAATAGACAAGAAGAAATGAAAGAACATGTAGGCACGAGGAAGTTATGTTCTGGAAATCTTTTTCGTTTTTTTTTTCTCCCCTTTTGAAGCTAATTCAATGCGTTGCTCTTTATTTTGAAAGGGAGGGCACTAGGATAATAATAATAATAATAATAATAATAATAATAATAATAATAATAATAATAGTAATAATAATAAGCATATCAATAATAATAATCACAATAGTGTTATTATTTGGATTATTATTATAATCATAATAATGATACAAATAATAATTTTGAATAAAGATTTTTTCCCCCAGCAGAAGGTTTTTAAGCCATAGAAAAGGAATTGCGAGACAGTGCAACCAATAACTGTATCATTTAAATGTCCTCCCAATAGAGTCTATATATATAGTAATTTCCTCCGAGCGGCTCTGCCTGATGCATCAACACACGCAGTGGCTGCTGAGGAAATCTACACGAGCTGAACCCTTGAACTGTTTGTGACCTTAGTCACCCGCAGGAGGCCGTTACACACTTTCCGATCCTATTGGACAGATAATGGACAATTCTCTCTCTCTCTCACACACACACACACACACACACACACACACACACACTTTCACCTATTTAGGCCCCAAACAACAAGCGGCAGCAGGATGGCTCACACACACACACACACACACACACAGACGCACACACACACACATACACACACACACCGTTTATTGTTTCAGGCCCATTCCAGTTGGCTCGTGCACATTTTTATTTAGAATAAATGAAATTCAGTTAGCACTAATTTATTTTTTTATTCATTTATTTATTTATTTTTTAAAATCTATTTATTTATTTATTTATTTAATTATTTTAAATCTATTTATTTATTTTAAAAATCTATTTATTTATTCATTAACCATCTTGTTATCTCTAAAAATTAAAAGCTTTTACTTTGGAAAGGACCACGTTTGATTTCGTAAAAAAATGTCGATTAGTTTGTCTGAGAGGAATTTTTGCTGATTGATTGAAAAATCTTCTGTTTTTCTTTTTTCTTTGATGGTGATTTATGATATTTTATTCACCCCTTTAATTCGTCCTAGTGAAGCCTGGACCAGCACTTTATATCCATAGATCCAACATGTATAGTATATATACAGTGCATGTGGCTGCAGCAGGTCGTCGGGCTGCAGCGGGCTGCTGGAGGTGAGCTGAGCTTTCCAGCAGCATGAAGAAGGCAGAGCAGCGCGGATCTGCTCCACAGATAACCTCGGATCAGCGAGTCAAGAGCTCCTTCACGGAGACAGAATAAAGGTTTATGGCTGAACTCAGAGCAGCCTCGGAACTATAGATCCAGTCACAGCGTCTGTTTCTGACTTTTATATAATCTGCTGATTTTATCCTCCGGTTTTAACAGCCGCTCTGCCGCATTCCGAGAGGGTTTTTTTTTTCCCAGTGTGATTTTAATATCCCAACAAATCACAGAAAATTACTTTTAAAAGTATGTTCATTGAAATCAGTTTAGCCAATTAAAATGAATCCCACCGTGTCCAGCCTTTATATTTGTCACACCTACATTAGAATGTCTAACGTTTCTTCGGCCTATCCCTAATTATTATTATTATTCATTCATTATAATGAAACCTCATGTTTCTATATTCTGTTATACTCATTCAGACAATCATTTGAAAGTAAATTGAAAATTAATAAAAAAATCTATTTGGGGGGGGAAAGAAGATGTAAATTAAAATGGAGCCTGTGCATAAAGAAAAGCATCACTACAACAGGGCGTTGTATATTCTCACTATTATAATACAGGTCCAGTCAAATAATATAACAGCTTTTTTCATGTGTCAAGGTCCGGCTGTGCTAGAGATATCCCTGGGCCAGGCCAGGCCAGGCCAGGCCAGGCCGGGGTCAACCAGAGGGGTCACCGCGCTCCAAGACAGGAAGTCAAGCAGGTGCGTGGAGCGTACAGGAAACTGAGCATTATGGAGAGTCTTTATCCTCATGGCTCCGGCACCGTGTGGAGGGTCCACAGACCTGTTCGATGTCACCACACGTTAATACTTTTCATCCTCACTTCCTGTAGAAACCCAGTCCTAAGCCATTTAACTTCCAAAAAATTAAAAAATCTGCTCATACAAGCATCGTCACACATTTCTACTGACAAAATACAGCACACTCGAGGATGTAGGCCTCCACAGAATTATTTAGGCCACTCAGAGTGATAAACTCGTAGCCTATATATAGCTACTATAGCACCAAAATACCACCTTAAAATGCAAAAAATAATTAAGTTTCAGATACTGACAGATATCCTCTCAAAACTCCATTACAAAATTATCAAATTTATTTCCAGGAGATACATGATAATGAATAACCTTGATAGGCAAACTTCATTTTAAATATTTAGACTTACCTGGACCAATAGGCAAAAATACAAAAGACATTGCATATTTTTTTTTTTTTCCATTTGAGTAGGCCTATACAAGTACTCTATCATCGTATGCTTTAATGCTTTAACATGTAGGCTAATCTTGTGTGTCCATCCACATTACCGTTACCGTAGGTTAGGTCAGGTCACACTCTGAGAGCTCCTGCCGTCACCACCTGGATGCAGAGGAGAACCGTCCCTTTGTTACCTGGGTCTCCTGTCTGTTGGCTAAACCCAGCCAAACTCACAAAACACAGAAAATACAAACAATCACAAACTAAACCAACTATATATACTATATATTCCCATGAACCCTCGATGGTACAGGCCTTACCTACCAGAGCAGCAGTTTGAGCCGAAGCCTCAAGCAACATATTAAAAGAAGGTAAAAACTCATTCCGACCGGTCAAAACGGGACACATTTTAAGACGCTAAATCCTAAAAAAGGTGCAGCTTTCAGCCAATGAAGCTGAGCCCAGCCTCCTCCTGGACACTCTCCTCTCTCATCTGAGGCTATAATAGGGCCATCATTCCATCCTTTTTGTTGTCTTTTTCCTCCAGAGGACGGTAGGCTACAACAGCAGGGTGCCTACAGGCTTTTTAAAAAAAAAAAAAAAAAAAAACTGCAGCAGCTGCCAAGAAAATGATTCATGTGTGATGGCCAGTTTGGTCTAAGTGACACAAATGGCATATGAAATTGGGCTGTATGAAAAGTGTTGATAGCTAATTTGTCACAGGAAGAACTCTGAATGCCTTTTTTTTAAAGCGCTGGTGCCCATTGTGGGGGTCCAATAGGAGTCCTTGAGGAGGTTCTGGAGGTCCTCAAAGGGGCTTCGTTGGGTCCCCCGCCAAAATAAGAACACTGTTATATATATTTTTTTTCCCAAGAAGTTTGAACAGAGAATGGAAGTTTTGCCCAGAGGCCAAATAATGGTGTGTTTTAAAGATAAAAATACTCACTGCAATATCAAGGAATATGTAACAGAAAAATTCTGTCACAAAATCTTAACAACGTGTCTCACTGGCTTAGTATTGATCGATAATATAAGGGCCACCTCCTCCTCTGCTGCTCACCTGTTGCTGTTTATTCATTCACACAGGCCATTCAAGGCTCATAGACAACTCATCCCACTGCTCTGAATGTAATGGTGTCTGTTTATGTCAACATGCACAGCTCATTCAAATGAATTCCCATTTTAATAGTCGGAGCGGTGACGTTAAACAGCTTGCGCTGGGTTTCCACAGGTCACATGAATTGAAAGTAGCCTCCGGCCTAATTAGAGCATCTTTTTTCTCCAGTCTAAAAAAAGCAGGGGGCGCATCCAGCTCTCCGCATGGTCGCCACCTCTAATTGCGTCTAATTAAAATCCCCTGGTCATGTTTTCAAACTTGAACAGGTGTGGTTTGAATGGGAGCATTGGTTTGGCTTTAAAAGTCTGGATTCAGACTGGTATCTGCTTGTGATGGTGATACAGAGAGCGTGCTACTGCTGTGTGTGTGTGTGTGTGTGTGTGTGTGTGTGTGTGTGTGTGTGGTCTGGTTATTGGTAGTACAGACTGATTTATCATAAAAGACTCTGAATCAGTCACCAAAACATTACCAGTGATATTGTGAATAAAGGGAGAATAAAACCAGAGTAAATGTTTGTGTACAGACAACATGGAAACTTTTCATGAGCAAAGGAATCAGCTTCGTTGTTGTGACAATGTATTCTTTGGATAATCCATCGGGTATTAATTATATATATATAAGCATAATATATATTATGCTTATTCAGTTTAAAAAAGAAGAAAATTAACCGTCAGTACCACCTAAATTAATTAGTTTTTGTGTCTTTTTAGCAGATTTATACACATTTGCTTTGTTTTCATGTGTTTGAAATGCAACAAAATCCCTCTAACTGAGGACACTGGATTTTAAATCTTCAACACACACCTGGGTGACACTGCTTAGTGAGATGAGGATGATAAACTGGAGTCATAAAGATTCATATCAAGCCTAAAATGATTCTGCTGGTCATCTTGCTTGTGTCTTGTGCTGTTAAGTTAGTGCAGCGTTTGGTGCAGAACGAGCTGAGGGGCAGATCAGATGATCAGGAGCTCAGCGGTGTTTTCACTCGTAGACAGATCTGTGGCCGGCCTGTCGGCGAACGCTTTCCCAGCATCCTTTTGGTCTTTTAGGAGTGTGGTTTACAAAAAACACAAATCTTCTGATTTTAGACGTGCCAAGTGTTAGTGTGTAGTGTAGAGTAAACTTCTTCGTACATACAGCAAACTGTAAATTAAATGTCTGTTTGTGTGAGATGAAATATTCCACATCTGTTATGATCTCATTTGGTTTTATTGTAAAAGATGAGCCATTGTTTCTGGATGAAACTCAAAAAGTGGCTTGACATAATATAAACTTTTTTATTAAATCACAGATTTTACTGAAGGAACTGAAATGTGAATTATATGATGCAGCAAAAAATATGCTGTACATATATGTATTCTGGTTCTATTTGTTGAAACTTCAAAACATTACTTCTAACAGAAAATGGCTGACGATTTGAAATGCTTATTATTATTAATATTAAATGTTACGAGTCAAATGTCAGACTGCATACTGTACATATAGTGACCAGAATTCATCTATACAAATCATATTATAATATTTAATGACAGATCATGCAGTCCCCACAATTAAAACATTAAACATATTCTATTGTAGAAAGGCAATTCTTTAAAGAACCAGACTGAACACTTCTGCGTATTTGTTACTATTTCTGTTTGATTAGTAACTTAAACATCCCACCGGGCAGCTAATTCAGCCTGTCGGCATCTCTTTGTCCAAGCCGTGATCTAATACTTCCATGATGGAAGCCTGCCGGCTGCGATCTGCCTCCAGTTTCTACACATGTACTTCCCTCTAGTGATGCACACTGTGTACTGCAGCTTCATTTCCATCACAGAGTCTGCAGAGCATCCTCAGGTTCAAAGTGTCGTGTAAGAAAGAAGATCTGAGTTCTCCTTATATTATGTACTTATGTACAATTTAGTGTTGCATTTGCATAAAATTGGGGGACTTGCAAAAGACAGATTAAAAGAAGAATGGTCAGGGAGTCCTTTTGGATCGAGCTCTAAAACACTGGATCCCACTTTTCCCATAATGCAACTCACTAGAGTGTTTCCATGACACCCTCCCTGCCTTGTAAACTGTGTCTAAACAGAAGCTCTCTGTTATACCTGTGTTGATGACATCACAACATAATCGTGGTTATTTTCTGTTGACTTGCAAAGCTCCTCCAGAGCCTCAGAAGACATGCATTATATTATACAACTGTTTTCACTCCCAACAGCTACCGAACTGAACTTCATGTGTACTAATTAGTCATGACAAGCTTAATAGGTGTTAAAATCAGTTCCACTTCTATTGCTCAACTGAACCTTAATGGAGCTTCCAAGCCAACATAGTCAAGAGTGATCTAATGACATCTGCATCATGCAGCGTGGAACTGACATAGTCTACCCGGTTCTAGCGTAGTGTGCAAGTGTATCCTGACTAGTGTTACTAGTGGACATTTTGGCCCTCACTAGTTAACTAGTGAGGGCCAAAATGCTTTAACTAGTTAACTAGCAAGCATTTTGGCCCTCACTAGTTAACTAGTGACCTACAATGTTCTGCACTAGTTAACTAGTGAGGTATATATGAGCTTTACTAGTTAACATGTCAGAGCTTTTGCAGCTTTCTAGTTAACTAGTAAGACTCTCAGTGTTACTAGTTCGGTCCAGAGGTCCACTAGTGCGTCAAAAAGCTGACTAGTTGGGACTTTGGTCCTACTAGTGTGGTGCACAGTCTCACTAGTAAGGCTTCTGGTGGAACTAGTTGGACAAAAGTGCCACTAGTTGCTGAAAAACAGTGACTAGTAAGAGTTTTTGTTCAACTAGTCAGACAAAATGGCCAACTAGTGCTGACAAAGACCGAACTAGTGGAGGACACTGACGTCTGATATCAAGGATATGGAATAAATGCTCAAACGGCTTTCCATAGCGGTTGATACTTATTTTACCAATATGGAAACAGAAAATATCTGAAAACCTGTGTGTGCATCTGTGTGCAGATCTTCCCAAAATAATGAATTTTAAATAATAATCTGAATCAAGAACCCAGAACATAGTCAAATAATTATTGAGTGTGCTGCACAAACAGCAGCTTAGAATTCAAATGAAAATATTAAGACATTAGTTAAAATTGCAGATAGATTTCCTCGTTCTTTGATTAAGGCTAAATTACAAAAAAAAATGTAAAGACTCCTACTCAAAATACTCAAATATCTGAATATATATATATATATATATATATATATATATACTGCATATCCCTCTGTGGTACGCATTTTGATGACAGTTTGTAAAAAAAAAGAAAGAAGTAAAGTTTGTAGTAAGTTTTTTGGCATAAAGTAGACCAAGTAAACATAATGTAAAGAAATTTTCAAGAAATGTTTTTTCGGGGCTACATTTTAGGGTTCGTTACCTTAAAGCAACACAGTACCGGTGGTGGTAAGGAATAAAAAAAGAGTTAATGTTTAAAATTTGAATAAAATGAATACCAATACTCATGGGAAATATTCAGTCATCTCACCAGTTTAAAATGAAATGAAAAACATTAAAAATGAACTCTTTTCATAAGTTTGTCTGTCTGAACGTTCCCCTGAAAGAGTGTTATCATATCTCAACAAACTTTACATCAATAATCTATCAAACCAAACTATCATAACACTTTTCAAAACAATGTCAGTGTTTGATCATTTGTGTTAATGCTTGTTGTCAGTGTCTCTCCTCACATTGAATGATCCCTTTTTGTTATTTACTGTAGAATAACTAAAAAAAAACAAACATCCTCAGCATGCTATGAAAAGAATAAGTGAAATTGGTTATCAATGCATCTTAAACTGGTATATAGAATAATGAGTTCATTCTGTAAATGGAAGAAAATGTGTGTAAAATATGAGCACATGCTCTGCAGAGGTGACTCACAAAGAGCATCGCTATAGTAGACTATAACAATGTAATAACCTGAACTTTATTACAACTAACATTATCAAATTTATCTCGGTTAATTTGTAGAGATGAAGATAAAATTATGATGACTGTTATGGTTTTTGTAATAAACCTAAATACACAATAACAAAACATGTCATTCATATATGGGAATTCATAACGGTATGATGTTACCTCAAGGCAACATTTGCATTTTAACAATTTTCCATTACTTAATTATCAAATAAAGTACATTAAACAATTACAAATTAAACGTTACTCATCTATCATTGTGAATCCATTTTTTTCAGATTGTAAAATGACAGAAAAAGATATTTTCAGACCATTTTTGTAGAGAGAGATGATGGAGCTGAACCATGTGTGGAAGGCTGCACAAAAGGGATTCAACATGGTCTCCAGAGAGTCATGGGACAAATTAAAACACTGCTATTGGTTTCCTTAGAGTCCTGCCTTGTTTTTAAGGTATTGCATCATAATTGAGGATGTATTATGGGAGTGTAACAGCCCAAAAATGTCATGTTATGTTTCATATATATGTGTGTGTGTGTGTGTTTCTATCGGTGCATGGATGATAGGCAGCAGCGGGGAAGGCCTGATCCTGAAAGACCACTAGATGGAGTAAGATGCTGATCATTTTGGAGGAAGACGGACACAAATGACCCTACATCCTCACCAAATGCCAAGATTCATTATATAATCCAGATTCATTATATTGATATTAATGCAATGATTTATTGTCGCTGCCGGTTTTAAGTGGTTTAAAGGGGGCAACTTAAAAGAAAAGCCTGAATACGATGCTTCTGTGCATGGCATGACAGCTCACTGAATGAGTATGAAAATGATGTGAATCACGTACTGTGACCTTCACACCTCATCAGATCTCAACCCAACTTATCTGGTGGAGTAGAAATAAAAAAGTAGCACAAAACTGTAAATACTCAAGTACACTACAAATTCCTCAAAATTCCACTCAAGTGCAGTATTTGACTAAATGTTCTCAGTTCCCTTCCACTACTGTCTACTTTATTCTGTCTTGGTTCAACATACTAACATAACCCTGCTGGGTGGCCTAGGGGGAAAAATTAGCTGCTGGGCCCTATCAGCCCCCCCGATGCATCCCACTCTGTTTGTTTAAGCTCCAGGTTTAAAACACAAATTAGTTTTAGAATTATGCAACATAAACATTTAATAGGGAAAGTTTTGAAACTGGAATTTCACACAGGTTTCCTCTTGAAGACAGCGCCTCAAGATCGGGTAATAAAGCGAGGGAATCGGGGGAACGGAAACTCCGGGAGAACAGCAGGGAAATCAAACGCGTGCACGGGATGCATATTTTATCATTTATCAGAATCAGATCATTTATATCATGAATGATATTGACGTTAAGTGTCATATCATTTATATCATTTATGGTAGATTATCAGTGTATAAATAAATAAATATAAATAAGAAATGGAGGATAAAGATATTGACGCTGGGCACCCAGAGCTACTATAGTAGGCCTACATCATAGAGACAGGATGAAACTCTGTGTATACATGTATGTGTATAAACCACAGACTTCCTATGGCAGGGGACTCGAACCTTTTTTCCTCTTAGAGCTACTTTGAAAAAATGAAAGTGGAGAGCTACTCATATTTTATATTATTAGTAACATTTATTCACATTGCTCAGCTCCACCTAAACCAGCTGAATAAGCTTCTCTTGTGTGAACATTTAGTTGATATCCAACATTTTGACATCATCAACATCTTAAATTCAGCAGCATGTGCATGTTTTTTTTTCTGTATGCATTTCTTTTCATTTTCAATTTGTCAAGCTCACACTATTAAATTCACAACAGATTAATGTCATATAAAAACAAAACAATGTTGTTACTTATTTTACTTGTCCTTATTTTCTGTCTGTCCACATATAACTGTATCACATCCCATCCCTTCAAATTCCCTTCATCATCTGTAGTTCACATGCATTCAGTCTTTTTAACAGTTAGTGAGATGACTGGCGCTGCATGGAGTCAACAAGAGAGGTGTATGCTGGAGTGTATCCACTGAGGTTCACTCTTACGGAGTCATTTAAATGTCCATCTGTCAGTCTTGTTCTGAACTTAGATTTCATGACATTCAAGACAGCCAGCTGGGCCGTATCGCTGGAGTCAACCGACTCATCACACTGGATGGAAAACCATTTGCACCTGTCCATGTCCCGTTCTAGCTGCTCCACAGCATCCGCAGACGCTCTCCTTGCCACAGTATTAGCACCAAGTTGTAAATCGGCGATAGCAGACATCATTTCTGTCTTACTTTTATGGTCCTTGAATAACGTTTCAGCCACCGCAGTCATCGCCTCTTTAACAACGCCGCCATCGGTGAAGGGCTTTTTGTGCTTCGTTAGGATGTTCGCCACTTTAATTGAAGCCTCTGTTGCTGCGTTGGCCTTCTTCTTCGTTGGTTTGGTAAACAGAGACTGTCGTCTTTTAAGCGTTGTTTTTTGAGCTCCTTTACCTTCTTTGTTCGTAGACTGCTACCAACCAGAAAGTCCCGTGAAACGTTGCCGTGGACGTTGATGAAGTGGCGCTCGATTTTACATCTTCTACCGACTGACACGCTCACACCGCAAATGAGACATGAAAATAGTATGTATTTTGCCTTTTCTTGGCCTGGCTACTTTCCTAATGCGGTCATCTTAAACTGATATATAGAATAATGAGTTCATTCTGTAAATGGAAGAAAATGTGTGTAAAATATGAGCACATGTTCTGCAGAGGTGACTCACAAAGTGCATCGCTATAGTAGACTATAACAATGTAATAACCTGAACTTTATTACAACTAACATTATCAAATTTATCTCGGTTAATTTGTAGAGATGAAGAGAAAATTATGATGACTGTTATGCTTTTTGTAATAAACCTAAATACACAATAACAAAATATGTCATTCATATATGGGAATTCATAACGGTATGATGTTACCTCAAGGCAACATTTGCATTTTAACAATTTTCCATTACTTAATTATCAAATAAAGTACATTAAACAATTCAAAATTAAACGTTACTCATCTATCATTGTGAATCCATTTTTTTCAGATTGTAAAATGACAGAAAAAGATATTTTCAGACCATTTTGTAGAGAGAGATGATGGAGCTGAACCATGTGTGGAAGGCTGCACAAAAGGGATTCAACATGGTCTCCAGAGAGTCATGGGACAAATTAAAACACTGCTATTGGTTTCCTTAGAGTCCTGCCTTGTTTTTAAGGTATTGCATCATAATTGAGGATGTATAATGGGAGTGTAACAGCCCAAAAATGTCATGTTATGTTTCATATATATGTGTGTGTGTGTGTGTTTCTATCGGTGCATGGATGATAGGCAGCAGTGGGGAAGGCCTGATCCTGAAAGACCACTAGATGGAGTAAGATGCTGATCATTTTGGAGGAGGACGGACACAAAATGACCCTACATCCTCACCAAATGCCAAGATTCATTATATAATCCAGATTCATTATATTGATATTAATGCAATGATTTATTGTCGCTGCCAGTTTCAAGTGGTTTAAAGGAGGCAACTTAAAAGAAAAGCCTGAATACGATGCTTCTGTGCATGGCATGACAGCTCACTGAATGAGTATGAAAATGATGTGAATCACATACTGTGACCTTCCCACCTCATCAGATCTCAACCAAACTTATCTGGTGGAGTAGAAATAAAAAAGTAGCACAAAATTGTAAATACTCAAGTACACTACAAATTCCTCAAAATTCCACTCAAGTGCAGTATTTGACTAAATTTTCTCAGTTCCCTTCCACTACTGTCTACTTTATTCTGTCTTGGTTCAACATACTAACATAACCCTGCTGGGTGGCCTAGGGGGGAAAATTAGCTGCTGGGCCCTATCAGCCCCCCCGATACATCCCACTCTGTTTGTTTAAGCTCCAGGTTTAAAACACAAATTAGTTTTAGAATTATGCAACATAAACATTTAATAGGGAAAGTTTTGAAACTGGAATTTCACACAGGTTTCTTCTTGAAGACAGCGCCTCAAGATCGGGTAATAAAGCGAGGGAATCGGGGGAACTGAAACTCCGGGAGAACAGCAGGGAAATCAAACGCGTGCACGGGATGCATATTTTATCATTTATCAGAATCAGATCATTTATATCATGAATGATATTGACGTTAAGTGTCATATCATTTATATCGTTTATGGTAGATTATCAGTGTATAAATAAATAAATATAAATAAGAAATGGAGGATAAAGATATTGACGCTGGGCACCCAGAGCTACGATAGTAGGCCTACATCATAGAGACAGGATGAAACTCTGTGTATACATGTATGTGTATAAACCACAGACTGTCTATGGCAGGGGACTCCAACCTTTTTTCCTCTTAGAGCAACTTTGACAAAATGAAAGTGGAGAGCTACTCATATTTTATATTATTAGTAACATTTATTCACATTGCTCAGCTCCACCCAATCCAGCTGAATAAGCTTCTCTTGTGTGAACATTTAGTTGATATCCAACATTTTGACATCAACAACATCTTAAATTCAGCAGCATGTGCATGTTTTTTTTCTGTATGCATTTCTTTACATTTTCAACGTGTCAAGCTCACACTATTAAATTCACAACAGATTAATGTCATATAAAAACAAAACAATGTTGTTACTTATTTTACTTGTCCTTATTTTCTGTCTGTCCACATATCACTGTATCACATCCCTTCCCTTCAAATTCCCTTCATCATCTGTAGTTCACATGCATTCAGTCATTTTAACAGTTAGTGAGATGACTGGCGCTGCATGGAGTCAACAAGAGAGGTGTGTGCTGGAGTGTATCCACTGAGGTTCACTCTTACGGAGTCATTTAAATGTCCATCTGTCAGTCTTGTTCTGAACTTAGATTTCATTACATTCAAGGCCGCCAGCTGGGCCGTATCGCTGGAGTCAACCGACTCATCACACTGGATGGAAAACCATCTGCACCTGTCCATGTCCCGTTGTAGCTGCTCCACAGCCTCCGCAGACGCCCTCCTTGCCACAGTATTAGCACCAAGTTGTACATCGGCAATAGCAGACATCATTTCTGTCGTACTTTTATAGTCCTTGAATAGCGTTTCAGCCACCGCAGTCATCGCCTCTTTAACAACGCCGCCATCAGTGAAGGGCTTTTTGTGCTTCGTTAGAATTCGCGCCACTTTAATTGAAGCCTCTGTTGCTGCGTTGGCCTTCTTCTTCGTTGGTTTGGTAAACAGAGACTGTCGTCTTTTAAGCGTTGTTTTCAGCTCCTTTACCTTCTCCGTTCGTAGACTGCTACCAACCAGAAAGTCCCGTGAAACGTTGCCGTGGACTTTGATGAAGTGGCGCTCGATTTTACATCTTCTACCGACTGACACGCTCACACCGCAAATGAGACATGAAAATAGTATGTATTTTGCCTTTTCTTGGCCTGGCTACTTTCCGCGGTCATTTTCCAATCTGGTGTGTGCTTGCTAGCCTGCTAACATCTCCTAATGTCACGGTATCACTGATGTAACCAAACTTGGCAGCAGCAGTAACTCGTTTAATTGACAAATTGGCAAATAATCAGTTTGTGTCAGAAGGGGGGGGGATGTCTGTGAATTGGATTGGATAGAAATTTAGGTTTACCAAGTGACATTGTCTTATCAAATTTGTTTACATATTTTTTTAACCTTTAGCGAGCGACTCAGAAACGGGTAGCGAGCTACTGGTCGCTCGCGAGCGACGCGTTGGAGACCCCCTGTCTCTGGTAGAAACAACAACGTCGCTGCCGTATTTATGCCCAGATGACTTTATGTTGAGTGTTGATGGAGCAGCTGCATAGTCTGGCACTGATCCATCCCAACTCCGTTCAGAAAACAAACAATTTAAAAGTTGTTGACTTGTCGTCTTGCAGACAGTCCTGACAAAGCATGAATTCAGACTTTTTACAAATCGGCATTAATATGTACATATTTCGGCATATATTTGATCTGTTTATTGTTATTAAATCGCAGCACAATCTGTTTATTTTGGGTTCATACTGCTGTAGCGACGTGTGGCTTGCTAGATACAGTCAGTCCAATTTCTCTGTATGTGAATACAGCTCGCCACCAGGTGAAGTTATGAACCCAGACACAGCGGCGTTTGGTTTTCCAACATATCTCCATATTCCACAACATGTACAAAGCAGCAACAGTGGTTATTTCTTCCATGGTTGATGGCAGAAATGGCGGAGAGAATAGTTGTTGGTATCTATGAAGACAAGCTCCTTCTCCTCTCTGGTGCGTCCAGCACGATTGAACACAAATGATACCGGCGGTCCAACTTGCGCGAGTGAAGTGACGCGAAAATGTTCTTCGTTCTTGGTCTGAACACAGCATAACAAAGGCCTAACGTTACTGGTTTTCAAGGCACATTAAAGGTCTGCTAAACTCGGTCAGACTTTCACTCTGTAGTTCATTTTACTCTTGTTTTGATTTTAAATTAGCTTAAGGCCCAAACGTTTAATTTTTCATCATGTTTCAACAAACATTTGAATGTACAACAAAGAGTGATATCGCTACTTTGGCATCAACAGTTTCCACAACCACATTCTCTAATGATAAATATTACAAGTTAACATTACACAGTGGCTTTGGGCAAATAATTCAAGCATTTCTGTGAATCTCCTGACTCAACTGCTACAGTGATGCTTCCTGCCCGTTTCCTGACTGTGAAGGTGTATAAGTCCTGGATGAAGGGCAGGCAGTCCTGCAGTCCTGACTGTCCGTTGTCGTCTGTTCCTGTCCTGTTTGGTGGCCGACCCAATCACACAGTGATGGATGTGCAGAGAACAGACTGGATTATTGCAGTGTAGAATTGTATCAGCAGCTCCTGAGGCAGGTTGAACTTCCTGAGCTGGCGTAGGAAGTACATCCCCTACTGGGCCTTTTTTCCTGATGGTGTCTATGTTGGCAGTCCACCTGAGGTCCTGGGAGATGGTGGATCCCAGATACCTGAGGACTTCCACAGCAGACACAGAGTTGATGATGGGGAGCAGTGTAGGGGGCTCCTCCTGAAGTCCACAATCATCTCTACAGTTTTAAGAGCGTTCTGCTCCAGGTTCTTCTGACCACACCAGAGGGCCAGCTGGTCAACCTCCCGTTTGACTCGTCACCGTCCCGGATGAGGACGATGACCGTTGTGTCATCTGCAAATTTCAGGAGTTTAACAGACGGGTCTCCTGAGGTGCAGTCATTGGTGTTAGAGGGAGAAGAGCAGTGGGGAGAGCACACATCCCTGGGGGACGCCAGTGCTCATGGTCCGGGTGCTGGATGTGATTTTCCCCAGCCTCACCTGCTGCTGCCGGTCTGTCAGGAAGTGATCCACTGACAGGTGGAGGCTGGGACCGTGAGCTGGGTGAGTTTGGAGCAGAGGATGTCTGGGATGATGGTGTTGAACACCGAGCTGATGTCCACAAACAGGATCCTTGCATATGTACCTGCAGAGTCGAGGTGTTGCAGGATGTAGTGCAGTCCCATGTTGACTGCATCATCCTCTGACCTGTTTGCCCTGTAGGCAAACTGCAGGGGGTCCAGCAGGGATCCTGTGATGTCATGACCCCAAATGTCAAGGCAACGGGCCTGTAGTCATTTAGTCCTGTGATGGAGGGTTTCTTGGGGACCGGGATTTGATTGAGGAGCGTTTGAAGCAGGAGGGGACTTCGCACAGTTGAAGATCTGTGTGAAGATGGAGGCCAGGTGGTCAGCACAGACTTTCGGACAGGAGGGACACACGGCATCTGGACCTGGAGCCTTCCTGATCTTCTGAGTGCAGGTGGAGGGTCAGTGGGAAGGGGGGGGCAGGGGGTGTAGGTGGTTGTTCGATGTCAGAGCGGGTTAGCGGTGTGAAAGTGGGCTTATCAAACCTAAGGTAAAACACATTTAGGTTGTCAGCCAGTTGACTGGTCTCCACAGTGTGGGGGGGGAAAGGTCTCCTGTAGTTAGTGATATCCTGCAGGCCTCTCTACACTGACGCAGGGTCGTTGGCTGAAAACTTGTCTTTCAGATTTTCAGAGTAGCTCCTCTTTGCTACCCTGATCTCACTGTAAACCCACACAACACGGTCTATATGTTGAGAAGTTGGGAGCATGTGTCAAAGACACAGTGTGATACTGTATGTGGCTGCTGATAACTTGGCTGCTCATTCACTTGCAGGATTCTTTGAAAGCTTTAGCCGACAGGTAATGCAAGTTCTGCATGGCGACGAGGAGCGAGATCCAAGACAAGGAGGTAGGTTCAGGCACGTTTGAACCCTGAACTGAAGACTCTCACAACCGTCAGGTGCAGGAGGTACAGCAGGATCCCACTTTGGCTCAACAGTATGGTGTGAAAGGAGGATGTGTAGATCTTTTCCATATGCGTTTAATGACAAAATTGACCAGCCTCAGCCTATCGCCCGTGACTTCTTTGCCAAAGGGACCATAGGTGGAAATGGCCATGAGAACTGGGCTCTCATCAGACTCCTCCCACTTCTCATTGGCCATAAAGTACTTGAAGGAGACAATGCATGGAACCTTCTGATTTTCCTCAAAGACATTGTTGAGTTTGCTGTAGCAACAAGGCACACTGAAGAGTCAATACATTTCCTTGACTGCAAAGTGTCAGAACACAGAGAACTTTTGCAAACTACATCCCCTGATTTTAGATTATGTCCAAAGCACCACTTCATTGAGGATTATCCTCAGCTGATTAAGGCATTCAGTCCACTTTCAGATGTCTGGACAACGCGTTTTGAGGGAAAGCACAAATTTTTTGAACGGGAAGTTCATTTTTCAAGCCTTCAGTTGAAATGGACGGGGTTACTACAGCATTGATCACATCTTACCCTGAGAATGTCCAACAAGTTTTCCACCAGAGTCCCTCAGCTTGCAACCGTTCTTGTTGCATCATCAGTCTTTGTTGATGGAATCAGATATTGTGCTGATATGATCCTCTCCGTTGGTTCATGCTCAGGTCTCCCTGCATTTAAGCAGATCAAACAGGCAACTAACACAGAGATCCTGTTTGTCTGCAACACGATGACTGCATGGTACCATGAGCATTTCAGATCCTTCGAACTCTGTCACAGCACTAACCCCTCTCTGTGTGTGGTGCAACTAAAAGAGCTGAATGATGTTTTCCCTCTTCCTGCATACAGATTTAGAGACAATTCAATAGTGACACTCAGGCGTTATATTCTGTGTTAAAAAGCCACAAGTGTGCATGCTGCAATCAAATCAAGCAACATGGCTCCCGATGGAGTCTAAATATAGGCTTAAATGGTCACATTTTGCAGCTTTTTTGTTCATGGATTTGCTAAACTGTTTCTTGATTATGCACTGAATCTGTCACATAAACATATATGTATTGTAACTTTCCTCTCATACTTTTTCTTAAGAAAAAAATTGCAAAGAAATTAAGGCAACCAAGTTATTAATCCTATCAAGTGATGCCCTAGCAACGACTCAGTGACACTCTAGCAACCACCTAGCAATGGCTCAGCAACCAACTGTTAGTGATGACATGCCTATTTCTAATGAGCTAAATATTTTTTTTATTCCCAAGATGATGGCACACCAGAAGATCACCTTGGGGGTCATTCTCACAGGCGGATATAAGAAAGGTCTACCTGAATATGTGGCCTGCTATAGTGGAGGATTTGATAAGCAAGCTTAAAGAATCACTGGGACTTCTTTACGACTGCAGTCTCCAATACAAAGATCCTGAATTCAACTATGAACTATGCAATCTGACGGACAATGAAGATCTTCCAGAAAAACCAACAGTCAAAGTCATCACTGTACTTGAGCTGGAACCTGTTCCAACATCTGATGAAATCTTGAGTGACACACCCAGTACAGCAGATACAGAGATCCTCTCAACGTCATTTCAGGAGCGACAGAAACCGTGGCCAGAAAAATTTGATATCCCAAATTTTTCTGTTTTCTGCTGTGTCCTCGTGACGGCACGCTCCTGAAAGTATCAAAAGAGCTGAATCACGAGATCTTTGGAAGATTGTCAGAGAGCATGTATAGCTACACAGCGTACCCAAATAATGCTCAGTTCGAAAGTGTTGCAGCATCACTGATAAGCAAGCACACCTGTCTCCAGGAACGAGGCTGAACCAGCCGCTGCAGTGGTTGGAAAAGTAGTCTAAAATATAAAATGGCCCAATTACAGAACAAAGCGCAGAAGATCAGGATGCCTTGATGTTGCAATAAATGGAAGTAAACAGGGGGGGGGACTGAATATTTCAAATCTAAAAAGGACATTCAGGCGTGTTTTTCAGCACTGAGGGCAGTAGAGATGCAAACACAATACAGGTAGACTACAAAGGAAACAGCTTGAGCAGGAATCCCTTAGTGCTCCTATAAGTGTGATCAATTTTGATTTCTCACCTCACACTGGCGTCCCCAGACACAGCATTAGGACAGGATTGTGGATTGTGGGCAAGAACCTCAAGTAGGAATTCTATGAAAGCATCGATCGGCACAGTCTTATGGAGATATTTGGATCTAAGAGAGGGAACGTCGGGCAGCTGTTGACACAGCTTTCACAACAGACCACAGTCGGTTCATACTCATTATGCATTGTTTTCCACAGCTTATATAATGACAACATTTCACAGAAAGTGTGACTGTATTAGTCGTGCAATTAGGGATGTCACGATGCCAGAAATTTAGTAGTCGAGACCAAAAACAAAAGAAAATCCCATGTACTTCAACATCCACTCCTTTATTAGCTTTTGCATACTGGTTTTAATTAGAAAGTTAAACAGGTCATAATTCCCTCTCTATTATCTATTCTAATATCTATTTTATTACAAGATTACATTTGAACACATGTGCTCAAATGCAATGAGAAACTTGAATAAATCCAGTTGTTTGAAGGAGATGTTTTCACAGCAATATAAAATAGATAATAGAGAGAGAATTATGACCTGTTTAACTTCTCTAAGATAAGATAAGATAAGATAAGATAAGATATTCCTTTATTAGTCCCACAATGGGGAAATTTGCAGTTTACAGCAGCAAAGGGGATAGTACAGAAAACAAGACGCATCGGTAAAAACAAAAAGCAAGATACAACACAGTGCAAAAAGCAAAACAAAAGTGAAACAAATTTAAAAACAATTTAAATAGAAGAAAATATAAAAATATGAACAATATAAACAAGGGGAAATATTAAATATAGGAACAATATATACAGTATTGACAATAAACAGACAAAATGAAAATGATATTGCAGTGAGAATGAAATCCCACCTGAAAGTATTGCACAGTATGAATTGAAGTTGCACCTGAGTAGTATTGATATTGCACAGTTGGTGTACAGTATAGTGCAGTTATTGTCAGTTTTGTGTGTGTATGGTGTGTATGTGGTCTACTGGGAGCAGTGCTGGTTGTGGAGTCTGACAGCTGCAGGAAGGAAGGACCTGTGATAGCGCTCCTTCACACACTTCGGGTGGAGCAGCCTGTCGCTGAAGAAGCTCTCCAGTGGTGAGAAAGTGTCCGTCATGGGTAGGGAGTCATTCCCCATCATGGATGATAGCTTAGCCATCATCCTCCTCTCTCCCACCACCTCCACTGGGTCCAGGGGGGGGGGCATCCCAGGACAGAGCTGGCCTTCCTGATCACTTTATCGAGTCTCTTCCTGTCTGCAGTCGAGATGCTGCTGCCCCAGCAGACCACTCCATAAAAAATGGCTGATGCCACCACAGTGTCATAAAAGCAGCTTATAATGTAGACTTGAAACTAATGCCAAGAATTATTTTTAATCAAAGCAAATATTACAATAAAAATGCAATCATTTATATCCTAATCATTTGAATTGTGTGGTTTCATGCAAATAACCCCTATAGATGACAATAACAAAGTAAAAAGATATAACATTTAGAATTTCTGACGGTTTACACTGACTTTGGGACAGTTGAAATTATTTTTTCGGGACAGTTCCGTCCGGGGCGGTGGTGAAAAAAGTGCTGTCAATTATTTTTCTTAGAAAGAAAATCGGAATCAGCAACGCATCTCTTCTTTCTTATATACCGTTAATTTCTTGTCAGTCTAGCTATGTAACATGTGTTGTCATTTTACTCCCCAAAAGGCTACAGAGCCAACTGATATTCAAACACTGGTGCTCAGAGGGCTTCCTATTGTCCTTAGTGACAACCCCGCAGACTTCTACAGAGCAGGCTTTGTAAGTGACCTCTTACGTTCTCATAAAAGGACCAGGACCATGACTGTATTTTCACCATCATTTGATAGTTCACCCAATACAAAGAAGCTGGATAGGTGTTCTTTTGTGGAGCTCAAACTGTTAAAAATGTACACGAGGAAACCATGTCTAACAGGTGCTTTTAATTGTTTCACTCTTTGGGTGATTTGTGTGTTTGTGTAATCTACTCCAGCAGGCAAAACCAATTCACACCTTCCCTCATGTGTCTGACTCTCATGTGACTATAGGCTACATTGCTTAACATTATTGATGGCTATTAAATGAGAAATGTCATGATTGTGGTCTTATGTTTATATCGTTTATTAAGGACTCCGATGATGAGGACTCATTATGCCACATTGACATTGGGATCCTCCAGGTTGAGCCCGAAGGTGCATCTCAGTCCAGCCTCGTTGAAAGTCATCATTGAGGGAGAAGTCGTGATGGACGACATTAAAGACCTTACAAAAGCAATGTGCCTTCTGTTTGGACTTGCCTACGAACTGCATCTCAACTACCCCGAGTCTATGAAGCTCACATGCCAGTTCATCCAACAGGTACTTCACCCATTGGGTCACAGTGAACTAAAACCAAGGTTACAAACCATGTAAAGAAATGCTATGTTAAGTCTACTGTGAGAAGCCATGGCTGCTTTTTTTTTCCCACGGCGTGCCATGCAGCTGCAGTCAGGGGTTGAATATAGGTCAGCATATATGAGGTGGTCTCAAAGGAGGCCACGCACACACACTCAAAATCCGTAAGGTGCTGCCATATAAAAAATGTTTGAGCTCTGCCTCTTTAGTGTAACATTCTGGTGTGTGTCTATTGCTATGAGGATAATAGTTCTGTACGTGAACACTATATGTACAGCATGTATGCGTGTATATAATGTTTAGGTCTTAGATGCAGAGTCAGCTCAACCTCGGGTCTGCCAGCACGTGAGTGGCACATTTTAAAGCACAAACGCATACACAGACACTTGTGACTGCTCCTAAGCTGCTACCGGTGACATCAGCATTCTCGGCCCTCTGGTGCGATCCGTCTGCATCGCCATGATGACATATCACCATCCCACTTAGTCTACACCGAGGCAGGGAAGATCTTCACTACAACCTCGTGCCTCTGCATTCACCATGTTGTTATTGTCTCCTCTTTGACCCCAATAGTCCCTCGAAACCTTTGCAAGTTTGATAAATACAACACAAAAGCCTCACATGGTTTCATTCTCCTTGGTTAATGAAGATATTGGGAAATAACAGGTGCTTGTTATTTTGTATTATAAGAAGTGATTCAAGTTTAATGAGGGACAGGAATATCCAGCCACTTGTGTTCTACAGTACAGGATGTAGAAGTGTGTGCTCAGGACTGCATATTAGTGCTCACTGCATTTGCTTTATTACACAGCTTTGTTGAAAACTTGATTTCTTTATAGCAGACCGTTGCTATGTTTAATATACTAATATACTCTGGCGGACCATTTTTTTGTCAACTTATTGATTTCTTAAGCCAGTATCCGTGTAATAAGCGGGATAATGTACAGCGGGTCATTGTTGTGAAATAATAATTATGTCTACTGCGTGCAATTAAGGTTGTAAGTTAATACAACTTGACCTGTTTAGTTTCACCTTGTGTAAAAACTTAAATGGTTTAGGGCGACGGGTTTCAATGCAATTTTCTAGTAAAGTCAACTAATTCAGGATAAGAGTGCTGCAGGCTGAGCAGATTTTAGATTCGGCCTGTCAGTAGGGAGAAGATGAGCCTGACAGTGATCAGAGAGTCCCAAAGCTGCACGGGGAACAGAGCGATAGGCGTCTTTTAATGTAGTGTAGCAGTGTGTTATCGTCCCTGGTGGGACACTTATTATGCTGTCTGTATTTAGGTAGCTCATTGCTGAGGTTTGCTCTGTTAAAGGCCCCAAGAACGGATGATTTTTCTCCACGTTAGTAATCTGTTCTGCCAGGTGTTGTAACGCCTCACTAACACAGGCCTGAGGTGGGATGTAAACACCGACAAGAATGAACTCCCGCGGTGAATAAAATGGTTTGAAGTTTATGAGATGAGGACTGCATGTTTTCCTCAACACTGTGACATCTGTACACCAACCTTCATTTATGTTAAAGCAGATTCTGCCTCCTCCCGTTTTCCCCGAAAGCTTCGTTACGCAGTCCGCTCGGAGGAGTTGAAAGCCCGGCAGATGTAGTGAAGTGTCCGGGATGTTCTCAGCGAGCCAGGTTTGTAGTGAGGCAGCTTGTTCATCTTGTTGGCCAGAGAGCGGACGTTCACCAGATGTATCCCTGCTGTCGCAGTTTAATGAGCGTTCCTGCTCGTTTCCCCTGTCTGCGTCTCCTGGTAATCTAGAGAGCTGGTGCTCCTTCGATGACATTTAGCATTGTTGATATTACAGAGATATATTTCCTAACTGCATTCAGGAAAAATCCCATCTCATCTTAGGATAGGAATTTAGCTATTACAGAAGTGTCCTAATTTAGGGATTTCCTAAGTTAGCTATTTTGGCTTGTCCATCTCAAGTAGTTTACAGATACAGGCATGACAGGAGTGCCAATTAAGGAATCAAATTTACAGTTCTAGTTATGATTTCTTAAGTTAAGATAAGACAGGAGGTCTGAGATAGGATAGGACACAGCCATGAGTTTAGGAGTTGCCTCTGTAATAGGAAGCTGAAGATGAAGAATGAAGATGGGGATCAACATGAACACCGAAATATAATGATTGACTATGTAGGTTACTCAAACCGTATGATGACGCTTTGAATTTCCATGTAATGGGTATCAATTGCCAAGACAATTAATGAATTAATGAATTAATAAAAAGGTGGTCTTTCCTCTCCTCCACCATCACAATTAGTGCCTCCAACTCCTCGTAGCAAAAATACTGTATGTCCATCTCAAGTAGCCTACCGGTACGTTCTTATCAAAGATACAGGCGGTCGTGTGTACATTCTAGACACAGGCATGACAGAACGAGTGCCGATTGAAGAATCCAATTTACAGTTCTAGTTAGGATTTCTTAAATTAAAGGTATAATATGCAAGAATTTCCTAAAAAACAATGTATAGACTGATACAAATTAATCCCTCTCAATCATCACTGTGCCCCATAGCAGTGTGTGGTGGTGTCTGTTTCTATAGAGACCCTGCAGCCCTCTGCCTGGATTTTCTTCTTATTTTGCTTTACTCGGGATGTTTCTGGGCATCAGCAAACAGCCTTTCGGTCCACGGTCGCCAATAACAGCGTGCAGGGTGTGAAGCCTGTTCAGGTGGTCAAATACCATCACTTTGTCACGCCCCTCGGCTTCTGATACCGAGGCACTAGTCCATTAGCTCTGTCAGATACAGATGATAACAGGTTGTGTTATGTGCATGTGTTCCAGTGATCCCCCGGCTCCTCTGCCTCTCATCTGCCGTGCGCAAGTGCTGCTATGATCGGTGTGTGTCAGTAGTTTGACCGAGAGCAGCGCTGAGTCACACACAGACGTCGGCTGCATTCATTCAAAATCAGGCAACTCTGTTCCTTCCCGCAGGGTTGTGCGAAGTTAGTTGTGTGTTTTAGAACGTAACCGCCGGGAAACAATCAGGAAATAATGTTTTATTTCTCCGATTCACTATTTTGTTCTCATTAACGCCGCTCCCTCTCTTCATTCACTCTATAGCTCGCTCCACCATCGCTGCTCTCTCTCTCTCCCTCCCTCGCTCATTGAGCCGAGGAGGAGGGGCCAACTTTGATTGCTGTGGATTTACAAACACCAACCGACAATGGTTACACCTTTAAAACCCCTTTCACACCAATGACCAGGGTTGGACCAGGGTTATCTGGCCCTGGTTCAACCCTCCTTTTGTCAATTCAAACCAAGCCAGTCAACCCAGGTTAATCCCTGGTCAGGACAATTCAGATACGACATGGGTCACAACCCGGGAGCAATGCATACCAATTAGCTCAGGTGCTAGAAATGGGGGGGGGGGTTACGCCTCTGGAGGAGGCCCTGTTCAGACCTGGCATTAACATGCGTCCTGAGTGATCCGAACACAAGTGGACAGCTTTAAGTACGTCTTTTCACACCTGGCATTAGAATGTGTCTCCACATGTATCTTGAGTGATCACTTGTGATCCGATCTCACTTCCCCGCTCTATATGGAAATAAACACGTAGTAAACACATGGCTGATACAGCAGACATTGTGACATAATATTACAGGAATGTCAGTAGTAATATAAAAACAAAAAAAAACATCAAAATAAAAGGTTACCGCGCCGCCGGCACTGCTGCCTTTGCCAGACAACAGCGCGGGATGAGAGACAGCGGGCGGGTGTCAGCTCCGTGCAAAGCAGCAGAACAAAAACACCGACACATCTCCAACAGTATGATAATAATGCACTTTGCGTGCCTAGTCTGATAGTCTGTAGATTATGTAGCCTATAGATACGATATAATTTAATAAAATATAGACAGGATACAGTAGAGCACAGAAGCTGTTTCCATGCTGCGAGGCAGACAAGTGCTCGGAGTGCAGAGACCAGCGGATCCCAGCAGGACGTCAGTTGGGAAGGCGGTCCTTATTGTGGCCCAGGACACATTCACTACAGACTGCTCAAAGAATGTGACCATACGTGGCCAAGACCACCTCTGAATGTGGTCTGAAAGATCTGATCTCAATGCGTCTTGAGTGCGTTCACACCTGTACTGAGAGCTGTCCACTTGTGATCGGATCACTGAGGACGCATGTTAATACCAGGTCTGAACAGGGCCAGAGATAGGATATGATAGTGACATCATCAATGTGTGCAAAAACGTTAAATGTCACAGAATGATGCATGTTTTTGAGATACAGTGTAAATATAGTACACACAGTATCTTTAGCTTTATACATTTTTTAACTATGTTGTATGTATGGAGCTGTAATGTATGCAGACAACATACAGACAACATACAGATTTACAGTATCTATCAATCAACATGAACCTTTTTTCCTCTGTCTATCTACAGAACCCATTTATCATATATTAGACTACATTGTTTTATCTAATATGATAATACAGGCAACATTTACAAAAGGATTAGAAACTTCTGAAGACTGAAATGTATATTTCTCTCACTCCACTATCCCAGCAAAGATTTACTACATACAGTAGACCTACTAAAGTTTTTCAGCTGGACATGTGGCAACTGTTGGATAATGTAAGAGCTCGTCCAAATGTAATAAAATTAGTTTATATTTCATTTAGTTTGCTAATTGTTTGATAATGTTATGAGCTGGGACTGTGTTTGGTACTTTATAACAGATGGAACAGGCGACAGATGGATCTTTTTGCAGGTTTATTTGGAAAAATAAAAAAGTTTTAAAAAAAGTTAACGTTACAAATAGAAGATGTGCAAACACGCTTTAAAAACAGATGCACGTACCGCGAGGTGGTCGGCTTGTTATTAACACGGTGTGTTTTCATGTAACGTATCGGCGGATGTCTCTCTCATTCAGCAGCCTTCTTATGTTTGTATAGCGATACACGTCTCTCACTGTCACGTCATCTACCGCTTTTTTCTTCCTCACTGCGGATGGCCAGCAGCTCCTGCACCTCGAAGTCGACTCTGGTCTGGTCTGACCCACCTCTCGACCCCGTTCGCGATGCCGAGTCAGTCAACGTGGGTTGACCCTTTCAGACACACAATCCAGGTTGAGTCCTCGGTGTGAAAGGGGTATTAGATAAGATAGATAGGATAGGACACATCCATGAGTTTAGGAATTGCTTCTGTAATAGAAAGATAGGACAAGTATTTATTGTATGTACTATATTGAGGCCCCTGATGAGCAGGTGGTACCTTGCATAGCAGCCTCTGTCATCGGTGTATGAATGTGTGTGTGAATGGGTGGATGCTGACATGTAGTGAAAGCACTTTGAGTGGTCAGAAGACTAGAAAGGAACTATATAAATGCAAGTCCGGGCGCAATTTGTGAGGTCACACCCAATAGATGTCAGTAATCTACAGTAAGCCAAAAATGTAACCTATACCTACCAGACACCGTGTCCATGTGGGATCCACATAAGTTACTGAAGATAAATAAATGAACAATAAATAAATAAATGGCCCAACAGATATCCCCCTTGGGAAACCCCAATAGGACTCAAATCCCAGGTGGATCACTGGATGATACACTTGGCCCATTGGGTCCTGCTGAATGCATATTTTACATCTTCTCTTATGATTGACAATGTTTTACCACCTTGTCCTGCATAAGGCTTTATATACGTGGTTTAAGTCATTAATGTTAATTAATTTACTCTAACATAGAGGTGTGGGTGTGGCTTTAAAACAGATTTAACAAATTTAACCCTACTCATAAGTACAACGGAGTATTAGGGCCATGTTAAGGAAAAAAAAAAAATCTGAGATTTCGAGAATAAAGTCAGAATATTACGAGAATAAAGTCAGAAGTTTACGAGAAAAAAAGTTGTAATTACGAGAATAAAGTCATAAGTTTACGAGAAAAAAAGTTGTAATATTACGAGAATAAAGTCAGAAGTTTACGAGAAAAAAAGTGGTAGTATTTTGAGAATAAAGTCATAATATTATAAAGTAGTAATTTTACGTGTTATTTTAGAGGGGAAATAGAGCAGCGTGCCGCCTGAGTGAAAATGAGGAATGTGGAGCATCTGGTGAAGTTATACTTTAGTTTAGGTTCCACAAATAACGAAATACTTCATCTTTTAGCTCATCAGCACCACATTATCATCAGTATCAGGACCCTGACAAGATTGTTCAAGAAATTGCGTTTATTCTGAAGAAAGAACCACACGGACCTGATGGGGAAACTGACTCTTTTGTGGAGGAGGAAATTACTTTTTTTCTCGTAAAGTTATGACTCTATTCTCGTAATATTGCGACTTTTTTTCTCGTAAAGTTATGACTTTTTTCTCGTAATATTGCGACTTTTTTCTCGTAAAGTTATGACTTTATTGTCGTAATATTGCGACTTTTTTACTCGTAAAGTTATGACTTTATTCTCGTAATATTGTGACATTTTGTCTCGTGAAGTTATGACTTTATTCTCGTAAAATTGGAACTTTTTTCTCGTAAAGTTATGACTTTATTCTCGTAAATTACGACTTTTTTTCTCGTAAAGTTATGACTTTATTCTCGTTAGATTGCAACTTTTTTTCTCGTAAAGTTAGGACTTTATTCTCGTAAATTAGGACATTTTTTCTCGTAAAGTTATGACTTTATTCTCGTAATATTACGACTTTTTTCTCGTAAAGTTACGACTTTATTCTTGTAATATTGCGACTTTTTTTCTCGTAAAGTTATGACTTTATTCTTGTTATATTGCGACTTTTTTTTTTTTTCCCCCTCAATGTGATCCTATTATACTCCTTCTTACATAAGAAACACAATAAAGGTGAATGATGTAAATCAGGACAGAAAGAAAACATTTGGACCCTCTGATGTTATTGTATCTTTACATCCAGTTTCCACATAGTCTTCTTTAATATTCATTAATAAAGTTTGTCCTTTAAACAATGTGGACTCAGTGCTCTGTGGCTGGAGGAGGGCACAGCATCCCTACCGGCTGTCTGCAGAGCTGCTGCAGGCTGAGCACCGGCAGGATTCCTGGCCAGGACAGCCGTGAATGTGGTGGGAGGGGCGGACAGAGCAGCAGTCTGGGGTCCAACATCCTCTCTGCGAAGGCTCGAGGCTCACTCACTGCCCCCCCCCCCCCCACCTCCTACTTCAAAAAACCTTCAGATCCCAAATCTCCTCCATGTGCGTCTTAACGCCCTTTCCCTAGAACAGGAAGCGGCGAGGCGACGTGAACCTGAAGGGGACATCGAGTCAGCAGCGTGGACGCTGGTTTTTCTGCAGAAGTTTTTTTTTTTTTTTCTGATTCGGCCCGGTGTTCACAGTGAAGCAGGAAGATTGCTTGGTGTAGCTGCATCGGTGAGAAGGCTCGAGGGGAGGTGAAACTGCGGGAGATGATGAGTGAGAAAGAGACGGCTGCAGAGAAGATCATAACAGGTAAAGGAGCTGCTGCAGCTCAGCACCGGGGTCTGCTTTACGGTGGGAATGGAGATGTATGTGTTGTGCAGGGAGGCTGTCGGAGCCTCGGCTGTGTGAGCCTCGGCTCTGCAAGGACAAGCCGCAGCAGGACCTCGCCTACTGGCCCGCACAGAGCTGCACCGAGCTGCACCCTCCTATAAAAACATGGCGATATTAACAAGTTTATTTCTCTGGCTGGTGTTTTTTTGTCTGCCTGAGCTCGGTGCGTGTTTCAGGTCGTGCACAGTTGACCGGAGAACAGATGCAGAGATCAGCTCGCTCCTCCATAACGGTGCAGAGTTTGGTCACGTGACCCTACGTCCCACCGGAGTTGTGACTCAATGCAGCAAAAAAAGTCTGCACCATGTCCTCAGGTAGCGCAGCGTCCAGCACCGCCCCAGACCCAGACCCGGACCCAGATACAGACCCAGATCCAGACCCAGACCCAGATCCGGACCCAGACCCAGACCGGGGTGTGTGTTCTGGGTAACAGGACGCAATGCACCGAGAGACACGGTTCTATTAGGTGGGATGTTTTTATCTGCTAGATGAACAGATGGAAGAGAAGTCTCTTCTGCTATAGGTCGGTACATACCGTACTGTAATGACGAGACATTTTTCTTTTTTTAGACAGGATATTCTGACTAGTCAGAATTCCAGTTTCAGATATCTACAGTTAATTCTGACTAGTCAGAATTCCAGTTCAAGATATCTTTAATTCCCCTCAATCGTAGATATCTACATTGTCCTTTTTAGATATCCAAAATTAAAGGGGACATATCATGCTCATTTTCAGGTTCATACCTGTATTTGGGGTTTCTAATAGAACATGTCTACATGCTTTAATGTTAAAAAACAACACATTATTTTTCTCATCCTGTCTGTCTGAATATACCTGTATTCACCTTCTGTCAGAAACACTCTGTTTTAGCGCATTTCAACGGAATGGCGTTGCTATGAAACAGCTTGGGTCCGTGTTCACTTCCTGTCAGCTGATGTCATTATAATGTTTATGTTTAAAACTGTGAAATTGTCTAAATATTTTGATTTGTGACATCACAAATGTCCTGACGGCTTGTCTCAAACGCTCAGTTTCTGAATGCGGGCTGTGTGTATTTCTCTGTGGATTCGGCGCTTTGATACTTTCACAGTATTTATATCTCACTTAAACCTGTTTTATAATATAAAAGACATGAACATCTCACTTTTTACAATATGGGACCTTTAAATATGACTAGTCAGAATGAGGTTGTAGATATCTCTAACTGGAGTTAGGGATAGTCAGGATGTAATTACAGATATCTAGAATTAGAGTTTTCAGGTGAAATGACGTTGCAGATATCTGTAATTACGTCAGAAGGGGGGGGGGGGATGGGACGGGAGATGGAAGCTATTCAAACATACTATGGCGCTGCACTGCAGCCGTGTGGGTTTATAAAGTGTGTCTGGGGACAATAAATCTACAATACGCTCTAAATTTCTAACACAACTCTCTAGTGAACAAAGCTCTCGTTGGCAACAGATTCCTTGATGATGAGCTCTTTTTCTATTTCATGGTATTTTCTAACTATCTGATCCACAGCGGTCCCCGACCACTCGTCTCACAGCCGGCTGCACATAGAGACCGATGTTATGTGTCCAGCTCGGAGGACTAAAGGCTCGTTGTGATTAAAATGAGGTTGTAGCTCGTTGTCTACCTCACTACGGTTAGAAAGAGCCCTCGTTGGTGTTTTAACAACTTATGAGTTATTGATCCGGGAAGTTTGAATCTGTGAATATCTTTCACACTTTACCGAACTATCCGAGTTAGCAAAAGCTTCTGCTGACACTGTTCAGATGCTTTGTTGCGTCGATATCCAATCGGAAGCCTTGATGAGCAACGTCATGACAACAACTCGGACTAGTCATAATGAGGTTTGAGATATCTGTAACTGTTATTTAGGATAGTCAGAACTGAATTGCAGAGATCTCTAACCGTCCTTTTGACTGGTCTTAATGACGTGATAGATATCTGGAATAACAATTCTGACTAGTCACAACGTAATTGTGGATATCTGTAATGTTAATTCCGGATAGTCAAGTCTGGCTATTAAATGTTAAAACAGCTTGCCATAGTATGTAAGATCCTTTGCAAATACCGTACCGTGCAATTCGGCGTAGACTCGATACACCAAGCAGCGTTAATGTTAATTCAAATTTGAGGTTTCTCCATGATTTCACATCATGATCCGCTGTGGAGGGCGACAGTGGGCAGTGTGCTCCATTCAAACAAAGCATGACATTTAAAATAGTACTGGGGGGATTCACTTGTACGTGTGCTTATAATTTCAGTAGTTTAGTAATGTGACATCATACTGTTGGAGCTTTGGAGAACAAGCTTTAAATTTGGCAAAAAAATAAATGGAGTTTGGTTTGAGACTCTTTCCTCTCAAGAGGACATCGCTCCAGTGTTCTGTAGCCTGATGTAACCTCACCCTGATGGTGTCCTGCAGCGAGGAGAGCTTCACACCACACTTTGTGTAACTTCAGCTTGCTTGTGGCACCCTATAGTAAATTCTGAAGATAATTGTATGATGCTCAGTGACTTTACACCTTCTTAAGATGCGTTTTCTTTGAGTGATTGGGATTATTCTCATGGGGCTTGAATGCAGCATCACTCTGCTGATCCCCTCTGTGGCCCATCTCCCCCGCACTGAAACCAAACTGCATTAACTCGCAGCAGGATGTTGCACAATCGTGATAAATGACAAAACTCACACGTCACATGCTATGGGGGGGGGGAGACAGAGCTTGATCACATCCGGCTTTACATCTCTATGGCCAGTATGGCTTTAGTTTATTATTTACTTGGGCAGTCAGCAACTTAATTTGTGTTTGTCTTGTATTTTCACAGCAGCACTCGGAGGATAAAGGAGTCCTTGTGTTCATGATTTGTTCATATTGATACGCTGGTTTAACCCTCTGTGGGCCATGTCAGACGAGCATGAAAAGGGTCAAATAAATTAGGATTTTTTTGGTGTTTATAGGTGATAGTAGATCAAAGTTCCAGTACTTTCAGGGGTTGCAGGCAGACGAGGCACGACTACAACAAACCACCATTTTCCTCCTGCATCAGTGTAGATCACATTCATCACATTAGTTCACATAATAGAAAAAAGGGCAGTAAGTGGACCTCGAGTGCTCACTGCTATTGGAGCCTAATAGATTTATGACATAATGACATGTGTTGGAACAGACTGCAGAGTGATGGAGATGTCAATCAAGGCATTATGTGTACGCCCACACAGTCCTGAGTGAGGTCACCTGTAGGTGTGCAGGGGGGGGGCTTTAACTCTTCTGTTTCTCCTCCTTCTCCACGATGGGTCTTATTATTGAGGGATACATAAACTCAACACGTTCTGCAGTAGTCTCTTGATAGAAATGATGCTCGTGATTTCAGCTGAATAAAATGTTGCGGGCCATACATTTCAATATCACGTACATGTAGTTTGTATTTGATGCCAAGGACAGTTGCTGAGTGCTTGTTGCCATAGTAACACAACTTCCACACCTTCCTTTTATGTTGTTAAATGAAGCTGACAGAAAAGTAAGAGAATGTTTGATCACGTATATGACTCGTGCAAAGAGATGTAACATTATAGATGTTTGTTTTATGACCAGGTCAGAGTTACATGTGACTGCTGAGTCACGTCCTTGTCTTTCTACTAACTGCAGTGAAAGTAGAGTCAAATTACAACTATCTGCTTTTTAGACAACTGTCCACAATGTCCAGTGACATTTGGCAAACATTTTGCTTTAGATAATAGCAATCCAAGTCAGGGATAGCTCCTTATTTCATTAGTTTCCAAAGTTTGTCTCATTTCACCACTGGCCTCAGTACAGTGTAAAGGTCCTGACACACCGCGGTAGGCCGTCGGACAGTTTGGGGCCGTCGTTGAGCGTCTGTCTGCCTAGTTTTTGCGGTGTGTGCTGCACCGTCAGCTCTAGTCTGCCCGCGTCAGAGTTTTTTTCGGCCGATTCAGCATGTTGAATCGGCGGCGCAGCCCGTCGTTGAGAGAAATCACTCTGATTGGCTGTTCAGCTTAAACGAATCAGTGCACCAGAAGAGAAACGGACGTGAGGAAAGCAAGCCAACGAGTAAAGTCAAGAGGACACACACAGAAGACTCTTCTCATTCTTCATCTTCATCTCATCTGAGCATGACATGAACATCTGGAATGAAGCTAAGTGGCGAGTGAGAGAGGTGCGAAAATGGTCGGTAAAACGCCGCTTTGTTTCATGTACGTATCATAACAACAGCTTGTATATCCTCCGTCCTCGCTCTTCCTGTTTCCCTTTTTGAATGATGAATACAGACTACCGCCACCTGCTGGTGTGGAGAGTTATTTCCTCTCCCGCAGAACGTACGTGGTAGTTGGCAGTCAGCTGTAGTCTTCGCGGTGTGTTCGAGTGCAACTTTTTGGCCGAGACAAAGGCGACGTGAGGCGACTCAAAGATGGACCTTCGTTGCCCCTGGTTCTGTGATGTCGGCTTGGTGTGTCTGGACCTTAAGGTGTGGCTCTTAGCTGAGAAAGCAGTTTCCCTTTAGTCACCAGTCCTTCTCAGGTTATTGATAGATTTTCTGATCCCACAGGGAGGAAACACGGTAAATTGACATCGACTGGAACACCACTCAACTGATTACCCAGACCATAAAGAACATTTCTTAAAGTGAGCTAATATTTGGCTAATCAAGTGTTTGGTTGCGTGTGCTGGTTCAATGTCTCACACACACCCAAACACAACACTACTGAGACTACAGTGCAGACTGGATACTTCAGTTCAAAATCAAGGATGATGTCAGCATCAGGCCGAACAGGAACACTCACTACAAGAGGAACAAAAGGAGATGTCAGAGAGAAAAAGACAGCAGGATGTGAAGGAGGTTATAGGAAAACTCAAATGTTCCTATTTTTTAAAGGGGGACAGTTCTGGACATCCTTGCTGAACATTGGTCCAACGTAGGGCTGGGCTGGCTTATAAATAATGTATCAATATATTTAAGCTATGCCTCGATATGTGATATATATCTCCATATTTTCTCTAAAATAGCACAACGCTTCGATGCGTATGCTCATACCAGTGTGATCATTCTAGTAAACAAATCTGAATTTAGATTCAACACAGCTCGTATAGACATTTTAGAGGGCTCTAAGTTTGAAATTCCCCATCAGAATATCCTGATATTGTCTGAGTGACACTCTGAGTTGGTCTGCTATTATTCTGAAGGGGAAATATCTGTGGAAACAGGAAGTTGACACTCAGAGGTGGTGTACTGTCATTTTGAAGTCTTTATTATTAAGTTTGACTGATTATTCACACAAATGAAATTCAAATTTCCCCTGAAATACAATTATTTATGTATTTTTATTTATTTATTATTGACTAACTGACTGACTTAACGAATGATTGTGAAACTGCCTCATGTTCACCGGAAGATCACGTTTATTTTGAAGCCAGTTCTTACACGCTCTTACCGTAATGCCTAGTATATACGTGTACCGCAAAACAACGTTGGGGCTAGATTGACCATCTTTGCTGAAGTGGAGGCTGGCATCTTCTGTACACAACACGTGGAAACTCGCTTTGGCGCTTCACTTCTTCTGCTCTCTCCAGACTCCTTCCCTGTTGCTTCTCTCCCACTCACCCTCTTCTTTTTGTGTCAGTAGGAGAGAAGATTTTAAGTTGGTTATCTCCTAACCACTTCATGTTTATGTTCCCACTCAAAATGGTGGTGCATTAAAATGCGCGTTGCTCCAGGCACCGGCGAGAAGATGAAATATGGACCAGGAAGGCTGGTTTGAGTTACATGGATCCATGAGGTTGGAGGCTTAAAGCCCCCCCTCCAGCCAGTTTTACTGACTGTTCATCAGACCACAAATGAGACAAGAATTATCTCAACACACCGACTCTCTCTCTCTCTCTCTCTCTCTCTCTCTCTCTCTCTCTCTCTCTCTCTCTCTCTCTCTCTCTCTCTCTCTCTCTCTCTCTCTCTCTCTCTCTCTCTCTCTCTCTCTCTCTCTCTCTCTCTCTCGCTCTCTTCTTCACCGTCTCCTCCTGGCGAGGCGGCCGTCTGGCTGCTGCTGCACTGAGGAGCCGCACCGCCGCACGCCGGCCACAGCGCACCGGAGGACGGATAGACATGTTGCCGAGGTCCGGCGTTTGAAATGCAGTTTCGGCACGTTTTGGAGGTGCGCCGTCCACCAGTCCACCGCTGCTCTTGCCTCAGCTCCAGCACCGACACAACACCGGGCTGCACTGAGATTCCTTTATTTCTCTAACGGGACATTTCTCTTCTTTTCTCTTGAGCTGAAAGTTGTGCTCCCCGTCGTCAGGACCTGTTAGAGACCCGCAAACCTCCAAGACAGCATCGGCTGCTTTCCGTTAATTTATCTCCAGCAGGAGGAGACGTTAAGGAAGAGAGCGAGTGAGAGAGAGACAGTCAGTGTGTTGTGTTAATTCAGGCGGTGGGATTTCGTGTAGATTAATCCACTGCGTGGGCTGCACCCGTTCTCGGCACACACAAATGCCATGGTGAAAATAAACACACTAAACTAAGGTGGAGGAAACTAAAAAAATAAAACGAAACCCTCAGTTAGCTAATGCAACAAGCTGGGCTAACTAGCTAAACCTAACTTGCTAACTAACTAGAAAGACAAACTGACAGACAGATAAACAGATTCATCAGTTTGCTGCTCAGACTCAAACGAGCATGAGTGCGCCTGAAGCGTGGAGGATGACCTTTGACCTGCAGCTTCTACGATAGTCCTACGTCATATTCCCGTTTTACCAACAACCTTCTTTTTTTTTTTTAACTTTGAGCACAAAATTAAGTTATTTGTCAAAAAAAAAGTCAACTTAGTCAGAAAATGACTCAAATAAATATGAAATATCACAGAAAACCTAAAATACACTGGAGGGGGGGGGGGGCTTTAAGTTTAGCACTGCATAGAGCTTTATAATACTCTGAGACAGCTCTAGATAGTTACCATGGTGACAATCATTTTATTCTGTGTGTTAATGCTTGTCAGGAAACCAGTACGTCGTTCAGATTATAAGAAGTCCACCGGTAACGTGTGCTTGATTGTCCAACACAGAGTGTTGCAGGACAAAGTTGCTTTAAGTTTGGTCCAGCTTCACCTTCTTTACCTGATGATCCTGAGTTGTTTTTTGTTGTGGGTCCCCCACATGTCAAAATTATGATATCGCAGAAGAAACACTGAATCTTTGTCTCTATCAGATTAGAGCTGTCAGAGGATTTGGAGCAAAACTCAACTGAAAATGATTCTTCCTCTCTTCCTCTCAGAGAAAGTTGCTGAATAGTTCCATTGAGATCACCTGCATTGTGACGTGGACTGAGTTCTGTACATACATGCAGTCTGTCGCGTGAGCTGTTGGTTTCATAGGAACAGAATCAGATAACAGTGATGCACCGATGTAATGCTCACAATAACAGTGTTCGTGCCACTTGTATCAGTCAAACTCTGACTTCCTCAGGTGGAAATATCTGGATTACTCTGCTGCTGCTGCTAACAGAGTTGTAGCTCTCAGGCTGAATGCGTGGGATAGAAAAGCAGAAGGTACTTCATTTAAATGAAGTGGCTTCTGCATGTTGTTGACATGTGTGTGTGAATTGTGTGGGGGGAAGGGGGGGGAAGGGGAGGGTGTCAGATGGGTTGGGTTGGTGGGTGGTGGGTGCTGAGGGTGTTGGGTTGATTTAACAACCTGTTCCATTCACTTCTCCCAGATCAGCTCAAACCACTTTCACTCACACATCCTGTGTGTGGCAGCTGAACAGTATTCACACAGGTTGGTCCTGGCTCTGTGCTTATTGGATATGAAGTGAAACAGTGTTTAATGTGGACTTTAAGGTCCTGTTCAGACCTGCTATTAACATGGTCCTCAGTGATCCGATCCCAAGTGGACAGCTCTAAGTACAGGTGTGAACACACTCAAGACACATTGAGATTAGGGGTGTTAATAATAAACCGTTTAAACGTTATTTACACCGAATTTTTACAGATTAATGCTATTCTCTATGAAGATACTGGTATCATATGAAACTAGAAAACCTAATGAATCTATTGGTACCAACCATGTCATACTAGGTTGTTGTGAAGGAGGCTAAATAAAGCTCCAAACATACACTGAATTTTGGCGAGGAAAAACTGTCATGGCCATTTTCAAAGGGGTCCCTTGACCTCTGACCTCAAGATATGTGAATGAAAATGGGTTCTATGGGTACCCACGAGTCTCCCCTTTACAGACATGCCCACTTTATGATAATCACATGCAGTTTGGGTCAAGTCATAGTCAAGTCAGCACACTGACACACTGACAGCTGTTGTTGTCTGTTAGGCTGCAGTTTGCCATGTTATGATTTGAGCATATTGTTTTATGCTAAATGCAGTACCTGTGAGGGTTTCTGGATAATATCTGTCATTGTTTGGTGTTGTTAATTGATTTTTTATTAATAAATATATACATACATTTGCATAAAGCAGCATATTTGTCCACTCCCATGTTGATAAGAGGATTAAATATAAATCTCCCTTTAAGGTACATTTTGAGCGGATAAAAAAATGTGTGATTAATTTGTGATTAATCGCGATTAAATATTTTAATTGATTGACAGCCCTACTAATCTTGTAAAATGTAGCTTTTGGCGAAAAACTTGAATCCAGTTGTTTGAATATGTTTTCACAGCAATATGAAACAGAGAGAGGGAAACATGACCTGTTTAACTTCCCAACACTACTATAGCTCTAAGCAGCTTAGAATACATAATTAAAACTACTAATGCCAAGAGTTGTTTTTAATCAAAGCAAAAAACTTAACTTAAAAGTACAATAATTTTATTTACTAATCGTTTGAATTGTGTGTTGTTTTATGCAAATAACCACTATAGATGACAATAAGAAGGTAAAAGGATAACATTTTTGATGGTTTACACTGATTTCGGGACTGTTGAAATTCTTTTTTGGGACGGTTATGAAGAAAGTTAGTCTGGAGCCTTGTTCACCAGCTGCTATAACAAAACAACAAAATGGCCAGTTGGTTTGTTATAATTAGGGCTGTGTGTTTTCAATAATATGGCGAGACGATACATCATGATACAGAGGTTACGATTCAATATATATATATATATATATATATATATATATATATATATATATATATATATATATATATATATTGTAAAAAAGGCGATATATTGAGATTTTTTTTAACTAATTTTAGGAAAACTGTCATAGTATAAAGAACACATCACCATTTACGATGCTATTTTTCACTGATATTTTTCTATGATATATTGGTATATTTCTTGATTACATTTTTCTGATATCTTAGCATATATTTTTCTACATATCTTTCTTGATATCTTAACACATTTTTCGACATATATTTCCTATGATATCTTTATACATTTTTCTATGATTTTCTTTTCTATAGCATTTTCACTGTACACTGGAAAAAGCGTTTACTGCCTTATAGGGTCATATAGCTCTTAATTATACTTTACATATCAGGAGGTTATATTGTACAGTTTGTAAGCATAGATTTATTTTATTTATGTCTTCCCTCAATAGAGGCTATAGAAAATGTATATCAATTATGTGTTATTGATGAGTGTGTCACCATTCTATTTTTATGGAGTGGCTTTTGCAATGTTGGCTCTCAAGATATATATATATATATTTCTTTCATTGTATTGCTGGTTGTTTCTGACTGTTTTGGCCTCTGTTGTTGTGAGAGGATTTGTCCTGGCGGTGCATCCACAGATGATTCCTATCATGTAATCATGTAGTCTCTTTCCTGACTGGTGTCTGTGCCTCACCTGAAATATTTAAAACTGGCATTACGTCTCGAGTGATCACGCTGATGACGGCTTATAGCTGAAAAAAAGCCTCTTTATCTGTGAGTGATTTGTTTCTTCTGACCTGGAGACGTGCTCGCTGCTATTTTCAATTTTTTATGTCAGGAAAAAGGTTTAATGAGCTATGAAAGGCTTTTGGTAATTTCTTGGAAATTTCAGCTTAACCTTACAAATACACATTTACATGAAATAAAATCACCACCTATGCTTCCATACAACAGACGATATGGCATGATGGTCTAATCATTGACCCCCCCCCCCCAGCTGACCAAAACAAACTGCAACAGGATCAGAATCTGGCTCAGAGTGTTGAGGGAAAATGGGGCCATTACAGCATTGTGTCATGTCTCAGACATGAGCCCATGTGGAGGAGGAGGTGGTGATCTGTGGAGGAGGAGGTGGTGTTACAGGATGGGGGAGGTGCTACTCACAGGCCATCAGATATAGGAGCTGGTAAAGAGGGAGGGAGGGAGGAAACAGCACTCATTTGGAAAAGGAAAACAACGTTTAGCAGCCTGTACTGTGACACATTTCTCAAATTCTCTCAGCAGACATGGTGGACTAGTCCTGGTGTTTGCTTTGTCGTAAAGAAACTACGTTGTGCATTCCCTTATACAACCTATATACTGTATGTTTCTACACTTCTTATGCATTGATTTGTTGAATGTCTTTAGTTCCTAAAGCCCCAGTTTGTACATCAGTAATGTTACTGTGTGATTAAGGAAAAAAGTAGATCCACACACTGGATTATTACTCCCAAAAATGTTTTATTAGATTGAGAAAGGCAACATTAGGCTAATGGCCAACATGAGTAAGGTACTCGGGTTTCACTTTTAAAGGATCTTTATGATCTCACAGATGTCTCCTGTCTGCCCAGAATGGAGAAAAAAAAGATTTACAGGTGGCAAAAACAATAAAGCCGATATTTTCATAGACAGTGACAGAAGAAGAGCCCAGTGGAGTGTCACAGTCTGTGGAAAGGTTGGAGTTAAACAACATTTTATCATTACAGACAGTATATAATATATCTGTAGGATCACAAAATAACTTTGAAGATGTAAACCACTGCTGGATAACAGGTAAAAAATGTTTTGATCGTCCCCTAATGCTGAGGTCACAAATGCCATTGTTTTACCAGTATCAAGTGTAGTTTGTGCGGCGGATTAAATTATCAACGGCCAAAATGTCCATTGGGAAATACGACAAATAAATAAATAAATTATTCAATTAATAGCATATATTAAATAGCCTAAATATTGTAAGATATGTTGCCAAGACAACTTAAACATAAACTTATACAAAAGCTTGTTTTTGCCTCTGCTGCCATTCTAATACGTTTTGTTAAATTCAGCGAATGTCTCCTCCTTTATTTTGAAATTCCCATGGCACGTTTGTTTCACCATTTCCATCTCTCCTCCTGCCGATTTCAACACGGATGTGTTGTTCACAATGTAGGGATCAGGGAAAAAACCCTGGAGGCGTCAATAGTGAGTTCACTGCATCCTCTCGGATTTTAGACACCGCCGGACAATACCGTCAGGTTTTCATGACGTCCTTATTTCCCAATCAAATGAATCTATTGTGACTAATAATGGACTATACATGTTGTATCCTGATAAACATCACATAGGGCAAAGTGTTGCTACATCTGGACAGATCACCAGTCTATCTCAGAGCTAGAGGCTGATCCATAAATTGATATTATTGGCCAATATTAGCTTCTCACAGAAATATTGGTATCAGCATATATGTCAGGCAAATAAGTAACAAGAAATGCCCAAGATTTGTTTGTGGTAGTTTAGAAACAGTTTGGCTGATGCATAGTTTGTTCACCAGAGAGCATTTATGAGTTTATTGTCACACTGTAAATGTCCCGCTTATATTATACATTTCGGCCAACAGTTTTTTTCAAACAGATTTTCCCTCAAATATCGATATTGGTATCGGCGAATGGGTTGGGCTACTCCAAACACCTACAGCCAATTTAGTATATCCAATCCCTCTGACCATCATCATCTCTTTGGGCTATGGGATGAAATCCATGCACGAGGAAAATGTGCCGACTGTAAAGGCCCAGACATCAAAGAACTAGCGGTGATGAAGGCTAACCTTTGAGTCGCCTCACGTCCTCTTTGTCTCGGCCAAAAAGTTGCACTCGAACACACCGCAAAGACTACAGCCGACGGCCAGTTAGCACGTACGTTCAGCCGCTGATTCAACACGCTGAATCGGCCAAAAGGCCTCCGACACGGGCAGACTAGAGCCGACGGTGCGGGACACACCGCAAAAACTAGACAGACGCTCACCGATGGCCCCAAACTGTCCGACGGCCGACCTTCAGCTTGGTGTGTCAGAGCCTTAAGGAGCAAGAGAATCTATTTACATCGTTCAGCTTGTCTGCATCTCACAGATTCTGTAAATGCATCTCTAACTAATACACACACCAGTGTGAAGCAGACAGATTTAACCTTGAGAAACATCCTCCGTGTAGTTGGTTTCTGTTGATATACTGTTCACAGCACAGGGAAGAGCAGCATCCCCCCCGATGACTTATTAGTGAATATGACACAGAATTAAATGTATAATTTAGTTAATTGCAAGTCAGCTTAGACAGATATGTGTCCTTAAAATTGTGAAGCTGCACTGCTGAGCTGAGAATCTTTCCTCACTGTTGAATAATTCATAGGCTGTTTAAATATGCACACACACCAAGAAAAGCACGGCTGCAGAATGTGAAACGTGAAGGTGATGCAACGAGACACATCAAACACCAAAAATCAGTCACTCCGTGTGTGTGGTCAAAGATTACTACAGATAATGACGTGTTGATGTGGATGTCAGCACAATGGTGATCTATTTTTGTCTAGTTTGGGTTGAGAGAATTGTCTGCAGGGATCAGGGACTGTTTGAGCGGATCTTTTTGCTATTATCAGTTTTTCCATTTCAGACAGGCAGGAAGGAAAGCCATTGTTCAGCAGAGTTTTAAAGCATTTCCTCAGTGTGACCAAAAGGCTCTGCCCTGTCCAGGAACTCACTCTGTCTTTCTGTCATTCAACAGAGACGTTCATTGTTTTATATAAAGGTTTTATATAAAGGTCTTTGTTGTAATGAACAACACACCACGTGGGTGTTTTAAACATGATGTAAAGTGTGAAGCTAATTTGAAGGTAGTTGGTTTGAGGAAATGAATGGTTCAAAAGTCCAGTTGGCAGAAGGGCTGCAAACACTTGGGGTGGGAAAGAAAATCGATTCACCTACAGTATGTATCGCGATTTTTTTTTTTTATTAAGATATTGAAATCGATTGTGTTAATGCCAGAATCGATATATTTGCTTCAGTTGAGTCTATGTGGAGGTAGAAGGAAGTTTAATACTTTTATTGTTGTAGTCTGAGTAACGTGACGTCATATCCGTTCCGTGAATGTCAAACCAAAACAAACCGTAGCGAGCTGAAATGAGAAAGTATAAAACGTTGGAGGGTCGTCGTGGATACGACCTGCACCCTCACATGTTAAATCCAAAGTGATAAACACTACACATCCAATAAAGGATGGAAACACTTTAGGTTTCACACATTGACAGGAAAAGCAGAGCTAGACATCACGGCTAAAGCTGCATGCTAACTCTGTAACGGACAGGAAACGTTATCGTATCGCGGTAACGTGCGGTCGAGCCGGCCGTCACTCTCATCTCCGTGGTCAAATGGGCCGACGCTACAACTGTAGAGCACCCATATACTGACATTTATGTTAAATGCATTCAAACGGCCCCGATGGAGCTGACCATGGATGGATAAAGAGAACGGAGCTGACGGGAGAGCTAGAGACGGACTTGGAGAAGTTAGAGGAAGTAGACACGTCCGGTTTTCAAAATAAGGTGTTAACAAAGGGAACTATAGATATACAAAATACATATATGGAAATAAGATTGATTGGATTATATTCACCAGAAGTATAAACCATTACATGTCCCTTATAAATTAAAAATAAAATACCACTAATTTGTGAGGGAAATTATATAATATTTATTATAAATAATTCCTGACAATGACTGATGTATTTGACTTCAGGACATCTCTGACTACATACATGCTGAAAATCAAACATTTTTACTTAATTAATAAGTGTTCACGTCTTCGGACTACTCAAGACGGTTGCATGATTAATTTAGATATTTTCCAAAGTAAAAATCCCTAGAAGTGTATGATTCAACTTTTTCCCTTCATGGTCTAGTGTTAACAAAAATCGCAATGAATCGTAATATCGAATCGCAAAACTTAAAAATCGCAATACATATCGAATCAGCACCCAAATATAGTGATAGTATCGAATCAGGAGAGAGGTGTATCGTCCCCGCCCTGCAAATACTGATTATTTTCATTATCTATTGATTTGCCAGTGTTTTTTTTTTTTTCAATTAATAATAATTGTTAAGTCTATGAAACGCCAAAAAATTGTCAAAAAAGGCCACCACAACTTCACAGAGCCAACCGTAACGTGTTCAAATATCTTGTTTTGTTCGACCAAAAGTCCAAATACCAAATACCCCAAAATATTTAGTTTACAATGATATATGACAGAGAAAAGCAGGACATCCTCTCATTTGAGGGTCTGGAATCAGAGACTATTGGAATTGTTTCACTATTTCTGCTTGAAAAATGACTGAAGCGATTAATTGATCATCAAACTACTGTAGTTGCCAATTATTAATTAATGGACTAATGGTATCAGCTCTAGTAGGCAGTCATGAATCAACAGCTGGCTCTTTGGAGTCTAAGCTGTTGGCTGGTAAAGAAGGAGCTCTGGTAAAATAAATATGAATATGAGGAAGATAACCCGATTTTGTCTAGCTTTAGGGTTTAGGGTAATTTGAATTTGCATAGTTAAAAGCACTATTCTTCATTGTATTAGCAGCTCTTCCCATGTGTGCACAGCTACCAACCCAGAATGCAACTGTGATCCCACTGTTCTCGGCCCCCCCTGGAGACGAGGTCCTGGAGCTGAATTTCAGCGCCTTCAGAGAGTGATACTAAATGTCAGCTCCAGATACTTTCAGGGGTTAGTTGCAGTGATGCCATTTTCATTGGTTGAACGGATGTGTCGTTACATCACAACAAGCACGATGGCAACAAACACAACATTAACAAACATTTTACTGTTGCATATCTGCATTAACCAGGACAACAAATACTTCAAGATGAAGAACGGTGGAGAACTTTTGTTGGACAAGCAAAGATGCCCAAGCCCTCATTAGTATTTAGGTGGAGGAGGCCATTCAAAAGAGACTGGGGTTGGCAGTCAGAAATGACATGTAAAAACACAGTGGTGTGGCGTGCTGAACACCTTTTGGGCTACCAATCAGCTTGTTGCCCTGGTTCAGGGTCCTGGACTCCTTATCTGCAAACAAACTTTTGCTTTACTTGCCTCCCAAACAGCACACAAGACTAGGTGGAAAGATAGTATATGGCTGGACTGGGTATGGTTAATGTGCTAAACTGTGGCCAACTTGTTACACAGTGGTGTCTATAATGTGGATATTAAATGTTCAACTGCAATCTTCTGTTGTGGTTCCAGTAGTATTTGCTCTTAACGTGTACTGAAGTAGCATATCATTTGAATCTTGGTATTTCAGCTCAATCTGCATCCCATCCAGACTTCCTGTGTTCCTGTTTGAAGCTTGTCTCATTAGTCCCTCTTTCCTCTGCCCTCTCTTCTCCTGTTCCCCCCCTCCCTGAACACACTCTTCTTCTTGCCTCCTCTCTACTTTCTCCTCATCTGTCCCTTCCTTCATGGGACAGTTCACCACCGCCAGTGGTGGCCAGGGATGATTAGCAGATTTTTGTGGTTCACGTATTTGTTTTGGGAAAGAGAATTTGTGAGTAAAAGGCCGGGGGAGGGAGACAGTGTCAATTTTGTGAGCTATGTTATCAGTCAGATAGTCTGATACTGTGGAGGTTTCCCTTGCTGGACAAATGAACTAAGCTCATGGATTCCAAAACCGCACTAGCTATGGACCTAGCAGGTTCTCTAATCACCTGCCGAGCGCCGCTGTAAGCACCTGTCTATATTCCTAGACAAAAGTTAGTTAGCAAGTTAGGTGTAGTTAGTTAGCCCAACTTGTTGCATAAGCTAACTGAGGGGTTTCATTTTATTTATGTTTAGTGTGTTTATTTTCACCATCGCATTTGTGTGTGCCGAGAACGGGTACAATCAACACAGTGGATTAATCTACACGAAATCCCACCGCCTGAATTAACACAACACACTGACTGTCTCTCTCACTCGCTCTCTTCTTTACCGTCTCCTCCTGCTGGAGATAAATTAATGGAAAGCAACCGATGCTGTTTTGGAAGTTTGCCGGCCTCTAACAGGTCCTGACGACGGGGAGCACAACTTTCAGCTCAAGAGAAAACAAAGACAAAAAGTTCCGTTAGAGAAATAAACGGCTCACGGTGCAGCCCGGTGCGGTGTCGGTGCTGGAGCTGAGGCGAGAGCGACCGGTGCTGGTGGACGGTGGTGAACCTCCAAAACGTCCCGAAACTGCATTTCAAATGGCGGACCTCGGCAACATGTCTATCCGTCCTCTGGTGCGCTGTGGGCGGCGTGCGGCGGTGCGGCTCCTCGGTGCAGCAGCAGCCAGACGGCCGCCTCGCCAGGAGGAGACGGTGAAGAAGAGAGCGAGTGAGAGAGAGAGACGGTGTGTTGAGATAATTATTGTCTCATTTGTGGTCTGATAAACGGTAAATTCATCCTAACTGGGTTGAAAAACGATGCAATCTGGTTGCCGTGGTGATGAATTACGTAGCTCTGACAGGTCTCACTGCTAAATAGTGGCCTGTTTGTCAGTGGAAATCAGCAGCTACAATTTACTCATGATTTTGATTGATAAACTTTTGATCATCAATAACTTATAGAGATGTGTGTTCCTGCTGTGACAGCGATGAATTATGTTTGCTGTTAAAATTATTCGATGTAAAGTATTGAGTAACTGCAAGCTTTTAGCAGCTTCATTCCAAAAACATGCCGTCCATCCTCCAAAACTCACATCATTATTATGGTGTGCTTGTGCAGATCTCTAGATGTGCCACAGTGCATGTGGATGTGTATGTGTGTGTAGTGGCTGCAGCTGTTGTCAGGCTGTTTCTCTGCACTGTGTCTGGGCTGACGGCCAAGTGGATGCAGTCAGCCGGGGAGAGAGAAGTGTGGGGGGGGGGGTTGTCTCTCGCTCTGCATGGCACGAATGAATGGGACCTCACATGGGAAGAAGAAACAGCACATTCTCTCCCAAACTCATTTTGCCGTCGCCTCATGAATGTGGCTCTTTGATGGTCTATATTGTTGTGTTTGTGCCGTAGTGAATTTAATGAGGCTCCTCTTCTGCTATTGTAGGTAACAGTCGCTGCTTTGCTTTGTATCTGTCTCTGTGTTTCAGCAGTCTTAGACACCACTGTCTTCTGGACACAGGCTTCCATTGTCCATCAAGATCCTCTGTGGCTTCATTAACAAGTCTATGGACATTTCCGATATCTAAGACACAGTTGGCTGATTGAATTGTAGCGTAGCTGCCACAGCTAGCTGTCAGGCCTCGGGGCAAAATTTACTTGTAGAAAGTCCACAAAAATGAGTTATGCATTCAGATAAAGTAATTGATATAAAAAAAATCCTAATTGACTGACACAGTGTGTTCAAGTTAGATTGACTGATGATGATTGGCTGGAAGCCCGGCCTGCCTGCCAGACTCGTTAAATCAAGGAATCTGTCATTTGTTTCATCATATGGGATGGATGGCACAGATGGGAAGGATTCCCATGTTTATTTATTATTTAGCATTCCATAAGGGCAGCCCCCTTAAATGTCCATGATCTGAATCATCAGTCGGATCTCATTTTGTCAGTTAAATGACTGCACTTTTTTATTTTTAGCTGCATCATTGTACACAGAGAATGGCAGTAGAACAGCATGGCAGGCTGTTATAAACAAACTAACTGTGATGGAAACGCTGCTCCAACGCTCTCAGCTTAGTCAAGTCAGCGAAACTACTTTTGAACCCGGCGCTGATACAACCTCCTCCACGGCCGTCTAGTGTTCCTGACAGATCTCTCAGCAGCCTGGTGGGGAAGACGCTCCGTGGTGCCCTAGGATTTTATAACTGAACTACGACCAGGGCGCACACGTTTACTTTGTTTGACTGTGTGGGAACCCTTTATTTCCACATCACAGATGAAGGTAAACATCATGTAGCTGTTAAAAATGACCTTCCCATACACCCAAACTGCATCGTGAATTACATTTCAAGGGAAACGTTTGTTTTTGTCTAAGGAGGCTAATTTTAAAAAAAAATGTCTGACCGGTAGCCGACCCTCGTTAACCGTTCCTTAACTGTTAACTGACAAGATTAGTGCATTTCATGCAGTGGTTCTGCAACGATAAGCTGAAGCACAAACAGGTTGAATCCATCATTTATCTCCAGCTGCAGTGTTTGAGCACAACAGACAGCCGAGTCCCCAGTTCATCCGTCCACGAGAGTTACTGTAGCAGCCATGACGCTGTCGTGGACACATGCAGCCACTTTCCCATTAAGAGTCTCCACCGCATCATTTAGTTTAGCTGCAAGCTTGTCAGCTGTGTGTCTGCCTGGCTACTCTGTCAGGGTTTCCGCCGCTGTATTGCAACCCCGGCAGCCCGCTGTGTGTGATGATGAGTATGAAGCTAGCAGTAACGTTGAACGTAGCAGTGCAGTGTGTGTGTACAGTTTATTTTTTCAGTGAATAAATGCTACAACTCCTCAAGACCCAAGCCAAGGTCCACCTGCTGATTAAAGTGAAGGGGGTTAGCCCCGGAGTTAGCAACAGCTCCGGCTCACTTATGATGGACTGACCGAAGGCTGTTCTCATTGTTGTGACAAGTCGCTCCTGCGAGTTTTGCTCAACAATCGGAAACTGGTCAGTAACCTCTGGAGGAATAGGACCAGAGGTCTGTACTACGAATCAGGATTTGGGGTTAGCGAGGTAACTTCAGGTTTAACCCTTCAGGGTTTTCCATCCTACGAAGGTGGATCACTTCTTACAGGTGTAGATCGCCATGGTAACTTATGCTGAACAGCTAACCTGCTCCAGAGCAGGTTATGTTCCAGATAAGAGATCAACTCGTATAAAAGCACCTCCTACTGACCAATCAGAGCTCGGTGCGCGGATTGTATGATAATATTACACAAATACAAAGAAGTTTAAGTCATAATCCAGGCTGAAAACAACACAGTTTAAACTGATAAATGCAGGAAGGACAGCTGGATTTATGCTGTGTGTGTTTACCGCTTTGAATTATGTTTTTATATTTATTTTTTTACTTGCTCTTGAATCCGTTTCACACCGCCGGAGACGGAGACACACCTGAAAGAAGGCTGAAATAGTTTTACACGCCCCTTATATAATAATGGGCATAATGAGGTGTAACCCATCCGTCCACAACATTTCTTATAGTTATTTATATCTAGAAGACTTTATCCGACTTTTGAGTGTTACGTTAATTTACTAAGTCTGTTAATTTACGCATTCACACATCGGGAGTTCTTTCTTTTGCCAGCTGTCCTTCCTGCAATTTTAGTCTGGATTATGTGTTTAACTTCTTCGTATTTGTCTAATATATTTTACTCTTGCTTTGTTAAATGTGCCGCTCTGCCTGTCTGTCTGCAAATCAGTAGACTTGTCCATGTTAGTGATTGGTCAGATGCTGCAAACACCTCCCCGTTCATGTGAACAGCCAGACTGAGAAACCCTTGGTTGATTTACCGAGTTGATAACCACCGTCGTAGGACCGCTTAGCGTGATCTCGTTTGTTAGGGTTAGTCAAGGCAGAATACGAGAAGATACCCTGGGTATGTTGAACTGGCTTCGTAGTACAGGCCTCTGGAGTCTAAAGCCATGTTAGCGCCTCTTGAGGCACAGCGGTGCTTTGAGCTAAATGCTAACATCACTATGGTAACATGCTCCTCAAGACCCAAGCCAAGCTCCCGTGTCTTGCTTGCCAGCCTCCTGCTGATTGAAGTGAAGGGGGTTAGACACAAAGCTAGCAACAACAACGAAAGCTCACTTAAGGTGTACTGTTAAGGTGGACCAGCTATTCTCCTTGAAGTTACAAGCCGCTCCTCTGAGTTTTGCTCAGCTTTTTATGTAATTTTATTTAACAGTTAAACGGTTAATTATTAACATTCCTATTTTTGACGTATCATAAATACGTTTCTAGTCATAGTCCATGGAAGTGTGCGTAGGGAGGAGGTCGGGGGGGGACGCTGACTTATTTTAATTTAGGTCGGTAACTTAAATAACGTAACAAACGTACGTATTTTAAGCCAAACCATGATGTTATTTTTTACTAAACATAATCAAGTAGTTCTGTTGCTTTTTAGTTTAGTTTTGTTTCAATTTACAACGTTAACCAAGTTTAAAACCGCGAACGTAATCAGGGAGAAAATATATTTAAACGTAATGAGAGAATGCAGTTTAGTTGTATGTATGGGAACATCATTTTATAGGAGACGGGGTTGAGCTTAATCTGATGAAGCTAATCTGCAGTTATATGTTATGTTATATGCTTATATGTCTCACAATCAAGCTGTACTGAACACAAAACAGTAATAATATCGAGTATTTATGGAAATGAAAATGTTTCTATAGATAAGAAAAAGTGAAATTTTACCAGCAATTTAGCAGGAGGCTTTTATTGTGAAGCAGTTACAGGAAATGAAATAAACGTATTGCCAAGCTATATTAATTAGCAGTGCTATTTTCAAATATATATTGGTCTACTCAACAAGATGTATGGACATATTTTGGAGGAGATTCTTTTGATGAAATTTTGTAAATTGTAAAGTGGAAGTTGTGTTGCTCTGGCTATGGCTCCATCTATTCGGCGTGGAGAGGAGGTTGTGTTGCTCGGGCTCTATCTGGTTTGCGTGGAGAGGAGGTTGTGTTGCTCTGGCTCTACCTATCTGGCGTGGAGAGGAGTTTGTGTTGCTCGGGCTCTATCTGGTTGGCGTGGAGAGGATGTCGTGTTGCTCGGGCTCTATCTGGTTGGCGTGGAGAGGAGGTGTTGCTCTGGCGCTATCTATCTGGCGTGGAGAGGAGGTTGTGTTGCTCTGGCTCTACCTATCTGGCATGGAGAGGAGGTTGTGTTGCTCGGGCTCTACCTGTTTGGCGTGGAGAGGAGGTTCGGTTGCTCTGACTCTATCTGCTTGGCGACACCGGGAAGCTGCTTGACATCCTCCTGGATCCACCATCTCAAATTCTCACACGTTCACATTACATGTATTATTTTTTGTCATATAGATTGTCTATGTTGTATTTCATTATGTTGTAACTCTGTACACACGACATCTATTGCACGTCTGTCCATCCTGGAAGGGGGATCCCTCCTCTGTTGCTCTTCCTGAGGTTTCTAAAAAAATTTCTCCCTGTTAAAAGTTTTTTTGTGGTTAAGTTTTTCCTTATCCAATGAGAGGGTCGTACTGTAAAGGACAGAGGGTGTCGTATCCTGTACAGATTGTAAAGCCCCCTGAGGCAAATTTGTGATTTTGGGCTATACAAATAAAATTGACTTGACTTGACTTAAATTATTTTAAAAAATGAACATTTTAATGGAAGCATAAAGTAGCTATAGTCAGATTAGAAGTTGAGAGGTGTATTGGCTTTCTAACATCAATTCTCAAGTGTACTATGCTTTTTAGCGGACTGCTTTCTCTTGTGGTGGTGTGATGGCTGCGGTCTCTGGGTCATGGTTACTGCAGAGTTGCTGGTGACGTGCTCTCTCCCTTGGGTGCAGGCTAAAAGCATGTATTGGATTAGCTGCTATTTTCATCAGACAGACTCTTGGTAAATGGTAACTGGACTTACATTTATATATATATATCTCCTTTCTGGTGTTCCGATCACTCAAAACGCTTTTACACTACATGTCAACATTCACACACACATTCATATACTGACACAAGGTGCTACCTGCTCTTCAGGACATCACCGGTAGCACAGCACAGGTTCAGTATCTTGGTTAGGGACACCTTGACAGTTGGACTGGAGGAGCTGGGGATCGAACCACCGATCTACCGGTTAGTGGATAATCCACTTTACCCCTGAGCCACAGTTTTTGGTGAAAGTGATTTTAAACTCTAACGAACCTGTTTTCAGTTGTACTGAGACCAATAGATTAATTTTGATTTTCTAACTGAAGTACCTGATCATTTTACTAACATGCTCTCGTGGCTCAGGCTCCTGAGTAACAGTTATTCGTTTTGAGAATAGATGGAATGCAAGGCCAACAGGAAGTCACTGCTCCTGCTGAGAGGAGAGAAAAATAAGAGTCTTCACATCCTTTTCAGCTGCTCAGTCCGTGCTGCAATGTCATCTTGAGTTCAGCTTTCAAAGGAAGACAAAATGTCCTGTTTAGTTTTACTCATGCCTCTCCAACGTGTGGAACATGGGTGTTCTTCAGTCCATCGGGACACTGGATGCCCTCAGCTATGCTGTTAAGTATAAGTTAGGTGATGCAATGCTGGTTTCCAGTCAGCTTGTCAGATGTTGAGGATTAGACCGTTTCAAATACTGCTTTTAGACCTATTTGCTTGAACCTAATGTGGTGTGCATCTAGGAATACTGCCATCAGACTACTGTGCAACATGTTTTAATAGAGATGAATAGAGGTCGACCGATATGGGTTTTTTATGGCCGATGCCGATGCCGATTTTTTACAGAATCAGGACAGCCGATGGCCGATATATGATGCCGATTTTTTTTTTTGCCGATATGTTTGGCTGGTTTTCTTTTTTTCCTCCATCTGATAAAATATAACAGCTTAATAATAACAAATAATACACAAAAAGTCTTAACTTAAGTAAACATTTATTGAACAACACTTATGGTCTGTCTCTCCAATTTGCACTTTGTGTCTGCACTGCAGTGCATATTTTATTTTGTGCATGATGGTTAATAGTAGTAATAGTACAGGGCTCAAAACCTTTTAAGCTTCTTTCCAAAACTGTCCTAAAGCATGTTTTTTATTTATGTTTGTTGACAGACACTGTTACAAGCTATATGGCCATAATCTAAGTGATCAAAACATAATAATAACTTTGTTCACTCGTATTACACAGCCTGCTGCTCACATCTGCTATGCTGCGGACTACACAGAGGCGACTAGAGGTGACGTCATAGAGGCTCTGTAGGACCCATAGACCGTAGACACGTTTAATGAGGAAGTGAACTTTTTGCTAAATGTTTCGACAAATTGCTCGTGTTTCCGCCCTCACACGCAAACTTGCACTTATGACAAGCATTGTCAGCATCAACTCTAGTAAAGTGTGATCACGCTTTATAAGTTTAGTTTCCTCCGCTATAGTTACTAAGAGCAGAAGCTCTGTGTGTGTGCGCTGCAGCAGCGTGTCTGTGAGAGCTGCTCCGCCCCGCACACAGCTAACGTCACCGACGGAGAGAAATTCTCCGTTACCAAAAACAGAATTGATAACGTCGGAGCATTTCATATCTAACCAATTAAATATATACGGCTTTGAAAGAGAAGAATTTAATCCTACCGGTTTCTCCCGGCAGAACGGCAATTTGATTGACACACAAGGGGCGGAGTCACACGTGTTCCACAGCAACAACAACACTGTGCTGCCCGCAGATGTGCCTGCCTGATAATCGGCTTAATATGCTCAGGCATCGGCCGATGCCGATTATGTAAAAATGTCAAATAATCGGCCCGATTAATCGGCCGACCGATAAATCGGTCGACCTCTAGAGATGAAGCCTATAGGGTTCATAACTGATCAGAGACCATGAGGAATACACAGGCTCAGATGTCTGTCATCACACAGTGAGATTTATGTCCTTTCGTATAAACTTCATTTAAACTAATATGATGTATCAGTATCTCACAAGCATGGCGCCATTACACAGTCTTTGTCTTCATTTTGTAGCTCCTGCTTCTATGATCGGAAGTTACAATGAATACAGACATTCAACAGTGTTTTATGTTGAAAATTGAAACTAAAAGAGAAATAAAATTAGCCCAGAAATAAAAAAAAAAAAATTCTGGTGTCTTAATACTAGGCTGATGTATTCAGTTTATGAGAGATTTATCAGTTTTGGTATTCATGTCGGTCGATAAGCCACAAGAACATGCAGTAGAGAAATGCAAAGATAAGTAAAGATCCACCAGACTGAAATATCTAGTGACCAACAGCTCTGCTCTGTGGTCCCTCTGGTTTTTGTCTAGTATCTTCTCCCACATTTTGTTCTCAATTGACACCAAATTTGCGATGCTGCATCTTCAGACTGTCCTCTACAAACCATTCAGCCAGATTTTTGAATTATCAAAAATTAAGCCCACAGTGCATCAAAACGTTTAGTGTAAACAGTACGGTACACAGCTACTGCAAAGTCTCCAGTGTTCATGAAAATAAAAATGACATTTTGAGGTCATGATGATGTAGATGTAGGGTGGTACATTTCAGAATTTTATCTCAAAAAGTACATTTTTAAACCTCAGTTTGTCACTTCAGTCAATCTTTGTCAAAATAAATTACAGACATCTTTGTGTTGTCTAGATGAAGTACGCAAATTCTCAGAATTTTTTCTCGAAAACTGAATTTTGACACTAGTTTGAAATCTGCCTCGACATGCAACACTGGCGATTTCCTCAGTCATAGTATGAAGTCATAGGCCCTGTTTACACCTGGGATTAACATGCGTCTCCAATGACCACATGTGATCTGATCTCACTTCCTCGCTTTATATGCAAATAAACACATGGCTAATACAGCAGACGTTGTGACGTAATATTATAGGAATGTCAGTAGTAATATCCTACATATTCGTGAATTCGGATATTCTTTAATAGGAGGATAAATCCTACTGACTTTGGTGATTCCCTGAATTTTCCTCCAGTGCCACTAGCAGTAGTTTTTACTTATCCATATACAGTATAGCCTACTGTATGTGTTTGACACGACCTTCCTATATCATCCTCAGCTATATTTTGTGTTTAATGCTAAATTTTAGCATGCTAACACACTAAACTAAGATAGTGAACATGGTAAGCATTATACTTGCGAACATTAGCATGTTAGCATTGTCATTGTGAACATGTTACCATGGTGATGTTAACATTTAGCTTAAAGCCCCGCGGTGCCTCACAGAGGCGCTAACTTGACTTTAGACTCCCAGTCTTATTCCTCCAGAGGTCACTGACCAGTTTCCGATTGTTCGCAGGAGCGGCTTGTCACGACAATGAAAATAGGTGACGTCAGTCCATCATAAGTGAGTCTGAGCCAGCGTTGTTGCTAATTTCGGGGCTAACCCCCTTCACTTTAATCAGCAGGTGGCAAGCAAGACACTGGGACTTGGCTTGAGTCTTGAGGAGTTGTAGCATTTCTCTCCAACAAATAACCTGAACTGTCACACACTGCACTGCTGCGTTCACCGCTATAGCGTTATGGTTACTGCTAACTTCATACTTACCGTCCGTCACACACGCTCTCTCTCTTGACCGCACACATCAACCCCTTGCTAACGTTAAGCACTCAACCTACGCTCCGAGTTATTCCTTAAAAGAGTTTGTAACCTGTAGTGATGAGTTAGCAGTTAGTTAGTGACGTTTGTGTACATATTTAACTTAGGTAAAGTTATTAATAACTTACTCGGAACGCTGCTTTGTCACATTTTAACCTACCCGCCTGAACCTGTGACAGTTTCTAGTAAGCTCGGCCTGATACCAGCCCAACCCGCCTGCACATCACTACTGGTCTGGAAGTTGTTGTTGTTGTCTTGTAACATTTTGGTCGTCTAAAAACGTCTTATTCAGTGTTTGGTTATAGCTCCATCCTCTCGTGTCACTTCTGGTTGCAAAAACAAGATGCCGACAGCCACAATGTCCACTTCTTATACATAATACAGTCAGTGAATGTACACACTATTGATTGGTTTGACTTCATTGCTCGTTACTTTTTGTACTGAATTAAAAGTAAGATAGAAATCAAACTTTGAATCAAAGTTGTAGATAAATAGCTGCCATCCACAACACGCGGCTGCCTGTTTGGAAACTCATTAATGAATATTCTTATTGTGTGGAGGTAAACAAAGTGAGCTAGCACAATAACAAAGAACGCCTCAGCCAAACCTTAGTAATACAGCACTTGAGATATTATTTACTATCAGAGCAATCACTTTACTTCTCTAATCGTGATTTGATTTTTATGGCAATTGTTAGGAATAAAAACTCAAGGTTGTAAAGGTGGTTTTGAGAGTGGGCTGCTGGGGACGGGCTGGATGGTGGCTAGATGGAGTCTAGCCACAGGTGGTCTGTAATTCTGCACCGTAATTGCCTGGCAAAGTGTATTATGGGTCTTCAGACCACTCATCCACTCCGTAGGGGTGGACAAGAGAAAAGGGTGAGCGAGGCGGAAAAATAGGATGGATAACATGATGTCCCGTCGTGAGACAATTCTGCCAGACACTTACAATACGTCGAGGGAGTATTATTATTGTGTGCGTTCAAAGAACACTTTCTGTGAAGGCTATTAAGCCAGACTAATGAAAATGATGGTAGCAAATGGGGAGACAATCTCCAACTCAATTTAAATGTCATTGTGTTTTAAAGACAGGTGCAACAGACGTTTTCTGCTGTTTGAATGGAGTAGATGTTGTCAGTCTGCAGCCCTGCACCAGGAAAAGAGCCATCTTTTCACTTCTCGGGCATTTACAGCCAGAGAACTTCCAGAGGTCAAGCTCCGCAGCCGGGCAGAGCCTCTGGGCTTCTGAGCCTCCTCAGTTACCGTTTGACTCTTTGATCGTCACGGCTCTTTAGAAAATCCCTCCTGCCAGCTACGCGGATCAAACCAAGGATATTTTTGCCAACTTATCAGCCTTGATAGCAATTTGTTTTTCTACAAAGTGAGTTTGTAGTCTTGAGCTAGTTTTAGTCACCGCTTAATAGGACTGAATGATACACCTACAGTATCTCCTGATTCGATACTATCACAATACTTGGGTGCCGATTTAATATGTATTGCGATTTTTAAATATTGCGATTCTACAAGTATTAAAATTATTGAGATTTTTGTTAACTTTTTTAACACTTGACCATAGGAAAAAGTTGAATCATACAATTACTCACTACACTAGGGACTTATACTTTGGAAAATATCTAATACAGTAAAATGTTGATGTCCTGAAGTCAAATATATCAGGATCATTGTCAGGAATTATTTATTACATTTTTTCCAGCAACCCAAAAATCAAAGAAGAAAGAAATTTCGCTCACAAATTAGTGGTGTTTACTTTTTAATTTATAAGGGACATGTAATGTTTTATACTTCTGGTGAATATAATCCAATCAATCTCATTTCCATATATGTATTTTGTATATACAGTTCCCTTTGTTAACACTTTATTTTGAAAACCGGCCGTGTCTACTTCCTCTAACTTCTCCAAGTCCGTCTCTAGCTCTCCCGTCAGCTCCGTTCTCTTTATCCATCCATGGTCAGCTCCATCGGGGCCGTTTGAAAGCATTTAACATAAATGTCAGTATATGGGTGCTCTACAGTTGTGGCGTCGGCCCATTTGACCACGGAGATGAGAGCGACGGTCGGCTCGACCGCAAGTTACCGCGATACGATAACGTTTCCTGTCCGTGACAGAGTTAGTATGCAGCTTTAGCCGTGATGTCGAGCTCTGCTTTTCCTGCAATGTGTGAAACCCAAAGTGTTTCCATCCTTTACTGGATGTGTAGTGTTTACCACTTTGGATTTAACATGTGAGGGTGCAGGTCGTATCCACGCGGACCCTCCAACGGTTTATACTTACGGATACCGAACGGATATGATATGATATGATATGATGTCACATTACTCAGACTACAACAATAACAGCGGTTACTTCCTTCTTCCTCCGCATAGACTCAATTGAAGAATTTAATCTTTTGTTAAATATTGCACTGCCTTGTATCTTGAGAAGCAGCTGGTTCTGAAGTTGCACTTTTTACTGTTTTCAAATAAAAGGTGTATGTATTTGCCAATAATCGTTGTTTACTTCTTTATATCCATAATTAATTTATCCCTGATTCCCTCACAAGAAAAACTTTGAGGAATCCTGACCTGCTCTGTCCTGTATCAGATATTTATTTCACAGTCACACTGGCAAAAAATAAGTTACTGTATCGATTTCAAGTCATTGAATCGTATCGTATCGCTCTAGATGAGCCAAATATCGTCCTTGAATGGTATCGGAACCATTGAAAGTGATACGTATTGTTGTAAAAACGTATCATGACACCTTGTGTGAACTCTTAACAACTGTTGCTCATCATGGCATTGAGTGACACTGATATCTTTTTCGCCGTTTGACTGATGATTCGCTCCTCAGTCTGTTTCTGCAGTAAAAGTGTCGCGAGACACTTTTAACTCCTTTTCACTCGTCAGGAATTTATTTTCTTAGTGGCACAAAAATCTGTTACACAAGCTGTCAGAAACTCGCTGACATAACAACATTAAGGTTAGAAACAACCTGTCTTGCAACACTCTGTAGGAGCTGGTGTTACACTGGTATGCTCCCCATTCAAAAAGAACATCTGCTTTTGGGAACGTACCTGTAATTCACTAGGAACACACAGAATTAAAGGTATAGTGTGTGATTATGACATGAATATCTTTCTGTCTTCCTCTACAGATGCGATGGCTAATCCTTCTCCAGCAAAGAGCATGGGTGACCCTGGAATCACCCCACTGTCTCCTTCACATACTCAGGTGGCTCAACTCTCTTATTCACATGTATTCACTTCTGTACCTATCGCTACTCTGCACCTGTAATGCTTTCTTTGTGTGTGATAAACTAGAGTACATTAGAGGTGTAACGGCACACAGAAGTCACCGTTCGGTTTATACCCTGGTTTAGGAGTCACGTTCTGTGTGAACCCAAATGCATAACGACTGCTGCGTTTCCCATGCTTGGGTTGTCCACACCGGCAGCGTTTCTGCTGCTGCTGCCAGCTGTTTCTTTCCACATAGAGTTTGCCTTTCATAATGACCATTTCATTTCATTATAAATGTCATTTATATTTATTTTAGACAGAAAAAGGTTAAGAAACGTGTGGTAATTTGTAAATAATAGTAATAATCCACAATTAAAACCCAGTACTTTATTCATTCATGGAGCCGTGCAGGTCACTGCATGTTATACAACACTGTCCTGGAAATATTTCAGAATAAAAGCCTCGTGCTAACAAATGAAGGAATTCTGTCAACAGAAAAAACCCTTGAGGGCTTTTATTTTTAAATGAAAGCAGTGTTGATTTAAAAATAAATCTTTACTTTTTTTCATGTCCATGACATATTCTACAGATACAGACGTTGAAAGTGTTGTAATGTTGCTGATATGATGTCAATATACAGTCAAAAGATCACTTTCACTCTCTGTTGTTACTGTGAACTGCGCGTTACTGGTAGAAATAGGCGAGACCTTGAAGAGACACAGCCGCGCCGCGCATGTGGCTGCTCTAACCTGTTAACATAGACGCCGAAATAAAAAAAACGACAGCTTCCGCATTGGGCTGACCGATAAATTGTATTTTTCATCGTCATCGCGATATGAACATGCACGATAGATACATCACAAAAGGCTGTCTGAAACGTGATGAATAAAGAAAAATCATTATATTTACGGATGGTTACTGAAACCTGTTAAATTAAACGGGCTCCGGGGCTAAAGACTGTAGTATTTATTATCACGCTGTATCCTCCTCCTGCTCTGTGTCGGAGCTCTCCACAGTCCACACACAGAAACACACACAGTGAAGTCAGTGAACAGCTGATCAGAGAGGCCGCGGTGGAGACGAGTTGACGAGAACTACACTTGTTACTGTCAGCAAGTGCAATAAAACTTTGCAAGTGTAACGCCAAGATACGTTATTACACCTGTTCAACAAGCATAAACATGATGAAACGGTTCAACATGTAGGAAAGCGACGTTTCAATCTGCTCTGTCCACCGCCTTCTCTTCCACCGCCGCTATGTTTACACAAGCACAGCGTGTTAGCTCGGCGGCTAACAGCTAACTGTAAACACGTGTAAGTAATTTAGTTGAGTTGTGAATGACTTTAGTTCCCTCTAGGAAGCAGTGATCAGTGTTTGTGTCCGGGGAGTTTATGTGAAGGGAGGAACGGAAGGAGTGAAGAGGTGATGTGCTGTTATTGTAAAGGGTGCAGACTACGGAGCCTCCGTGTTATTAATTTATTATCTTCATAAAGTATAGGAGCAACGTAACCCTCGGCTACACAAGACTAAAACAAAAGCTGGCAGTAGGTTATAGTCTAAATGTTTAGCTTAGTTTGCCACGTATCTTACTTGTACACTTGTTATATCATATGCTATCAGCTGGCTGAGACAAAGCAGCCCCCCCCCTCCCTCTACCAGCGGGACCTGCAGAGGACAGGAGGAAGGACTGATTCTGACTGATCTCTGTGTTCTTCACTCAGTATTTTTTTTAATATGATTTATTTTATTAACATTTTAGATTGGTTTCCAGTGAGATATTAATGAGTTTATATGGTGACTTTGCTGTTGTAAACATTACTGTTGCTGCTCTAGAAACCACATTTAGCCTAGTTATATTTTTTTATTCATCACAAGTCATATCCTCATCGCAATATTGAACAATGTTATTGCACATCGCAGATTTTCCTCATATCGTTCAGGCCTAGTGCACTGTATCGAATGCACCAAACGTTACAGCCCTGCTGTGCATGTATAATCTGCTAACATTTTTGTTCTAACAATATCTGTCTTTAGAGGGTCATATTATAGTTTAGTAACAGTACAGCAGCAGAAGTTGCTTTTCTTCTATACTGGCATAAAGAAGCAGTGTCTGTCTTCTCTTTTCACTGGCTAGTCGTTGTTTCCTCTTCCTCACTCATGTATCTTACATAACAACGTTAGAGGACCACACTGGGTCACTGCAGCAACAAACAGTGATGGGACACAGGCCACAAAATGCAGAACCAGTGACTCCTCCGCCACTATGCAGCTCTCTATAGGCAGGCAGGAATGTGGTGCTTTGCTCTGTGTACGCTAGTTGATGATGCTGATCTGCATGGATCAGTTGATGGCTGTTGTGAATGTTAATGCATTTGTTACAGCCTTAATTGTGTGTGTGTCTGTTGTTGAAAACAAATAGTGTCATCATATGTCATCACTTGTCGTCACCCGGTCAAACTGAGTGTTCTCTCCGTACAGCAGAACGACACGGACCAGGTGCCGTCGGGGCCGTCCTTCGTGGTGGTGGTTGCCATTGACTTTGGCACCACGTCCAGCGGTTATGCTTACGCCTTCACTAAGGAGCCAGAATGCATTCACACTATGAGGTAGGCCAGCACTGCAATGCAGACTCTCACAGCCGAGGAGTGTGGGGGTGGGCTGGGAATACATCAGCATACTGTATGTAGTGGTTCCTGATAGTGGCCTCCTTCTTTGAACACAGTAAAAAAAAAAATTTGCAACTGAAATTACTTTTTTACATCGTTATGTTTTGAATGAATTGTTCAAATAATAATAAATAAATAATAATTTAAATAAATTTAAATAAATTAAATCAGCTTCTTATTGTGAATTATTTTTTTATTAGAGAGATATATATATTATTTTATTTCTCGGTGCTCTTCCCGCTGGTTTGAAGTGGGCGAGTCTCGGTTTGAAAAATTCGGTAGCTGTAACCACCGTATGAGAGCAGTGCAGAGCGGCGGCCATTAGCTATCCAGTGGGGCACGCTCACGTGCACTAACATGCACTAAAAGCACAGAGAAGCTCTGTTTACAACACACACAGAGGGAGAGAGACTTCACTCTCTGCTCAGGTAGACATTACTCCTCTATATCTTTACATAGACACTAGTTGTTGATGATATATTAATGCTGTGGTTATTGTATATTTTTTTTAAATTATGCCAACAATGTATTTTGACCACAATGTAATAAAAGGCTTGTATTTACTGTACTACTGGAGTTTCCACATCCAAGTCACACATTTGAGCACAGAAACCCCGTTTGGTAAGACGGAACCATATGAAATGATTTTAAATTTTGATTCAGCATTGAAGACAGTGTGTCTGAAGTGATGGAAACTCTTACCAGTCTTAAATCACAGACTTTAGGATAATTTCTAGTATTTGAAATTGTATTAAAATCAAAGTAGTGAGCTTTCATCAAGGTCTTCCATCACCATGTCTAACGCTGACAGAGTTTTAAGAAGTGAAAGAAGCTGGAGTCCAGCCCCGAGAGTCCCGTGACCTCTCAGGTCAGCTCAGCTGCTCTCAGTGACAGGCACCACAGGGGTTAACAGCTTCCATCCCACCACAGGCTGGCAGGTGTTTAGTTGACCGGCTCATATGTGATGCTTCACATTCTTGGCATCGCTCTCAAGAGCTGCATTGCTAATATTCATAGTGTTGCAATCCATGTGTCACAACGGCTGAATACAGGCAACAAGGGAAGGACGCAAATACAGACAATAGAGGTTATAGTGGTAGAGTTCAGGGATTTCTTGTAAAAACTGGAGGTACATAAGCTTACAGAGAGGTGAGGCAGGCAACACGTCCAAAGGGGCCGGCCCGCTGCAGTAATGACACACATCTGGTGGTAGAGCAACCTGGACAGCATAGATGGATTACTGCTGGAGACACTGGATTTTTCAGCCGTGTATAACCAGGTGTTTCTGTCAAGAGTGCACGTGCAAAACCTTTAGACAGTGAAAGGAAAGATCATCAAACCTAGTTTTAGATCCTTATATTAATATTCATATTTAAATATATTCTCAAACATGAAGTAGCCCACAAGTCTAAACACATTGGTTTTCAGAACTGATCAATTTGCTGTTTGTAAAATTCACACATTACCACTGTGAGAGAAAATACACCATCTGCCCCTAACAGACCGTCAGGAGACAGCGTCTCTAATCACTATCAGGTTTATATTTTATAAAAACAAATGTATTCTATTCTCTGGAAGACCTTTAAAGCTGTAGTCGGGAACTTTGAGCAAATATGATAAAAAGTTATTTTTATAAAACTGTCACTATGAGACAGATAATCTGTGAAAAAAATCACGTTCATTTGTGTCCTCCTGGTGCTCCTAATGGCATTTACAAGATTTCAACGCCAGATTCCACCAAATTCTGTTACAGTAATGCCTATTTATCCCCTCAAATGTTTTCAGAAACATATTTTACTGTTTAGCTGTAAAATGCGAAAGTTTGCTCCGGCCGGCAGCTAAACAGTAACTACAAGATGTTTCTGAGAACATTTGAGGAGAGAAATAGGCATTACAGTAACAGAATATTGATTCATATTTGATCATAAGCTTCACCAGCAGCGATTGACAGCTGCTGTAGAGAGAGAAGTCTTGTAAATGCCATTAGGAGCACAGGGGGAAACAAGGGAACGTGATTTTTTTCCACAGATTATCTGTCTCATGCACTACTGTCAGGATATCGTGACAGTTTTTATTATTATTTATATAGGGCCTGAGCACGAAAGTCCCAGGGGCCCAAACGGTGTCCCTGGGACGAATTGCAAGGAAACCTATTGTTTTTCTAAGGATTATTATTATTTTTCTGCTGTGAGATCGCATTTTTGAGGTGTTGAGAATGCACGAAAACTCCCGAAAATTGGATTACGCATCAGAACTGGTGAAAATTGCAAAGTTCTGTAGTGATTGGGCTCGGGTGTCGCCAGCTGGCCCCATAGCGCCCCCAAATGCAGGCAGGTTTAAGAAAAAGTTAATTCGATCTTCACGAAATTCGAGTAGGTCATTGCTCACATCTGCAAGAGCGTATTAAATATTATACCACATGCAGAAGATACCCTCTAACTGTTGCGTGCAGTGTCCGACTTTCATGGAAATGCACAGCAGCGGGTACCCCCAACGTGCGAAAAGGGCCGAGGGCCCGTTCAACGCTGCTTGCAGTTTTAATTTTTTATCACGTTTGCTCAAAGTTACCAACTGTAGCTTTAAAGGTCCAGTGTGTAGGATCTGACGGTATCTAGCGGTGAGGTGAGGAGACTGCAACCAACTGAAGCCTCTCCCGTGTGCCAAGCGTGTTGGAGAGCTACGGTGGCCGACGTGAAAACGCGGATGTCTCTCTCTAGAGCCAGTTGTTGTAAGAGTAGCGTAGGTCATTTGGAGCAGAATCAGTGTGTAGTGTATGCGTGGGAAGTGAGTGGTGAAGCAAGAGAGAGAGAGAGCGACGTAGACGGGAGCGAGTAACGTTATCGACTCCGGCCCGAGCAGGAAAAGTTAACAGAGTTTGGTTTGTCCGTTCTGGGCTACTGTAGAAACATGGCGGTGCAACATGGAGGACTCCATGAAGAGGACCTGCTCCCTATGTAGATATACACGGGTCATTCTAAGCTAACAAAAACACGATTCTTATCATCAGGTGATTATACACTAAAGAAAACATACTTATTAATATTATATTCCATTTCTGCCAACTTTCCCCTCACACCGGTCATTTACTCTAACCATCAGATACAATTGAATCAGATATTTTCAGTCAGTGCTTCTCGATTTGCAGTGAAAACAGCTCCAGATCCCCCTGATTATTTAGCTTGGGTGAGTCCTCCTCTGCTGGAATCCTTACCCAAACAAAGGCCGGACAGAGGCTGCCTGTGTGGTGTCAGTGAGAAGGTTTTGAGTTTCTAGCAAGGAATTCTTGAAAAGCTGTATTGAGGTTGTGTGTGTGTGGACATTCCTCGTCTTATAGAGACTGAACATTAGCATTCATCAGCTGTCCTCACTTGTTGTGAGGCAAACAAATGGAGCAGAAACCTGATTGCTGGCGTAACAACTCCCCAAACAGAGAAAAACAGTCCGTGGTGTTGACAGCTTTTTAGAGATGGAAGCTCCATCCTCGTCTCATCACTTAAAATCTTCCTCACAGAGATGCTGCTTCCAAATAGTATTTGTAAGGAATACATTCTTATAAAATGCTTTCTACCTCAGTTGGCCCTGTCACAGCAGAGTCCATTCATTCACTGTTAGTCCAGCTCAGTTCAGTGCATGCTTCAGTGAGATGGACTGCTCGGGGGGATGTGAGGCCAGGCTTTAGTGATGTCTGCTGTCTAGCTTCATCAGGACAGGTAGTCTGGCTTGATGTTGGTGTTCTGACTTAAAGGATAAAGGCTGGGCGTTAATTTATACTTTCCTTTTTGTCAACAAATCATAAAAAGACCAAAACCAGCATGTGGTGTCACAATACATCCAAGTGTCCTACACTGTCAACAACAACTATTGTCTATGTAAAGATATAGAGGAGTAATGTCTACCTGAATCTATGATATCACAGCATTAATATATCATCAACAACTATTGTCTATGTAAAGATATAGAGGAGTAATGTCTACCTGAATCTATGATATCACAGCATTAATATATCATCATCAACTATTGTCCATGTAAAGACATAGAGGAGTAATGTCTACCTGAGCAGAGAATGAAGTCTCTCTCCCTCTGTGTGTGTTGTAATCAGAGCTACTCTGTGCTTTTAGTGCATGTTAGTGCATGTGAGCGTGCACCACTGGCTAGCTCACAGCTATCAGGGAAGCGTAGCACCCGACCTCCGGTTCCCCTCTTAGCTCTGTCAGCACCTTTGCTGTTGTTTGCATTGTTAGCGGTGTTAGCACCATTAGCTGCTAGCACTGTAAGCTACTAGCCGCCGGCTCAGCCGTCGCCATGTTGAGAGCCGTGTGGAGGCAACCCCTCAATCATAGGTCTGCTCTGAATTTGTAATTTAGCACCTTTAATATTATAAATAAATAATATAAGATAATAAAGTAAAGAACAGTATAGTTTATGTTAGCAGTGATAGTCACATTTACTGTACAGACTAAAAAACAATGGGACATAGGCTACAGAAACAGATTACTCTCACAAAACAGCACAGTAAAGAAGACAACAGTCACGACAACAGCAGCATAAGAATTGTTGTACTTTCAGATGAAAATGTAAGAGATATCCCACCAACTCCATATTTCTAAACAGCTAAAAGCTGTTCCATCCAGTTTTTCCCAGATCTCCAAAATTAGTTTCTCTTCACATCAGGTGCTCTTTGTGAGATGGCCTCCATAATCCCATCATACATTTATCCCAGGGAACAGAGATAGCACTAATAATAGCTGACCTCCATTTATCCAGAAATACTGTGGTACCTCAATTAGCCTACAAGAGGAGTTCGTATGTTAACTGTGAATGTTACAAAAAGCAGGAACTGAAACGCGCCAACTTTTCACTGTGCATGTAGCTCGTAATAAATAGATGCATAACTGCATGTGCAATTGATGGGAAGTCTGAAAAGTCGGGTGGCCTGTGTCTTTGTTGTTAAATGAAAAAACAGAAAAAAAGTGAAATGATTATTTCAATGACATTTTCAACATGCTAACTGTTCCAGAAGTTTATATTTGATTAATATAAAAGCAGAAACACAGATGTATGGTACATGTACTGATAACTTACTTCCTCCCAGGCGTTGGGAAGGTGGGGACCCCGGTGTGTCCAATCAGAAGACTCCAACCACGATCCTGCTGACTCCAGACAGGAAGTTCCACAGCTTTGGCTACGCGGCACGTGACTTCTACCATGACCTGGACCCCAGCGAGTCCAAACAGTGGCTCTATTTGGAAAAGTTCAAAATGAAGCTCCACACAACTGCAGTAAGGATACAAACATGCACACAGTGAATAGATGCCAAGCAGCGGTACAAGCAAACTCCATCCTCCTCACTCAGTGTCCAGCCGATTAGACTGTTGTCAGGCTATTACATAGGTGTTATAAGTCGCTATAAGCCCCATAGATGTGGGTCAGTAGGGGCCTACTACACCCACTAGTATGTTTTATCATCTATTCACATGGTAGATCACTGAAAGAAGGTATAAAAGAACACGACAGCGACCTCTGGCGACCGTAGTTATTATGACAGGAGCACCCAGGAGACCGAGGTTCGCATCCCGTGTGAAACCAACAATGTGTAGTTGTTTTTGTGTTCATAGTATTTTAACCCAAAACACAATGTTTTTCCCTGAACTTAACTAAGTGGGTTTTGTTGCCTAAACCTAAAGAAGTGAAGTTGTAGTTTTTTTGCCTAAACCTAAAGAAGTTGTTGTTTTGTTGCCTAAACCTAAAGAGGTGAAGTTGTAGTTTTGTTGCCTAAACCTTAAGAAGTTGTATTTTTGTTCCCTGAACCTAAAGAAGTGAAGTTGTAGTTTTGTTGCCTAAACTTAAAGAAGTTGTAGTTTTTTGCCTAAACCTAAAGAAGTTGTAGTTTTGTTGCCTAAACCTAAAGAAGATGTAGGTTTGTTGCCTAAACCTAAAGAAGTTGTAGTTGTATTGCCGCAACTTTATTGGGTTTTTTTTTGCTTAAACCTAGAGAAGCCTTTTTGTTTGTGCTCAAAACGTAATGTTTCATTCTGTTTGACATATTAGAACGTGTTGCTTTTAAGTTTCACTTTCACTGTTACAATGTAGTAGGTGTAGTAGGTGTAGTAGGCCCCTAATGACCCACATCTATGGTGCTTATAGCGACTGATAACGCCTATTTAATGGCCTGATAACAGTCGAATCGGGTGCAGCGTTTCACCTTGTCCGATGTTATGTATTGTGATGCAGTTTGGTGAGCCTGAGCTGATACTGCAGCACACATTTCTTGCCATGTGGGATTCATTTCTGCCAGTGGCTGTTGGCTCAGGGTCATTTACTGCCCATAACTCTCTGCAGGAAATGATCTGTATGACGCTGTTACCATCAGCAGTATGCCTCTTTGTCTGCTGTGGTGTTTTAATAGATACTTTATTTATCCCTGGGGGGAGATTTCCAATTCACAGCAGCAGTGCATGCATATGCATACAAGTGTGCAAATTGCCGTAAGGTATGGATGTGGCTGTGGCTCAGAGGTAGAGCACGTAAGTAGCTTACAAGTGTCCTTGTGAGATACTGGACCCCCAAACTGCCCCTGAAGGCTGTGCCATCGGTGTGTGATGTCCTGATGGGCATGTTGTAGGGCTCCACAATTAATCGATTATTAATCGCGATCACGATTTTGGCTTCCCACAATTAAATGAACATTATCGACTGAGATATTGACGTTAAAAATGCTCCGCTCATAGAAAACTCTGATGCATGAATCAAGCGGTTCCTAAACTAACGGCTAGAGATGAACCGTCATGAAGCCGACCGGTTTTCAGCAGTCTCATATCTGAGTTTTTTACCGGTCACACACACATGCGCAGCATACATGCAACATGTGTGTGTGGAAGTTCTTCAGTGTGAGTGAAGAAGACATAAAGCTGCAATTTAGGAGTGAAGGGTGGTTGGGGGGTTAGAGAGAGGGGCCAATGTGTTGAAACACAGGTTCAGCTTATTGCTCATCTAGCCACAATCGACATTTTATAATAATTGTAATTATACCAACACTTGCAGCATATTTTGAATGAAAGTAATGTTGTAAATGCTGCTCCACCCTGACAAATAAAAACGTCATGGAGAATCCCTGAGCGTTCGGTACATAAGAGGAGAATGACACGGCTAGATGTTTTATTTAGATTTACATCTTCAGTAGGAGCCAGTAGGCATGGAACTGAGTCAGAGTCACAGACAGGGTAGAATAGTCAGAAAGTGTTGAGAGACGCAGTAACACGTGGTTGCTTTTGGTCTCTTCATGGGATTTGTTAATGATAAGAAAAATATAGACAAGACTTAAACCTGCAGTAGGCAGAATATTTTTGGCATAATTTGGCAAAAATTCCATAATAAATTTTCAGCATATTGTAATTCAAGTGTTCTGAGAGATAACTAGACTTCTGCTCCTCCTCATGGCTCTGTTTTCAGACTTTAGAAAATCTAGCCCATGACGGGAGACTTTGGACAATCACAGGTCATTTCAGAGAGAGAGCGTTCCTATTGGCTGTGCTCCGGCTGGTGGGCGGTGCTTGGTATTTCCTCAAGAGATCTCAACACAGCATCCGCATCACAAACTTTCTCATTTTACAGCTAAACAGTAACTACAAGATGTTTCTGAGAACATCTGAGGAGAGAAATAGTCATTACAGTAACAGAATATTGATCCATATTTGATCAGCGCTGCCTAGTTTGACAGTTTGGTCGGAGTTCGCGAGTGATTGACAGCCGGCTCTCATAGATGGCAGCTGGACGGCAGACTCCAGATCAGCTCTGACTGGTTGTTTTCCTCTGGTCTGTGAAATCCTGCAGATGCCGTTAGGAGCACCGGAGGACACAGAGACACATGATTTTTTTTTCAGATTACCTGTCTAATGTACTACTGTCAGGATATAGCAACCGTTTTATAAAAATAACATCAATCATATTTGCTCCAATCTCGCCTACTGCTGCTTTAAGCTTAATGATGGAAGTAGAGGAAAGGTCAAGCCATTAGGAATCATCCTCTGGTGACCATGAATAATTTATGGCAGTCTGGCTGCTGGCTGTTGAGATAGATATATAGATATATATATATATATATATATATATATATATATATATATATATATATATATATATATATATATATATATATATATATATGTGTACTGTATATATATACTGTACTGAGCATGTCCTTCATTCAACTAACTGTGACGTCTTCTACCCACCATCAGAATCTGTCCATCGACACAGACCTGCACGCAGCCAATGGGAAGCGAGTGAAAGCTCTGGATATCTTTGCATATGCATTGGCCTTCTTTAAAGAGCAAGCACTAAAGGTAACATTCCTCTTTCAGCACTCGTGTATTATTTCTTTAGATAATTCGATATCTACATTCGGTTGAATTTGGGCTCAACTCCCAGCGTGACCCCTGAAGCCAATGTTCAGTTTGTACCAGTTACTTATTTTCAATATACTAGTATTCAAAAATACATAGTATGACTAGTGCATGTGGTACTTTGTGACTATCATGAATATAGGGGTGTCAAATATCGCGATATTATGTTTTGTGATACTGTATTGATTCTCAGAACCACTGTATCAATTATTAATTAATAGTTTACATGCAAAGATTAACTCAGTCATTGCGTTATTTCTTTTGCAAAGAGATGCTCCCTCTCAGTGTGTTTGTCCTCTCACAGTAGTGCTGTGAGGTTGATGTTACAGAGACTGTGATAAAACCCATAGTGTGACACTAACCCTGACATGAGTTTTCCAACCTGTTGGTTGTGTTTCACTTTCCCTCCTGCAGGAGCTGAGTGATCAGACAGGCGGTGATTTTGACAACAATGATGTGAGATGGGTGATCACTGTTCCTGCCATTTGGAAAATGCCTGCGAAGCAGTTCATGAGGGAAGCTGCCTATAAGGTAGGCAGAGAGGCTTCATTCACATTGATATTTGTTTCCAGACTCCTGATGAACATTCACTGTAGAGAGACAGAGGTGGATGCTCAGGGTTACTGCAGCGCTACACAGTAATCAAGACTCGCTCATATGTGACACACACACAAACACACACACACACACACACACACACACACACACACACACACACACACAGTGACCTACAGACTGCAGTAGAGGACATTCAGTAGGGAGGGAGTGAGACAGGCATAAATATAGAGACACAAGGAGAGAAAAGAAGGAAGGGAGTGATAGAAAACACAATAATAAACCCTCCACCGATACTGCAGTTAACCTCAGGACCTACAAGGTAACACATCTTACTCATCTTAAACAATGTGAAAGGGGTCAGTCTGTGATATTACAAGTGTAATATCAATACAAGTGTGGCACAGAACGTACGTGGTAGTTGGTTGCTGGCTGTAGTCTTTGCGGTGTGTTTGAGTGAAACTTTTTGACCAAGACAAAGGTGACGTGAGGCGACGCAACAGTCGGCCTCTGTCGCTGCTAGTTCTTTCATATCTGTTTGGTGCGTAAATTTAATTAAAAATTGACAAAGATAAAATAAACGTGTATATACTCGGAACATAACACAGATAAGGCAGTCTAGGAACATTAATTTGTACCTTTATCTTCCCCCTTAGTCTGAGTCTAAAATTATACTAAGCCTGATCTATTTATACCAGAGACTTGAAATGGAGATAAAAGACAGAGATAAAAAGTAGAGCTAGTAGCTTACCTTGTATACCCCGTTCACACCGAGGGCTCGACCAGGGTTGATTGTGTGTATGAAAGGGTTAACCTGCGTTGACCGACTTGGCTTCACGACCCAGGTCGAGAGGTGGGTCGGACCAGGGTCAATTTCAATGTGAACGGCTCGCACCAGGGTCACTAACATCTGGGGTGGGACAAATCTATTTGGTTGCAAATGGGGACACACAGTCGAGACACAACTGTCACAGCTCACCGTGGCTCATGAAAACATTAGAGGTGAACATCGGACGAGAATAACACGGATTTGTGGCGAGACATCGAGGTGCGGGAGCTCCTGGCCGTCCGCGGTGAGAAAGAAATTAATTTAGCGACTGGGACGGTGAGGGACAACGTAGTGTAACGTTATACGAACATACCGAGGCTTCTGAATGAGAGAGGCAGACATGCTCTGACCCTGGGCATTGGTGTGAAAGAGGTATTAGAAAAAGGTGTAACCTCTGGACCATCAGTGAGTCAAAATCCCCCTACTAGCCTGATTTGTATAATTCACAGAATATTACATTTACATGTGAAAGCCTCCCCTGGACTAGGGGCTGCAGGGGGACGGTGGGGGGGGTCAACTGCCAAGCTCCTCAGGCTTGTTAAACGGACAGAAATTGAAACTCAATAACCGGCAGTTTCCGGGAGTTTTTTTTGCTTCCTGCAAATTCCTGTGAACAGCCGTTAACCTGAATCTACGGTCCCGCTAACTGACGAAAATCCCACTTTTCATGCAGTGTGACAAGTTGTGGTTTTACGTGGTGTAACTATTTTTTGACAAACAACAGTTACTCAGCCCAGCACTTTTGTGCTGTGGCTATAGCCGGGGTTGTCAGATGCGGTCACTGAACGTACGTTTGGGTTTTGGTCTGGACGGTAAACCTGACAACCTCACTGTCATAGCGAGACACTTTCAACTTCGGCATTTCTGTAAAGACATGACATGCTGATCCACAACAAGTGGAACATCACACACGTTTGATGCATTATGGCCTTACTGTATGAGTTGATGAGCTACCTTGTTAGCAAGCAATGACCTATTTATACATCCAGTAGACTCAAAGCAACAGTAGCCTTCATATGGCAAATTTATATTCGTCCTCTCATCTCTTGGAAAAATGCAAATAATTACTTAAATTATTTTAAAGTACCATCAAAAATCTTACTGTAAGAAGTGTTTCATTTAGTTTTAAAATCTGAAACCTCATTAACATATTTCGATTTTTGAGCACTGGCTTTGGACTTAATCAGATTCCTGTTCCCCTGCTGTCTTCCCCAATGACATCATCCTTTTGTCCTGATCACATCCCTGGTGTGCGAGCTAAAAGAGGAAGAAGAGAGGAGGGGGGGGGACTGTAGACGAGGGCAGAAACAGAGAAAAGGAGGAGAGCTTTTAGCCGTTCTGCAGTGGGGCTGGAGGGATGGAGGGATGGAGGGATGAGCTGACGGAGGGAGGATGTGTGTAAAACACAGAGCTAGAGAGAAAGTGAGCAGAGTGAAAGCCGGGCGTCTGCAGTGACTCAGCATCAGGCAGAGCGGATCGTTTGATTGGCTGCTCACGGAGGACAGAGGGAGGGAGAAAGAGAGTGAAAGGCAGCCCAACTGCAACCTCTGCTCCTCCTGTGATCACATCATCCGTTAGTTCTCCCGGGGCCATGACACAACCCACAGCCCTTTCTCCGGCACTTTATTCAGCCCTTTCTCTCTTTTGAGCCACCCCGAACACCAAGCACCTTTTCTTTTCTGGCTCCTGTGTCTTTCTCAAACAGTAAAAGCAGTGCAGCTTCATTGGACTTTTAAAGGAGCCTACCAATAAACTAAGAAAGAAAGAAGCTATTTAAACAAAACTCCTCACTGGCAGCTATTAATCACAACACCGAATATCACAGCTAATGTTTTGCATTTGTCTGTGACCTTTATGACACGTTCTTGGCTCTGGATTGCATGGTTGCAAATCTTACTAGTTACTTTTACATGAATTAACATGTTAATGAGATGATACGGATACTGTATATCAGTTAAGGTTTTCTTAAAGGGCCAGTGCGTAGGACTTGGCAGTATCTAGCGGTGAGGTTGCAGATTGCAACCAACTAAAACTTCTCCCGTGTGCCAAGCGGGAGAAGAAGAACCAAGAACTATGGTGGCCGACGTGAAAACACGAATGGCCCTCTGCAGAGCCAATGTTTGGTTTGTCTGTTCTGGGCTACTGTAGAAAAAATGCCGACACTTTCGTCAAGGCTGTCAGCGTTAGCGTTAGCGGCGCCCTTTAGCATCGTTATGAGACGCATCAAGCTTTCCATTAACTACAATGTAAACCCATTCACGTCAATATTAAATGCTCACGGAAAGTGCTGTGGTGATGTAGTTAAACTCTTTTCCATTCCAACCTCTTTTTTTTAGAGTGTGGGGGGGGGGGGGGGGGGAGATAGCAGGTCAACTGTAGATGTCACATAGAAGTGGTGTACATCATCTGAAAGCTGGAAACCTGAAGATTAATTTGAGATGCAGCTCAGCTCTGTGAGTCAAGTTTTTCTAGACATTAATGAGAAATAAACATGAATTAATTAAAATAAATTGTGAAAGTGTATAAGAGCATAGAACATGATGATATGAGTTTGTGATGTCCATCCCCATGCTCTGTTAGGTCTCAGGAGTTGTTGCAGCTATTTCTGGGCTGATACCATTTGTTACACAGATTTGGTGCTAAATTTAACCATTTTTTACCACTTGAGAATTGATAAAAATGATCAATAATCCCTCCAAAATACCACATTAAGACACCAAGACCTTGAGGAACACCATAGAAAAAGACATGCTGTGATTTGGTTTTTAAAAAACTTTTGATATTTTGAGATTTCTGCAAGAATTGCTTTTTTCGGCAATTGGATTGGATGGCGAGCACTTCTGTTGTGTAAACTGCTCAGAAACCCCCTTATTGTCAATCTAGCTAGTAAAGCCATCCATCCTCTGAATGCTCTAGGTCTCTAGTTTGATCCATCCATCCTCTCAATGCTCTAGGTCTCTAGTTTGATCCATCCATCCTCTGAATGCTGTAGGTCTCTAGTTTGATCTATCCATCCTCTGAATGCTCTAGGTCTCTAGTTTGTGGCTGTAAACTTTCATGAGGCTGTGATTATCCTAGAGGTCACCACAGGTCATTTTATACAGGGAGGTCAAGTTTAAAAAAAAATGGTCTCACTACAATAAAATGGCTGTTCAGGGACCCCAGTATGCAGAAATATTCAAACACACCATTTTAGAATAGGAGAAAATAACACATTTGTACTGCATGAATAAAACTGCATGTGATTATCATAAAGTGTGCATGTCTGTAAAGGGGAGACTCGTGGGTACCCATACAGTAGAACCCATTTTCATTCACATATCTTGAGGTCAGAGGTCAAGGGACCCCTTTTGAAAATGGCCATGCCAGTTTTTCCTCGCTAATATTTGGTAGCATGACATTGTTGGCACCAATAGATTCCATAGATTTTCTAGTTTCAGAACAACAACAACTATTATGGGCATTTTGAACACATCACCATTAGGAATAATACGTGGGAAAGAAGTAAAAGGTGTGTTTTCCTTGTCTGTATTCTGCCCTGGTGTAGTCTGGTCTGGTGCCCCGTGAAAACCCAGAGCAGCTGATCATCGCCTTAGAACCCGAGGCAGCATCAATCTATTGCCGCAAGCTCCGCCTCCACCAGATGGTGGACCTGGGCACCCATACCACCCAGAACGGCTGCAGCCCCACCGACAACGTGGGGAGCGGAATGACCCAAGGTACGTTCATCAACACTGACGTCAAGTGGTGCTGAATGTTGCTTTCATACAGTATTCATCACCTGTGACTCCACGCTTCATTCATCATTAATCTGAGTACATGTTTCTGAACGTGTGTGTGTGTGTGTGTGTGTGTGTGTGTGTGTGTATTTACAGTAACATACCCTTTTTTTCTTCCATAGTTTCTCCAGGTCATGGTAAACATGCTTTCTTTTTTAAATTCAGACAGAAAGTGCATGACTTTTTATTTCTTTCCAACCATCACATTTCAACTTGCTTTTGCTTCTTTTCCAAGATTCCCTCCTGTACAAAAAGCTTCTCTTGATGAATTATTCACATCTCTGGCTTTATTAAAGGGCCAAATGTCTTCCCAGCTCACTTGTGATGTTTCAAGTCATCACTAGTAAGCTGGGAGGAGGTCAGAGTGTGTCAGCTATCACACCTACGAATGCAGAATCTACCAAATAACCTACAAAACATGACCATTAGAGTAGCGTGCACACATTGTATTAGTGTAATAAATAGAGCTGGGATGATTCTCCTATCTCCTGATGCGATACTATCACGATACTTGGGTGCCGATTCGATATGTATTGCGATTTTTAAGTATTACGATTCAATATTCACGATTTATTACCATACACTAGACCATAGGAAAAAGTTGAATCATACACTTCTACAGACTTTTACTTTTACTTGTAATATTTAAATTAATAAAGTAAAAATGTTTTATTTTCAGCATGTATGTAGTCAGAGATGTCCTGAAGTCAAATATATCAGTGATTATAGGCATTATTTATTATTTTGTTTCCCAGCAACCCAAAAATCAAAGAAAAAAGACATTTCCCTCACAAATTATTAGTATTTTCTTTTTAATTTATAAGGGACATGTTATGTTTTATACTTCTGGTGAATATAATCCAATCAATCTTATTTCCATATATGTATTTTGCATATACAGTTCCCTTTGCTAACACCTTATTTTGAAAACCGGACGTGTCTATTTCCTCTAACTTCTCCAAGTCCGTCTCTAGCTCTCCCATCAGCTCCGTTCTCTTTATCCATCCATGGTCAGCTCCATCGGGGCCGTTTGAATGCATTTAACATAAATGTCAGTATATGGGTGCTCTACAGTTGTAGCGTCGGCCCATTTGACCACGGAGATGAGAGCGACGGTCGGCTCGACCGCAAGTTACCGCGATACGATAACGTTTCCTGTCCGTGACAGAGTTAGCATGCAGCTTTAGCCGTGATGTCTAGCTCTGCTTTTCCTGCAATGTGTGAAACCCAAAGTGTTTCCATACTTTACTCTACTTATGTGTAGTGTTGGATTTAACATGTGAGGGTGCAGGTCGTATCCACGCAGACCCTCCGACGTTTTCTACTTTTTCGTTTCGGCTCGCTGCCGTTTATTTTGGTTGACACGACGGATATGACGTCACCTTACTCAGACTACAACAATAAAAGCAGTAACTTCTTTCTACCTCCACATAATCTCAAATTGAGCAAATATATCGATTGTGGCATTAAAAAATCTATTTCAAAATCATAAAAAAAAGAAAATCGCGATACATAGGTGAATCGATTTTTTCATTATCGTACAGTTTGTATTTGTTTGATAAACGTTGTGGTTACAGTCAAAATGAACTTTGTTTGCAAATTTCAAAAACGGACCCACATTGAAACCTAATAATGCAATAATAATAATAATAATAATAATAATAATAATAATAATAATAATAATAACAGTATAATTTACTTGGAAATGTATTACATTAACAAGTTCCAGCCTATTACCTGGTTATTCATAAACCCTATTACAATAAGGGAATCCATTACATATAGTTAGTTTTTGGTCATTATTCTTGCACTACATTAAATATCACACAGTTTGGGCAACATGAAGCAGCAACAGTGAATACCCACCTCTCCTTCCCTTTTTTAAATAATAAAAATATTTCACTTTTATTTAGTTTTTATTCATCACCACCATCAAAAATGAGGAATCACAAAATCCCTTTAAGTAAACCGTTTATCTTCTCCGTAAAGACAATCACATTATGTCATTCACTTGCATGCAAACAACATACACCCAGGGTCAATAGGTCAGTTTGTGTTATCCAAAGTAGACAGCCATTTAAGAAAAATATTGCTTAATGTTTCCATTTGTCGAAGCTTTCTTTTGTATTCCATCAGATATGAATGTGTTTCTTTCTATGTGAATCTTATGGACGTGTGTGCACTCACAAACTCAATGGGTGTATTAAGATGTTCATATCTAATCATTTTAATGACACCAGTAAGACGCATTCATCTTGTGTTGAGAAACAGGTTCAGAAACCTTTTAACTCATTCAATATTAGGTTTTCAATTGATTTGGTCCTTCATCTTATAAATAATATACTACAGATTGCAGATCAGGAAAAGAAGAAGAAACACAAGAAAGTAAAATTTAGCCAGCGACCACATGTCTGATGTAGAGGAGGTTGATCCTTGATCAAGTGGAGATACTCCGAGGCTGGAATAGAACAGTCGAATGGATTTTTCTTATTCCAAGTTAACAGGACTTGTGGTTTTACAGATAAATGCATCAAATATTCATAGATCAAAAGAGTGTATTCAACAACATCCAGTATCAGACTCATCAGTTTATAGTTTAAACCAACCAAGGTTCTTGAGGACAGCTGTATTTTCTTTCTAACGCACAAAGATAGGCGGGATGGGAGAAAAAAAAAAAATAATCGTCGGTCCTGTTTTCGATTTCGATGGTCGAGATCGGAAGCCGATTTTGATCGATTTCCGATTCAGAATCAAAATCGTGACACCCCCTAGTTGACACTAATGGTCATTTGAACTCACCGTGTCTGAGGAGATGGTTCCACTTACGTGTTGCAAGCCTAAATGTTGTTACACACCGGGGGAGTTTTTTTCGTGCAATTAATTGCACGTCAATAATTTTTTCCCGGAATGACAATAAAGGCATCAACCAATCACGTTGTGCAGAACGGGTTGAGTTGTGTCTATATTTATGAAACAACAACACGGAGGCTCCGTAGTCCGAAACCAAGACGGCAAACTTTATTACTCCTTTCAACCTTGACAAAGGCAGCGCAGACCAGATCCACTCCTTCCGTTTAACAGTAAAAGCCCTGCACATACAATATGGTATTTCCGTATTCATCACGCCCCCCCGATGTGTAAAGGCCTTAAAGTTGAGGATGTAGTCAAAGGTATGCATCTCATGTCTTCTGTTGCATCTAGCCTGGACTGGTACTTTAATGCAAATGAGAGCACTGAGACTAGTTTTAAAGTGTGTGCAGTGTTACCTTTGAGTAATCCAACCTTACTCCAATCCAAAGCTCCTTATCATGTTTGATTGCATGGCACCTCAGACGGTCCATGGAGACGGCATCACAGTGGAATGGGTCACCCAGTCAAACTTTTGGATAAGAGGCTGATTTACTGAGCATCACAAGAAGGCTCGCTGCCTGCGCTACGGTACACACAACTGGGCTGAACACCAGGTTTTGTCATCATGCAGTCCAGTGAAGGTCAAAGTTCACGAAGTTCTGGGGTCCTACAACATAATTCATTCATTTTTAACCCATTTTATATTTTCTAATTTCAATGAAACTTGTTGACCTGATCTAAATCTGATTGGGAAAAGACTGCTAGTTAGTTTGTTCTTTTATTCACACAAATAGATCAAACATTTGGGTCCAAACAATATACAAAACAAAGATAAAGAAATATAATATACACAATAAACCCATTAGTAGAAATACAGAAATATTAAAAGGTAATACAATCAACACCACAAAATCCCAGCAGTCAGTCTAAAGACACTTGCTGGTGCTCCAATAACACAAGGCAAGCATGTAACATAACTTCAGTGTCCACAAAGAGTGAGCTCAATTCATTGGATTCATGTTTTACACGCATATCCTGTGTGCTACATGTTGTTCCTTCGTTCCGAGCTGTCTGAGCCGCGTCCATAGTTAATAACGTATCAGGATATGAGGAGAGTGTTTTCAGCTGTTGTTGGGAAAACAACAGGAACGGTCAACTGTCAACCTACTGCTGCGGTTTCCTTTTGACTTTTCCATGATGGACATTCCCACTGAACCATCCTCTAAAGGTTCCATCTACCATCGTCATTTAATGTCTCCTACCAGACAAAGATTTCCTGGTTGATATTGCTTTATACTGTATATATAAATAGTGTTAGATTTGCAGTCACATATATTATTATTAGAATATTACCAAATTCAGATTTAACAGAACATTTGGTAATAAAACTCTTGTTGGAATGCTGACGTAATGTAAATGTTATGGTTTTATATAGCTCCTTTCTAGTCTTACGACCACTCAAAGCTCTTAACACTACATGTCAGCATTCACACACTGATGGCAGAGCCTTCGGGAGCAATTTTAGGGTTAAGTGTCTTGCTCAAGGACACTTCGACATGTGGACGGAGGTGCCGGGGATCGAAACCGCCGACCTTCCGATAGGTGGACGACCTGCTCTACCCTCTGAGCCATAGCAGCAATGTTAACTCTCCACCTCTCTCATGCCCTCTGCAAAACTAATGACAGTTGTCCTTCATTCTCTGTATTGTTTCCTCTGTGTAGGAGGAAATGTCCCTCTGACCTTTACTTCTGTCAGGTCTTCCTGCTACTCCCACTCAGCCTCAGGTCACATGGCTTCACTGCTGCAGGTTGAGCAGCCTGTAGTAGACTGTCTGTGGTTGTTAGATATGTAAAGACATGACGGACGGATTTTTGTAGAAATGTTAAGGTATTTTTTAGAAAATGTTCTGTTAATCAAAACCACCTTTGCAGAAACATGTTTACTAGTTAAACTCAAAACTAAGTGAAATTTGTGAATGAAATGAATGTAGAATTGGTTGATGTTCGATCAGTTGAACTGGATCACCTTAGAGAAGATAGGTTTAGTTTTATTTAACTTTTGTGGATAGGGTTGTTTTGATGGAGTCACATGTCACTTTCACTGCATGTTAACACTGTGAGCAACATGATTGGTGTGACAGTCCATCTCTTTACTGGTACTGTGTATAATCACCCGATTCGACTGTTATCAGGCCATTAAATAGGCGTTATCAGTCGCTATAAGCACCATAGATTAGGGTCAATAGGGGCCTACTACACCTACTATGTTGTAAAAGTGAAAGCGAAACTTAAAAGCAACATGTTCTAGCATGTAAAACTGAATGAAACGTCACGTTTTGAACAGAAACAAAAAGGCTTCTTTAGATTTAGGCAACAAAAACAGTTAGGTTAAGGCTATAAAACTACAACTTCTTTAGGTCTAAGTAATAAAACTACAACTTATTTAGGGTTTAGGCAACAAAACTACAACTTCTTTAGGTTTAAGTAATACACCTACAAATTCTTTAGGTTTAAGTAATACAACTACAACTTTTTAGGTTTAGGCAGTAAAACTACAACTTCTTTAGGTTTAGGCAACAAAATTTCAACTTCTTTAGGTTTAAGCAACAAAACTACAACTTATTTAAGTTTAAGCAACAAAACTACAACTTCTTTAGGTTTAGGCAATACAACTACAACTTCTTTAGGTTTAGGCAACAAACCTACAACTTCTTTAGGTTTAGGCAACAAAACTACAACTTCTTTAGGTTTAGGCAACAAAACTACAACTTCTTTAGGTTTAGGCAACAAACCTACAACTTCTTTAGGTTTAGGCAATAAAACTACAACTTCCTTAGGTTAAGGCAATAAAACTACAACTTCTTCAGGTTTAAGCAACAAAAATACAACTTCTTTAGGTTTAGGCAAAAAAAACCCCACTTAGTTAAGTTTAGGGATGTCATAATTACTACGGTTGTTAGAGGTCGCTGTTGTGTTCTTTTATACCTTCTTTCAGTGATCTACCATGTGAATAGATACCTACTAGTGGGTGTAGTAGGCCCCTATTGACCCACATCTATGAGGCTTATAGCGACTGATAACACCTATTTAATAGCCTGACAACAGTCTAATCGGCTGATATACTCCACACAGGGAAATTATCTATTTCCCATGTAAATTCAGCTGTCCTTGAAAATATACATCATAGATTGAATAAGTTATTATCAGTATAAAGTATAATACTCTATATAAGTCTTGCTCATAGTGTGGATACATGTGCATCTCTGCTTGCTGCTTGCCTCACTCACACACCACTGTATATGAGCCACACAGCAGAGCTTCACGGCTTCACCACACTCACCACAACATTCTCTCTCTGTTAACAACCAGCCAAGGAGCATGTCCGGCGCAACCGGCAGAGCCGCACCTTTTTGGTGGAAAATGTCATAGGGGAGCTTTGGTCGGAGCTGGAAGAAGGTAGAGTCTTTCTCTTCTTTTACTCGTCTCTTATGATTTCCCTTCCCTCTTCCTCTAGGGGGAATGCTGTTGCTGTTTCCTCTGCTGCAAATCTGTCATATCAGCTACTAGCTGTAGATGCTAGATTCTAGGAGAAATGTTGTTGTTTTTTTCATTTTTTCATCGTATTTTTCATATTTTATATCATTGTATGATAATTATTTCGATTGTACCAAAAGTAGTTCCACTTCGCTCAAATTCAATGTACAGAGGCCGCGTATGCGTCTACTTTACGTCCTATTCTTCAGTTTAGTTCTAAAGTCCTGGAAGGAAAACTACGGTTTTATTACAGCTTCACTGTCATAGTGCTTGCCTTTGGTTCTGTCACTTATGGAAACATTGTACTCACCCAAGTAATTGCTGAGATCTGGCAACACAGCAATGTTGCTAAAAAATAGGTCAGACAGGTCAAGAAACACCGTCAGGCAGATGATCAGAGCTCCCAGGTTAGTCAAACATATTTGGAAGAGAAAACGAAGATGAATATTAAATTATTACGCAAACTGCTTGTAAACATCCATCACAGACTCTCCGTAGTTGTACACACACGTTTTTCTGTGCAATGGAGGATTATAAACAACATTTCATGTGTACGTAATCTGGATAAACTGTTGGATTATTTACAGCCTGTCTGATTGTCTGACTGCTTGTTTGTTCACTTCACTGTGGTGATCAACGTACAGTGTTATCATAACTGATAGAATTGATGGCCAGAGGCCTGTACTACGAAGCCAGTTCAACATACCCAGGGCATCTTCTCATTATCTGGCTTAACTAACCCTAACAACATATGATCCGGTCCTACGACGCTGGTTATCAACTCAGTAAATCAACCCAGGGTTTCTCAATCTGGCTGTGAGCGTGTTCACATGAACGGGGCGGGTTTGCAGCATCTGACCAATCACAGACATGGACAAGTCTACTGTCAGCAGAGCAGCATATCTTACAAACAAGAGCAAACTATAATATTAGACAAATACGAAGAAGTCAAACACATAATCCTGACTAATAATAACACGGTTGAAGCTGCCAAATGCAGGAAGGACAGCTGGCAAAAGAAAAAATTGCTGATGTGTGAATGCGTAAATAAGCAGATTTATTAATTTAACAGAATACTCAAAAGTCAGATAGATACGTCTAGGTGGGGCAGTGATGTATAAATATCTTACAGATATAATGGATGAAAAGGGTTACACTTCATTAAGCTTTTAAGTATTGTTAAGCCGTGTAAGACTATTTCAGACTTCTTTCAGCTGCGTCCCTGTCTCCAGCTGTGTGAAACTGACTTGAGAGCAAGTAAAAAAATAAATATAAAAACATAATTCAAAGCGGTAAACAGCCACAGCATACAGCCAGCTGTCCTTCCTGCATTTATCAGTTTAAACTGTGTTGTTTTTAGCCTGGATTATGATTTAAACTTCTTTGTATTTGTGTAATATTATCATACGATCTGCTCACTGAGCTTTGATTGGTCAGTAGGCGGTGCTTTTATACAAGTTGATCTCTTATCTGGAACATCACCTGCTCCGGAGCAGGTTAAGTGTTCAGCATAAGTTACCATGGCGATCTACCCCGGTAAGAAGTGATCCACTGTCGTAGGACTGAAAACCCTGAAGGGTTAACCCTGAAGTCACCTCGCTAACCCCAAATCCTGCTTCGTAGTACAGACCTCTGACTCAAGTTGCAACAAACCGTAGTTAGCCTTTAAGTCTTTATGTACCTTGAAGGAATACTTCACCCCCAAAATGACCATATTTACATCAACGACTCACCGTGCGTTACCTTGAATCTTGAAGATGCCTCCATGATGAACAGGGAATCAGAAAACGGAGTAAATCCGTGATGAATTGAAGCGTTTAACAACAGCAAAACTAGATGAAAACATCCATTTACAAACTCTCACACAACACATGCAATATAATCCAAGTCTCATTTATCCAGTCGGATTCCCAAACACATGCATCTTCACTAAAACCTTACTACCGTACCTAACCCATTAAGTCAACTTGTTAAGAAGACAAACTTTAAGAGTTCTAATGACCTGCCCAAAGACCTTCTCTCTTCCTTTCAGTCATAAAACATTAACTAACAACATAAAAATATCACTTTGACATATTTTATTAGAGATATTATTGGAGTAAAATACAAAATTAGCCACATTGAGCTGCACACCCACGTTAACTTCTGTGACATGTAGTTCTAAAGAAATGCACTGTGTTAATCATCTGATGTCCAAAACTGTCCGCTGCCGTCCACCATCTTGTCTTTGTCAAAGCCGACCCTGAGTCCCAGTCTTTCCCTCATCCAGTTTCTCTTCTTCCATCACTCCCCACTGGTGCTGCTGACCCTGCAGACACAGAAGTGTGGGTCAGCAGTCCTCTCTGTGGCCCGGTTCGAGTAGCTGAGGTGTCACAGAGAGTCACGTCCCGCCTCCCCCGAGAATGTGTCTGAAAACAGAGTTGTGGTAGATCCGAGGCAGCGGCTGCATGTCAGGAAGGATGCTGTTAGATAACGAGCATTGCACCGGAGCTTAGTGCACACCGTGTTCCAGCTCTGTGTATTCTCTGTGCAGGTGACCGTTACGTGGTGGTGGACTGTGGCGGAGGGACGGTGGACCTGACCGTCCATCAGATCCGTCTTCCAGAGGGACATCTAAAGGAGCTGTACAAGGCCTCAGGTAAGAGGACACAGCTTTCTGCAGCTGAGGTTTCATCTGGTGTGTATTGGACTGACAGTCCCAACCCCCTCTTTTCCACAGGCGGTCCCTACGGCTCTATCGGGATCGACTATGAATTTGAGAAGCTGCTGTGTCGGATCTTTGGCCAGGATTTCATCGACCAGTTTAAGATCAAGAGGCCGGCCGCCTGGGTGGACCTGATGATTGCGTTTGAGTCTCGGAAGAGGGCGGCGGCTCCCGACAGAACCAACCCCCTCAATATCAACCTGCCCTTCTCCTTCATTGACTACTACAAGAAGTTCAGGGGCCACAGCGTGGAACACGCACTGCGCAAAAGCAAGTGAGTACAATCAGAGAACCAGGGACCGGTCCCGGACCTACTGGGAGGAGAGTCTGTAGATCCAAGTCTGTGGTCCAAGACAAGATGGACGGAGGGTTATCTTTCAAAGCTGCACTGTTTATTATGTTTTTGGGTCGTCCGTCCGGGACACAAATGTCCACTTGGACTTAAAGATGAACTGATTCGATTTTTGTGGTCAAAGGTCAAGGTCATTGTGACCTCACAAAACACGTTTTTGGCCATAACTCAAGAATTCATACGCTAATTATGACAATTTCACAGAGTTGTCTAACAAGATAAAATGATGTAGTGATGACATTTTGGACAGACATTAGGGATGTGACGGTGAGGTCATTTCCCCACCGGTTAGTAAACTTGTGAAAACACCGGTGTTACCGATGACAGCGGACATTTCACAAGAAAAGATGGCGGTCAACATGTGAAGCGTGCTTACTTTGATCTTTAACGTCGGGTGGTTGTGTGTCCGGTCTCTCCGGTCCAGCTTTCGCTGCGGGGCTGCAGCGGTCTACCCGGCACTGCTCTGCAGCGCACACTGGCTGTAACCACTCTGTCCTCCTCGCAGCGATTACCTCATTAACGTCATCGTTCTCTTACAGCATTGGGTTTAAATCTGAAATATTGTCAAATAGGCGCTTTTGCTTTTGGCTTCGACACCAAATCCTCCACCATCATCTCGTCTGTCGACTCTCTCTCGTCCTGTGTGTGTGAAATATGACACCTGCTGCTCTGAGCTGAGACACCGTCCGGTATAGATGCTTTCACTGTCAGTTTGTAGCGTCCGTCGTCCGACTATCTATCGATAAAACGGCGCTGATACGCCAAAATGAACTAAATGGGTTTCATTTCTGTAAAAAAAAAAAGCAAAATGAAGGTGGGGGGGGCGGTAATGTAATCAGTGTGTGCCCGACCACCGTGTAACATCTGCTGTAACATCTGGCCTGACTCCAGCTCTGTACTGGACACACAGACAGGAGACTGTTAAGTGTATTCACTGGAGGTGCAACGGTTCAGTTTGTATTAGGGTTTTTGTGTCATGGTTTGGGTTCAGATTGGCACCATTAGAGACCAGTACCAGTACCGGTGCTCTCTGATGACAGATGTGTCTAAAGGTGCTACACTCTACTTGATGATGATGATACTTGATGAGTCAATCCAGATGTGGTAAAATAACTCCTGGATGCCAGGCTAGCTGGAGAGATGAAGTGACAGATCCAGGCACCACGAGGCACCACTTCCTGTAAAACAGTGTTTCTTCTCTCTTCACCTCCTGACTTGATCGAAGAACGCAACATTCAAACTCAGTGTTAGACAGAGAAGATATAAATGGTGATATAACTTTTCACTTCCAGCCATTAGAGTACTATAAGGACTGACGTCAGGGACCACCGTGGAGTCTAGATTTTAATGGCCCTGTCTCATGTCTGTGTGGATTTTCATAATCCCACAGTGAGGGACATTAAAAGATATTTATATGGCAGAAAGTGGAGCCCTCAGAGCCCCCCCGGCTCCTCTGACGCCTAACTGGAACTACTCAGTCTGTCTCATTGTGCTGGAAAATCTTGGGGAGGGGCCATCGTTAACACTATCACACACTTTCATGTGCACATACTGTACATGAATCACACACATGGGATCAGAGTAAATGGATACTATGGATTCTTTCAGGATTAATGACTCGACAGACAGACTGCATCATGCATAGAGAGATGGCCTCGAGAGACGGGACCGAGGGAAGTAGCTCACTGCTCCATACAGAGCCAGCCTCTCTCTCTAGCTCATCTGAAAATACCATATTTCTCTCAATCTATCCACCAATATTCACTTTATTAACACATCTGAAGTTCTGCAGTGTCACAATCATGCTTCATTTGGAAGAACGCCTCTCGTAAATATTTTCTCATCGATCTGTCAGATTCCTGAGGTGGAAGTGTCCACGTGTGAATCTGTAGTCTGGCTGTGTAAGGCTGTTCCATACACGTTCCAAGAACTATGTCCAGTGTAGTGAATCAATACATTGCATGCAGTATGGAGAAGAAGCTAAGATGGCAGCAGCACGCTAGTCTCCGTCAGTGTTAAAGGATCTCACACAAACGATGTTTGTCAATTTAAAACATTATTTTGCAAGTGAAGAAAGTCTCAGTTTGTCGTATTTTTGTCGTAGTTTCATTTAGTTTTGTGTGAAACCGCTCAGTGAACTACATCTCTCGTCTAGCACTATATACGTCACTAACGCTAGCTAGATAGCTAACTTAGCTACAACCAGGCACAGATGAAACGTTATCTGACCTGATGTGTTTTATTCAGCGACTCCAGGAGTCTCATTTATAAAACAGTGCGTAGGATCCATACTAAAAATGTACCTGCGCACAAAAGCTGAAAATGGCGTGCGCCAAAAAAAAAAATCAGACTTATAAAACTGTGAACACCTGCAGGCAATGTTCCCTTTATAAATCACAGTCCACCTGAAAATGTGCGCACGTGGATCAGCCTCATATCCCGCCCTCTACACGCCCACATTCAGCCATAAATGGTCAATGCAAAGCACCTCATGAATGTTTCTGCATGTAAATGAGCCTGTTGATCATTGGATCTTTACGGTGAATCACGGCGACTATCGAGAGGAAGACCAAGAAAGGTTTTTTTTCTGACACAGAGATCGAGTAGCTTGTAGGTGAGGAGGTCCGTGAACACTCGTTCCCTCCTAATTCTTTCATTCACGTAGTCCTCACAGTGACAGTGCATCCACCATGCAGCATGTTACGAGTGTCACGCAGTGTTTATATGTTTACAGCAATCAGACGATCGATTCACTTGTCAAAATGATCGCGACAATCAGTAATATCCCCCCAACTGGATATCATTTAAAAAAGGGAGTTTGATAGGTGAACACAATTTATTTATTTAAGTTTTTATGGTGAACTTGGTCAGGATTATGATTAGGACTGATAATGATAATGAGGATATGGAGAGTAACGATTGTGTGAGAGCTGTCACTGGCTTTATTTCAACACTTTGCTAATTTACACAATCCATACTGTACAGGTGGTGAAGATGTACTGGGTGGAGGAAGCAGAGTGTGTTTTCCGAAATAAGGTCCCATGTGGTCCACCGGAAGGGGCGGGACTTAGGCTCTCTGTACAGGATTCAGAGCATTAATATGGCCGCCACTCTCACACTGCACTCATACGGTGGTTACCGCTGGCAACGCCGTCCCGACCGATGTCACCGAAGCGTAGCAACCACCTTCCAGTTGTAGTATTGTCTGTTCTTCTGTTTTGCGTCTCTTTAAGAATATTTGGTTGTATCTTGTGCTGCCGCCTATCTTGGCCAGGACTCTCTTGAAAAAAGAGATTTTTAATCTCAATTTGACATATCCTGGTTAAATAAAGGTTAAATGCAGAATGAGCAGGATTTTCCTAGAAAACAATGTATAGACTGATACAAAAATAATCCCTCTCAATCCTCACTGTGACCCACTGGCAGTGTTTGGTGGAGTCTGTATCTGCAGACCCTGCAGCCCTCTGCCTGGATTTTCTTATGTTGCTGTGTTCGGGACATTTCTGGGCGTCGACCTAAAAAAATAAAAACGTAGCGACCAGCTGCTAGACTGTAAGCACGCATCCAAGAGGAAGCTACAAAAGACCTACAGGTCACCGTCCTCTAAGACTAAACGCTTCACAAACAGCATTTTTCCATCAGCCATCAGGACTCTGAACTCTTCCCTCCTCACTCACCGCTGACTGTGCTGCTGTCCATTTATGTATCTGTCTGCAGAGAATAACATACTTTATACTGTATGGAAAACAAATTCCACCAGCCTTGGTCGTGAGGCTAATAAGCAATCAATCTATCTACACCGATCAGCCATAACATTAAGACCACTGACAGGTGAAGTGAATAATTATCTGGTTACCATGGCACCTGGCAGTGGGGGGGATATATTAGACACCAAGTGAACATTTTGAACTTTGAACTTTGTGTTGGAAGCAGAAAAAAATGGGCCAGCGTAAGGATGTGAGCGACTTTGACAAGGGCCAAATAGTGCTGGCTAGACGACTGGGTCAGAGCATCTCCAGAACTGCAGCTCTTGTGGGATGTTCCCGGTCTGCAGTGGTCAGGACCGACCAAAAGTGGTCCAAGGAAGGAAAACCGGTGAACCGGTGACAGGGTCAGACCCGAGGCTCATTGATGCACGTGGGGAGCGAAGGCTGGCCCGTGTTGTCCGATCCAATAGAAGAGCTACTGGAGCTCAAACTGCTGAAAAAGTTAATGCTGGTTCTGATAGAAAGGTGTCAGAACACACAGAGCATCTCAGTTTGTTGCGTATGGGGACCGGTCAGGGTGCCCGTGCTGACCCGTGTCCACCGTCAAAAGCTCCTACAATGGTCACGTGAGCATCAGAACTGGACCACGGAGCGATGGAAGAAGGTGGCCCGGTCTAATGAATCACGTTTTCTTTTACATCATGTGGATGGCAACGAGTTCGAGGTGTTGACTTTGCCTCCAAACTCTCCAGATCTCAATCTAATCGAGCATCTGTGGGATGTGCTGGACAAACAAGTCCGATCCACGGAGGCTCCACCTCGCAACTTACAGGACTTAAAGGATCTGCTACTGACGGCTTGGTGCCAGATACCACAGCAGACCTTCAGAGGTCTAGTGGAGTCCATGCCTCCACGGGTCAGGAGGACCTACTGAATATTAGGCAGGTGGTCATAATGTTCTGGCTGATTGGTCGATGTACATCGTGCTCTGTCTGGACCAGGATAGTGTTGCACTGAGCCATAATTCAACAGTGTTGTTTAGTGACTTTCAGTGGAATAGTATCATGATCATATGAACATTGTTCCATTTTATAAGCAGATTGTTACTGAAAACTACGTGCGAACAGATTTTCATTTGACGTATGATTAGCAAACCTTTGCCATGTTGTGATTTATTGCCACATTGTTGTCATTTATATTTGTGATCTTGCTTTTGATCAGCTCTAACTGCAGGTAAACTTATTCTTATACTGGTTCATATATTCATATACTGTCACATCCTCTCATCCTAGTGTGGATTTTGTGAAGTGGTCGTCTCAGGGGATGCTGAGGATGAGTCCGGACGCCATGAATTCCCTCTTCAAGCCCACCATAGACCACATCATCCAGCATCTCAGTAAGCTCCGTTTCAACACCTCAACGCACACACAGACACACACATCTGTCACCTCTGTGGTCAAACAAGTCAAATGAAATGGTGTTTGTCATTCAATGTTAAGCTGTTTACCATGTGATGTACTCAATTTCACAGTTTCTCAAGTTCATTAAGCCCTAGAGTGAGAAATCACTCTCAAGTACTAACACACTAATGTAAAACCCACAAGCAAATAGAACCAATATTAAACCACTGAAGTCAGATTTGATAAAACATGTACTGAATGTCTCCTGTTGTTCAGAATAGGAGTGAAACAGACATGTAGCAGGATTTATGTGCACAAGCTACATGTGTTTAATATGTTTGTGATCGGTACCACAGCTTCTCAGGTGAAATGCACCGTACGGAGGAGGAGAAGCAGACAAATGAGTATTGAAAATGATTCAATGAGAATCGATGCGTCATCTTATCGGCCTTTATAGAGACCACCGATCAAACTATTTAGAACGAATAACATGCAGCAAAAACCTCAGCAAAGCTAACGGAAAATTTAAAAAAGCGAGACATTTACCACACAAAACATTAAGATTTAATTGATATAGAGCTTCGAAATGCAGCGCCAAAGCTCACCGAGTCAATGCACCGTCTCATTTATTTCACTTCATTTTGCATTATGTTTTCGGGTTATCCGTCTGTACATCTCTACGTCCGTCCGACCCATTCTCATGAACGTGATATCTCTATAATGGGTGTTGGGCTCTCTCTGAATGATGATAGTGACATTTCAGCTGCCAGAGTCACTGACAAAGTGGTTGACACAGGCTACACCTGACACACCCAGCGGTGCTGTGTCTGTCAGAGGTTCAGCAGTGCAGCTATGTTTTTAAATCTGGTGTGGACTTTAAATTGGACGTCCATTCAAAAGAATACGCTAATTCAAACCTAGACAGTATCAACACCCTACATAAAATGTGCATCAGGGGACATCCATGAACAACAACAACAACAACTTGAACAACTTGAATACTTCACTCTGGTTCTGTTCAGACCTGGTATTAACATGAGTCCTCAGTGATCGGATCACTAGTGGACAGATCTCAGTACAGGTGTGAACGCACTCAAGACGTATTGAAGACACATTGAGATCGGATCTTTCAGACCACATTCAGAGATGGTCTGGGCCGCATTATGACCACATTCTCTTAAGTGTGTAGTGAATGTGTCCTGGACCACATTAAGGACCGCATACTCTACTGACGTCCTGCTGGGATCCGCGGGTTACTGCGCTCCTCAGGTGAACAGACAGGCGAGCGCTTGTCTGCCTCGCAGCATGGAAACAGCTTCTGTGCTCTACTGTATCCTGTCGGTACAACTGTATTTTATTAACATATATCTTGTTTATAGGCTACATAATCTACAGACTATCAGACTAGGCACGCAAAGTGCATTATTATCATACTGTTGGAGACGGTCGGTGTTTTTGTTCCGCTGCTCTGCACGGAGCTGACACCCGCCCGTCTGCTCTCTCTCTCTCATCCCGGCTCTCTGAAGCTCTGAACCTCGCTGTTGTCTGACAAACACAGCGGTGCCGGCGGCGCGGAGGTCCCCGGGGACCGCCGGTACAATAACTTTTTATTTTGATGTTAACAAAATGTACCAGAATTCAGGAATATGTAGGATATTACTACTGACATTCCTGTAATATTACGTCACAATGTCTGCTGTATCAGCCGTGTGTTTACTACGTGTTTATTTACATATAGAGCGAGGAAGTGAGATCAGATCACAAGTGGTCACGCATGTGGAGACGCATGTTAATGCCAGGTGTTAACAGACGTACTGTCCACTTGTGTTGGGATCACTCAGGAAGCATGTTAACACCAGGTGTGAACGGGGCCCTATAGTCTCTCAGAGTACACGTCCTCCATCCTGTAACATTCTGCTTTCCTCCTCCAGCTGAGCTGTTTGAGAAGCCGGAGGTGAGCGACATTAAGTTCCTGTTCCTAGTGGGAGGTTTTGCCGAGTCTCCGCTGCTGCAGCACGCCGTCCAGGACATGCTGCAGGGCCGCAGCCGCATCATCATCCCCCATGACGTTGGCCTCACCATTCTGAAAGGTGCCGTGCTGTTCGGCCTGGACCCGAGCATCATTAAAGTCCGCCGCTCGCCCCTCACGTACGGAGTGGGCGTCCTCAACCGCTTCGTGGAGGGCAAGCACCCGCCGGAGAAGCTGCTGGTGAAGGAGGGCACGCGCTGGTGCACCGACGTCTTCGACACCTTCATCGCCGCCGACCAGTCTGTGGCGCTGGGCGAGTTGGTGAAGCGGAGCTACACGCCGGCCAAGCCCTCTCAGCAGGTCATCGTCATCCACGTCTACTGCTCCGAGAAGGAGAAGGCGGGCTTCATCAGCGAGCCCGGCATCAGGAAGTGTGGGACACTTCGCTTGGATGTGAGCGGAACGGAAAGCACGGCGCCGCGCCGCGAGATCCAGACGCTCATGCAGTTCGGTGACACGGAGATTCGGGCCATGGCCGTGGATGTGTCCACCGGACGCACCGTTAAAGCTAGCATTGACTTCCTCAGCCATTAAGAAGGGAACGAGAGCGCTTATGTTCCTAAATTGTTGGAAGCAATGGAAAAGGAAACACGCCTTACACACACACACACACACACACACACACACACACACACACACACACACACACACACACACACACACACACAAGAAGCTGGCGATATTTACTGGAAAGTAGTTAATGATAATGAGTCTCAGTCACTCTCAGTTTAAAGTGTTTGGTGGTAGACGGTTTGAATGAAATGTTCACCAAACTTGACCTTTAACCCAGGCTGACGTTCAACTGTAGAATCCATGTTACAACAAGGGAAAAGAAAAAGACAGTCTGGGTGAGTTGAGCGTGTTTTAGGACCCTGTAGTGTATTTACTGAGGAGCTCCATTGTGTTCACACACTCATCCCAATCCCATCTACCCCATGCTGAGGCTGCAGCTACAGGCTGAAGAGCTCCTGACAGGAAAGATAAAGGCTCATTCACTTCTCAGCCATAATATATTATAGGACAGCTTTTCAAATCTTCTCTCCGGAGGAAATTCCAGAAGGGAAGGGCTCTCAAAGCCAAAAAAAACAAGACATACAGTATAACATACCAACACTAACATGGTGAATGCATCTTTACATGCTTCAGTTTCTTTCTGTCAGATTACAGCAGGTCATTGCGTATCCGTGCATTACAAACATTTTGTGTAATAAGAACATGTCATCAAGCTTGGATGGAAGGTCTTAATACTCTTCATGTGCTCCAAAAATGCCATCAGCTCCACTGCACTGCAGTTCTGAAGGCCGTACCAGTGGTTTCGCATGATTCAACCCGTTAAACATGGTGTAAATCTGTCACACTACTGACAGCCTCTTTCCAAAACACGCCATTTTACTTACCTTTCATTGATTTGCTTCATCCCAGAAAGCCTTTAGCAGCCTTATAGTGATCCGAGTGAGCTTCATTTCTTGTCAAAGTTACGTTATGTCAACAGGTATCAGTAGTAGAAGGGTAGGGCTGGGTGTAGGTTCTCGATACCTTCCGGTACCAAGTAGTATTGAAACGTCTCCAGTCAATTAATACCTGCAATTGATCCTTTTTGTGCCTGCAGCCAATCACTGCAAGCGTTCTTCAGTTTAATGCGACGTGTGATTGGCAGCTACAACCCATACAGCCGGGATTGCGGCTCTGAACCATAGACTGTATATAAAGATGGACGACATGACAGCTCCCCAGAAGTGAAGCCATAACATGCAGATCGCCCCCTGGTGGCTGGCTGCACTAAAGCTCATAAAGCTCGCCTCATCCGTGTTAGTGGATGAGACATAAAGTACACGTCAAATAAATCTTTCCCAAAGATGGTTTCTGTCATTGTAGGTAGTTCTTATCACGCTGGTGTTTGTTCAAGTTTTCATTCTTCTGATAAGTTTGGTGTTAATTAGTTATTTTGATTCTATAAAAAGGGGGCGGGACAGCATGATTGACTCGGCTCACGATTGGTTCGGGTGGATGACCTCAATACCGCCGCTCCACCGCTCTGATCACTACCACGCAGACTCTGGCTCCAAATGATGTCAAAATCTCAAGATGGCAGCTCCCGTATCCAGGATTTGTTGGCTTCACTTCTGTACAGTGGGAGGAATTGGAGACGCATCCATCTTTATATACAGTCTCTGCTCTGAACACGAAAATGTCTGAGTTGGCGGCTAACAGCTAACGGTACTAACGGCACCGACAGCGCTAACAACGGCAACAGTGCTAACAGAGCTAGCAGTGTTTACCTGAGGCCGCCGTGGGTCAGGGGACGGCGTTACCAGCATTAACCGCTGTATGAGCGCTGTGCAGACATTCACATGATGGGTATCAAATGAAGTACTCTGTTGGTATCCGTATCACTTTAAGGGTACTGGCACTGCTATAGGTACTGGCATCGTCATGTTTTAAATGATACTCAGCCCTATAGATGGAGAGGTTAGTTGGTCTCAGACTTAAAGTCCAAAACTCCGGGGGCAGCGAAACAAGCTGCAAACAACAAACGTCGATATGGTTAACATTAGGCTAACCGATCATTGCGTTAACTGACAAGATTAGTGTGTTGCATTCAGGGGTTCTGCAACAAGCCGCCCAGCTGCAACGATAATCCGATGCACAAAGAGGCTGAATTCATCATTTATCTCCAGCTGCAGTGTCTGAGCACAACAGACAACTGAGTCCCCAGTTCACCTGTCCACCAGTAAAAGTCTCCAACTTATCATTTAGTTTAACTGCGAGGTCGTAAGCTGTGTGTCTGCCTGGCGTAACGTTAGCGAGTGTCCGGTCGTGAGACAGAGCGTGTGTGTGTGACGACGGTGAGTATAAAGTTATCAATAACGTTATAGCTGAACGTAGCAGTGCAGTGTGTGTACAGTTTAGTTGTCAGTGAAAAAATGCTACAACTCCTCAAGACCCGAGCCAAGTTCCACCTGCTGATTCAAGAGAAGGGGGTTAGCCCCGAAGCTAACAGCAACAACTCCAGCTCAGGCTCACTTAAGGTGGGCTGACCTTTAAGGTGGACTAGCTGTTCTGTTGTTTCGGTCAAAATTCTTAATGTCAGTTAAACGGTTAATTATCAACATCCCTAGTTAACATGTAAGCAAACTGACTATTGACATTCAGCAGACTTTGAGCAGTCATGTTTGTGCGTAACATTTATATTGTTACTTTTGTCTTTAGCTTATTCATAACATTTTGTTGGTAGCCTAACTAGCTCCGTGTGGCTGTTTAAAACACAGTAGCTGTGGATGAAGATGGGACAGGGATTTGAAGACGTCGCATTTCTGCAAATTGACATTATGCTTGTTGAACAGATAAACAGCTTGTACAGCCGCCCTTGCTGACAGGTTTTGTTGCTCTTATGGTAATGAGAATTGCAGACAATAAGAGAACTGACCTTATCAATTTGGCTTTTTACTAATCTTGAGATGTCTCCATTCAGAACGTTAGTTACGTGTTGTAACTCCAGATTCTATAAGTATAGGCGTAGCCTTCTAAGAGCTGATGCTTTTGGGTTTATCCCCACACGCATGCCCAGTTGTGCAGATTCTTTCACGCCCTTGTGCCTTGCACGGGCCCCCCTTACATCTGCACTTGCGACATATATAACAGCTGTGCGACCATAGTTCTGCTCCCAATTTAAACCAGTATTTCTTCAGCTGGTGTAGGTGGAGCCAGAGGGGCCGACAGCTCAGAGGGCTACGCCTGATACTCATAGAGTTAAAATACGCAACGTTCTACATCGTGTCGGCTTCGCCCTCTAACAGTTGTCGGTATTGGGTTAAAGGCGAAGCTGATGCAGTCTGTGCCCCACCGTGACACCAAGGTCCACAATCACATCACATACACCAGTTCACAAACTGTAAATGCTATGCGTAATAAGGCTGGTTAACACCATGTCAGCCCTGTGTGGAGAAAGAAATGGGAAAGCGATGTCCCACACACTCCCCACACACAGCACTGCTGCTGCAGAAGATCAACCCAAATAGTGACAGCTCTAAGCCTGTGTGATATAGAACGTTGGTACCGTAAACGATTTTTAATCAATAGGCCAAATCATGCAAAACCACCAGTATGTTCCTTTGAGATTACCCACATCTAAATCTGAATCCAGGAATGTGAAACATGCTGCAAGCTCAACCTGAAGTACAGCCATCAAATGCGCTTAACTGTTGCTTTTATTTGTTTATGCTTCTGACTATTAGATGGTGGACAAAACGCCACTCGGCCAGCTTGAATATTTTGAATCCAGGTGTGATTCTGCACAAAGGTGCAGGCCAGCTGAGACAAACAGTGAAGTATGTTTATTTCTGTAAATACAGTATTTAAATATTGTACAGATTTTTTAGCATTGATTCTGCAGCTTTAGAACCAAGAGAGAGAGTGTGTGTGTGTGTGTGTGTGTGTGTGTGTGTGTGTGCGTGTGTGTGCGTGTGTGTGCGTGTGCGAGCGTATGATGTGTGCTTTCACATGGACATCTCTCAACATTTTTTCTCACCAGCCATAGCATGAGGCCGAGGCCGGTGTGATCGCTCCGTGTCGCCTGTTACTCTGTTTTTTTTTCGCAGTCACAAGAGAAACTTGAATACCTCCGTCCTTAAAAAAGCATTTCGAGATTGAAATGGTAGCCGTATCTAAATGTGTCCAGTCTCCTTTTTCCATCCCACCTGCAGTACTGTAGAGTAGTAAGTTCTGTGGGGATTTCATCATGATTTATTACATATTCAGTAAAGAGATATGTTCCACCTTACTGCGAAGCCATTGGTTGTTTCTTTGTTAAAGACTGAAGCATAGTCAGCAATAATCATACAAGTAAAAAGCCACATTTCCAGGTAATTATGAAAGGTTTAACTTTTAAAGTCTTACGTAAAAGAGTGCCTAGTATGAGTAAAATGTGATGTCAAGATTAATTTACCCTGTCAGAGCGTACACTGCATTCCTCCAGCCTCATAACAATATGCTTAGCTTTATGCAGGTGTGACCTCAGACGTAATCACTGAGCTTCACACTGATTGTGAATTCATTAAAGGCCTTTGCCGCATCTAAATGTTTGTCGTGTTTGCCTAACGTCCTCCAGGTTGGATTAAAGGGGCATTGCTGTGTGTTATCTTAATGGACCTCTGCTGGCAGCCAGGAGAAACAACATAGTGACCACATCATGCAGTGGGTACATTTGGTTGTGGCTAGTTTCATCCATGGCAAAATGCTCTGTTGGTGACCGCAGGGTTATATACAATTGGAAGGTAGCTTCCTCCAGCTTGGTCAACAACTGTCAAAGCAGTTTTCTGTTGTCAACAGTGCAAATTCATGTGTGAAGGTCACAGCTTCCTCGAACTCTGTCCGAGAACTTTTTAGTTGGTGCAATAATTTGTCCTTTCAGGGGACAGTCTTAGCTGACAGTCTCTCCCTGAAGTCCTTCATGGTGTGACCAAAGTAGTCGCAACGCTACTAATGGCTGCGTAAAGTGGGCATGATTGTCTGTTTAGGGTAGTTACAAAAATTGCTTTTGGACGATGCAAAAAAGCACTTAGTTTGAAGCATACTGAGACCATCAGAGCTCAAGTTGATCTCCACACAAAGGAGCTGCGCAAATGTACTTTGCCTCCAAGAGGGAATCCGTTGATTCCATTGAAATGAAAAGATTTTGGTCTGAAAATGTGCTGTTCTAAATGCTACCTGCTACAGCACGTTAGCTTCCAAAGTTACAGTTGGATACTTCCAGTTCGATGTGTATACCTGACCATGACTGTCACCATATCTTAACACAATTCAGGGAGGCAGATGACACAAAACATCCAGTAAAGAGGCAACATGTGACATCACCGTGATAAATGCTGGAAGAACAATAAACCTTGTGTAGATGGTTTGCTAGTCTGGCTCAAGAAAAAGGGCCCAGTCACTCTTTGAGTCATTGGTGTTGACCAGCAGCCTCTCACAGGTAGATCAGTACTTCTGTGCTATGTCTTGATATCTTAACAACACATTCTAATAGCCAGTTTTTAAAGCCATTTTCTTCGATTCTTCATTTGAACTGTGAATCAAGGCTTGTCTCGCTTTTCAGTGTCAATGTACAAAATGTCGCACACGATGCTGTCTTCGGCACTCTTTCTGCAATGCATGTTTTGCATGCCTCACATAGGAATGACTAATCAACAACAAGCAACAAACAAGAAGTTGATTGCTATTACTAATACACAAAATCAAGGTTTACCACTGATGGTGATGATGATGATGATGATGGTGTTTTCTGGAATAACCTGTGTGCTCCTCAGCCTGATCACAGTGTTGGAGGCTGGCTGGGCTGTGTGTAATACCCTGCTGCTTTCTGAGCTGATGTAGTTGATGATAATACTCATAACTACCATAGCAGAGCAGTACTTCACATACTTTACTGATAACTAACCTAATAACATTTTATTCCTTCTACACATCTCTGTACTCACGGATGGATGGATATCAAGTGGAAGGATTTAATAACACCATGTTTCTATTGTTTCTTTGGTTTAGATAATTACAATGTGTAACCTTGAGTATTATGTGGTGCACAGGATACTGTTATGTAGCAGCTTTATGATAAAATGATATGAAGACATGTTTAGCTGATATTCTATTCTCGGCGTGTCAGGCAGCATTTTGGCATTTCGGCTGAGATGTCAAATTTTTCGGTCGATCAGCCTGAAGTCGAGAGGTTCAGTTGATGTGATTTGAGGTAGCAGTTTAGCCAGCTTGCTTCATGTACAAGTATCTGCTTAACACTATCTAAAAAATATACAATAATTCAGAAAATGTTACCGCTAGAATGATTGACTTTATAGTTAGGATCATCTCAGCAACTCTGCAACACAATGTACACTTGGTTCTTTTAGCTCTTTATTGATGATGCAAAGCAGTTTTTTTTTTTTTTTTAAATCTTGAGTTACTTAAATGTCTTGTCCTCTTGCAATTTTCACACAGTAATGGGTGTATTTTGATCAACGCCAGGTATTCACTGTCCCGACTGTCACCAATAAAATGTATGTGTATTTCAAAGAACATTCCTTTGTGTGGTGTTTCCTGCTCATTTAATCTGACAGTTAGGCAAGAAGGAACATTTAGTGATCCAATCGTGCACGGCCATGGCCAGGATTTTACAAACACTGCAGTCATGACTCCAGCAGGGCAACTGTAGGAAAAAAGCCGGGGGGAGAGGGGTAATATTCCAAGAAAAAACTCTGAATTTACAAGAAAAAAACTTGAATATTCTCTGAGATTAAAGTCCCAAAATTATAAGAAAAAAATCGTGAAAATAGTGGATTTTTTTTAAGGAACCACATCGCTTTACTTTGCAAAGTTTTATCAACCTCATCACACCACAGACGCCACTGTTAATGTGAGCTGCAGAGTGCAAAAACAATTGTTATACAGTTAACTTCTCAGTTATATTGTATACATGTTACTCAAAAACTCTGCATCTGCAAAACAATTTTTATGAGCAAAGCAGTCCTGTTTTCAGCTTTGTGAATGCAATTTTTACATCATCCATTGGGTTTGTAAATGGTTAATTTGGCCTAAGAAGTAGCATCATTTTCTCAACCATTAAAGTAAAATCAACACATTTGGGGATATGTGGTTTTTTAATTGGACAGTAACTCAGCACACTGCCAGGAATTAAATTCTGGTGAGGAAATAATGAATCCTTCATTTGTTTGTTGGCCAAAAAGTAGATGCAAATACTGGATAAAAATCTCTATACTGGATAAAATATACACCAAATTTAAACTCCCTCCATGTACTTAAAACCTGAAACCCCAGAAAAGACATGACATCAGTGTACTAAGGATGATGGTCCATTGTTGTTGAGATGGTTGGTCATTAAGAAACAATGCAAAAAAAAAGAAGTGGATCGTTTTCATCTATCCAGTCTTGGATCTGATTGGATTGGAAACCAAAGAGAAAGCCTCGCAGTTTCCATGTTGACACCATATGTCTTTTAATCCTGGATTACACAATCATTCAATTTTACTTTAATGTAGGACTGAATTCGTATGAGGCAACGCTGCCACCAAGTGGACCGAATGAGGAATGAGATTCACAGAGGAGCACAAATAGTGTCAAATACTTTGTTTGTAATATATGAAAGTCTAAGAGTGGACCTCGTATGGGTCAAACGCCTTCAGTGGATATAAGTGAGATAGTCTACCAAAATATTAGGGAGAAATTAAGCACATCGACATCTACCAAAGTGTCATAGTAACTGATCCATTATGTATTTATCAGAAGATGATATTGCTCCTTTTGGAATAGAATACGAGTTTGATTGTTAGCTTGTTAGCAAGAAATTTAAAATTTGAACATATTGTAATTTTTGATATAACACCATTCACATAGTAAACAACGCCTATAATACTTATGCCTCTAATGAATTCCCAGAGTCCGTTTTCATTTTATTAAATTCCAGGAGATCTTCTTTGTTGTCCTGTTGGCAGCCATATTGGAAAAGCTTCCCTTTTGGACAACAGATGCGTAGAACAAGAGTAAGAAAAACAAGTGAATGCATTGCTTTACTAATCTGTACAACATCTCAACAAAACTACATCATTTTATGATTATTGTCTCTTGACGGCAGTCTTGTTGACAACTTTGAATGTCACACAAGTCTATTTACATAGCATATCTAGCATTAGTAGTGGCTAGTGTGTTAACATTAGCTGCAGTACATCGTGTTACTAAATGAAGCTAAAAAAAACGACTGTTTTTTCAGATTAACATTCAAGCTAAATCTGACGTGATTGAATCTGAAGTATTTTGGAATAAAAAGCAATTTAGCGTGTAGGATTAGCCTACAGGTAGGCCTTCTCTGGTCCTCTGCTTTTCCTACCTGGTTGTTAAATTAGACATCATTCACACACAGCCAGTTCTCTATTGGATCAGTTACTAATGATGGTGCACAGACATGGCTGCAAGTAGATTTGTGACTTAACTGCAAAGCCTCTAAATGAAAAAAAAAAAAACTCCCTTTGTTGTTTCTACAAAAACTCGCAACACATTTCCATTAAACCCAGTTTTTTTTTTTCCTTTTCTTTTAGTTCCCCTCAAACACCCCCACCAGTGATTCAGCCAGTGGAATATGAAACTAAACACAGGCACTTATTCAGTAACCAGAATACATTTACGCAGTGAGTGTATTATTCTTACAGAAGTGGCGGTAGAGAGCCACTCAACCCTTTACAGGGCAAGGTTGTTTTTAGCTTGGATGTGGTATGTATGTGTGAGTGTATGTGTGTGTGTGTGTGTGTGTATGTGAGTGTGTGTATGTATGTGTGTGTGTGTGAGTGTGTGTGTGTGTGTGTGTGTGTGTGTGTGTGTGTGTGTGTGTGTGTGTGTGTGTGTGTGTGTGTGTGTAGGGGTTAGGGGAAGGGGACTGTGGAGACAGGGTGAGAGGGTTGAATAGGTGTGGCCGATTTCCCTCAAATAGCTATGAAGTAGAGTAGTTGCTACGGCAATCTGGAGGGACCCGAACTCGCCAAGTGGCCCTTTAGTTGCCGGCTCGGCTGCCCTCCCACACGCACGCTCTCTTCCAGTTAATGGCGGGGTTCAGAGCTACATGACTAACCAATGAAATCATGGGACGATAACAGGGGGCTTGACACACTTTGTGCTTGTTAAAGCTTCACTTGGTTGAAAACAGACAGAATGTAAGTTCATTAAAATTTGTTTGTTTGAATTGAATATTTGTGTAACCTTCTTAAGTGTTCAGGTGTAAAGGTACGCCTGAACACTTAACATGCACACACACACACACACACACACACACACACACACACACACTCACACATTCAGGCTGGTGTTGACTGAATGAGGCAGACTGAGAGCAGCATACTCGAAAAAAAAACTTTGGCGTGTTCTCAGACTGTTGAATATGGTGTACGCTCACTGCAACTTCATGTCTCTATTTAATGGTGTTCATGCCTGTCAGAGAAGCTTGTGAGTCACAGGCAGACTTTCAGGTTCCTATAGAGCTATACTAAAACTAACTTAACTCCATGGAAGTAAACAGAAAGGACCCAGCCAGGAAACAGACATGTCTGTAAACGGTAAACATGCACAGCCATCGTGCATAGATATTTGCATGGGTATTTGAAAATTAATACTTTCAGATACTGTAGAGCAGCATTAAAGCCCCTATGTCAATTTTCAAATCAATTTATTTATTTTGTAAAGCCCAGCATCACAAATCATAAATTTGCCTCAGGGGGCTTTACAATCTGTACTGGATACGACACCCTCTGTCCTTTACAGTACGACCCTCTCATCGGATGAGGAAAAACTTCACACAGTCCTTGTGGGTCACAAATAACAGAAGGTTATTGGCTATTGGTATTGTAACTGGCTATATCTATTCGGCGTGGAGAGGAGGTCGTGTTGCTCTGGCTCTATCTCTTCGGCGTGGAGAGGTGGTCGTGTTGCTCTGGCTCTATCTATTTGGCGTGGAGAGGAGGTCGTGTTGCTCTGGCTCTATCTATCTGGCGTGGAGAGGTGGTCGTGTTGCTCTGGCTCTATCTATTTGGCGTGGAGAGGGGGTCGTGTTGCTCTGGCTCTATCTATCTGGCGTGGAGAGGAGGTCGTGTTGCTCTGGCTCTATCTATCTGGCGTGGAGAGGCGGTCGTGTTGGTCTGGCTCTATCTATCTGGCGTGGAGAGGAGGTCGTGTTGCTCTGGCTCTTCCTATCTGGCGTGAAGAGGTGGTCGTGTTGCTCTGGCTCTATCTATCTGGTGTGGAGAGGAGGTTGTGTTGCTCTGGCTCTATCTGTTTGGCGACGCCGGGAAGCTGCTTGACATCCTCCTGGATCCACTTTCTCACATATGTTCACATTACATGTATTAATTTTTGTCATATGGATTGTCTATGTTGTATTTTCATTATGTTGTTACTCTGTACACACGACATCTATTGCACGTCTGTCCATCCTGGAAGGGGGATCCCTCCTCTGTTGCTCTTCCTGTGGTTTCTTCCATTTTTTCCCTGTTAAAACGGGGTTTTTTTTGGTTAAGTTTTTCCTTATCTGATGAGAGGGTCGTACTGTAAAGGACAGAGGGTGTCGTATCCTGTACAGATTGTAAAGCCCCCTGAGGCAAATTTGTGATTTGTGATTATGGGCTATACAAATAAAATTTACTTGACTTGACTTCTTATTGAGAGGCAGTGGCTAAAAGTTAATATTATTCTCGTCGGTAGGACTACTAGGCTTAATTATACACTGAAACTGAGACTGACCGACCAGGTAACTAACTGAAAGTTGGGGCAAAAAGATGGGTTTTGAGTTTGGCTTTAAAGGCCTCCACAGAATCAGACTGTCTGATGTCTATAGGGAGGTTATTCCAGAGGAAGGGCGCTCGATAAGAAAAGGACCTTTGGCCTGCTGGCTTCTTTTTCCCTCTGGGGACAGACAGGAGTCCTGTATTCTGAGAGCGGAGAGTCCTGATTGGAGCATGGAGATCAAAGGGGCGTGTCCATTTTCAATTTTATAGGTCATCAGAAGCACCTTAAAGCTTGATCTGATATGGATCGTGAGCCAGTGCAATGAAGCTAAAACTGGTGTAATATCAAACGTTTAGTTAAAGGTCCCATATTGTAGAAAGTGAGATTTTCATGTCTTTTATATTATAAAGCAGGTTTAAGTGATATATAAATACTGTGAAAGTATCAAAACGCTCAATCCACAGAGAAATACACACAGCCCGTATTCAGAAACTGTGCGTTTGAAACAAGCCGTCAGGATTTCTGTACATTTGTGATGTCACAAATCTACAATATTTATACAATTTCACAGTTTTAAATATAAACACTCTAAATGTGTTATTTCCTGTTGCAGTGTATGTGAATGACATCAGCTGACAGGAAGTAAACATGGACCCAAGCTGTTTCCTAGCAACGCAATTCCGTTGCCATTCCGTTGAAATGCACTAAAACGGAGTGTTTCAGATAGAGGGTGAATACAGGTATAGTCAGACAGACAGTATGAGGAAAATAATGTGTTGTTTGAACATTAAAGCATGTAAACATGTTCTAGTAGAAACCCAAAATACAAGTATTAGTCTGAAGATGAGCATGATATGTCCCCTTTAAGATTCTTGCTGCAGCGTTCTGAACCATTTGAAGATTTCTAGTACTAGAACGGGGCAGACCTGATAGCAAAACGGTACAATATTCCAGTTTGGATGATAGAAAGGCGCGAATTAGGATCTCTGCATCTGATTTTAGCAATGTTGCGTCGGTGAAAGAAGACGATTTTGGTGATATCTTTAATCTGCTGAAGGAGTTGAATCGAACGTAACACCAAGATTCTTAACTGTCGAACTCACAAAGTTATCTAGAGTTACTGTTACTTGATCAAGCTGATGTCCATGTCGAGCAGGGCTAATGACCAGCATCTCAGTTTTATCTGATTTTACTTGACATCCAGTCTTTCACAGCAGACAGGCAGGCCTCTAATTTAATAATTTGGGATCGATCCTCCGCCTCTATAGGCATATACAGCTGAGTATCATCAGCGTAACAATGGAAATTAATTCCATCAAATAAGACACTGTGGCAGCACTCCCCTTCTTCCTATACTTGTGTAAATTTGTTTCTTCTTCTCTCAACAATCTCGAGAGTTTTGATACCCACACGCGCCACTTCTGGAAAATGCCAATAATCAGTTCCTTTACCCCAAACATAATGCACACTTCAGTTGTTAGGTATAGTCTCATGATACCAGACACTCTGACATCCCCGCCTACCGAATGTCTGGGGGTTTGGGAAAATTGTTGCTAGAACGGCGTCGAGAATGGCCGCTAATAAAAAGCTACGGCCCTTACATGTCCTGAATTCAGACAGGCCATTCACAACCGTTTATCTACATGCATGGGGACGTACAGTGGTGCCACGTGGGGATGACGCGCTGTTGTTGGTCGTCGTCTAGGACACGGCTCAGGCGGAGAAAGCCTGTTTACTGTTTGCTGGAGGGAGGGAGAACTCCAAGATTATTTTTTATTTTTTAAACGTTGAACAGCAGCAACAGTGAGTGAACTGTCTGTTTGCATGTTAGCAGAGCAGCTGCAGCAACAACAGTTCCAATATGAAGGGCCGCGCTGAAGACCTTGGATTGGTTCTGCTATGTTTCCACCCAGTTTTTTCCATCTGCTGAGCGAAGTGTTTATAGACCGACTTGTGAGTATAGTTGTTAGATAATGCAAATACGAGTTTGTTGACTCAAATTATGAACATGAATACAATCAAAAGCATTGCTTTTGGAGTCATGGACAAGTCAAAGACATGCAGGTTAGGTTCATTGTTGACTCTAAATTGCCCCGTAGGTGTGAATGTGAGTGTGAATGGTTGTCTGTCTCTATGTGTCGGCCCTGTGATAGTCTGGTGATCTGTCCAGGTTGTACACCACCTTCACCCAATGTCAGCTGGGATCGGCTCCAGCCCCCCCCCTGAATAGGATAAGCAGTTACAGATAATAGATGAATGAATGTTGAAATTGTCCATTAAAAAGCATTGTAATGTAATGATATCTGGTGTTTGTTGAATTTTGCAGTATCATAATAGCCGATAGGGTTGGCTATTAAATGGACTCTACTACTGGGCCCTCCTGTGGCTATAGGCACCACAACACTTATGTGTGGGCCAGGCACTTCCAACCATTGAAGGTAATATACAGCTGATGTGAGTCCCAGACCACTAGCTTCAGCAGTAGGGAGAGACAGTACTGCTCCAAAGAACCATCCTCTGTCAGGACTTGAATTTATGTCACATGCACACAGCTTATTACACCGTGTCTACACAGGATGCATTTCAACATCTTTCAATCCATCTCATCTGTGTCGGAACAGATATATTTCTATTTCATCCAAAATACAAACCTTCATATGAATCTCCTCTGAAAGAAAATATCCACTCATTGCGACTTCTGTGTGTCCAATAGATTTTGTGATACTGGGTTTACATGTTTCTAGCCCTGTATGCGACTGTCATTCAATAAATCACCTCCTAAAAAAGCATAAATCTCCTTTGTGAGAAAACCTTTGTGTGGCTCGTCCAAGTTAAGTTGACAGGTTTTGCGTCTTCGAGTGAATCGACTCATTATTGCGCCTGGTTTGCCAAACTCAAAAACAAACTTGGACAAGCCACACGCTTTATCGGAAATGTTTCCACACAATATGTTTCAGTTTGATAAGAGAGAAGACTTCAAGGATGAAGACTAACTGAATCTCCAGCTCCGATACAGAGCGGTGCACAGCTGCTTCCCTGAGCTTTTTAGTGGGAAGCATCGAGGGCTGTCCCCAGAGTAGTGAAAGAGACATTCTCTAACACATTTCTGTTGTCAAACTACAGCAGTTGCCTGTATGAATTGATTTGTTGTCTCCAAATTTTGCCAAAAGAAGGCACATTTCTCAGCTGCATTTGGAGAGACTTGTTCTAATGGGAATGCCTCGTCAGCCTGGGTAGCAACTATAGCCGCCATTACTGACCAAACACAGAAGACATTAATTGGGTTACTCACACTCAAAAAAACCCCCCCTAAAACTCCAAGAATTTATGGAATCACAAACTGAGTATCATCTGTGGATGCACTGCAAAAACTTCTTGAGTTCTGATATCTGCTTTAAAGGAACAGTTTGTAGGATTTCGCGGTATCTAGCGGTGAGGTTGCAGATTGCAACCAATTGAACGCGTGTAGGACAACTAAAGTTCGTTGCAAAAACATGACAACGTGAAAGGCTCTCTCCAGAGCCGGTGTTTGGTTTGTCCGTTCTGGGCTACTGTAGAAACATGGAGGCCAGCTCCGTGAAGAGGACCCGCTCGCTATGTAGACGGCTCATTCAAACGATTCTTATTTTCAGGTGATTATACACTAAAGAAAACATACTTATTATACTAACCTAACCATTACACACATGGTCCTTTAATAACACTGCACTGAATGATCAACCCCTATTCAACCTCCATCCTGCTCACCATAATACAATCCTTTGTGTGCTCTCATATTACCGCTGAATCAATTTATTTTGAAGGTCAAAAATATTGTGGTATTCAAAATGGTTTTACTATGGAGGTAAAATAGACTTAACCTTTCTTCACGTGACAGCTTCAGGCAGACACTGAACAATTGAAATCCTCAAAGCCTTTTGGCAGTTTACTGTTTCTCTCCGCTCCTTTCACCATTGTCTTTCATAGTCTAACATAATGTAACGTTTGTGTTACGTCCTCGTTATTGGACATTCAGTTCTTGCTTTTTCCTCAACTTTGCAACAACATGCATATGAATTCTTTCCCTCTCTGTTCGTGCAGAATTGTTCTTGACAACAATACAATGCAGCTAACGGCCAGGGGTTAAGTTTGTTGTGCAAGCTTTCCCCAGGGGAGCTATTTTTCTCTTGCCGCCTACATCTATACCTCACTAATTCATGACCTGTCTATAAATGCTTTGTTAGTAACAATGCCACCCCCGAAGCTACTGGCTTAAAGATCAGAAAAAGAAGCGCTGTCATTCGCAAATTTCCTTTGACAAACAGACATAATTACAGGAATTAGCCCGCTATTTTGTCATTAGCCTTCACTTTCAATGAGCCAATAATGAAAAGAGAAACAAGAGTCAGAGACAAAGACGGATGTCTTTAGAGGATTTCAAGACACTTTCTCCCCCCACCTCTTAGCCCACACATTCAATTTGCCGTTTTATTAATATTATTAATGTAGTCAAGCTTGAAGCTTTGTGAAGCCGAGAGTTTTTCCTTCTGATTGGTATTGTGCGAGCGCTGATGGCTCGGCTCAGGGGAAGTCAGAGCCATTTCAAATGCACTTTGTTAGCGCCATGATGAAAATGGCAGCTCGCCTTTTTAAAGCCGTATATTTGCGAGCGTGATTACGGGGTGTGTGTTCAAATAAATGAAGCCAAAACAATGACACACAATCAGGACTTCATAAGCCAGCGAAAGGCCGTGGACAGATTAATAAGTGCTTTGCGCACGCACGCACGCACGCACGCACGCACGCACGCACACACACACACACACACACACACACACACACACACACACACACACATAGAGGCCTTTTGGAATTACAGATATATGTGACACATTAGACAGGATTTTGTCCGGGACCATTCTGTATCCAAATGAGCAGCAGAAAGCAGCGATCTCACCATGTAATTTACTGTTGATTTGTGTTTGCACAAATGGAGCCTGATGTCTTTCAACATTAATAAGGGTAATATTTACCCTCTCCTTGTCCTGACAGGCCGTGGCAGTGAGGAACTGTTAGCTTCGTGAAGAGAGAGAAAGACAAGGGGACGCTAACAGTTGGTCATATGAAGTATCCCGTACTGCTGCTCTTGTTGAGCCTGTTAAAGTGACAGTAATAACACTGCAGTAATGGGGGGGGGGACTATAAATAGCAATGAAGTTGTCAAAGATGGTTTTATGTAAATGTATGTGGATTCTCAGACTACTACAAAGAAGGATAAATAATGAATGGAGATTGTACATTTAAAGATGCACTCCCTGATTTTGTCCCAGCTCACAGATTTTTTTGAGAATCGACAAGCGAACTTCAGTAAATAAGTAGGATATATTATACATTATCAGTCCGTGTGTTTGTGTCTTTCAGGCCTGGACGTGGCTTTGCAGGGACTTGCTGTGTGTTGTATGGGCACATTATGAGGCAATAGGCACAGACGTGAAAGCTCCCCCACCCCTCCTCCATAGGAGCAAGACTGAAAGAGACACGACATGTCATGGCTTTCATTTTGCATCTCATTGTGGTCGTTTTGAGTCTCTTTGAGATCATTTTTGTGTCTCCTTGTGGATGTTGTGCATCTTTTTGTACTCATTTTGCATCTCTCTTTGGTACTTTTGCATGTCTTTGTGGTAGTTTTGAGTGTCTTTGTAACCATTTTGCATCTTTGCAGTCATTGCACATCTCTTTGTGGTCGTTTTGCGCCTTTTCCAGGAAGGTTTGCATGTCTTTGAGGTGGTTTTGGTTTTGTGTCTCTTGGTCGTCTTTTGGGGTATCTTTGTAGTCATTTTGCATCTCTGTGTGGCACTTTTGCATGTCTTTGTGGTAGTTTTGAGTAATTTTGAGTGTCTTTGTGGTAGTTTTGAGCGTCTTTGTGGTATTTTTGAGTGTCTTTGTGGTAGTTTTGTGTGTCTTTGTGGTAGTTTTGGTTTTGTGTCTCCTTGTGGATGTTTTGCATCTTTGTGGTCTTTTGCATCTCTTTGTAGTCATTAGGCGTATCTTTGTATTCATTTTGCATCTCATTGTGGTGGGTTTGAGTCTCTTTGTGGTAGTTATGCATTCCTTTGTGGTTGTTTTGAGTTTCCTTGAGATAATTATTGTGTCTCCTTGTGGATGTTGTGCATCTCTTTGTAGTCGTTTGGGGTATCTTTGTAGTCGTTTTGCATCTCTGTGTGGTACTACTGCATATCTTTGAGGTAGATTTGAGTGTCTTTGTGGTAGTTTTGAGTCTCTTTATAACCATTTTGCATCTTTGCAGTTATTTCACATTTCTTTGTGGTCATTTTGCACCTTTTCCAGGAAGGTTTCCATGTCTTTGAGGTGGTTTTGGTTTTGTGTCTCCTTGTGGATGTTTTGAGTTTCCTTGAGATAATTTGTGTGACTCCTTGTGGATGTTGTGCATCTCTTTGCAGTCGTTTTGCAACTCTTCGTGGTCTTTTGCGTCTCTTTGTACTCGTATGGGGTATCTTTGTAGTCATTTTGCATCTCTGTGTGGTACTTTTGATAGTCTTTGTGGTAGTTTTGAGTCTCTTTGTGACCATTTTGCATCTTTGCAGTCATTCACATCTCTTTGTGTTCGTTTTGTGCCTTTTCCAGAAAGGTTTGCATGTCTTTGAGGTGGTTTTGTTTTTTTGTCTCTTTTCAGTCATTTCACATCTCTTTGTGGTCTTTTGTGTCATGTTGTGGTCATTATTAGTCTCTTTGTAGTCGTTTTAAATCTTTACAATAAAATGTGTTTGTCTAGGTCCTTTATTTTGTTACAGTATCTGCAAACATGTAAATGTAAGTGGTGTTTGGCAACTGACTTTGTCGTTGTACACTGCTCATCCAGATGTTGATGCTGATGGAGGTGCGGCAGGACTAACACCACACTTCATATACAGTATATTTTCTGCATCAAAGCCAGAACTCGAGGCTTTAAATGTTTCTTTCTTCCATAATTCCTAAACTCTCAGGTCAATAAAAACATACCATAAGAAAGCAGTTTTACATCAGTTCATCACCACCTCCTTTTCTGTTTCCATTCTAATCTGTTGACCTCCCAGTTGATCTGTTTCAGTCCTTTGCCCCATCATGCTCCCTTCATTGTCTGATATTTATAAAGCTATTACATCCTGCACAGCACAAAGGATCAAATGAGAGAGCTGAAGAGGTCTGAATGCAAAATCTTTATTGAAAGACCCTGAGTAACACAGTGATCGGGGCTTAAGCTTGGCATGGAAGCACCTGCTGGATCTCATTCTCCACCACATTCACTGCTCCACAGAATAAGACGCTGTGAAAGAAGAAAAGACAGAGTGAGACATTAGAGGAGACAATGTGAATGAATATTTTGGTTGAAGTATCAACTTTAATCTGCTAGAGAGCCCTACGGGCAGGCTCAGGCTCTTGCTGCCCTCTAGTGGCTAAAGCTGGTCCATGACATGCACTGCAGCTGATATACTTGATTTAATACTGATGACATGTTGTAAGAAACAGAAAATGACTTCTGTTTGGGGTCTCAGAGACCCTAATTATATAGTTGAGGGGAGCAGAATATTAGAAACACCTCTGAATATGATGCAGTCCAGTACAACACCACCACTATGACCCCAATGCTCAAACACACAGAATTGAATCAACACCTTTATGACAGTGTCAACAAAAACGTATTATAGGCATTATAAAAGTAGACTTTATATCGCAGAACTGGACTGAGAGTATATTTGTTCATGCTTAGTCAGTGTAACATATAAAATATATTAAAGGTGAATTGTGTAGGATTTGGTGGCATCTAGCGGTGAGGTGAGCAGATTGCAACCAACTGTTGCGTGTTGGAGAGCTACGGACCCACTCCCTATATATATATATATATATACGAGAATAAAGTCATAACTTTACCAGAAAAAAAGTCGTAATATAACGAGAATAAAGTCAGAACTTTACGTGAAAAAAAGTCGGAATATTACGAGAATAAAGTCATAACTTTACGAGAAAAAAAGTCGGAATACTATGAGAATAAAGTCATAACTTTACGAGAAAAAAAGTCGTAATATTACGAGAATAAAATCATAACTTTACAAGAAAAAAAAGTCAGAAGATTACGAGAATAAAGTCATAATTTTACGAGAAAAAAAAGTAATTTCCTCTTCCACAAAAGAGTAAGTTTCCCCATCAGGTCCGTGTGGTTCTTTCTTCGGAGTAAACACAGTTTCTTGAACAATCTTTTCAAGGTCCTGATACTGATGATAATGTGGTGCTGATGTGCCAAAAGATTAAGTATTTGGTTATTTGTGAAACCTAAACTAAAGTATAACTTCACAAGATGCTCCATGTTCCTCATTTTCACACTATTTCCCCTCTGAAATAACACGTACAATTACTACCATATTTCTCTTAAATTTATCACTTTATTCTCGTAATCTCAGATTTATTTATTTTTTCCTCAATGTGGCCCTAACACTCCGTCATAGGTGTGGGATCCAAAACAACATAACATTTTTGTGACATCCTGTGACTCTTCATGTATCCACTAGGAGGTGTATTTGCAACACCAACTTGATGATCTGACAGCTGATACAGGCAAAGTAAATATGAGGGCAGAAGACAGAAAAGAGAAACAACTGTGAGAGAGACAGTTTTAAGAGTGAGTAATTAACAGCAGTCACCGATCAAATTGTTTTATGATAATAAATAATAATGTAATTCTGTTTTGTACTACTTCAATAACTTGTTTACCAGCAGTTGTGTTGCGTTACACTTCTTTGGTGAGCATTTCAGAACACCAAAACATTTTCAAAGATGAATGGATCAAAAGAAAACTAACTCATGGTCATATATATGAAATAACAAGAAGGAGCACATTTCACCGTCTTTGTTGACTCATTATTACAAGTATCATTTAGCAGTATCATCCTGAATTTACTTAACTGTCACTGTATTTGCATAGGAAAACATCTAATACATGTCCCAAAAATTAAACATATAATAATTTTAACAAATATATAATGGAATAATGTTAGATGTATCATATTGACAGCAGTTTCTAATCATAAAAACTTTGTATTTTATGGATATATTCAGTTTTGGTTAAAAGAAATCTCAGCAATCAGCAATACTACCCACCTACTACCATTACATCTCTACTGATTTGTGGAGACCACATGCCAAGAGCAATTGTTCTACTGCTGAAAGGAAGCCTCCTGGTTTTGAAAACCATACGTCATCAAAGTAGCATGCAAAGATAGGCTTAATCAGGTTAATCTGTTTAACCACATATCACAACTCAAAATGTACCAATAAAGAGTTCATGAAAATCGTTATATGTTATTATAAGCATTATGTTATATATACAGCTTGTATCACCAAACCGTCTCCTTATATCCACCAACTGTCTTGGAGAATATGACTGATGATTAACAAGATATTACCGTGTAGGCCTGCTTGGTTTTCACTCTTTGTCGTGTCACATTGACGTGTGGATGATGCCAACAGAAAAGTCAAACTTACATCTTATTGTCTTTTCCCCTCTGCAGCTCCACCTTGGATGCACCGTACTTGGGTTTCAAGGGGTTGATGATGTGGTTGTTCCACCGAAACTTCACCTCGGTCACATCGCCCACGTCCACCTCAGCGTCGAGCAGCAGCTCATAGGTCCTTCCAGGCATTAGTGTTCCCCTGGAGAAATGTCACAACAGTTCTGTTGTTCACTCATTACATACACTCATTCAATATGTTGCACTAATAAAAGCACTTTAAAGACTTGCACCAACTAAACCAGCTGTGTTATATTATACATGTTTTTTTTTTATTGGTTTCATCTAATTTATATTTGATCCGTGGGAACGAAATGCAAAAGTCAATTTGTGGAACTGGATGCAGAGTTTTCCACTTCTGGGATGTTCAAAGTTGATTTCAACAACAAAATCAAACATCTGAATACGTTTACATTATTCTGTTTTACGTAAACTTAAGAAGCAATCGCATCAGAGCGCTTCGTCAATCATCTGCTCCCTCCCACACATTACATGGCCAGTGCCATCTTAGGGTTGTCGGCCCTCATCTCTTGAGGCAAAAGGGCTTCCAGTCCATTGGTGGAGTCTTAAATGCATCCTCTCTCTAAACCAAGCCCCCAGGAGCGGCGGACGTTGAGGCCAAACGGCGGTACTACAACTTCTGTGTCCGTCACGTGATGCCATTGGGCCCAAAAAGAAAATCAACTCCCCAGTATGAACACTCTAATAGCCTTTATTTAAATCATCAGGTCCTAAAAGTTGTAAAACGCACTAATAGCTGAATCCAGAGTTATTTCCCTTCCTCCGTTCATGTGAATGAGACCCAGACCGAGGCAATTAGCAAACCGTGACGACAGCTTGACGGCTGTGACCCCGAGACCGAGCCGTGTGACCGAGCGGACGCTACTGTGCCTGCTCCATGGGCCCAATGGACGCGGAAGATCGAGGTCGAGCCATCTTGGCTTCATGCGCCACTGAGCAACTTTCATAGGAATGAACGCCTCCAACGCTGTATCCAGTTCTCTTAATACATCCATGCTCCAAACACTGAAACTACAGTGTGATGCCTTGTGAATAGCGACATGGACTCATTAAAGCCACCGGAAGCTAACGGGGAATGTCGACAGCAACTGGCGCACATTCAAGCAGCAGTTTGGACTGTACATCGCGGCCATGGTGCTGGAAACAAAGCCGGATGCCAGAAAGGTAGCTTTGCTGCTAACAATAGCAGGCCTTCAAGCCATAGAAGGGTATAACACGTTCGTGTATGACAACCATGATGACAAAGACAAACTGGACATTGTACTGAATAAAGTTGATGCTCATTGCTCTCCCAAGAAGAACGAAACATACGAGAGATATGTGTTTCGCTCTCGGATGCAGCAACAGCGTGAGCCTTTTGATAGCTTTCTGACGGACCTGAAGCTAAAAGCACGGTCATGCAACTTTGCTACGTTAACGGACTCCATGATCCGGGACCAGATTGTTTTCGGCGTGGAAGATAAAAAGGTCAGAGAGAGGCTTCTGAGGGAGACGGAGCTAACGCTAGAAGGAGCTATCAAGATCTGCCATGCTAGTGAACTCTCCCAACTGCATGTAAGGACGTTCGGCGAAATGGCGGCGAGCACGGCGATCGCGAGTGACGACGCGGCTATTGGTATCATCTCAAGCATGGCAAGGAGATACAAGAAGACCCAGCCTGCACAGCGGACGGATGACGGGATGTTCAACTGCAAGCGCTGCGGCTCGCAGCACAAGCCGAGACAGTGTCCAGCCTTTGGTAAGCAGTGCTCTAGCTGCCAGGGGAAGAACCACTTTGCTAAGCAGTGCTTCTCAAAAAGAAAAGAGGGGCAGAAAGGAAAAACTGTAAACATAGTGGAAGACACTGAAAGAAATGAGACATCTTTCGTGGGCATTGTGAACTGTGAAAATGAGCCAGAAAAAGAAATTAATGCTGTAAGAGATGATAAATGGACAGAATTACTGCAAATAAATGGGACTCTAGTCACAGTAAACTGGACACTGGTGCAAAAGCAAACCTGATAAGCATGTCTGAAATTAAAGTAATGAAAGATAAGCCAAAGATACAGAAGAAAACGCTTGCACTGAAAGACTACAATGGACAGAGTATTGAGTGTTTAGACACATGCTTGCTGAAAGTAACAGTAAAGAAAAAAGTGCACCACCTACTCTTCTCTGTTGTCGTTGAAGGACTCGAGTCACTGCTGGGTGATAAAGCATGTGAAGATCTCCAGCTGGTAAAAAGAGTGTATCGCATTAATACAGCTGTGGGTGCACCAAGTGACTCTGTTGACCTCATAGCACAGAACTTTGCAGATGTCTTCCAGGGCTTTGGTGTATTGCCGTTCACATACAAAATTCAGCTCAAGGAAAATGCACAGCCTGTGGTGCATGCTGCACGACGAGTTCCGACACCACTGAGAGACCGTCTAAAGAAGGAGCTGAACAGGATGACATCGCTAGGTGTAATAAGGAAGGTTGAGGAGCCAACAGACTGGGTCAACTCCATTGTGTGCACAAAGAAAAGGAATGGTGACCTGAGAGTATGTATGGACCCCAAGAGTGGCAAAAGCTCAAAAAGACACTGACAACAGCACCTGTGTTAACGTTCTTCAACCCGACAAAGAGGATCAAACTTTCAACAGATGCCTCAAAGGACGGAATTGGTGCAGTACTCCTACAGGCTGAAGGTGAGCATTGGAGACCAGGGGCCTATGCGTCCAGGTCCACGACAGAGACTGAGTGTCGATATGCTCAAATAGAAAAAGAAGGCCTAGGGTTAGAGACTGTTAGTAGAGACTGACCATCGTCCACTAGTCGCCATCATCAAAAAGAATTTGAACGAAATGTCGCCAAGGATTCAGCGGCTGATGATGAAACTGCAGAGATACGACTTTGAGCTCATCTACACACCTGGAAAGCACCTGATAATCGCTGATGCGCTCTCACGAGCACCAACAGCGGACGGTTTGAGTACAACTGAAGAGGATGTTCAACAACATGTGAACATGGTGTCTGCTGCGCTTCCTGTATCAGACACAAAGTCCGGACAAATAGCTGAAGAGACAGCAAAAGACACAGAGTTGCAACATGTAATAGTGAACATGAAAAAAGGATGGCCTGTAGGCTCCTGTCCAGAGTTCTACCACATTAGAGGTGAGCTGAGTTTTGTTAACGGACTGTTGCTGAGACAAAACAGAATCGTCATTCCACAAAACCTGAGACAGGACGTACTACACAGGATACATGAAGGTCATCTCGGTGTCGAAAAGTGCAAAAGAAGGGCGAGAGACAGTATTCTGGCCTGGCATCAACAAAGACATTGAGAGACTGATAGGCAGATGTGAAACATGCCAGAAACACAGAAACAAGCAAACCAAAGAACCTATGATGCTAACTGATATGCCAGCAGCACCTTGGCACAAAGTAGGAATGGACTTGTTTCATCTCAAAGGTAAAGATTATCTAGTGGTCATCGACTACTACTCAAACTTCCCTGAGATGGCATCGTTGTCAAACACATCGTCAGCCTGTGTCATAACACATGTAAAATCCATTTTTGCTAGACATGGCATACCAAACACAGTAGTGAGTGATAATGGACCATGTTTCAACAGTAGAGAGTGGCAAGAATTCGCAGCACAGTACGACTTCAAGCATGTGACATCTAGTCCTCTGTACGCACAGTCAAATGGGAAAGCTGAGAAGGGAGTCCACATTCTCAAGCAACTCCTGAAGAAAGCTGCTGACAGTAATTCTGATCCCTACCTGGCTTTGCTCAGCTACAGAGCATCACCACTTGAGTGTGGACTGTCACCGGCTGAGCTGCTAATGAATAGAAAGCTGCGTACCACACTGCCAAGCCACTCACAGCAAAAGAAACGTCCAAAGCTGAAACAAAAGCTACAATGGCTAAAGATGAAACAGAAGTCATTCTATAACAAAACAGCCAAGCAGCTTCCTCTGTTGTCAAGCAACGACACAGTCAGGATTGAAAATCCTGATGGATGGACAAAAGCTAATGTTCTTCAAGAAGTAGCTCCACGCTCATTCACTGTGAGGACAGAAGGAGGACAGATCTTCAGACGCAATCGCCGCAGTCTTCTAAAGACACAAGAGACTGTTGGAGAGCTCAGTGAAGCCCTCAGTGAGTCTGAGTCTATTCCTTCACCTCCCACCGACTGCAACACCAACTCATGCACTCCAGATGAGCCTGTGGTTAGAAGGTCCACAAGAACAATCAGGAAACCTGAAAGACTGAACTTGTGATTAAGGGACTGATAAAAAGAAAAAATGTTGAATGTTTACTGTCTTTGCATTGATGTTTAGGTCATAAGAAAGGGGGATGTAATGATTAGGTGATATTGCACTTTCCTACCACAAGGTGTCAGTAGTGGTTTGTTGTTAGACCTGAGACTGTATGTTTAAGTACGGAAACAAGGATGGACAAGATTAGAGAAACGCGAGAGCATGGTTGATGGAACAGGTTGTTGAATAAAAGCATCTGAATACATCTGATACTGACGCACAAGGCATCCTTTAGCATCTGTATGAGATACACCAGGCTTTCAACTAACTCCAGTGTAAACCCTGTCCGTGTCATTATTAAACACGCGGAGCAACTGATATAGTATAAAAAGCAAGAAAGTGTGCTAAGGGCGGACACATGGCACCGGCGTTCGTGTGAAACCAAACGTTTAGTTATTTCTACTGACAACGCTGAGCAGGCTGTTCGTATCCCTACGAAAAGTAATGCACTGTATTTCGTATAAATTCCACGGAATCAATTCATATGTAATCCACGTAATTGTGAACTACGAAGTATAAAGAGCGGCAACATCCGTGTAGGGAGGAGGTCGGGGTGGATGGGTGCATCAGAAAACACCGGACCTTCGCCCAGGAAACCGCTGTTCGTACGCCGTGAAACCAGAAGTCGACCTTGATTTAGTTGTTATTTAAGTAACGCCACTTCCACAGTTATTGTAACGCAGGACAGGAGTACCAGCACGGGAGCAAAGCAATCTACCGCTGTGGACGGGGGCAGCAGTAAAACGCATTTAAGACACCTAAAGGAAAGGCTCACCTAAAAAAGTCTATATTATATATAGAGGGCACATAGGTTTCCCTAGTTAGAGCAACTATTTCACAATAACGTCACAGTTAGTTGATTGAATTAATTTATTCTGTAGGACCACCATAGCCCCTAGACAACTCTTTAACCCCTAACATTAGCTAAGCAGTGTTAACTTAGCTGATGTTACTTGTTTCACCATGTTAGGCTAACGTTAGCTACGCTAGCTAAGCAGTGTTAACTTAGCAGACGTTACTTGTTTCACCATGTTAGGCTAACGTTAGCTACGCTAGCTAAGCAGTGTTAACTTAGCAGACGTTACTTGTTTCACCATGTTAGGCTAACGTTAGCTACGCTAGCTAAGCAGTGTTATCTTAGCTGACGTTACTTGTTTCACCATGTTAGGCTAACGTCAGGCAGCTGAGAACTGCTCAGGTTCTACCTGAACTCAGACATCGTTGTTAAAAGTGACATTGCATAGAAACAAAAGGTAAAAGTAGAATATTGCACACTTCTTAGGACAGCTTTCATTCAAATGTGCACATAGCCTATTGTAGGGAGACACTATTGCAGTAATGCCGACTTCTTTACTTCCGGTACATCCCCGGATTTGTGTATATCTGTAGCTGTTCCATACAAGTTAGGGCTGTCCTCGACCAAAGACTTTCTTAGTCGATAAACACTCATACAATTCAGTCGACTCATCGATTAGTTGATTTTATCAACAGATCTGCAAAACTGAGTTTCTCCACAAAGAATCACACTAAAGCACCACTTTAAATCTGGTGCTCACAAGTTACTTGGAAATAAGTCATTCAGCATGAAAAAAAGCATAAAAAAATGACTAATCAACTAAAGAAATCTTAGTCGACTAAGACCAGAACGACCGATTAGTCGACTAATCGACTAATAGCTAGTTCACACTACATGACTTCAGCCCTGATTTTCTGCTCAACGCCAGTTTTTGGAGCTCCCAGACAAAAGCTCCAGATCAGAGGCAAATCACCGTTGGCTCGCCGTCATGTGTGAACTGCTCAAAGACGCGAGCCGAGAGGATCTGCCTCGCAGACCCATTCCAGATATCTAACAGGCTAAATATCTGGACCTGTTGGGGACTCGATCTGGCCATGAGCTTCAGCCAATGAGAGGAGGAATAAATAGTAAAAAAAGACTGTGGAAACCGGTGGAAAGAGGCTATTTTGTGAACACGTGCCAACAACAACATCAGCAATGTTGGTAAAGGACGTATGGTATCACGTCATTTACCGTGTATTTATAGCGTGTTTTCGTGACAAAACGTAGTTTTGAGGCCTCATCTAAAGATCTTGTAGTGTGTAACCGCCTGTTGCCGGACAGTCATGTAGTATCAAAACCACAACGACTTCAAGACTCCCAATTACAAGACAGCAAGTTGTGTAGTGTGAACAGTACAGAGATCTTACGACTTTGAAAGTTGTGTAGTGTGAACAGTACAGAGATCTGACGACTTTGAAAGTTGTGTAGTGTGAACTGAACTTAAGAGGGGGCAGCCCTAACACAAGTAGCCTATGTGTAGTGAATATAGTTTTGTAATGCACTACTGGAATTACTTAAGTTTCATTTTTGTGCACTTGGAATTACTCTCTGTATATTAAAACATATTGGAGTATTTCTGATTAATTTCTGTGACATGTTGTGAGGTAGCACGATCCATGCAATAAAGAAGAGTCCTTCTTTATTGTGTAGTCGTTGTGTAATAAGTGACAAAGTGTTCCTGTTGGGAGACAGATGTTGTCAGTGTTCTGGTACAGGAGATGTGTATCAAGTGTTTTGGTTGCATTAGTGCATTTTGGATGTGAGATTAACTGTTGTGTTGAGCTGCATGTCGGTAAAGAGAACTTTCTGAACAGTTCTGTAAATGACACCATCACTTAGTATCTGCATCATTTAGGCAGCAGGGAGTCACATGGTCAGATAAGACGAGGTAGAGCTGTTCAAGCTCCCAGGCCTGGTCAACAAAGAGAAGCACAACATCCAGACAAAAAGAGGCAGGTCCACCTCAGCTATACTTCCAACCCGAAACAGTGGTGTCACATGGACTAAAACCCCCTTGGTGTGTTCCACAGAAAAATGTTATAATGTTCTTACCCATTAACCTTGTACTCCTCGGTGCTGAGAGTCTTTCCAGCGAGTGCCACATACATGTAGCCTGGGTTAGGCCAGCTGGGACCATCCAGGGTAACAATCACTCTGTAGCTGTAACCTAGAGATGGAAAGACATAGGCATCATTTTCCATGGTGGGGATTATCAAAGAACACAGGGAGTAGATAGGCTATCTGCAGTCTACCTGACATCTACATATTGTGGTTGGAGTGAAAACCTTGAAAATCTTGAACCTTAACTCAAGTTTGGTATGTACTGTGTCTGCACTAGCACGTTCCAGGAAATAGCCACAGCCTTGCTCTCCAACATTGACAAAACTCTTGCTTTCTCCTGCCAGTTCTGCATTAATATACTATTCATTTATTTATTTATTTATTTACCAAACAGCAATGGAAATGGAAGTATTACAACCTTGAACACTTTTCCAAGTTCTCTTGAGTACTGTACAGTTTAGTTTGCATTAAGCAGTGCAGGTTGTGAGCGCACTGTTTTCCTCCTGGGGCTTTCTGTGTGCTCACTGTTATAATCATTCATGTCCATTCATATATGTTCAACAACTTAATATTTTGGAAGGATAATGTGGCATAGATTTCACTCAATATCGTGGCACATCCTGTTAGTGCACCCTGCGCTCTTGTGGTCTAAAGTGTGCAACGCCTAACACTTGAAGTTTGATATAGAGGTCCAGGCAAAGGCAACATATAACTCAAACTCCCCAGCACCACTCCGAGATGTAAACCAGAGAGCGTTACAAGACTAGTGTTGTTTTCATGTATCACAACACATTTATTACTCTGCCCAAATTCGATCGACAACGACTTTATACGCTTACTGGAGTGGAAAATTAGAGTTTTCTCTGGACAGTAATAATGTAAAAATGTTTCAGTGGTTCTTCACAGTGAAATCTAATCAGTGAGTTCTTATGTGGGAAGGAAGGGCAGGATACTTACGGCCAAAAGGCGTTGAACCGCCCGTGTTGAGGAAGTACTTTGTCTTTGAAATGCCATCAGTCACATTGAACTTGTCAGCAGAGTGGCCCATCAGAGGACATTCGTTGTCTGCACATGGGAAACACTTTCCCTGTGGAGACAAGGAGGACATGGTGAGGTGTGAACAATGAGCTCACCCTGTGATGGAGTGCATGAGTCAATGAATAGTCAGGGAAAAGTGACAACCCTAAAAGATTTCCCCCCCTACACTCCTGTAAAATGTTGCAGATTGCCACCTTATAAACATGAAAGTGGAGAATGGCGCTGGTTGTGACCGTGTGGGAACAGGCTGACTTTGTGACTGTCAGCTATGGCTGCAGGAATAACACCAGAGAGCGTTTACGAGGTGAACGACAAGGAGGTGCTGTCATATGAGGTCATGCTCGGCGCTCCCCCGGCCTCCTTTGATCGGGACATGTGTCCAAAGCAGGGATAAACTGTCATTAACGCCAACAGCTGCAGATACAAGCCCTCCCCATGGAAGACATGAGGGAAGCCCATTTACATCGCCCCCTCAGCTGCAGCAAAAATCCAATCTTGCCGAATCAACTTCTAAAACCAAAGAAATGGTTCACAGCCATATCAGTGTCATACAGCAACAGGTGGCAGTCCCATACGCATGCTGGGATGGTGGAGACATGGCCCCCTTCTCCTTCTGAGTCACTTTTTTAAACTGAGGACACAAGATGCCCCGTCTGTGGCCGGCCCGTACCACCAGACGCTTTGCTGGGATCATTAAAAAACTTTATTTTAAACATGTACTGTACAAGTAAACTGTACAATAACAGTTTGAATCCACTGAATCCGATTTCAGTTGTTTTTTGTTGGTCACTGGTGACAAAAATCGACACCACTCACCAGCATTTAGAACTGCAAATAAATCAATCATTTCAGTGGAATCGCTGCAACTTTGGTGAACTTTGACATGCTTTTGAGAAATTGCAAACCAGAGGGACCAAATGGAAGCTTTCATATTATCAGTGCTGCACCATCCAGTTAGATATAACCCTGTTGTGTTGGAGTACGATGTGGCGTGGTTTGACATCAGTAATGAGACAAGAGCTGGTGGTCTCTTACATACACTAACCAACTGAGCCAGTTAGGAAGCAAGCTAGCTTGGCTTGCTGTTGTGACTGGCTAGTGCTAGCATGTAACCAGCTACTTAGCATGTTACTGGTTAGCTTGCCAGTAGCTCTCCAAGTAGCCCTGCACGTACGTCACCATGCATCCAGGAGCACCTGTTTCACAAGGACCCACGAATGAATTTCCCTGTGCCACTTTCTGGTCTGACCAGGCATTAAGTTTGGCATCAGATTTACGTCATACATCGCAAGTGCAATACAACATGCTCACGAGCAAATTATATACTTTCACACGCACAGATATTAACCGCCACTTTGTGCCACTTGCACAATAGAAGTCCTCACGCACCGATTCAACAACCGAGAGTTGGACAGGCTGCTGCGAGCGAGGAACACAACATAGGGAGAGGCAAAGGATGGCACCTGCTGCATGTATAACTAGAACTAAGCAGCGAGCACACAGAGGAGCCACCACACGAGAGAGAGTGTCGGTCTTAGCGAGCGCTGGAGGACAGACACGCTCTCACAGGTAACTCTGCTCTCCAAGGTGAGTTCTGCTCGTGTGAATCGACCTGACTTTTGACAGTTTGGGGGCGGAAATCAAGGGAGTGCTGTATGTCGTGTCCACCACGTTGGAGAGGTAATATCCGCTATAGTAAACATTGCAACAAGACTATTTTCAGACTATACAGGCAGCAAGAGCGGGATCCACCGCTGCCTGTTACAGGGCAAAGTGGTGATAGGGCTCCAGGAAAGGAGGCCAGATCCTCTGTCCTGTGCAGTCGGGTCTGTTCTCTCCTGTTCTGCTGTGTCTGATGGATAGAGGGCTTTCTCATACCACTATTAAAGTGTATGCAGCAGCCATTTCTTCCTGCAATGAGAGTTTTGGCGACAGATCGGTCTTTAGTCACCCTATCATGAAACGGTTTCTGCAGTGAATCAGGAGGCAACGACCAGTGGTGCGTGAATGCAGGACTTTTAGTTGTACTGAAGTATTGTTACATTTTGGTACAAGTAACCTGTGCAGTGCTACTGCAGGGCTGAGTTTTCTCTTCCATTGACGCGCTTTGAGTTCAGGCTGGTGCACGCCAAGGGTAGAGAACGAGCAGGGAGGCAGGGAGGCATCTGATTGGTTCTTTCCAAGGGGACGTCGAGGCAGTGATTGGTAGACGTTTTTACAGGATTACAGCAGCTACAGATGACGGATCTTTTCCAGTCCTTTTTCAGAGCTCATCAGTAATGGATCGCTGTCGGGGTGTAAAGACCATTTCAACCAATATAACAAATAGTGTATACTGGAGAACATCATCAACCCTGACTTTAACTTAAGTAAACTGCTACTTTACTTAAGTAAAGGATTTCAATACTTTTTCCTCCATAGATAAGGTCAAGGAGGCAAAATGTAAAAGAGAAATCGAGGGAAGACAACCACAATACTGAGAAAAACATTCAACACTGATATAAGTTTTATGACAGTAGTATTAAGGATGGTCTTTTATTTCCTAGTACAGGTTATTGAGGTTACTGAGGCTGAAGGAGGTAGTAAGGAAGAATTGAAGCTATATTAGCACTGAGAGAATTCTACCTGATCCCATCATGGTCACAACTGATATACTTCCAGGTCACTCTGTTATTTAAAAAGACTGAACATGCACCAACCAACAAAGATTTTTGTCTGTCTCATGAACCAAAGACTTACAGCAGCAAAACTGTCCTTGTCGGAGCAGGCGTATCCCACAAAGCCTTGGGGTTTAACCATGCTCTCGCTGTAGTACTCGTAGGCTCGGACATGGTTGCAGGCGTCAAACTTCTTGGTACCTGGCAAAAGATTGGAACAGGCGTTAAAAGAAGTGAGGAGGAATAACTGAAAAGATGTGAATGTAGATTTGAGTGTTAAACTTCAGATGGCTAAGTATGAACTCATGACCCTCTGAACCAGGGTCATTATGCATCGCTGAGCACCAGAACGATTTGGGCTTTTAGAGGACTGAGAAGCTCTCAACTGAGAGACAAAATTACTTTCAAATCTAATGAAATTTCCTGCTATAATTCGGAATGAAACAAGGCAAAAGGGAACATGACGCTTACTGCTTGACCCCTCCTAAAATAGGACCCAATTTTGGGCGCCCTGGACTTCTAATCCCCAAATGGCACAACTAGACCACAATGTCAACCCATTGATGTATAAAGAGAACTGGATACAGCGTTGGAGGCGGGGCCCCGTTCATTCCTATGAAAGTTATTCAGTGGCGCATGAAGACAAAATGGCTCGACTTCCGTGTGGAAAAGTAACAGGATCTTGGTGGATCTTGGGCACATGGAACATGCGCAGTAGCGTTCGCTCGGTCACATGACTCGTTCACGGGGTGCCAACATCACGCCGTCGTCACGGCTTGCGCTCCAGCCTCGGTCTGGGTCTCATTCACATGAACGGAGGAAGGGAAATAACTCTGGATTCGGCTATTAGTTCATTTTACAACTTTAAAAACTTAATTTTCTAAATAAGGGCTATTAGAGTGTGCATACTGGGAAGTTGATTCACCTCAAAAAAAATTATCCGCTGAGTTACAGACGTTTCTTTCCCAATGTAAGTCTATGGGAAAAAATATTTTTGGGCCCAATGCATCACGTGACGGACGTATGATGTGTCAACCATCACACCAAATTTGAAGTCCCTAAGTTAAATAGAATTTGAGTTCTACTCTAATTGAAGCTGAAAAAAATCACAGTTTTGGGACAACATTTCAAAAATGTTGGGCACCCTGGACTTCTATTCCCCAAAAGGCACAACTAGTCCACACAGTCATCCATCATACCAAATTTGAAGTTCCTAAGTGAAATAGTTTCCAAGTTCTGCTTGGTAAACGAAAGTGTGAGAGCGCTGAGCACACAGAGCGCTATATATCCCCGACTACATTGTTGCGGAGGTATAATCACCACTGAAAATAAGTTTAGGAATTAGTTCCAGTGTTGAAAGTCAGCACCAGTAAAACAATAATAAGAAGAGTCAGAGTGAGAATGCGTGACAGAGGAACAGTGTCGGGGAGACACAGATACATATAGAGAGAGGTCACAGCTTCTGTTGTTTTCTCTTCCAGTACAGAGCAGGCGATCCAAGACCTCCAGCTATGCAGCCCTGGCTCCCACTCTCCCTCTCTTATCTATAGGATCAAAAGTAGCAGATTCAGCTGTGCCAACACCCCCCCACCCCCCCACCCCTAGACCCAGGCATGGCACCAATGCTGCTACTTGAGCCTTGCCACTCAGCGGCACATGTCAAAGGAAAGCCGTCGTCATCCATATTAGAAAATATTTGCTCAGATAGGTCCAGCAGGAATAACTCTGCGGGGTTTCTTTACGGTTTTTCCGTTGGGACAACTCCAATGTTCCACGGGGGGGCTCTGCATTGTAAGTTGCACGGTTGAGAAAATAGGATGTGTGAGTCATTGAGTTATGTATAGGAAGCGTGCCTGACACTTTGTGTGTGGCACTTTTGTGCTCGGGCCCTAATAAACGTAAGATATTCAGTGGAATCAACAGCTGTTTAGTTACATATACATATGTTATAGTTAGATCTGATGTTCATTTCCATTTTTTCAATTTGAATGGCAGAAATAATTCTTTGTTTGAGAATTATTTGAAGGGAGGGAATTTCTATGATAAATAGTACATTAGGCAGCATACAAAAACAAAACATGACTAAGCTTTAAATGTATTAAAGACAGCAGGTTTCCTTCTCATGTGTTTTCTTCAAAGTAAAAAACAGGGGTCTCCGGAGACTTTGACTCTCAAACCACGTGTGCTGGGAAGTCTGCTAACATGCTTTATAACTTAGCTTTGATGAGTTGAGTAAACTCATCACTAACACCCATTCACGTGATCATTTCATTTCAAAACTCTTCAAATAAGTCAATCCTTCAAAAAGCCGCTCTTAGTTACAGTTCAGTTCAGATTTAGACCACATGGACATGATAAATGATCAAACATTTGTCTGAATTCTGACAGTAGCTTGTGCAGGTTTTATTGAACCAGCACTAACAACCAGACACAACAATGGAACAAAAGCCAAACAGCCAACATGACTGCAGTCATTGTTTGTGTGGCGGAAAAAATGTGACTATACTAAAATCACTATTGTGATCATTGCGTTTCCATTTTGTCTATTAAAATGTGTTGATTCAACTCACCCGACCAGATGGCATCCAGGTCAGTGGGACGACCGCTGTTGGTGGAGCAGCCGGGCATCAGTTCTCCTCCGTTGGGGTAGAAGTCAATGTGGCCCAAGGGCTGCGACATCCCCAGACCTGAGAGGATGGAAACAATGGAGACAAAAATTTTTTTTTTCCAAAACCAAAATTTGATGAGGATGATAAACTCTCATTTCCCTTATTTTCAACTCTATTATACAACTTTAAAAAATAGCATACATATGGCAAATTGAAATTGACGGAAAATGTTTAGAAGAGCATTGAATATTGTTTTTTGCATTTTGTTCTGTAAGCATTGTAAAGCTACTACAACGTATATACTACTAATTTGGACTAGAATTTTAGAAAGTAAGACGTGAAGACGCACCAAGTTTGGAGTTGAAAGGAAGTCCATCTGTGTGAATGACATCCACAAAGGTGGCGTCGCTGGTGTCCAGGCGCACAGAGACATCGGTGTCCTGGAAGAAAGGTTCAGTTGGGTCGAGTCCTGAGCAGAGAAAGAAAGGTATTAAATCACAGAGAGGTTATTGGAAGGCCTCTGTATTCTATCTCATCCTATTACTGTGGCTCATTTCTAAAAACAGTGTTATTATCAAATAATCAAGGACAGACAGAATTGTAGAAACTCAGCTCCCCCTGGGGGGCTGCATATAAAGACAGCGACCTCTTGTTTCTACGCAGAGTGACTTCAGATAACAGACCATAATAAAGGCAGGTTTACCTGTGATGCGTGCGAGGCCAGCGACCCTGCTGCCAGCGTCTCCGGCAGCGTGAGCTCCAAGGCTGTGTCCGATAATATGGAACTTATCAGCCTTTTGCTTGTAGTTGACCTGCATCATGCAACATGCATGTTAAATTCACAGATACTGTATCTACCACACTATCATACATACAACATGCCCATATATGTCCATCTAACCGTGGTGTGTACGTGAGAATATCCTCTCAGCTTCCAGTTGTAATTTTTAGTTTATGTTTTGGCTTCTGTGATTTCGCTGAGTAATATGACAAAGTTTCACATACAATCAAACATTCTGTTTATGAGGATGTATGTAGTATACATCCTGTGCTCCTTCAGTTTTTAATCTCCTTTTTTTAAATCTGTCTCTACCCCAACTTCACAGAAGCACAATACTCCTTTAAAGGAACCTAACCAGCAGTTAGGGGAACATGTTTGTATGCTGTCTTATTTGGAGTCAGATGGAATATAGGTAGCAGTTTATCTTACTTTGTCCACTACAGAGATAGGTCCAGGATGTTTTTAGTGTAGCTTAGGACAAAGACTGGAAGCAGGGAGAAACTGCTACCCTAGCCCCATCAACACAGGATATACTCATAGTACAGGCGTAGCTACACTCTGCCACGCACTGCTGTATTTACCATGAGGAATGTGATCATGGACGCCACCTGGGCAGCCACCACCCTGCCGTTATTGGCAGCCTGGGCATACTGAGTCTTCACACCTTTCATCCACTCCACAACGATGCAGTTCACCATCGCCCGCTTCACCATAACCTAGAACAGCAACAAGTAGCAGTAAACACATAGAAGTGGTGTACATCATCTGAAAGCTGGGAACCTGAAGATTCATTTGAGATGCTGCTCAGCACTGTATGTCAAGTTGTTCTATTCATTAATCAGAAATAAACATTAATTAATTAATTGTGAACGTGTATAAGGGCTTAGAATATTATGAAGGAAGTATATGATGGCCATTCTCATTCAGCAATTTTTGGGTTGATACCATTTATTACATAGATTCGCTGCTAAATTTACCCTATTTTTACCACTCGAGAATTGATAAAAAATGATCAATAATCCCTCCAGAATCCTACATTAATACACCAAGACCTTGAGGAACACCATAGAAAAAGCCATGCTGTGATCTGGATTCAAAAACTTTGAGATTTCTGCAAGAATTGCATTTTTCGGTGATTGGATGGCGAGCACTTCTGTTGTGTAAACTGCTCAGAAACCCCCTTATTGTCAATCTAGCTAGGAAAGCCATCCATCCTCTGAATGCTCTAGGTCTCTAGTTTGATCCATCCATCCTCTGAATGCTCTAGGTCTCTAGTCTGATCCATCCATCCTCTGAATGCTCTAGGTCTCTAATTTGATCCATCCATCCTCTGAATGCTCTTGGTCTCTAATTTGAGCCATCCATCCTCTGAATGCTCTTGGTCTCTAGTTTGATCCATCCATCCTCTGAATGCTCTAGGTCTCTAGTTTGATCCATCCATCCTCTAAATGCTCTAGGTCTCTAGTTTGATCCATCCATCCTCTGAATGCTCTAGGTCTCTAGTTTGATCCATCCATCCTCTGAATGCTCTAGGTCTCTAGTTTGATCCATCCATCCTCTGAATGCTCTAGGTCTCTAGTTTGATCCATCCATCCTCTGAATGCTCTAGGTCTCTAGTTTGATCCATCCATCCTCTGAATGCTCTAGGTCTCTAGTTTGTGGCTGTAAAGTTTCATGAGGCTGTGATTATCCTAGAGGTCACAGCAGGTCATTTTATACAGGGAGGTCAAGTTTTAAAAAATGGTCTCACTACAATGAAATGTCTCCTATGGGGACTAACATCATCACACATGAATACAGTTGGGCTCATTGGATCCACAAGAGTCTCAGCTCAGAATCCATTTTCTTTCACATATCTTGCCAGATGCCTGTTTTCCTCGCCGGAATTTAGCCTAAACTTTGAGTGTTATCTAACTTCCTTCCCGACAAGCTAACATGACATGGTTGTCACCAATGGATTCCTTAGGTTTTCTAGTTTCATATGATACCAGTATCTTCACTCTAGGAGGCTCTACCTCCTAAAGACAGTAAAGTCGACTGAGGGCGTCGGCGCCCTCAAGGAGTGGAATCAGTTAATACTGTGTATGCACCACTAAAGCACATTTTGCATTGTTACCTCATCTTGAAGGCATTTCTGGTAGAGTTACCCGGAGCTAAAATAGAGTTGTATGGCCTTTATTTTTATAGACATACTTTTTATAGACATACTTCTAAAGTTTGGAGTCTCCTGCCACAAAGCTGGCTAGTGTCCAGTCAGATGTGTGAGAGGACTTCTCTGTACGTCTGAATGCTCTTTGAAGCTTTTAGCTTGTTGAAAGTCCTCTTTACTAATAGATGTTATTTAGTTTAGTACATGGAGACCAAAACGCTGTCCAGTGGCTCAACCAGACTGACGAGTGAAAGAGACAAACATCCCTCTGAGCACCAGTTGAATCAGAACAGTTTTTATTTCTGTTAGAATAGTTATTACTGAAGGAAAGAAGAAGAACATTAACAAACCCACAGCTTTTTTTTTTTAATGAAGCCTCTTGTTCAAACTGTCATTGTTTGTTCTTCACATCTATTGTTTCTTCAAAGTTTGCCTTCTTACCTTGCACATCTCCTGTGGCCAGTCCTCATCACCTTCTTTCAGATAACCAGGAATGATGAATCGAGTCATCCTAATCCCGTTGTAGTTTGATGCGTGGATGGTTTCGTCAGCATTGATCTCCTGACGGTTTCAACAGAAAAGCAAAGATGAGTACATTGAAAGCTTAAAGGATTGGTTTGTCTCAGTACAACACTCACATGCTCATTATGTACATTAAAACTAAGGCTTTGTATTGGCAAGAATCTGGCGATACGATGATGATATGTATCATGATACAGGGGTTACGATTCAATGTACTGTAAGCAAGGCGATATATTGCGATTTTTATTAAAGTATAATTTTAGGAAAATTGTCATGTTTAAAGAACACACCACCACATGCATAAAATCTGAGAAAAAAAAGTTTACTTTTTTTATGCAATCAGAGCAGTGGGATCTGCAATTGCGTTCACCACAGTCCCTGGAACATCCAACAGCATACTTTATTGTTGTCTTTTGGCATTTTGCACTTGAAAAATGTTGGATAAACATGTTTAGACAAAGATGCTAAAATAGATGTTGAATTAAATAAACTTGAGTAAACTGTGGCACCAAGAAGGCATGATATGATATGAGTAGATTAGACACAGTAAAATGATGGCAACATTCAATATTATTGAATAGATTTAAAGTCCTGTGATACACAGTTAAGATAATTTATTTTATTTAGTGAATCTAAATTCAATTATCCAGATATTTAATAAGCTTGTATCAATTTCACCCAGATAATTAGTAAATATAAATCAGTTTTACTCAAATAATTAGTAAATATAAATCAATTTCAGCCAGATAATTAGTAAATATAAATCAATTTCGCTCAGATAATTAGTAAATATAAATCAATTTCACTCAGATAATTAGTGAATATAAATCAATTTCACCCAGATGATTAGTAAATATAAATCAATTTCCCCCAGATAATCAGTAAATATAAATCAATTTCACTCAGATAATTTGTAAATATAAATCAATTCACCCAGATAATTAGTAAATATAAATCAATTTCACCCAGATAATTAGTAAATATAAATCAATTTCACTTAGATAATTAGTAAATATAAATTAATTTCTCTCAGATAATTAGTAAATATAAATCAATTAAACTTAGATAATTAGTAAATATAAATCAATTTCACTTAGATAATTAGTAAATATAAATTAATTTTACTCAGATAATTAGTTGATATAAATCAATTTCACCCAGATAATTAGTAAATATAAATCAATTTATTCAGATAATTAGTAAATATAAATCAATTTCACCCAGATAATTAGTAAATATTAATTAATTTCACTCAGATAATTAGTAAATATAAATCAATATCACCCAGATATTTACTATTTAGTGAATCTAAATTAAAATTAATTAAAGATGAATTAAATCTAAATTTGCTCAGATTAGTAAATATAAATCTGTTTTCCGTCTGAAATTAATTTGGATTTACTAATTATTTTTGTTTAAATGTAGTTATTTTATTCAATACGTTCTAATCAAACTTGTAGCTCTACTTTGAGAGGATGCATATCTTTGCAAATGAAATAAAGTGTTGACTGAGTTCATCTTTGCATGTAAACCATTAATAAGAAATTGATACAGTGTTTTTGAGAATCGATACAGGATCACAAATCATAATATCGTGATACTTGATATTTTCTTACGCCTCTAATTAAAACGATTAAGCATTATTGTTATGTTACTGTAATGGATTTTGACCCCTCTCACTTACGTAGACATCTCTTGAGAAGGGGATCTCTTTGGGGCCAGTGGGAGAAATTTCAGCAACCAATAAATGTACATATGGGCTTATTAGTATTGTTTTAAGATAGAGTTTTAATTGATTCACTTGTATCCCGACAGTGATGAGCCCCAACAGCTCCTGGTTAGCTGTAACCAAGCAAAATAAAATAAAGCTTCTCTTGCCTGGAAGTAGCGGTTCTTCTGGGTGAAGAGGAGGAAGCGGGTGCCGATCTCCTCGGGGTCCCAGGGCAGGACGGAGACCGGTCTCTGAGCCGTGCCCCCCCAGGGAGGCAGGTCATCAAAGCAGCCCAGCTCATTAAAACACACCTCGGCAGCTGTGGACATGGAGAACACACCACTGAGATAAACCCTAACTCTCTCACATGGCGGGAATTTCAAAACGTTTTGATAAAAAATATTATCCTTTCGATTCATTAAGTTTTCTAAATGTGCTACACACAGACCTTTTGGTAAGAAATGAAATGGGAACTTAAAAAAACTGGCTGCAGATGCCTAATCTGGAAAAAGATAAAAATGTTTATTTTGGTCATATCCGAAGCTTTCTAGGAGAAATATACCGAACAGTATGTCAGGCTGAATGTGTAAAAATAATGCATAAGACATTTAGAACATTTACATTTGATTGAATTGTGCATCCATAAAGGACATGGACTCCTGGCTCTGAATATTTCACTCAGTGTAAATGTCATATAGCTTCAATGAAGAGCTGGAACAAGCTGATATACAGTTTGTGATACTGTCAGACACACTATCGCTAAAGCAGCTTTGTCAGCGGCCCTGAAGCTATTTAAAGGGGACATATCATGAAAAACTCTTTCTCAGTGCTTGTTCTCAACCATCTGGGTATCTGGAGTTCATACCAACCCACAAACTGTGAAATAAGACGACCCAGTCAGTTTTTTTAATGCCTGAAAACAGAGCCATGAGGAGGAGCAGAAGTCTAGTTATCTCTCAGAACACTTGAATTACAATATGCTGAAAGGTTATTATGGGATTTTTTCCCAAAGATGCCAAAACTATTCTGCCTACTGCAGCTTTAAGGAGAAACAGAGAGGAAACCTGTCTGTTAAGAGGTCTGAAATTCTGAAATGCAGGAAATCACGAGCAACTTGAAATCCAATTGAAAAACCACCTTTACCACCTCTATTGCTCACTTAGTTTGTCATTTCAGTGAAACTTAATCCATAAATGAAAATCAACTCACCATATGTTGTGCCAATGAGGAAACAGAGCAGAGTCCACGTTTGTGACATCTGTGGAAAATAAAGTCCCATGAGCATTTTTGGTTGTGTAGAGAAATGAAGCAAAGAAATGATCAGGATCACGCTGTGTACTCACCTTGAGGCCAGACAAGAAGCTAACGCACCGACACCAGCACTGCAGCACCACTTTAAATACTCCAGCCAGATGCTGTTTCTGTTTGCCCACGTAGCGGTGGGAAACACACAGGTGGCAGATAGACAGACATGTAAGAGGTCAAGAACAGGTTTCATACTAGTACATTCATGATTCCTTCATCTGCAGTTTGTTTAGCCAGTAGATGTGAAGAAACACATTTTCCCATGTAGATACGTTCAGTCAGCATAATCACGGGTTTATTCTGTTATCAGCAGCTGGTAAATAACCTTCAGTAGTGTCCAACACAGCTTAGTTTACCCGAGCAACTACTACTAGAAAACCTACTGTCTGCCTGGTAGGGACTCTGCAGGAAAACCCTCTCAGAAAGCTGTGGTATGCTTCGGAAAATGGTCACCAATAATGAAAGTATACAGGATTTTGTAGTAAAAATGCTACAATATGCAAAAACACTGGTACGTACGGCCCTTTAAAGGAAAGCATTCATGACCCATTAATGCTGTATATATCTGCAATACTCATGATGCCTTGTTTTTATGCTTTGAGATGAGATGATGGCAATTTCTCAACACAGAGAGACTGATGCACGCTTTTATAACTAGCAGGCTTGACTGTAACTGGTCTACCAAAGAATACAATAAATCAGCTACGATTAATTCAAATTCTGCTGCACGAGTGCTGACTGAAACCAATACAAGAGCACACATTACATCTATTTTAAAGTCTTTACACTGGTTACCTGTTGATTTTAAAATTCCTTTATTAGTTTATAAGGCACTACATGGCCGTGCACCAGACTACCTTGCAGAAATGCTTTTGGTTTATGAACCAGGAACTTAAGGCCCCTCAGATCCTCCGGTTTTTCTCTTTTAGTTGTTCCACAAAGCAGAACAAGAACATTTGGTGATGCTGCTTTCAGCCGCTGGAACAACCTTCCAGAGGAACTGAGAGGAGCTGAAAATATAGATATTTTTAAACGTAAACTAAAAACCCATCTATTTAGTCTGGCTTTTATGTAGTGTTTTATAATTTTATGGGTTTTATTTGTAATACTTATTTTATTTATCATCATTTTAGTGTTTATTTTATTCTATTTTATTTAATCAATATTTTATTGCCGATCATTATTATCTCTTTTTTGTTCTATTTTATTTTATTAATATTTCATTATTTTAATACAATCTGCTTATTTTGTGTAGTTTCATCATTTTTATTTTTTTATTTTTATTGTTATTTTTATTTCCTTGTATTTTATTTATCTTTTATTATCTTAAATACCCATCTCTTATTGCTTTGTTATTCAATTAACTTTTATCTTGGTTGTTCTGGTATGCATTAGTCTCTATATCCATTTTTTTTTTAACATTCTACATTTTGTCAATCGTCCGTACAGCACTTTTAATTGCATTTGACTTGTTTGAAAGGTGCTATATAAATAAAGTTTGATTGATTGATTGGAGAGTTTTGAATATCTATCTGTCTATTTGGTCAGTGTTTGTCCACACAGCACAGGTTTGTAATGATGATGGGTTTCTGACTGTCCCCCTGGGATCCTATTAAATGACCGTATTGGGTAACAGTCCCCCTATTTAGCATTTATATAAGCAGCATATGAACATTTATGAAATGTTTTTTTAACACACTCTAACGCAAGTAGATAAAAGGGCATTTTAAGTGTTTGTTAATACACAATATTTGTCAACATAACTTCTCTTACGACAACATATTGTATATTGTTACACCTGTGTTTTACTATATTGTCATTCATTATCTGTTTACCTCCACTTACAGTATGACTGTTCACAGAGAGAGTCACAGAACACTTATAGCTGCTTACAACTACATTGTACTGTGTTATAAACCATCTATGACATGTTTTTTATACTGCTTATGAATGCTAAATAGGGGGTCTTAAGTAAAGTGTTAACCTGTAGGGAGAGTCGTTTTGTATATGTCCAATAGATGGCATTAAAGAGCAAGTAAATGTCCCAGAGTTATCACTGAACCATAGATGCAACCTCAGTTTAAGCAGATCCCTGTTACAAATACCTTGTTTGATTCATGATGACTACCTATAGGCAGAATGTAATACCATATTGTGCTTTTAACAGTGACTGATTCACCATGTATCAAAATCATCATTCATCACGTGGCTCGCTAATTTCAGCAAATGTGCAAAACATAATTTTATGTACTGTAAAGTATTACATTTAGCCTTTTTTAAACGTTCAAAACATGTTAAAAACAGTATGTATATTGCACTGATGATGATGTTGTAGCCGGTGTAAACCAAATAACAACTGCATATTACAGTTTTGATGGACGCTACACTTTCATACTGCAGGTCTGTACATGAATCTTCTAAGTATAGAACCTTGATTGTCCATTTACGGCTTCAGAAATTTCATTTAAATTTAAAAAAAAAACTATTTTTTTTAATTGTCCTGCATCTCAGTTGTTACCCTGAATATTCATTTTTAACAGTCTTCTTCTGCACTATATTCACATTTTTATTAGTCGTGTATCTCAGTTGTTACCCTGCACTATATTCATTTTTAACAGTTTTTTCATCTCCTGTTATTTTTATATCTGGTATATTTTTTTATACTCTGTATTACTTGTGTCTTTTTTTTTTTTAATAATATGTGTACAACTTAATTGTGCCGTTTTTACTAATATGTTTGCACTATGGAACTGTGATGCTGGAAACTTGAATTTCCCTCGGGATCCATAAAGTTATTATCTATCTATCTATCTATCTATCTATCTATCTATCTATCTATCTATCTAATAGCCACCGGTAACCAAAACAGAAACAGGAAACATTCTTTTAACCCATAAAATGACGCATTTAATGGTACGCTTCCTGTGATTGGTTCGAATGGTCTTCACACCAGAAACGAACCGCTCCAGAGTTCACTTGACAGCGGACCGAGACCCCCCCTCCGAGGCGGACCAGGGAGCGGTTGTTCGGTCCGCACCAGGGTTCGATTCCTGCGTTCACACCGACCCAAACAAACCGCACCGAGGGGGGCAAACGGTCCAGGGTTCGGTTCAACCGGACTAAACAAGGCTGGTGTGAATCTTTTTATACGTAGACAATGACACAGAGGAATCCATTAAATGGACCATTTTCATTCCATGCGATAACTCCATGAAATCTGATAGAAAACTGACAGCGGGATGTTTTATACAAAGGAATACTATACTTTCTATAGACTCCTAGTCATTGAAAAGTCCATGTCTGAACTTGGAACATCCATGTATACAGTATATATTCCATATGCAGTATAGTCCACTTAGGTGACATAATGATAACTAAGTCATCGTCATGCCAACTGAGCAATTGCCATCCACTGATGATGACCATGACATGCAGTTGAAAGCTTGGGAAAAGCTAGTGAGTAGACCCTGAGTCACACTTATGCTGTCTGAGGGTGCTTTCACATCAGGGAACCCGGGCACGGATCCGAGTACACTTGTCCGCAAAGTCCAGTTCGATTGATTAGTGTGAACGCTCCGTACCGTACTCGGGCACCGTTCGTCGATCCGTACTCCAGTCCACTTGAAAAGGTGGTCTGGAGTACGGTTCATGTGTACTCGGGTACGGTTCGCATCAGGTGTGAAAGCCGACCGTACCAAAACACGGAAACGGACCGCTATTTAACGTGAGTAACGTTAGCAGTTAGCGAGTAGTTGTGAAAGGGCAACGCCGCCGGTCTCCTCCGAAATCTGTATATGCTCGCAGCATGTGCCGATCTCATCCTCTGAACTGCAAGCCGTGGGTGATAAAGCAGGAAGGCCAGCGAGAGGTTCTTTGAAATATAAACAATAGTAGGTGATGTTTGTTATATTATTTAGCTAGTTTAATGGTCTACCTCCGAAGAACGAGAGCTGCTCAGCTGCTCAGCGGGCAGAGAGAGAGACAGCGGGGGTGAAACAACATGTAGAGTCAGCATATTTTCACATTAAACTCGATGAAATAAGAGTTTATTTCGACCAAACCAGAGTTGGTGATTGTTGGAAAGACTAACGACGACGGTTTTAGTGAGTTTTATTTTGTTGCTGTCAAGTTTGAATGAAGTGTTTTATGATGCTCCACCACTAGAACAGCTGATCTCAACATAAACAAATACATGGATGATGACTCAAGTGTACTCGGGTACGGAACAAATTTACTAATGTGAAAGCTGAGCCGAGAGGGGGGGCAATCGTGCTCGGGCACGGAACGGATCAATCGTACCTAATGTGAAAACGCCCTGGATCAATATATATATAGTTCAGTCAGGAGAGACTTGATTGAAAGAAATACTTAAAGGGAACATATCATGAATAACTCACTAGACTTGTTGAGGAGGGGGTCTTAAAGAGACAGGGCGCTAAAACGGAGCGTTTCAGACAGACGGTGAATACAGGTATATTCAGACAGACAGAATGAGAAAAATAATGTGTTTTTTGAACATTAAAGAATGTGAACATGTTCTAGTAGAAACCCCAAAATACAAGTATGAACCTGGTAATGAGCAGGATATGTCCCCTTTAAAGAGCATTACAATTAATTTATTGACATAGTGCACAAAGGACAGTTGAAGACAAATCTATATTTTCCCCGTGACCCCTTCCATAACCAATCTAAATTGATTTCAAACACACAAAGGAAGTGTAGCAATGAAATAGCAATTAAAAAAAACAATTTTTAATATTAAAAGAATATTTAAACAAATACCTTTCTAATCAGTCTTTCATCATGTCTGTCTTTATGTAAAATACAGGCTGCTACATGCTGTCATGATATTTGTACTGAAGTTGATGTGCTCTCATGTCATTTATTTTTTTTAAATAATTGTGTTTAGCAGAAGACCAGCGGCTCAGAAACACAGAGCGGTCAGATTGGGTAAACAGGCCGGCGGGGGCCAATCTTTGCCAGATGATGCGGTAAGAATGTTGAAGTTTTCTCTGTGAAGTGTGTTGGGATTTGGACCTGGGTTAATCCCATGTGAAAACAGCCCTGCGTGCACTCTGCTCTCCTGGGCTCCTGGATAAATACCAGCCAATTAGAGGTGTCTGGGATAGGTTTTAGACAAGAGCTGCAGCTACAGCTGGCGGGAGTCTCGGTGTGTGTTTGTAAAAAGTTTCTTTTCTGTTTTTTTTCACACTGTTTGGATTTAAGGTCACATAAATAAGAATATGCTGTGATGTATGCAAACACATTTAATTTCTAGGATGTATAACATTCAGTGGAGATAAACTAATTGAGACTTCGAAGATACAATCAAAAATTACAGGATAAAGCTGGCAATATTCAATATTTTTCTTTTTGGTTCTGCCCAAGGTTTCTACCTGTTAAAGGGGAGTTTTCTCTTGCCACTGTAGCACCTAGTGCATGCTCATGGAGGATCTCTTGTTGGGTCTCTAAATTATAATAGACCGGCTCTTTATGAAAAGTGTCTCAAGATAACTTCTGTGATGATTTGACGCCGTACAAAAATAAATTGAACTGAATTGTGTGTATCAAAGCCTGATGTGTCTTCTTCCTCTGTGCCATAGAGCTCCATCGTTCTCCACAAACTATTAAAGCACATCAATGAGCCACACTGTTGCACTAGGTGACATGTTCCTTCATTACCATGAACACACACACACACACACGTTATTTAATTTGTACTCAGTCCCACATACACCGCCCTGCCGCCACAAATACTCACTGGAGCAGTGGTTCAGTTTTATTTGATGTGTCCGATTCAGTACCTCACAATTTACGTCCAATGCCAACATTCAGTGCAAGTCCATGAAGTTTGCCATAGCAACAATATTTCCCGAAAGTCAACCATACTGTAGTTGCCGTGCACAGGTACTGTTGAAGGTGAGACTTTTAAAAACGTAGGCACTGCACATTAAGATAGGGGACATTTTGCTTGGGCAAGAGTGCTGCATACAGATGCAATCAGTTTAAAACAATACATAGCCAACAAGGCAGTACAGTGGTACACCAAAGACAGTAAAAAAGGTCGGTAAAATATTACACATGCCTTGTGAGATAAAATATATAAATACACAGGCATTATACAAATGAGGTGAGAAATTATAATGCATACTTAATACAACAGTGCCTCCTTGACTATGAACTACATACGTAGGGATTAACCTGTTATCTTGTTGAGTAGTGTTCTAACTCACACAGGCTCCGCTCTCTACTGGACTCTATGGTAATACTCTCTTTCAATCACAAGCACGCATTCACCCACTGAAAATTTGCATATGCATCGCCGGCCAGTCAGGACGCGGAGTCGCTGTTTCTAGAACCTCGTCATGTCCCGGCCTCATCGCTGGAACGCATCTCCACAACGCTCGCTTGGAGTGCAGGTCGGTCGGTGCAGACCGCAGAGAGCGGAGTGCCAACGCTCCGCCGCCGTCTCCGATCATCCGTACTGAGGCACCGGCTTCGTCTGCAGATGATGATGATGACAATATCTCATCGGTGGTCTCATCAGCGGTCCATTGAAGCCCGCCGCCGTTATCTCTTTGCCAGGTCTTTCCGCCGGTGATAACCACTGCGTCAGCATGTGTTGGGCCACAGCTATCCATAGGTCTCTTCGGATTGAATTCATCTGTCACTCAGTGCTTTTAACGTCTGGATGAGGAGAATCAGAGCTTTCAGCCACCACCGGCTGCTCACTCATCATCAGAAAATAAACTGTGGTGAGGAAAAAGAGCATTGGCAGAACGGAGCATGGCCTCGGCAGCCTCCCCTTCCCCAGCCTGCCTCAACAGAGGCGTTCCAACAGAGGCTCTGCTAGGAGCGGAACGACAGGCCAGAGATGCCGTTCTATGGCAGAGCAATGGCTCTACCCAGTTCAGTTGCGTATTACCTGGGTTGGCGGGGGCCCCCTACTTCTCCGCTGTTGCGGCCTAGGTTATAAAGAAGTAGGTGAGCTGCGGTGGCTAACCTCTAGCCGGTCAGGATCAGTGTGGTTGGGTCGATGGTGTCGCGGCAGGGCGTACATACGGTGGCGGCTGTGGCTCAGAGCTTAGAGCAGGTCGTCGAATCCCCGGCTCCTTCGGTCACATGCCGATGTGTCCTTGAGCGTCCAAGACACTTCACCCCAAATTGCTCCCGAAGGCATAGCCATCAGTGTATGAATGTGTGTGAATGGGTGAATGCTGACATGTAGTGTAAAGCGTTTTGAGTGGTCAGAAGACTAGAAAAGCGCTGTATAAATGTCCATTTACCATTTACCATACATCGGGCTCCACCCACTGTACCCATAGAGTCCAGTAGAGTAGACGGTGGAGTCTGTGTGAGTTAGAACGAAGGTTACGATATTGTAACCCTAGTACGATAGGCACAGGCAGAGCCCTCTACCAAGGGGGCCTTGTCGGTTCTTCGCCGCTCGCTGAAGAGGGTGTGGGATGGTAGACAGCGATTTGAGCTGCCTTATATACTGTGAGGTCCGCACATATTTAGGTAGGCACGTCCTGATTTGCTGGCTACGCTTATGCAAATTTTCAGTGGCCGAATGCATGCTGGTGATTGGAGGAGAGTATTAACCATATAGTCCAGTAGAGGGCTCCGCCTGTGCTTATAGAACTAGGGTTACAATATCATAACCTTCGTCATAGACGTCGGGAGGAAAGAAAGTTTGAAGCAGTTGCTTTTACATTTGCTGGCTTTGGAAAGTCTACCTGAAGGTGATAGTTCGTATTCAGAGTACAGAATGTACGACGGGTCCTTCAGGCTTCTGTGTGCATGTCTGACAACAGTTTTCTCAGAGATTGTGTGAAGGATAAGGGTTCTTTCCTTCCTATTACCTTTTTTAAGATCAAGTCATAATTTCTACTTTTTCAAACAAGCTCAGCCACTCCAATATGTCCATGCACAAGTAACCTGTTTGGGAGACACCTGATGTGTATTAATCCACCGCCGAAAAAGGTCCTCAACTAATGTTTTTTTTCTTCTCCTCTTTGAGTAAAAACATTGACCAACTGTTTTAAGAAATGACCGAGCCTCTAAAAAAACATCTAACTATATATTTTTTGGGTTGTTTTTAAAGGGTTCAGTAAGAACAATGGGTTTGGTGCTGAGAGCCACAAACAGGATCGGGAAGTCAGAAAGTATTGCGAGACAGATAAATATAGAATAACACAAGTCTTACATTTGAAATTGTCATGACTATTATTTCAACATAATAAATGAAAAAAGATTAAAATAACCCTAAACATCAGGCAATTAACTTAAAGGTAGGGTGGGTGATCTTGAGAATCTAGCAAGAGTTCACTAGATTTTTATAAATGATCTGGCCGAAAAAAACGAGCCCAGTGTTGCCAACTCTTTTCCAATGAAAGTAGCTCGCAGCATTAACTGCTAATTAGCTCCAAAAGTCCCTATTGTAAATCTACAGAGAAAGTCCCCAAGCCATCACTGACATTTGGCCCGAATGAAATGATTGGACGGGTTTATTACAGTCCTGCAACAGCCACAGATACCAGAATGTTTTTCTTTTTTTTTGTCAGAGCATTTGATTTATTAATGTAACAAAAAATGTTTCTAAAATCTTTACCAACCCTGCCTTTAATCAAAAGATTAATTCTTTAATTTTCCCACGTGTAAAAATAGAAACCAGTCAGTGTGTCTGCCTGGTTTGTGAGAGTTCACAAATAGAACTATAGAACTACAATCTGTGTGCGTGGCATGCGTGTTGGTGTCCTTTATTAAGATGATGTGGGAGTTCTAAGGCAAAAGGGAAATTACATGCAAGACAGCACAAGCTGGAGGGGCTGGGGACGAGGACAGAAAAGCTCGGTAGGTTGGGTCTGCACTGCAGCGGCTTACTGTAGGAATGTTAATCCTCCTAATGTATTACAGTTGGAGGAAGAGCAGGACCACAGGCTGAACCGGGCCTTCAAGGCACGAGGACGAGGAGGAGGAGGAGGGAGGAAAAGTGGAATAGGAGAAAGATGAGAAGGTGAGGGGAGAGAAGAAAAAGTATAGGAAGGTGAAAGTGAAGGTGAAAAGGAGAGAAAGATGGAGAAGAGGTAGATGTATACAATAGAGGCAATAGAAAGTGTGGTTACTGATTGTTGAGTGTGTGTGTGCGTGTGTGTGTGTGTGTGTGTGTGTGTGTGTGTGTGCGTGTATTTTCCGCTACCGAGCATATGGACCATACGTTTTCCCAAATCCCTAAAACAACACTGAGCTTTTGAAAGACTCCAGGTCCTGTTTCACTCACAAATCATCAACAACTATTGTCCATGTAAAGATATAGAGGATTAATGTCTACCTGAGCAGAGAATGAAGTCTCTCTCCCTCTGTGTCTGTTGGAATCAGAGCTTCTCTGTGCTTTTCGTGCATGTTAGTGCATGTGAGCATGCACCCTCGGCTTGTGCAATAAACCTGTCAAAATTCTCCAACCAACAGAATGCAAGGTGTAGTGTTGACCAATGAAATGATCCCTGCTGCATTGTGGGTGCGTTCGCTTTACTAGAACGTCTCTGACGGGCGGTTACTCTTAACCAGGTTCATCCACTTACGCTCTCCAAGGTTTTAATATATTTACTTCCCATGCTTTCTTTAAGATTTTTGAAATAAAAGGACAGTTAATATATATACAGGTTTATACCACCATTGTATCTTATCCTATTACGTCACTGTGTTAGCTAGAGACAAAACAAAGGAAAGACTGGAGGCTAACACGAAGCACCTCAGAGTAGTGGGCTGAAGTTACAGATCTAGAATGTCACCTTGCTGTGTTGTTGGGAGCTATAATCGATATTGCATACATTTGAGATCTAGCGAGCTACTATATCGGCCAATGGCTCACGGCTGTGGTTAGCAGAAGGCTAAACTATTAGCAACCTTTTCTCTCCATCTCTGCATTTTGCTCACAGTCTAAAATAGAAATATATGTATGTATGTAGATAGATAAATAGATAGATAGATAGATAGATAGATAGATAGATAGATAGATAGATAGATAGATAGATAGATAGATACAGTAGATAGATAGATAGATAGATAGATAGATAGATAGATAGATAGATACAGTAGATAGATAGATAGATAGATAGATAGAGATATATATAAACATAGGCCTAGAGAAATCATAAGAAAATATAAATAAGAAATATGTATAACAACAGTGCAAATAATAATGCTCAAAATAGGATCTACCTTTAAGTGTGTAAAAATGCAAGAATAGTATAAATAAATATGAATATTAGTTTAAATGTACTGTATAAATAACTGCAGTAATGATGATGTAATAAATAATGTAATAATGAGTGAATCAGATTATTGCACAGTTGAATTATTGCACTAATGTATTGTACTGTTAGTCAGTATTGCACAGTTGAATTATTGCACTAAGGTATTGTACTGTTAGTCAGTTTTGCACAGTTGAAGATGTTGTCGCTGTTGGAGGGTTTTATAACCCACTTCAACTCCACGCTGATTGGTTTGGGATGGCACTTAATATGGCGGACCCTCCACGCGAACGTGCAAACGTAGTGGAAGTGGACAGAGGGTGTAGGGGATGGTTTGGAATTGGGCCTATATGTCTGCAAAAGACAGTGGGACAGCCCTAAACCCTCACCCACTTAGCAGGAACGCGCCTCAAAGTCTGTGAGTCTATGAGTGTGGACATCGAAACAGAGCCTCAAGATCACTTCTTCTTCTTTTTTCCGTTTTATGGCAGATTGGAACCATTTCTTTGAGGTTGCATACTGCCCTCTACTTTACCAGAGGCAGTGTTGTATCTATGAGTCGTGCTCTAGTGGTCCCAACTCATCACATACCGCCCCTTCGTCGCGTCACTTTAGGTTTAGGCAACAAAACCACCATAGTTAGGTTGGGGAAAGAACAACATGGTTGGGCTTAAAACTACTGAAATGAAACGTTGTGAACACAAACAAACAGCTGATTGTAACATGACGCACGGACCATGAACAGCGGTCTCCTGGATTAAAGCCCTGTGTTTGTTGGACCCCTCCACCTCCCCTCCTGTCCGCCTGGTGTGTGTCTTTTCGCTCTTTAAACTACGTCACCACACTCCTGGCACACTTTCTCTGAGCATTTACTGTTCTGCGGATGTGTTTACATGATAGTTAATGGACAGCCCGGTGCGTTTTATACTGGTGCTAAAGGGAGCCGTGTGCGTTGGTAACACATGCCGAGGGGGCGTGACAAAGCCTCGCTATTTGACGCCCTGGGAATGTGAACGGGCTGAAATAATATATACCTCCCTGTTGACGGACTATTTCTTTGGTTAAAGTAACAGTAACAGGGACACTGTATCTGGGAGGACACATCGCTGTTGAATTCAAGTAGAAACCGCAGCAGCATTGTTTCTTGTATTCTTTGAGAACATGAAAATAGTCCAATTTTCTGACATTTGGAACAAAATGTTTCCAGACCGTAGCTTTAGTTCTACTCAGAGGCTTCTGTTTGAAAAATATTAGATCTCATAAATCATCAGTCAACTTCTATTTTTTGACTGGATACCTTCTGTTCTGTTGCTGATAAAAAAAAAAAAAAAAGAAGGCTTTGTTCTGGATCAAACCCCAAACAAGGTGTGCTCCTTATGTCCTGTACAGGTGTGCCACCTCTGGCTGTTAGCTGCAGGGAAGGGTTCATTGTGTAGCTGCTCACACCTGCTGTGAGTTGAAGGGCATTGTGTAAATACAGACTGGTATACTGCACTGAAAGAAATCCGTAGAAAAACAGATGACGTCCTGGCAGAAAATTACCAGGACATTTTCCAGTAAGTGTACGGACTTTTTCTTCAACCCTAAAATGGGAATTTCTGTTGATTTACAGGATGTCCTCCGTACCATTCACGGACACTTCTGTTGAAACTAAAACAGAAAATTCTGTAGATTTACAGTATATCCTCCGTACCGAGCCAAATAGCAGGCCCAACCTTTACATTCTGGAGGGAAAACAGACGCTAACGCTAGCATTTATACGTTACCTATCGGTCTTTGCGGACCGCCAGAGGCTAAAACTGGGTCCACTGAAGTCTAAAATATAAGCATTGGTGAAACTTAAATTACAATATCAAACTTGCATTAGTCTCAAAATGAATCAGCAAAATATTCCTGGTAACGTTAATGGTTGACAGCAGCTAAACTAAACAACAAAACATCTTTCCAACTAAAATGATACTGAGCTAACGTTAAGTCCTTAACATAAATAATTTTGGTTAGACATTAATTGTTGATTTTTTACCGCAGAAGTGAGAGAAAGGTTTCTCCAAATTCGAAATTTGAACTAAACTTTGCCGTGAGTGATGGTCTCTGCCGCTTCCAACTTTCACGCTAGCGGAGGTTCTTGTACTTAAAAATACGGGTAAAACTCCTGTGAAAAATCAATACAGAAAATTCCTTCATATTAACACGGTACATTGGCCTGTATTTTTACGGACTTCTCTTAGAGTGTGGTTTGTTGATATACTGGACCAATATAGAAAAGTAGTGTTCCACTAGCGTCTGCTAACTCTGTGCAGTCAGTCAACTACAGTGCTTTCTATTAGAATTGGTTAATCCTAACCAAGTCCGTCTTTCCTGAAGCCTAACGAAGTGGTTTTGTTGCCTAGAACCTTAAGGAAGTTGTTTCCTGTGGAGACGGAAGTTTATGTTGAAAAGACTGTGTGCATCTAACGAGCAGAAATTAACACGTGCTGCTGGACATTCGTAGGAAAACAACCAAAACGTTTCCGTAAGATATCATGCGAATCTTTGTATGACAATATGTTGCCTCTTTAACATGGTGGAGGTTTTCTTGACCACAGCTACATGAAAACACCTGCAATAAACATTCATAGTCATGTGCAAAAAGATTCATTTGTTCGTTTTATCTCCAGGAGCTTTCTCCTAAATCAGCGCTCGCAATTAACTCCTGAAATTTATCCCACTTTAAATAGGTTGAGCAAACAGCTCATAAAAAGTATCACCAAAAGTCACTTTGTTTAGTTAATAACTTTGAAAAGCTTGTATCAGCCAGTTCTAATTTTTTTGTAATCCTCTACCAGGAACAAACAGTAAGAAGAGTCTGCTGAATTACTCCGTCACTCTGTATTTTCAACAGTAATTACCATGAAGGTGTTTTCTGCTGGAGTCCTAATTATATTTATCACATTCCTCGCTTTCATTTAGTCCGCCTCCTCTGAGACAATAATCTACCATATCAATGAGGAATAATGAAATGCAAATAGACTGTACTTCCTCAAAATATAACCAGGTACTTCATGCAACTATCAGATTTATGGGCACAGGTCAGCAGCACTGAAGTGACCCCTTGTGGATGGGAAACACCTAATAGTTTCCATTAATACACACATCATCAGCATTTACATATTAGATTTAACGAGGGCAATCCTGCATAATCAGTTCTTTTTTAGTTAAATCACTTCAACATCCATGTGATTATTGTACCTGCAGAGATTCAACGGATGGCTGGTAAAAGCTGCTGTGTCACCACATCATGATTTTTTAAAATGTACTTCTTTGAAGTGTAAAATATGGGCCTTCATATTTATGTGTCATGCTGATTTGATGTTGCTTTGTAAGACATATGTCTTAGTGTGAAAACCTGGAAATTGTGTTTCAGGTTCAGGACTGTCGTCTCTATCTCCAGCACATAGTTTTGTAAAACTGATAGTGCTGCTGTAGACCATACGGAAATACGCTTACTCACCTTGTTTTCCAAGAATGAAATGTTCAGGTGGATATCAATCTCATGTCTGTATGTTAAAGCTAGGGTTGGTAATGTTGAGAAACTAACAAGAGTACACTAGATTTTAAAAATGCTCCGACCTAAAAACTCAGCCCAGTGTAGCCAACTCTTCTCAAGTGAAAGTAGCAGCACTAGCTGCTCCAAAAGTCCCTAAATCTAAAGAGAACGTCTCCAAGTCATCAACACTGACAGTCTGTCCCTTCAGTCCTCCCTCCAAAGACAGTAGACAGGTAGGTAGACAGGTATTTAGACAGGTAGGTAGGTAGGTAGGTAGACAGGTACGTAGGTAGACAGGTAGGTAGACAGGTAGGTAGGTAGGTTGGTAGGTAGACAGGTAGGTAGGTAGGTTGGTAGGTAGACAGGTAGGTAGGTAGGTTGGTAGGTAGACAGGTACGTGGGTAGACAGGTTGGTAGACAGCTAGGTAGGTAGGTTGGTAGGTAGACAGGTAGGTAGACAGATAGGTAGACAGATTAGTAGACAGGTAGGTAGGTAGACAGACAGGTAGGTAGACAGGTAGGTAGGTAGGTAGGTAGACAGACAGGTAGGTAGGTAGGTAGGTAGGTAGGTAGGTAGGTAGGTAGGTAGACAGGTAGGTAGGTAGACAGACAGGTAGGTAGACAGACAGGTAGGTAGCCTGTCCAATCACTACATCCGGCTGAATGAAATGATTGGACGGTTTATTACCTGTAACAGCCACAGATACCAGATTATTTCTCTTTTTGTTTTTTTGTCAGAGCGTTTTATTTATTGACTGCTGTCGGGATGTAAAGAGAATTTCAATAAATATAACAAAAGATGTTTTTGAAGAAGCTTTAAGTTCGGAGCTGCAGTCAGGACGTGGTTAGCTTAGCTTAGCTTAGCATAAAGACTTGAAGCAAACCAACACCTCTAACTTGATTGTTTAGTCCATGTAAAAACAACGATGGTTATTTTTAGCTCCCAGAAAGCACAACATTGTATGTATTAACCTGCTGCTAAAAACACATGTACGATTTCCTCCAGGAAACAAACTTCTGTAAATCAGTGTTAGGCTAACTATACTGGTTTGCCGATACATATGTCAATATCCCCCTTTCAATGAATATTAAAATATATATTTGACCTCTAACAGTTTAACTGTAAAAGGTACAGATATAAATATTTTCCAAATAATGCGGTATCTAAATTACCTGAATATCATGCATATATGCCTTTTTGGGGGGCTGGAATTTGACCTATTTCCTTACCCAAAATCATACTGTAAATACTGTCAACAATTAGACAATTCGAATAATTATACTGTAGCCTCAAGGTTTACAATTATTTGCACCTCAGTGTGGTTAGGCATGTCAATATCTTGGCACTTTTATAGTCTTTTAAGTGGCATGTCATTTTATGGAGAAGATGTAAACATTTATTAATTCTTTATTTATTAAAAACAATTCCCTCGCTTTAGCTTATAGATTTTTACAGTATGTTTGTATATATTTTTCTCACTTTTGGCACAGACATAAAGACAACTGTGTTACTGTTATACTCGTGTATGTTTTGCATGAATTACTTTTTCTAATAAAACGACATGATGTCACACAATTTTAATAACCTAAAGGTCATATGTACTAAATACTCCATATCATTCAATATTGAACACATTCTCAGGAGGTATTTGCATTCATTTTTTGTAAAGAAAAAAAAACAAGAAAAGAAAGAAATCAGCACTAATTCCTGAAATATGAGGTCCAATTAAAACAATTTCAACAGACCTGGTGTCCTATAGAACCATGTATGTTCCCTCTAATTCCTCCGTCTGTTATTTTGTCTTTTCTGCTCTCTATTCTCTGAGGGAATCGTTAGAACTTCCCATCCTGCTTCTGTATGTGTTTTCCAGACCACGGCCTGCGCTCTCTCCTCGCTTGCTGTAGTTTTTGCACTGTGAGTAAACATCGGGGACCGGCACACATCTCCCCTCCGGTGGAATATTGATTCTTTAGTGTGGTGTGGCAGTGAGGAGCACATACTGTGACCGCTTCACCTCACTCCACAAAACAGGTTTGTGTCTCTGGTCCACCAGGAGAATCAGCTGCTGTCGGATCAGCGAGTTGATTTGGAAAGCTCCTCGCCGCCTGTTTTACAGTCTCTCTCTCTCTGAGGGTTTATTTGATACAATAACACACTGTCACTCTGTGTCTAATACATCTCATCTAAAGCCCGAAAACATTTCAACTGGAATTTCTTTATTGATATATCCAAGCACATATCATGTTGTTAGACCACTGAAATGTAGATTTCCAACCATAAGTGTTTATCTGTGTAATGGGTTAAAATGTCATCCGTCTGCTGGAGCAGGATATTATCCTTCAACTGATGTTAAAACATGACTTTCAGCAAAACTGGAGACACAACTGCTGTCATATTCCATATTATTTGTAGACATATACTATAGTATAGTATGCTGTTTTTGCTGTATACAAGAAATCAACATACTTAATAGCAATGTGTGCGTCTTTAGTAGACCAGTAGCAAGGTCCCTTGACCTCTGACCTCAAGATATGTGACTGAAAATGTCACCTGCAGTTTTTGAATGCAGTTCAAATGTGTTATTTTCTCCTATTCTAAAATGGTGTATTTGAATATTTCTGCATACTGGGGTCCCTAAACAGTCTTTGAATTACATAAATTGGGTATCACTGTAAAGCTGAGACTCTTGTGGATCCATTGAGACCAACTGTATTCATGTGTGATGATGTTAGTCCCCATAGGAGACATTTCATTGTAGTGAGACCATTTTTTTGAAACGTGACCTCTCTGTATAAAATGACCTGCTGTGACCTCTAGGATAATCACAGCCTCATGAAACTTTACAGCCACAAACTAGAGACCTAGAGCATTCAGAGGATGGATGGATCAAACTAGAGACCTAGAGCATTCAGAGGATGGATGGATCAAACTAGAGACCTAGAGCATTCAGAGGATGGATGGCTTTCCTAGCTAGATTGACAATAAGGGGGTTTCTGAGCAGTTTACACAACAGAAGTGCTCGCCATCCAATCGCCGAAAAATGCAATTCTTGCAGAAATCTCCAAATGTCAAAAGTTTTCTATGGTGTTCCTCAAGGTCTTGGTGTCTTAATGTGGTATTTTGGAGGAATTATTTATCATTTTTATCGATTCTCCAGTGGTAAGAAATGGTTAAATTTAGCACCAAATCTGTGTAACAAATGGTATTAACCCAAAAATTGCTGCAACAACTTATGAGACATAATAGAGCATGAGGATGGACATCATATACTTCTATCATAATGTTCTAAACCCTTATACACTTTTACTATTTATTTGAATTGATTTATTATTTAATTAATGTTTATTTATGACTAGAACAACTTGACACACAGTGCTGAGCTGCATCTCAAATTAATCTTCAGGTTCTCAGCTTTCAGATGATGTACACCACTTCTATGTGACATCTACTGTTGACCTGCTATCTCCCCCTAAGGACCCCCTGTACCCCCCGAAAGAAGAGGGTTAAATATCACAGAGAAAATGCAAAACTTTATGAGCTGTCTCGCCGCCAAGTGTTTTTGTAGTATCCACTGACTGAATTTTGTCACTTTTCTGGTGTGAACAGACTCAAACCTGCTGAGAGTGTTCATGCAGTACGGCTTTGGAACACAGGTAAGGTATACTGTTTTATTAGCAGCAGGCCGCTCACTGATTCGCTGCTCTGCTCTAAGATTCAGTCTCTCAGCTGCCACTGAGGACACTGAGCTCATTTCCTTCTCTTACAGGAAGTTTACATTATATAGTTAAAACTTCTTTTAAGCAGATTTAAAGCTTCAGTCGGCAGAAAGTTTTTGGCATCATTGGGAAAAAAATTTGCTAATAACCTTTCAGCAAATTGTAATTCAAGTGTTCTGAGAGATAACTAGACGTCTGCACCATTACAAATTTAGCCTGTGATGGGAGACTTTGGCCAATCACAGGTCATTTCAGAGAGAGAGCGTTCCTATTGGCTGTGCTCCGGCTGGTGGGCTGTATTTGGTATTTCCTCAACAGATCTCAACATGGCTGCCGGATCACAAACTTTCTCATTTTATAGCTAAACAGTAACAGAATATTGATTCATATTTGATCAGTGCTGCCTAGTTTGACCGTTTGATCGGAGTTTGTGAGTGATTGACAGACGGCTCTCATAGAGGGCAGCTGGACGGCAGACTGCAGATCAGCTCTGACTGGTCGTTTTCCTCCAGTCTGTGAAATCTTGTAGATGCGTTTAGGAGCACCAGAGGACACAGAGGAACATGATTTTTTTCAGATTACCTGTCTCATGCATTACTGTCAGGATATAGTGACCGTTTTATAAAAATAACTTTTTAAAATCATATTTGCTCCATTATACCCACTGCAGCTTTAAGTATGTTTAGACTCTGTATTCATCCTTGAGTATTTTGTATTTCTCAACCAGAAGCAAGATGGGGCGGGCTTTGAGACAGCATTTAGACTTTCATGTTGGCCAATTTAATAATAATTTCTTAGAAAGTCTGCTGGAGAGAACTGTGTAATTATGAAGTAATTATAGGACAAAATAGTGACAGTTATTAGATTTTTGTTTTAATGAAGAATGGGTTCTTTTTTCATGAAAATGCTATGTCATCTTATTTTATCATTTCTTGTAATGTGCCTTTTTATGGTGGCTGACAATGGCCTGCAAAAGGAAGAAAAAAAAACATGCTGCAAAAAGCCAAAACAAATACATTAACAGCAAACACACAAACCCCGAAAACAAATGCGACAGAAAAACGCTGCATATCCAGTGAACACAACGGACATCCTCCAGGCCTCTACGGGGAGCGCTGAGTGGAACAGCTTGATTTTTAACCCAGGACAGAGAGAGAGAGAGAGAGAGAGAGAGAGAGAGAGACCACACGAGTGTGTTTGTTTACGCCTGTTTACCGTTACAAACACTTGTCTGGTCTCTCTCTCTCTGAGCAAACTCCATTCACCGATAAAGACTGTGAAATTTAGTTGAAAGCTCTAGAAAAGAGCTGATAACCGGACCTTGAGTTAGGATTATTATGTTACCGGTATATTCCATGTAGATAATGTAGCTGGAACTTCACTTTCTAGTTTTACAGACAGGAAATGGAAGCTAAATAACAGTTGTTTTCTGTGTTATTCAACCAAAACATTGTATTGCATGAACTCATGTAATATAATTGTTTGGCCTCACAATTTAATTTGAAGCTAGTGAGTGGACCTGGAGTTGAAGCAGCAGTGGGTAGAAATGGAGCAAATGTAATTATTAGAAAAGTTATTTTATAAAACGGTCACTATATCCTGACAGTAGTGCATGAGACAGGTAACCTGAAAAAAAATCATGTGCCTCTGTGTCCTCCGGTGCTCCTAACGGCATCTGCAGGATTTCACAGACCGGGGGGAAAACAATCAGAGCTGATCTGGAGTCTGCCGTCCAGCTGCCGTCTCTGAGCAGCTGTCAATCACTTGTGAACTCCGACCAAAGAGGCAAACTAGGCAGCGCTGATCAAATATGAATCAATATTCTGTTACTGTAATGACTATTTCTCTCCTCAAATGTTTTCAGAATCCTCTTGTAGTGTACTGTTTAGCTGTAAAATGAGAAAGTTTGTGACCCGGCAGCCATGTTGAGATCAGTTGAGGAAATACCAAGCACCGCCCACCAGCCGGAGCAAAGCCAATAGGAACGCTCTCTCTCTCTCTGAAATGACCTGTGATTGGTCAAAGCCTCTCATCATGGACTAGATTATTTAAAGCCTGAAAACAGAGCCATGAGGAGGTGCAGAAGTCTAGTTTTCTCTCAGAACCCTTGAATTACAATATGCTGAAAGATTATTAAATGAATTTTTGCCCAATGATGCCAAAAACATTCTGCCTACTGAAGCTTTAACAGCCAATGTATGGTTTGTTTTCAACGTATTTGATATGCCAAAACATATCGTATTTTTTAAACTTACTTTTGAAAAGTTTTTGTTTTTTTCCTCTATTTCCGTGTTTTCTTTAAACAATGACGTGTACAAGTTTTAATCACTTTAATCACATAACAACTGTTTAAAAGATATTTTGATGAGCAGAAGTAGTAGAATTTGTGTGGTAGTATTAGCGGCAGAATTTCAGTTTTGAGTGGTGTAAATGTTGAGATGTTTCCACCCTCATGAGAGATACGTAAGAGAAGCTCTGTGATTTAAAATGTGACTTTGTAGAATTCACCTGCGTAAAGAAAAAAAACGAGGAAATGTCGGAGCAATAAACAGTTGCAGGGGCTGATGGGGATTGATGGGCTGCTAACCCCTCGTTTGTGACTCCGCTGGGACAGCTCGCTCCTTGAGGCCCTTATGTAATCCTGGCCCCGCTTCGGCCGCGGCCTCTGTGAATTCCTGCTGTGTTACTGGATAGCCTGCGGTTACCACTCGGAGTGTAGGTCAAACGTATCAGTGAGCAGCCATCAGGAACATCTATATCTCCCTCCAGCCTACAACTCTCTTTCAGCGTTGCATCAGGGTTGCCATGGAAGTGAGTCAGGGTTTCCATGGCGTTGTGCTCATTGTTGTGAGGACATTGTGTTGTGGCCTGTGTCACTCAACTACGTGATGCCATGAGCTGTAGATCAGAGATATGAAAGGACTGTTCCGTTCGATGTCAAAGCCCATTTGTAGTTGATAAAAACGGATCTTTTAATCGGTTCTTTAATGAGACAAAGCAGGCTACACCAGGAAAAAAAAGCTTGTTTTTTTTGTTATGACAACTGCACTCTTACATACATTTTTTTACAGTCATGGACTCCCTTTGTATAACACCACACAAATCTATATACTCAATGGCTTTTTAGAGTTTTACTTGACAAATCTCGCTGATATTCTGGTATGTGAGTAAATTGTTGTTTTTGTGGTTAACCGCTGGAGGTTGTGTTTCACTTTCCAGGACTGCCCTCCTCTTGCCCATCCGAGCTGACCTTTGACCTATGACCTTCCAAAGGGGAGAGGAATTCACAACAAAGTTTAAAGTTCCTAAAGGATGTGCTCATAGTACATAAACCTAGGGCCTTTGCTTTTGAAGAACATGCTTTTCTCATCTTTAAAGTACGTTTTCATATATTTTTTTGTCACATACAAAACAAGAAAGTCCATTATATACATCCTCCATTTCTCCCGCAACCACAGGTCCCTTTTCCTGCGACGCTAGCAAAGATCGCATTTGATGTTTTTTTGGCCAAGATGTTGACCACCAGTCCAGTTGAAGCATCCATGTTTTATTTACTCTGGTTACTATGTTTACTCTAATCATGCAGTTCAAAAGAAGGAAAAAATGATAATGGTTATAATCTTTATAAATCCTTTGAAGCAGTTGGTCAGTTCAGTGACAAAGTCTCACAAACTGGAAAGAATTCCTTTTGAAGCGCGGTGGTCCATCTGGGCACGTCTGTTTGTCGTGTTAGTTTCGAAGATTATTCTCATTGTGTACCATCAAAACACGATCTGCCAGTCTGCAGCACATCTGGCAGCTGAGAGATGGAGCTGAAGAGATGTGAAGTGGGGTAATAGTGGACTTACAGCTGGTCAGTGGGGTCAGGGGTCATCATCGGAGCTTCTTCTTCATACCGGCCGGTCAACAGCATATTGGCACGGGCTCAGGTTGGACACGGGGTTCTGCACTGCCGGGTAAGCGAAGTTGGTGTGCTGCTTGGCCTTGAGCCGCAGGCTGGCCAGGCTGGAGTTGCAGGTGTCTCTGTACATGTAGGGGCTGGCTGTGGTGGCGTAGGGGCACGTGGCCGCGGTCACAGCTACCGAGTTGAGCGCCGTGGGGCTGTTGAGGTTGTTGAGGTTGCCCAGGTTGTTGAGCCCCGTAGTGGGAACCCCGGCCACCGCTGAGGGAACCATGCTAGAGGCCATGTTCATGGAGGGGATGGAGCCGGGGGAGGAGAACATGGGCTGGGATGATAGGGGGCTTACATTCATCGAGTTAAAGAATGGGAAGCTCTTGGCGGAGAGCGGGCTGCTGGCTAGGCTCTTGGTGGCCCAGTTGTTGTAGGAGTAGCCCGTGTACATGTCGTCATAGGGCTGCATGAGTCCATTGAACTGGGCACCAAAGCCGTTTTTGCATAACTCCGCCTGCTGGTTCCTCTCCCGCTTTCTCCACTTAGCGCGACGGTTCTTGAACCACACCTACGGAAGACAAGAGGAGAAAAATCAATTCAGTGTACGGTCGATTTGTTGAACCCTCTTTGAACCCCGATGCTTCCCTTAAAGCCCCCAAATAAAGCTTTTCTCAAAACCACGAAATATGCATGACTAAATAAATAATAGTAATTATTAAAAGTTTAAAATTCAAAAACTTCACCTTTTTCAAACTCAAATATACAGTACATATCTCTGATGTGAAATAACCAAGAAAGTTTTTATTGAGCCGCTTAAAAAAAAAAATAATTGTTTATATTGCACTGTTTTCACTTCCATGCTGTGCTCCATTCTTGTTAATGTACAAATTAGGGTTGAAAAAAACTGACATTGCAACATTTTTTCTGCTATACGTAAATTGCAATATGAAAAAATACAGAAATATTCACCCTACCCCCTTTGTTAGCTACATTTTAAAGTTAAATGGTTCAATCTGGTGCACTTTGAAAGCAGAGCTAGATAAACAATTTTATGCTCTTAAATTAAATCATAAACACATATAGATAATATCTATACCCAAAAGTGAAGCCAAAACATCTCGATCACCGGCTGGTGGCTGTTAGTTTAGGAGGCGCTTGATTTGATATGTAGCAGTGTTTTCTATGAGCAGAATGCAAATTTAAACGTCAATATCGCAGGCGATCATGTTCATTTAATTGTGGGAAGCCAAAATAAATAGCCAAATATATACCAAATATAAACTGTATTAGAGTAGATTAGATTACATTAGATTTCCTTTATTGTCATTGTACAGGTACAACGAAATTGAGTTTTCAACTCCCCATCACATACATGATGCATTAAAAGACATTCTTCAAATATAGGGTACTCTAGATATTTTTTTTTTACGTTTTATGTTTTTTTATATGTTGTTGCTGCTGTCTTTATGTCCCTTTACAAGTATCAGTATGTATTTCTGTAACCTTAAATAAAAAAATATATATATATAGGGTACTATACAAAGCGACAGCTACTGTATAAGGTTAGTGACCAGTGTTGTATATACAAACTGTCATAAAGGGCAGTAAAAGTAACCTAAAACAATATAAAAGACAATGACTATAATAAATAATTAAATACATAATAAATAGATATAGTCAGTCCGCATGTGCAGTATCATTAAACAAATAATGCAGTTCAAAGTGCAATTATGCAGGCAAAGGTTAAAGTGCATGGTAAAATAAAGTGCATCTAGTCCATTTAGTTATGGTATATATATATATACTGTATACATGTAACTTTTAGATTAAAAAAGAAAACTGTACTTAACATACATATATATATATACACACACACACACACACACACACATATATATATATATATGTGTCTGTGTTTGTGTGTGTGTGTATATGTATATGTATATGTATATGTATATGTATATGTATATATGAAAAGTAAGGTTTTCTTTCTTAATCTAAAAGTTACACATGGTGCAATGTTTTTAAAAGGCTGATATAGCTACAGATTGTATTTGTAGATGCAGATATTTTGTAGATGCTGTGGCTTTAAAGTAGATCCTTTTTTGGGGGGCCAAGAACAATTAAGAAATACATAAAAGAATTAATATTAAAGTTCAGCAATTTTCCTGGTTGTAGTGATTTGGCTGCTTTCACATATCTCTACAGTAACTGTTGACATAAAGCTTTATGTGTGCAATGTGCGTTTGTACTGATAAAATCCAGCAGTACATCTGTCAAGTTAGAAGGGGTTAAATTGTACAAACACACTACTTTAAACTTGAACTTTAATATTTATTCTTTTATGTAATTTTTCTTGGCCATAAAAAGGGTCTACTTTAAAGCCACTGCATCTACAAAATGTCTGTAGCTATATCAGCCTTTTAAAAACATCATACAATGTGTAGATTTACTTTAGATAAAAAAAAATAAAACTTTACTTTATATACATATATACAGTATATATACTACACACGCTGCTGGGAAGATTCATCTGAGAGTTGACAGACAGCAGTAAAATGAGCGACACACAGCCAGTCAGTGATCATTTTGCCCACTTGTCGATTATAAGGCATAAAGACTAAAGGAAAGAATAGACTGACTGCAGAAGTTATTTTTCAAATGACTTTTTCCTTAACTATCAGAAAGTGTCAGGAGTCAATAAAGTCTAATTGTAAAAACCCATCTCGTCGGAGTATCCCAGCCCCTCTCAGACACTTGCAGTAATATTGTGTGCATATGTATCCAGAATTTTGGAAAGACATAATGATCCCAGAAAGTAAGTTGAAGTGTATTATCAAACAGTCATATTAGGCGAGGCTTATTAAAACTAATCATTGACTTATTTGAATAGTGAAATCCCAATGAAAGAAATGTCAGGGAAGGGCAATCTTCACATTTGTCATTTTATGGTCCTATATTTGGAGGATGTGAGTCGGATTAAAGCTTTAGTGGAAAATCTAAATTGAGGGATTTTAGAAATGAAAACTGTTCCTCTCACTGTGAAGTTGTGGACAAACTTTTGCTCTGAATCAGAAACCTTTCACTTGTGGATACAAACACAGTATCTGACACCCGGGTCACCTATTTGTTTCACATTCAAATCATTTCACATCTTTTATCTCTTTAATCCTCGTGAAACGTTTACAGGCTCTTTCCTGTGTTGCTGCTCAGCCGTGTCTCTGCTCCCCTTGGCATACATACTGCGTATCATCCAATCCTCTGTTATTATAGTAACAGAATGCTGTTGACCATCAATATGAGTGTAAAGCGCATGACTCTGAGTTTTCCATCCCACTCAGTGACAGCGGGGGAAACCCCACGCCAGCGACAGAAGCTACCCAATCTTTACCGTGACTCGGAAGCAATGCTGTTAGAAGGTTTGTGGAAAAGGCTGAATGTCAAGGTTATTCACTGGCTCGAGTGCAGCCACATTTATACAGTATGTCTTCTGTGAAATTGTCAAATGATTGATTGATGAGGAAATCTCTAAAAAAAAAAAAAAAAAGCACTGATATGTGATTGATGTAAATTGAAATCTAGCAATCAAAGACTCCTGATGATGGTGTGTCTATTGGCTGTGTGTGGCTCAATGGAGAAATATAATATATATATAACTCAGGCACTCATTGCACGAGGCTAATCATGGTGATGTCAGCGTGGGCCTAACACTACACAGCATTTGACATAAAATACGTCAAAATCATTTGATATTGCACGGCATGGCCCTTGATATCAGTCCAATCTAACGGAGCGGCACATTTTACAAACAAAGAGCAAACCATAAGATTAGACAAATACGAAGAAGTCAAACACATAATCCAGACTAAAATTAACACAGCTGAAGCTGCCGATGTGTGAATGCATAAATTAACAGACTTATTAATATAACGGAATACTCAAAAGTCAGATATAGTCGGCTAGATATTATAAAAAGTTTTCAGAGTATAATGGATGAATAGATTACACTTCATTACGCCCTTTGACAACAATGTGGTGTGTAGGACTATTTCAGCCTTCTTCCAGCTGCGTCCCCGTCTCCAGCGGTGTGAAACTGACTTGAGATCAAGTAAAAAAAATAAATATAAAAACATAATTCAAAGCGGTAAACACCCACATCATACAGCCAGCTGTCCTTCCTGCATTTATCAGTTTAAACTGTTGTTTTTAGTCTGATTATGACTTAAACTTCTTTGACTTTGTCTAATATTACCATACGATCTGCGCACTGAGCTCTGATTGGTCAGTAGGCGGTGCTTTTATATGAGTTGATCTCTTTTCTGGAACATAACCTGCTCCGGAGCAGGTTAGGTGTTCAGCATAAGTTACCATGGTAACCATCTACCCCGGTAAGAAGTGAACCACCTTCGTAGGACTGAAAACCCTGAAGGGTTAAACCTGAAGTTACCACGCTAACCCCAAATCCTGCTTCGTAGTACAGAGCTCTGGTTTCAGAATGATGAAGACAGTGGGAGAACAATTAGATACATAAAAGGATGGAGGTTCTACAGCGTGATGTTTCCCTTGGCAACTATCATGTTATCCCCAATTGATGAACATATTTTAGGCATTCTGTTATTAAATGGCTTGAAAAGTTGTGCATGTAACTGCCGTAAATGGCCAAAAAGTGGCTCTGCCGCCCTACCCTGTGCTCCGCCCTGTGCTCCGCCCTGTGGTCCGCCCTGTGGTCCGCCCTGTACTCCGCCCTGTACTCCGCCCCTGTGCTCCGCCCCTGTGCTCCACCCCTGTGCTCCGCCCCTGTGCTACGCCCCCGTGCTCCGCCCCCGTGCTCCGCCCTGTGCTCCGCCCCTGTGCTCCGCCCTGTACTCCGCCCCTGTGCTCCGCCCCCTGTGCTCCGCCCTGTGCTCCACCCCTGTGCTCCGCCCTGTGCTCCGCCCTGTGCTCCGTATGTTCACCAGCTAGTCGCTAGCTTTGTCTGTCTGCTGGACAGATAGTGTAAAGTGAGTTTATCCACTGTGGGTTTGTCCATACGAGTAACATCTTTCACATTATAGTCATTTGATTCATTGTCATACTCCCAATTTTCCCGGGAGACTCCGGTTTTTCATTGTTTTTCCTTTTTGTTATCTCAAACTGTTTCTGGCACTGCACAGCCTGTACAATCTGGACGACAATACAGCTACACCACATGTCATTTCCCGGCGGAAGAGAGCAGTCTGTGCTCGCGACACAGCGCAGTTTGAGCTCATGTTTGAGCTGCGTTCGCCGCTGTGTTCAGCACACATCACAATATGCAACGCCTAAAGTTGGGCTTTGCTCAACTTAGTGAAAAGCCGTCGTGGCGTGACGCAAGCCGTCGGAAATAATGTGTTTCAGAGCACAGTGGTGCCGTTGTCACGTTGTGTCTGAAAGACCTTCAGTGAGTGAGAGAAGGAGAGGGAAATGGAGAGAACTAAGAGAAAGAAATACTCAAGCAGGAGCAAAAAATAAATAAAAACAAATGAATATTGGTTTATGCCAGAGATTCACACGTCAAGTTCACACCAGAGGGGCAAATTAGTCAGTTCTCTTTCGTGAGAATTAAAGGTTTAACATAAAATGCTGTTGCAGTGTAGCCTACTTATTATTTTGTTATTTTCATTCTTTAAAAGTCACCAGAATGCAGGAAACAAAGTCTGTGAAAGACAAATCTTTCTGGGGGAGGACCCCAGACCACCCGCTTTGGTTTTGAAATCCTCCCTATTTTTAAGGTCTCAAGGTTGGCAAGTATGTTCATAGAGTTAATCAGTGCAGCTTTACCATAACCTTAGTCTTATTGTACTGTATGTATGTAATGTTGAACATATTTCAGTGTTTCTGCAGGCAAGTAAGTTGCTTAAAGTACTAGTGTGTAACATTTAGGGGAATCTATCGGCAGAAAGGGAATATAACATTAATAAGTGTGTTTTCTTTAGTGTATAATCACCCGATAATAAGAATCATTGTGTTTCCGTTAGCTTAGATTGAGCCGTTTATATCTACATAGGGAGCGGGTCCTCTCCACGGAGTCCGCCATGTTTCTACATTAGCCCAGAAGAGTCAAACTCTATTAACTTTTCCTGCTTGGGCCGGAGTCGATAACGTTACTCGCTCCGGAGTTAACCCCAGTCACTCCACTCAGCCGCCGGGAAACCAGACACAGAAACCTCTGTTGGTCTGGAGGAGCTGCAGCTTTTATTTCTGCACAAACTTCCACTGAACATTCACTGATATTCTCAGAGCTAAACTAACTCTGTCTTCTGCTCCACTAGATCACTTCACACATTAGCAGTCTGTATAGCAGACAACACCCTCTATCACTAGACCCTCGGTTATCAATATGTTCCATCAGGCTGCAGCTTATGATTAACAACATGCTCTCTGACAAATCTCATGAATCAAGCTGACAGGTGAGGTGTTTCGGGCATGTGTCGGGCTTAGAAAGGCCACTGATAGACATTAGTGCCCGGACCATGTGTAGTCTGTTGTCCTTTCTAAATAACAACCAAGAGTGTGTGCTATGTGACCTTTCATCCAGCCAACATTAATTTGATCCATTACTTGTAAGGCAGGCCAGGGATTGTATTGTCATCCATCAGAATGCGTGTCCTCCTGCTCCATATAGCTACAATGACCAAAGCCCTGGGTGTGGGCACCCTCTGCACCACCTTTGACATTTGGGTTTCATGTGTGAACTGAAGCTTTGCTATAAGGGAATAAAACACTGCACCTACATGAACTTTGTTTTTTCTTGTATTTTCTAACCATATACCGTATACAATATATTTTACCTGCAGTTACATGAGCTGTTTGACATTTGATAAACAGATTAACGAGCTTTTTCCAGCTTCGTCTTCTGGCTAAACCAGGGGTCAGCAACCTTTACTATCAAAAGAGCCATTTTACGCAAAATAATAATAATAATCTGTCTGGAGCCGCAAAACAGTTGATGAAGGTAACACAGTTTAAAGTCTAAGTATATACTATATAAGTCTAATGCAGTGAGGGCCAAAGTGCAAATGTATGACGGAGTATTAGGGTCACACTGAGGGAAAAAAAATCTGAGATTTCCAGAATAAAGTCACAATATTATGAGAATAAAGTCATAACTTTAAGAGAAAAAAAGTGATAATATTACAAGAATAAAGTCATAACTTAACGAGAAAAAAAAAGTGTAATATTACGTGAATAAAGTCATAACTTAACGAGAAAAAAAATGTGTAATATTACCTGAATAAAGTCATAACTTAACGAGAAAAAAAGTCGTAATATTACGTGAATAAAGTCATAACTTAGCGAGAAAAAAAAGTCGTAATATTAAAAGAATAAAGTCATAACTTAACGAGCTAAAAAGTCGTAATATTACGAGAATAAAGTCATAACTTAACGAAAAAAAAAGTTGTAATATTACGTGAATAAAGTGATAACTTTACAAGAAAAAAAGTCGGAATATTACGTGAATAAAGTCATAACTTAACGAGAAAAAAAGTCGTAATATTACGAGAATAAAGTCATAACTTAACGAGAAAAAAAGTCGTAATATTACGTGAATAAAGTCATAACTTAACGAGAAAAAAATTCATAATATTACGAGAATAAAGTCAGAACTTTACAAGTAAAAAAGTCATAACATTACGAGAATAAAGTCATAACTTTACAAGAAAAAAAGTTGTAATATTACGAGAATAAAGTCATAACTTTACGAGAAAAAAAGTCATAATATTACGAGAATAAAGTAATAATTTTACAAGAAAAAAAGTCGTAATATTACGAAAATAAAGAAAATAACACGTAATATTACTGCTTTATAACATTCTGACTTTATTCTCATAATATTACGATTTTTTTCTCGTAAACTTCTGACTTTATTTTCATAATATTACAACTTTTTTCTTGTAAACTTATGACTTTATTTCCATAATATTACGACTTTTTTCTCGTAAACCTATGACTTTATTCTCGTAATCTCAGATTAATTTTTTCCCCTCAATGTGGCCCTAATACTCAATCATACCGTCGTACATTAGACCCACAACAATGAGAAATAAAAATGAAAATGTAAACCAAAAAAACAGTTATTCATTTCCATTCTTTAAAAATCCACAGGGAGCCACTGGAGAGGGACTGAAGAGCCGCAGGTTGCTGAACCCTGGACTAAAGTAAAGCTCGTCCTCAATCAACACGATCTTGAGAAGACTATTCACGCCTTTATTAGAGACTTGATTATTGTAATACATTGTATGTTGGTCTCAACCAGTCTTCCCTCGCGCGCCTCCAACTTGTGCAAAATGCTGCTGCTCGCTTTTAAACTAACACTTGCAGACGTGAACACATTACCCCCCCGTACTGTACTCACTCCGTTGGCTTCCAGTTCACTTTAGAATTGATTTTAAGGTCTTGATATTTGTTTTTAAAGCCATTAATGTCCTTATTACCTTATTTGTCAGAGATTTTAACTCTCTGCGATTATAACGGGGCTTTGCGGTCATCTGGTCAACTTTTATTTAGAAGTCCCGAGGTCGAGGTATAAACTGTGGGGTGATCGTGCTTTTGCTGTCGCTGCTCCTAAACTATGGAACAAGTTACCCCCTGATATACGCACTATCACTGACCTAGTACTTTTTAAATCTAAGCTCATAGCTAGTAGCGCTGTGACATTTTCCCTCTGCTTTTTATGTTCCTTTTTCTGATTTTATCATATGTTATGTTTTTATTCCTGTTATTTCTTGATGTTAATATAAAAGACTTTGGGTACCTTTTGGTTGTTGTAAAGGGCTATACAAATAAATGTTGATTGATTGATTGATTGATTGATTGATTGATTGATTGATTGATTGATTGATCGATTGATTGTTGACAGTGAACTGATTTATATAACATGACTGAGGCCTACATTAAATGGTAAGGGTTGGACCAGTATATGGCTTTGGCAATGATGAAAGTTGTATAGAACTAGATGGTCTGTTGTGACAATAATATTACACTGGTTTCCATGGGATGACTGTAACCTTATATTTTCTTTCTATATTATATTTCCTTCATACTTTTGTAAGGTATAAGCCAGATTTAAAGATTTTGAAAATATCTAAAAGTTTGATTGTCAACAGCTTCAACCCTACGTGACATATTCTAAATCCTTACTATCTTTAAAGAGGCTTTAAACCTGTGTGAATAGATTATTGACAATGACACGTTAAAGCCTTAAAGTTGATTACCAAACAGTTGCCTATGTACACATCCAACAGACACAGAGCAATATTATCATTCATTCTACAGCAGCTTTAAAGTCGAGTACAGCAAAGTTGACTCTCAACCTTAAAAACAGTAGTTTGACAAAGAAAAAGGTTTTATACACATCTCACAGTCTTCCTCTGCAGACGGAGCAGAGACCATGACATGTGGTTGAAATCCCTGGGAAAAAAAGCTAGTAAGAGGACGGGGGCAGCAGCCTCCTAAAAGAAAGGCTCACCTACATAAGTCAACATCAGTTTAAGTGTATATTTAGAATATTTTCATTCAGGGAACTGAACTGAAAGTGAAACGTATCTGGCTCATAGACATATGTACATAGACGCCGTATTGGACGCTTCAGCCCGTTGCAGCAATACGCCAATGTGGGCGTTGGGAATTGTCGTTTTTCTGGATAAAAAGCACTGTAACGTCTACATTTCTCAACCGATTTCAACAAGTCGTCATTATATTAAAGGATTTATGATCTACGAGGGGTAGAAAAATAAAGTTTTGTCTACAGTTACTTAGAATCTGGATAATTGGGCTATAATCGCCGCTACAGTAGACGCTCAGGAGACGAGTTTGTACCGTAGGCTGACATGAACTGAATTACTGATGTGATAGAAAATAATTCATTTATCAGAGGGAATTCTTAAAACTCACGTTTGTGCAGTATGGCTTTGGTTTATTTTCCTTGTTTAAGTTTAATACTTATAGAGAGGTCCCTGTATAATATAATATAATATAATATAATATAATATAATATAATATAATGTAATGTAACATAATGTAATGTCTTCCTCCATTTTAGTGATCGTGCTTACAATCTATAGGCTAACACTGCTACTGTAATTACTATTATGTACTTACTAATAAGAGCAATCAGAATAACAGGCAAATAGTAGTACATTAATAAATAATGGTAACAATAAATAGTAGTATAATAATAATAGTTATAATCTGAATTTATTGAAATAATGGTGATAATACAGCAATTATTTTTAAAAAACAATATTAGCAATATTAGACACATATCGTTTTTAATACATATCGTAGATTTCATGTTTTAAACACGATATCATGTCAGATATGAACATCAATAAGCTAACATTAGCTTATATCGATTAGCTAACAATAATGAACGTTAGCTAGCTCTTATCTGATGTTACAGAAGCAAACGTTTTTATAAAGACGTAACATTAACTTGAACAGTTGATAATGTGAAAAATGCTTAAAGGAAAATGTGATATGATAGAACTAGTTTATAATAATTACCTAATAATTGATTGAATCCCACCATATCGTAGAACGGAACGGTGATCAATGAACCGGAAGCAGTGATTTTAACGTATTTAACAGTTTTTCAACAAAATCTTTGGGCAAAGAAAAAAAAATCGTAACGTTAACTTAACGTTACTCCTCGTAGATCATAAACCCTTAAATATAATAACGACTCATTGAAATCGGTTGAGAAATGTAGACGTTATAGTGCTTTTTATCCAGAAAAACGGCAGCCCCCCATTCACTTATATAGGGTTACAGGCCAGTCCTGCCCTGTCCAATATGGCGCCCACGTAGACGTACGATCCAGGAGTCAATGCAGCGTCTATGTATATATGTCTATGGTCTGGCTACTTTGAAGAGAGCGTAGATAGTTTCACTTTCAGTTCAGTTCGTCGTCAAAAAATATTCTAAACACAGCTGCACCTGAACTGAAATATATTTTTTTAGGTGAGCCTTTCTTTCAGGTGGCTAAAATCCATTTTGCTGCTGGTACTCCAACCTTGACAGACTATGGAGAAGTACCTAATACAACCCTACTGAGAAAACAACCCAAATTATCCCTTTAAAGGGCTCTACGCTCTTCAAATGTGCTACCTTTGCCCACAAGATGATGCTGGAGGCTTTCATTCTAACCAAATACTTCACTTGGCTGATTAGCACACGCCTTCAGAGAGGAGCACCTTATCACTGAACCCAGCTGCTAAGTAATAAAACTCTGTGCGTGTACTCACCCTGACCCGTGCCTCGGTGAGGTTGGTCCACACTGCGATCTCCTCTCTGGTGCTCATGTCGGGGTAGCGGTTTCTCTGAAAGGTGGCCTCCAGCTCCTGGAGCTGCTGGCTGGTGAAGTGAGTCCTCTGCCGCCGCTGCTTCTTCTTCAGGGAGCCGTCCTCGGCGCTGGACTCATCCTGCTGGTTCTGGTGAGATTTCTCTGTGTCTGCACACCCAACAGAAAGAAGACAGGTTTCATCAGGACACTGCAAGGTGTAGCTCAGGAGAGAGTGGACAGAATAACATGATACACTAACTAAGATGATATGATGATAGTGTTTTGAGAATGATGAGGATATGCAGGAGAAAATGTAAGTGGAAATATATGAATGGGAAATGTGAGCGAAATATACAATTTCGAAAATGTGTAAAAAGATATTGTATAAATTTCAATTAAGTGAAACATTGCAAATGATCAAGATGGTTGCTATCATTGGTTTTGAGGTACTAGTTGCAACCACAGACTGATGTGTGCTGACATTGTTCATCAGTTCATTGTCATATTATACACTCAGGGCCGTATTAACCCACCGGGGGCAAAAAGGACCCTCACACATGTATGTAACTAAGCACACATGTATTTATTAGTATGCACCATGTACACACTGAATTTTAAAAAGGCAATAAAAGTAGATTTTAATCCAGGGCCCCTCCTCGAGACTAGGTAATAAAGCAGGTGTTGTCATGTGTAATATTCTTAAGTGATGCATAAAGGATTAACAAAGAAATCTTAGATGCTTTGACCTATTTATAATCCATATCACCTCAATTACCCAAAATTGGGATTATAACTAAAATTATAAAAAACAAAATCATGCTTTTCATTTTATACCAGCGTCTTATGTTGTTAAAAGTACAGCAACACTTTATTTGACCATCATTTATCTGTGAAAGGACTACAGCGTTTCATGTGGTAATATAGAGAAAACGGTGTTCTGAGACACTTCTGAGGCGTCTGCATCATTTATTTGAGTTTGTAAGAACCAGGAAACAATATGTTTGTTACTTATACAGTGGACAGAGTGGTGGGAGAAGTATTCAGATGATGTAAAAAGGTCCATTACAAGTAAAAGTCCTGCATTCAAAAGCTGACAAAGTACAGCAGTAGTATCAGCAAAATGTACTTAAAGTATCAAAATGTCATGTTTCATAGTGTTATAGATATATGTGTGTATGTTATTAATAATATTTGAATGTGTATAAGCAGCACTAAGCAGCACAGCACTAATTTGAACACATTTTTTTACAATAGTAGTAGCAGGGTAGCTTGATTTTGATCTATATAAATACAGAATTTTTGAGTTGATCATACACAATCTTTACTATATGTAAACTGCAAAGTAACTAGTTACTATTGCTGTCAATATTTCACTCTGAAATGTAGTAGAGCAGAAGGATCCAGTAGCATCAAATGGAAGTATAAAGTAAAGTACCTCAACCTTTTACTTAAAGGTCCCATAATGTATTAATTTTCAGGTTCATGCTTGTATTTTGTGTTTTTACTAGAACATGTTTACATCTTTTAATGTTCAAAAAACATTTGTCTTTCCTCATACTATCTGCCTGGATATGCCTGTATTTACCCTCTGTCTGAAATGTTCCATTTCAGAGCATTTCAACGGAATTTCCCCCCAAAAAAAAATCATCGGAATTGCGTTGCTAGGCAACTTCTTGGGTCCATGTGTACTTCCTGTCAACTGATGTCATTCACATTCACTACAACAGGAAATAAACTGGGACACATTTAGAATGTTTACCTTGTTTAAAACTGCGAAATGGTCTAAATATTGTAGATTTGTGACATCACAAATGGACAGAAATCCTGACAGCTTGTTTCAAAGCCACAGTTTTTGAATTTTTCACAGTTTTCTGAGCATTTCAATGCTTTTATAGTATTTATATAGTAGCTAAACCTGCTTTATAATAAAAAAAAAAAATACATGACAATCTAACTTTTTACAATATGGGATCTTTAACTATGGCATTTGTATTTAAATATACTTAGTTGAGTAGAAAATAGAATAGATGAAGTTGGGTGGAGTTTAGAATTGTTTATGGAAATTTCCCTGAAGAGACGCTGCTAAAAGCTTCATAATTGAAAGGAATTAATTTAAACCAAAGATATTAGAATTAACAATAATGAATATTCCCTCATACTTCTTGAACTTTGTGTATCTGTGAAACATTACTGTGACACCTTTCGGCCTGGATTGCATCAGCCCTATCCAAACCCTGCTGCAGCTGACTGTAAAGTATTGTCTTATCAAACATCATCTGGAATCCCTCCATCCCACAGGCTGGAAAATGACAAGCATGGGTGTGACACCGCCGAGACAGAATGATTCCAAACACTGCGTTACATCCAGAGATGTGCAGGACCAGTGAGTGATTGCATTTGGCCCCCAGCGCGGTGACTTTTAAAGGACCACACATCCATGTTATGTCTGCCGGGGGGGGGGGCTTCTCTCTCTGCTAGATCTGACTCCCACATTTTGAGGACCTCACAGAAAGAAGTGAAATTAGTTGGCCAGCTAATCCCGCGGATCAGGCTTTTGTGACTGGGGCAAGTTGGGCTCTGTTTGGCGAGGGCTTAGCTCTCGGAGCAGTTCGAAATAATCAGCGGGGTTTAAAAAGAGGCTCCACAGGGCCGCCGGCAAAACCAATAAGGGCCGGGCAGAGGCTGTTATCTGGCAGTAAACTGACACTGGGTAAGCTGTCACTTAAGGCCAAAGTCTATAACACAATACTGAGGAAAGGGCAGACCTTTTTAGAGCGTGGCGCTGACCAACAATAGGAGCAATGTGACTGATAATGTGCCGACACGACAGAGCTGTTCCAGGTCAGCTTCTCAGAGACAACAACTACGAGAGGCTTTTCGTCAGCTAAACTCAGAATATATTCAGAAATAAAAAAGCTACGAATGGATTATCATATACGTACAGTATTTTTGTCCAGGTCAGAGCTTTTAAAAGCAGTCTGCTGGGGTAAAAACCAAAGTCAGTCTTTACAGGAGCTGCACCTTTTTTTTCAGAGAGGAAGCTGATTATAAAGAGACACACTGTGATAGTAGCCGTGTCTGTGCCTGTGGCATGGGCGTCAGCTTGGTGTGGTGTAAGGCGTGGCAGCCACATTATACTTCATCACAACCCCAGTCCAGGTTTAATGGGTATTTTGGGTTCATTATAAAGGAGAACAAACACCAATAATGAAGTGTAAGAAGTGTATTCATCTTTTTAATAAAGGATCATTCAGGACTACTGGAGAAAACATACTCATGTAGTCATTGTGCGATCACCAGGACGTGACTATTTGCTGGAATCTTATAATAAATAAATTTAAATTTGCAATTTTTTTTATTTTATTATTTTATTTTATTTATTTATTTATTTATTTATTTATTTAGTCAAATTTAGACATAAGAATAAGAACCTTTCATCATATTATTAGATGAATATGACATCATATTTTATTGTTCTTGTTATTATATATGTTGTGATTGATATCTGATTAATAAAACATGTAAATTAGATTTAGATTTACACAGAAGTATAGAAAAAATATCAATTGCATTATTTACAATAATAATACATCATCAGCAGATTTTTTCCAATTGCTTTTGTCAATGCTAAAGAAATGCAACTGTATCTGTCAATAGAGGATTCATGTTCCTCTTTCCTGTGCTAACATACACCATCTGGGCCTTTTTCATATAATCAGTTTGACATTTAGGTCCTATAAAACAGCAGCAGAGAGTTTACAGACAGTAAATTCTCTCTAGGCCTAAATGAGCTGCACGAGTCCTCCAGAAGAAGACGGCTGCAGCAGCAGGAGATATTTAACACCACACCATTTTACACCACATTTCTCTCCAAAATAGTTTGTGTTTGACAGTTTGTTAGGACTGGATTTCTAACCACACACAGTTTAGCAATTAGATTGGGTTACACACACATAAACACACACACGCATACACACCACTAGATAGATATAGATAGATATAGATGCGTGACTGGGTTAACATGTTACACACTAGAAATCAGAGAGAGAGTTCAGAAACTCCATCCAGGTGATTAATTGTCATGTGTTGATCATACATGGGCCCAGTTTATGGAGCCAGTTTTTAACACCAGAGTATAAAGTTAACACTCCACCAAACAGTCAGCATTTATGTGATTACCTATGACCACCTGTTATCACGTGACCATGACAACAAAACAGAGTCCTTCCCCTGATGAAAAAAGCTAGAAGCAGACCTGGAGTTCTTATTTCAAAACATAATTGTTTTTATTTGTTTCTCTCAGTCCTGGTGGAAATGTGCTGATGACCAGCTGCCTTTAAATCATCGCTTTGTGGATGAGTAAATACACATCATTGGATTACCTATAGACCATCAGATAGAGATTATTAAATGTGGATTTTAAAGTTTTAGTTTAAGTTTTCATTTATTTAGTTATTTCCTTCCCTATGCTTTCCCTTAGTTAGCTAATTTTATTACTTATTTAATGTATTATTTTTTCTCTCCTCTCTCCACATATCACCTGGTTCTATCATCTTATATGGCAGAAATGTGTTAACTAGCCTGTACTCACTGTTCGTCCCCTTGTTGTTCTGTTTTGTCTTTTGTCTTGCAATAATAATAAAAAATAATAATAATTTAATTAAAAATAATAATTGCCTATAGACCATCAGATAGAGATTATTAAATGTGGGGTTTTATAGTGTGCTGAATCAAATCAAGTCTGATGCTCTCAGGGAAAAAAACAGCTTTCGCTCTTTTGCAATTAATTTCATTATTCAAAGTCAGAATCGTTTATGTTATTCCAGCCCGTCAGCTGCGCCCCGCGTCCCCGCTACAGAGGCTCTGATTCCTGCAGCTCAGCAGCAGCAGCCTCCCTGCACACCGGTGGAGCTCACTGCATTCCTCTCAAAGCCTTTTAAATACTGCAGCGTTTATAACATGTAGTTTCTCTTAATCTGTGCTCCTCGAGCTATAAAGATGAGACTCGGTGGATGGCGGGAAAGGCGGGAATGTCCCCCGGTGCCTCGGTCTGATCCAGCCAGCATGCACAAACACGGAGGACATTATTAAAGCACTACATAATTACTGTCTGTTGGTTTTGGAGACAATTTGCATTCATAATGTAGCTGCAGCTATTGTGCAGAAATATGGAGGCTTCTCTCGATATTATTATTATTATTATTATTATTATTATTATTATTATTATTAGGCTATTCTTCTTCTTCCTATTATTATTATTATTATAGGGTATTATTCTTCCTCCTATTATTATTATTATTATTATTATTATTATTATTATTATTATAGAATGTTTCGTTGTCGTTTCTATTGCATGATAAGCCTGCATGTTTCTGCGTGCACGGGATGTTTTGAGCTTTTTCTTTCACTTTCGAGATCATGTGCTTTGATCCAGCGGTGCACCGGGAGAGCTCGGTGCGTGTAGTAACATCTGTCCAGACAGACAGACAGACAGACAGACATGCAGACAGACAGACAGGTGGTGGTGTTTACTGACCGCTGTTGTCCTGGCCTTTACATCCCTGGTCGTGCTGCGGGGTCCCGGAGTCGGAGAGCGACAGCGCCGGGCTGCGGGCTTCACTGTCCGTCAGCAGGTTAAAATCCATAACCAGGTTCTGCAGACAGACAGACAGAGAGACAGACAGACACACAGACAGACAGACAGACCGTCAGGCTTCATCCTCCCACTGAGTGCAGCTGCACGACCTTCATGACCAACAACATCATCATCGTTTAATAATGTAAATGCAGCCGATGTCTCGGGCCACAATGAATATAATTTAATACATTTCATTTATATTGATATTATAATTATATTATGATGTCACTACATCCAACTTTAACACCCCCCCCCCCCCCCCCCCCCCTTTCACAATAACATTGTAATTGCACAATATAAAGTTCCAAAACGTTAATATCAACATGTTGTGTTTTCTGTAATATTTTAGACCATTTTTTATTTACTCACCTATTTCTATAATAACTTATATTATTCTATATCTGTCACTATTCCTTCCGTGTGTCTCGGTTCCTGAATAACCTGAACATCTTTTTTTAAAGTAGACTGCAGATAGTCGAACACTGATCATCATCCAACACAACACAGCAGGTGATATTCTCCTCCAGGACCATGTCACTCTTTTACACCTTCACTTTGGTTTAAAACCTCCCGTCCAGGTGCCATAATCCAGAAGAGGGAAGAGAGGAATTAATATATTAATTGATACCCTCATCTGCAAAAAGCTTTAGAAACAAGTGCTTCTTTTTTTTTTTTACCTCTAATGCATCACATCACATCCAGACTGCCCAGTAACCCTCACTGGGGATTATGGGACGGTTTTCACTGAGTTTGTCAGAACCTGAGACAGAAAGACTTAAAAAGTTCTGCCACCTCCTGTGGCTACAACTTGTTTTTTTGGTAAAAAATCTTTTAATTTTCAGTTGATATTCTATAAGGACAACGTAAGATTAAAATACAACAACAGTCTTTATCAAAGAAACAACGTGATTTTAAACATTTCTAATTCTTTGTCCTGATTTCTTCCTCTATTGCTATACAGTGATGTACATTTTTGTGTAGTTTTTGGTTGAAGAACACTGTGTCCCTCCCAAACATTACGTCCTATTTTGACTCCTTATAGATTTAGTTTCCTATTAGGGGGGGGAATATGAATGTATTTATATATCAGTATATACTCCATGTGATGTGGGCTTGTGTGTATTTGTTTAATTTGGCGGCGCCTTCTGTTTCTATTTCCTCTTTGATCTTTCCATTCACCCCCTGCTTGGTTGTAATCCCGATCCCTTTATATGAGCCTGACATAAGCGGCTATAACAAGAGCTGCCCTGAATTGACTCTATTTCGGGCTACGTGAGGAGAGCCAGAGAGTTATTGCTGTAAAATACATGATGACATTTCCAAGACAAATTCTAGCCGGTGAGGTAGAACTGGTGCTCCATGGAGCCCCAGAATAGCCGGAGGTTTATTTATCTGAGAGCAGTTAACACCTTGAAAATGTAAGTGTGTATGTGTGAGGGGGGGGGGGAACATTCACACTGTCCTAGCTGAAAGAGGTTTGGGATTATTTCAATACTCATAAAGTCAAAAATAAGCATAATATTTACTTCACGTTAGATTAAAAAAAGTTTTGCTCATGATGTCCTCATGTGACTTCATCGAGTCACATTTAGACGTTATCCAGCCGTATCAGACTTAAGGGACAGACAAAGAAAAGACAAATGTCAAACCACTACATTAAAATGTAGGAAACAAGTATTGAGAGGAATAAAAAGGGATGCAGCAGGCGTAAAGTGAAGGGCTCAGCCCACCTAAACTCAGCGTGGTTGTTACTGTTTACCCTCCTTTTCTGTTTGCCTTGCGTTTCCCAGGACACTGGTGAGTAAAACCTAAAGTTTACAGGTACAGAGGAGAGTCTTAAGGCTGCTGTAGACTACAATGAATCCATGTCATCAAAGATTTAAAAAGGCGATAAACCTCATCGCTGAAAGTCAAACAGTGAGTCTGAGCTGGGGTTTAACCATCCCTGTTGACTGTGTGGCCGCTGCCAGCCTCTGGATGTAGTCACCGCTGTGGCTTTAGAAGCAGCAAATTGAGCTTTTCTGGGGGAGGCGTATACTGTATACGGCTCTCCCCCCCCCTCTCCTCTCTTGGCCTCCGTATTTCCCTGCGCTCTGCCGGCCACCATGTCGGTCCTTTGTGTGCCAGTCACATGTGACTCTTGCTGGTTAAATGTGAAGCCTCGGGGGGGGAGAGGCGGAGTACAGAGCATGGCATCGCCATCACAACATCACATTGTACGACTTGGATGAACTCTTGAACCAGACTCACTGTTCCCATTTGAAATAGTTGAGATGACATATTTCCATCTGCACTCTTTGAACATCAGCATCCACTGAATCCTCCTTCTCAAAGTCCTAAAAACAAGCTGATGAATCAAATGTTTTACTTCTATACAACTCTGGATACTCTCTTTATTATATATTTTCTATTATATTTCAATCTAATTTAACTTCTGTTGTCTAAATGCAAGTTTTTAGTCAAAAAGGTTTCAGAATCGATGTGTTATCTGTGTACAACTGCAGAATGTAATCTCCTCTTCAGGTCATTAAATAGGGATTCACCAGTCCGACTTTTTCAGTCCCGATCGATCGATACCGAGTACCGATCCGATACCAGTGTTTAATTAATAAACTGTATACCTCACTGGGATCATTCTTTTACGTGTAAAGAAACATCAGGCTTGACTTAAACATCGCTTTCGTAACTTTGTAAAACAAAATGTAACAAATAAATACATAAATATAAATTTACTGAGTTCTTATTTATTGTTAAAATAATAAATCGTACTAATTAGTCAAAACTTAAATTAAAATTCCAGTTTATAATATATATAGTATATGAACCATAGAATTTAATTTATCGGCTCCATTGTCACCGATACCTGATCCAGCTATATGAGTCAGTATCGGTGCATCCCTATATATCATTAAAACACCCAAAATCCCAAACACAATCCTTAGGACTTGAGCTCGGTGTTTAGCAGACACACTAGAAGCACAGGAGGATCAGAAAACCAACTCGGATCAATTTCATAACAAAATCATTAAAGAGCGACAAAGATATGAAAACAGATATGAAAAATAATCCAGTTTTTTAAAGGAAATTCAGACCAGAAGCGAGACTTTCGGAGACTGTTTACTATCTACAATAATCAAAGAGAGGCTGCTTTGTCATTTTGTTCCAATATTCTTCTGGTTTGAATTTGGCAAACAAAAAAGAAAAATGTCATCACTGTAAGCCATCAGCTTTCTCTCCAACTCTTCCTCCACCTCACTTAACATTGTGTCAGTCACTGACAAAGCAACATAATGCTGCACTAAAGCCAACCTGCATATTCTGATTAAAGGTTTAGCACCTTATTACCGCTGGATATCTGTGACATCCGATAGGTGAGTCCACATTTTCTTCTATCAAACACATCTGCCGTCTTATTCTGGGCCAGACAAACAACGCCTCAACCGTTCAAAATGTTGCACAGCTCAGATTTGTCACTGCTAAAACAAGCAACATTTTCCAGAGACTTTAAAGAAAGACTTGCATCTGTTTTTTATTTGGCATCCGTGAGAATGATCGGAGCATTTCACAAAAGATTAGGAGACAGGAAAATGGGTATTCTGCTGGTCGGCCGGAGGCCGTCCCTGCATCCCTGGGAAAAGAGATGCGAGACTAAGGATAAGGTCAAGTCTCCCAGTAGAGAGATTACCTCGGTCAGCACACGGCCTCTGTGTTGTGGCTTTAGATTAATGAGCCTCTGATATGGATTTGTGGGTCAGAAAGATCAGGTTCCCCCTTGTTCATGGCTGCGCAAATATTGTTTTTTTTCCTTTTGTTTAGTTGAGTGACTCGATAAATGTGACCTACTATTTGAATTAGAGCCGGCTTTTCTGTAAGTACTTATTTTGTGTGGTTGAACGAGAATCTCACATTTGTTTCAAACAGCCCTGATCTGACATTTCAAGAGCCTCGTCTGATAGAGAGAGCTGTAGCACCGTGTTCACAACCTGCCGCGTTAAAATGATACAGGCAAATTACAGATCTGGCAAACATACAGTAAGCGACCAGCTTGCTATCACCTCTTACTGTAGGATTCTTTCAAGAAAGGTCAAATTGTTTTATGTCCTCCTGAACGAGCTAAAACTGAACAACTCGTACAGCAAAACACAACAAGAGATGAAGTCAACACACGAACAGCTTCTATGTTATATTTAACTCTTTTAAATTAAAAAGTATAGTCATGTTTGTTTGAAGCAGCGTTACCTTTGCTGTAGATGTGTGTTTCTCTGGGTTTTAAAATCAAACAGGTCCCAGGTCAGTCAGGATACTGGCCTGACAGAGCAACAGCTGTCCCCTTTGTGAAAGGCAGAGCTCAGGTCTAGTGTTAGCAAGGTCCAGTATTTTGGTCAGAATTATAAATGCGAGCCAGTCCGGAGGGCTAAATCCACCGTGGCAGTGATGGATGGACAGACGGCCTGGAGTCAGTGTGGTGCTGAGAGGCTGGCTGCTTGGCACTGAGGGGGCGTGCAGGTGATGCAAGCCAGTCATTTTGTACAGAACAAGGTGTCAGTACCCTACCCCCCCCCCCCCCCCCCCTTCCCCCCCTTCCCCACCCAAACACACACACACAAACCATGGGCGCCACATGATTATATTTCCAAAATCAGAACCCCCCCCCCACCCACCCACCAACCCCCTCTGAGCTCAATATGGCCAACAAGCTATCAGTGAGCTAACAAGCATGCTGAGGCCTCAGTAGCTGACAGTCAGATGGATCACTGATCCACTCTGATGCTCACAGAGAGGCTGTGCTGGTGCTGATGGTAACACATCCCCTCACTGAGCTTTATATGAAACATCTACAATAATCCTGAGCTCTTTTGGTTACCTTTTTACCCTGTTTTCATCTTCAGAAGGCCCAGTCTATTTCCTGGAGCACTTGTGGCCCTGGAGCAGCCTCCTCTACCTCTATAGCACGGCTCTGTATGGGACTCTGGACTCCAATCAGCAGCAAGATGAGAGTCTGCAGTTTGCATAAGCAGCCGCCCGGTGACACCGATCTCATTAAAATATATATCTGGTGATAATAAAAAAAAAAATAAGAATGGAAGCAAAAAATCCTCTCATTTTTCGGGAGATTGCCGGGTCCATCTGGCGGTGCGCGCGGCGGAGTTGCGCGCATTAGCCCGGGAATTATTCATAAACGCGTCGAGAATTAATTCCCGGGATTAAGAGTTGATTAAGATGTGTGTCACTTTGCTGTCTGAGAACTTATTAAGGGTCCTCCTCGAAGAGGCGGCAGATGGAATTTCAGTCCAATGTTTGTAGATGTTAATTTGCGCCCTCCTCTAACAGACATTTGCATATGAGAGAAGGAGCGAGGCCGAGGCCGAGCACAATCACTGCTGCACACACACACACACACACACACACACACACACACACACGCACACAATACCAGTCCACCGCAGTAATTAACACGCACACTTTCCATAGCAATCATTTATTTCGGTACACCAAAAAATATATATATTTATCAGTGTATAATGTGTAGGAAATGATTTCAATGAGTCTAGGGATCATATTTCTAAAAATGATCGATTTTATTATATTCTTATTTATAATTTTAGGCGATAATATTACGGGAATGTGAATTGTTAAGTTTGCAGTTAATAGTTTTAAAATAAAAGTAAACAAATATAAATTAAATATCACGACTATCACGCTTTGAATGCATTAAATATCACGACTATCACGCTTTGAATGCATATTTTTTGGCTGCACATTCTGGTCTGTTTAGCTATTTTAAACGCCTTCTTATTATGGGATTTAATTAGTCTACATTTTACGGGTTAAGGTCAAATGGAAGTTCCCGCCTCTAAAGAGTAATACGTTTGATTTCTTCGCTATAAAGACTATAATACATGTGAATGAAGTAAAGGTTCTCAGTGAGTACTAGATGCGCTGCCGAGGCCTTCACACACACACAGGCGGGGGGGGACACTAAAAGAAATATTTACATTCTACCCTGAGGCCAAACGTGAACTTCAATTAAACAAATCTTATTTTCATATGTCCTGACCCTGGATCAGATGCAAAAGAGGCTCCTAACCGAAGGCCTGCTGGGGGGAATCTAACCCGCTGATTCTAGAAAGGAAATGTGACTGGCCTTTGATTTTTTATTTTTTATTTTTCATAAAAGAAAATTAACAAAAACGAAAGTATAGTTTGGTTAAAGGAGCCGTGGCTTAAACCTTAACAAATACGGATTAGGTCTTTGTATATTGCTAAATATAAAATAGCACTTCTGGGTTACAACTCGTGCATTGTGGGCTCCAAAATGTATTTATTTTTTATTTATTTATTTATTTAACGTTTCTATTTTGATTTTTCTACAATTACAGTATTTTTACTCATGTATGTATTTATTTTGAACGAGTAAAGCAGAATAGAATCCAGGTTTCACAGTGTATTAGTCTCGGTCTCACAACAGGCCGGGTGCAATAAGGAACTATTTTTAAAAATCAATATTGAACGAAATATACACATTTTCAAAATACCCATCCGCTGAGGAAGACTGTGAGATGCTGTTGAAAGCTCCGGAAAAGCTAGTAAGTTGACCTTAATTTTTATATAATTTTATTATCATTATTGTTTGTTATTGGTATTGTTATTATCATTATTATTATTCGCATTATTATTAGGCTATTATTATGATTATTATATTATAAGAAAGAACAGTCACTCTTAAATATTAAATGGTTAAAAACCTGAAATTGTCTGGTCATAATGTTTGCGTGTGTGTGTGCGCATGTGCGCGTGTGTGTGTGTGTGTGTGTGTGTGTGTGTGTGTGTGTGTTTGTGGTTGGTGGGGGGGTGTACAGCTTTGTTTCTCGGTCTCCTGTGGCCCCCGGGAGTCACCTGCCACCTATCAATTTCCTCCACATCTCCAAATATTTTTGACCTCCCAAATATTTCACAACGTCCGCCTCTGCGAAGTCTTAGAATTTTGGAGACAACACAGCAGCTCTAAACACGATGTTCAGTATTATACTATATTATCAGAATAATACTAGTATTATCAGAATAATACTGGGGGGGGGAAACGGGCTCTGTTGGGGCGTGGAAGCTTCACTCAGCTCCTAAACTCTCTCTGCAGGACGACTTTTAGAATTCAGCAAAAACACAACAAATAATGTGAGTAATGAAACCTGTGAAACATTTAGCGGGTAACTTTACGCACAGCGGCTTTCAATCTTTGAATTAAGAAATATTTTGTAGTAATTTATAATCACGGTGATCACTTTGTGTGAAAGGAAAATGCAATACACTCATCATCAGTAATAATAGTAATGTGCTCCGTGGACGCGCAGCTAAAAGCCAACTCCTGCTGCTCACATTGTGCTTTTTCTATTCGTTTCCAGCCACATCCACAACCACTAAAAGCTTCTTTTTCTGGTACTTGGACTGAAGTGTGCTGGTGCTATGGAAAGCTTCAGATTGTACTTTATAGAAGAGAGTTAATGAGGCCCCTGTTTCAGCTCCATCTCGGCTGGATTTATCAACTTTTACGCACAAATGGAGAAAAAAAAGCGCCGGATGGACTCCGGACACCAGGTTTAAAAACAACGGAGAGACGAGAGAGAGAAACTTACATCGGATCCCGGTGTGGTTAAATTAATCCGTGGAAAAGGCAAAGAGCTTCGCTACAGGCTGATGGGTGTCCTGGCCTCAGGTCTGCTGGTGACATGGAAGAAAAGTTCCCCGGTGCGTCAGAAAGTCAGAAAAAAGCGTCAGTCGGTCAGTTTCCTTCTTCTTCCCTCGGTGCTGTCAGACATGAAGGCTGTGGAGGAGTGAGGCTGGATCCCCACACACAGTATACAGGGGGGGGGGGGGGACTTCATGCTAAATATTGTGCGTGACAGGTCAACAGTAGAACTCTCTCTCTCTCTCTCTCTCTCTTTGCGCGCACACACACACTCCCCACCTCCCTCTCTCATTGGCTCTCTGTCTACAAACCCTCTCCTCTCTCCATCTCTGTCTCCCTCCAGGGCAGCTTTTTATTTACCTGCACTGTTGTAGGTTAGACTTGCAAAAGGGGGTGGAGACTTATGGTAGCTTTTATTTAATTGTTTTGTTTTATAAATTATATATTTTTTTACTTTATCTTCAAGCCATCTCTTAGCAACAATCAATTTTTAAGCAAAAATAAAAGAGACAGAGAGAGAAGAAAAAGAAATAAAGTTCCCTGTTCGCAATTTGACAGAGATATAAGAGATAAGATAAGATAAGATAAGATAAGATATTCCTTTATTAGTCCCACAGTGGGGACATTTGCAGGGTACAGCAGCAAAGGGGATAGTGCACAAAACAAGGAGCAGCAGTAAAAAAAAAAAATCAAGATACAACACAGTGCAAAAAGCAAAACAAAAGTAGACAGACATAAAATATGAACAATTTAAATAGAAGGAAATATAAAAATAGGAACAATATAAACAAGGGGAAATGTTAAAAATTGGAACCATATATACAGTATTGACAATAAATAGACTATTAACACAATTGCACAGGTGGAAATATGATATTGCACAGTGCATATACATTGAGATACATCTTCATTACCAGTTTTGACACAAACATGTACATTTACATGGAAAGGTATCAGAGGGAACTAGAAAATACTTCATATTTGGAGAAGATTTGCAGTTAAAACTTTCGAAACAGTTGAAATGCTGAAAGCAGTTCAAGTTGAAGTGGCAATAACAGTTTTTCTCTATCGCTTTGGCTCATTTTTCGAAACAGACTTAATTTTCTCTGTGAGTGCAATTGTCACAACTGTTTGATGGGACATCACAACTCTATTGCATTCAGTAAACTGATCAACGGCACCAAAATGAACAGTTGTTTTGTCGTCATGTGAGCCGTACTGGTCAAAATGTTCAGATGTTTTTTCACCACGATAGTCAACCCTGGAAATGTTTCTAATATACAAATCTGTGTTTTCAAAACTTTGTGTTGACACTGACTGCTTACTGTTCTACACCAGAATGTAAGTTCCGTAGTTCTGTCTGGCTGAATGCTGTTGTGTATCACACAGAGCTGTTTAGATTTCCAGCTAAACAGTAGGTCAAAGTTTACTCTGCAAAGTCAAAACTGTAGCTACACAGAAACAGGATATGCACATTTGTATGTATACAGTAAAACTATTCATGTATCAATGTGTTACATGTACTGTAAACAGAAAATCATGTAAAGTCATATACAGTGAACAGAAAATAGAAAAACAACCCTGCGGTAGTTCAGTAAAAAAACAACAACAAATTGTACCTCCTCGTCAGAGACATTTATAGAATATACATGTATGTCCGACAGATTTTGATAATTGAATGGATCATTTTGCATGTGACGGCTCAAACAATGAAAGACAGAAGTTGTGAAGAGGACAACAGTTTCACTGAGAATCAACTCATCAGTTTTGATCAGGAAGACGTGTGCACGTAGTTATTGTAGTGACTCTTTTGCATATTTTTTATTAGTTTATTTGACAGGGACAAGGCATTGTTACTCTTAATTAAAGTGCAACCGATGCAACGTATATAGGACTACGGCCATAGCTAATTTGCAGACCTTGTCCCTGGTTAGGCTTTAAGAAAAGAAAATAAATACAAAAAATACAGAATAGCACATCATACATAAAATCACATAATACAACATCGTACATTACAATCAATTTACATATGTATGTTCCCAATCAATAATCAGTGATCACAGGTTTGGTTTAGTTTCAGCCAGTGTTCCACCTTTTCATTAAACGTTTTCAGGTCAGGTTGTATTTTATTTCCGTTGGTAGGGCGTTCCAGAAATGTCTTCCTTTTACTGAAAAAGATGACTGACCGTAGGTTGTTTTACGCTGTGCCACTCTGCAGTTACCATTAGTTGATCCCCTGGTGGCTATTCTATTGGTATTCATTTTTGTGACATGAATACCAAGTCTCAAACACATGCAATTTGCTTGAATGAATGAAAAATTCAAATCTGTTGTGAAAAACAAACTAATTGTTCAGAGATTTGAACTTTTTTTTTAACTTTCTTAACTTGTTTTGAAAAAAAACAATTCTCATTCAAGAATTGAGCCAAAGCGAATGAGAAGTGGTGAAAGAAGTTTCAGTTGAAGTGTAAGCACTGAATGAATTTGAAGATTCAATTGAAGCTCAAGCATTAAAAACAGTTGAAATCATCAAAGTGTAATTGATTAATTAATTGATTAATTGAGCTGAAAAGGGTCACGCCCCTTCCCAGCATTGGACGCTTGATGGACGTGCCGCCAGGTGTTACGATAGATGACTGACAGCTGCTCTCCTTCCCTGAAACAGGAAGCCACTCACAATGGAAGCTTTACTTCAAGCATTGCATCGTCTCATCGGCCACGGACAGAAGGAGAAAGCGGATCTTCATCTTTGTTCTGCTGTACCCTCCTACAACCGTGCAAACACTTCCTGGCTGCACCTGATTGGATGAACGCTTTCACTCGTGGGCCAGATTTCAATCAGGACCAACATTATTGGGTGTAAGAAAATATCGATAAATGAGTATCGCGATATTACGTTGTGCGATACTGTATCACTGTATCGATTTTTAATTAACTTCTTAAAGAGCCAACGGCGGGCCCGAGGTTGTAGAGTATGAAACTAGAAAACCTAACGAATCAACTGGTACCAAGCATGTCATACGAGCTTGTCGAGAAGGAAGATAATAACGCACTAAAGTTACGCTAAATTTTGGTGAGGAAAAACTGGTATGGCCATTTCCACAGGGGTCCCTTGACCTCTGACCTCCAGATATGTGAATGAAAATGGGTTCTATGGGTACCCATGAGTCTCCCCTTTACAGACATGCCCACTTTATGATAATCACATGCAGTTTTTTGCATGCAAATGTTATTTTTTTGCCTATTCTAAAATGGTTTATTTCTGGTGTTTTCTTTATTCTATGACAGTTTCCCTAAAACTAAATAAAAAAAATTGCAACATATGGCCGTGCTTACAGTCGCGCAATATATTGAATGGTTACCCCGGTATCATGATACGTATCGTATCACCAGATTCTTGCCAATACACAGTCCTAACCAACACGGCAGCTAGTTTGGAAACTTTCTCTTAAATTATGAAAAAAGTTTATCGAAATGTGTTTCTGAAAATATTTCAGGTGAGAGATCAGCCATGAATCTGAATCTGTCTTCATTTTAGATCAACAACGCTGTGACTGATTTGCATAAAGTAGCATTGCACGGCTCCTTACATGGACAATAAATGGGAAGAGTAGAAATGACAGGTCCTGTGGACATGTATCACACGGATCTGACGGATAGATGTTTAATCAATCTGTCTCCAACCTGTCTCTTGTCTCTTGTGTAATGACACGCAAACGCAACCCGGAGCTTATTTTTACATTTCAAGTCTATTTTCTTCTGTTTTTCAAACGTAACTACAGTGATTGTGTGTGATACAGTGATGCTGTGCCTGAAAACATGCTGTAGGCACAGATGGAGCGATGAAAACCGTAAAAAATAGGTGGTAAAAGTAGTTGAAATAGAATTTAATTTCTTTAAGTTAGCTAATAAAATTTGATTTGTTTCACTGTGGACAGAGGTTTCTACTAAAACAACCTGGAAATGCTAATGTAGATGTAAAATGTGTGTTCCAATTTAGACGAAGTAAGGCCAATATAGTCTAAAAGATGAAAACTCAGGAACACAATGATTTCAATATCAGATGACATGTAAGCCCTGAAAGAATTCACTTGTCAGTTGACGAGTAAGAGATGAAAGCATATTCCCGCCACAAAAATATAATTGTGTTGGGTGCACGGACCCGGCGCATGCCTCTCTAAATTTGTAACATGCGGCCACGCCAACTGCGCACATCTCCTTCTCGATGATTGGCTCGTTGGCCTGTGGGACCCCGACCCAATCACTTTCTCTTCCGTCTCCTTCAAATACGCACCAATAATCACATAACTATGTATTTAAAAGACAAGAAGAATGAGTCAATGTAAAGGTTTAACACAAAACATGCTTGGAGCTCAAGACATGGAAACTGTCAACTTGCTATAGCTTAAAGGACCAAATTTGTTTGTTTTAATGTTGTTAATATTAGAATTATTGTTGTTCAAGCTAAACCCAGCCAACAATCAATTTTTAGACAAAGACAAAAAGCCAGGGAGAAAGATGAAATGGCTCCTCAATCAATTTAGCACTTTTCGATTAACAAAAGGTTGCAGCTTATACGAGAGAAGAGAGCAGTTTAATGTGATATTAATGTGAGATGTTGCTAAACTGAATCATTGATCTAAACATGGCTGGATCAAGCTGTTAAATCTGCAGAAGGCAGAATGTTTTTGGCATCATTGGGCAAAAATTCCATAATAACCTTTTAGCATATTATAATTCAAGTGTTCTGAGAGAAAACTAGACTTCTGCTCCTCTTCATGGCTCTGTTTTAGGGCTTTAGAAAATCTAGTCGTGTGACGGGAGACTTTGACCAATCACAGGTCATTTCAGAGAGAGAAAGCGTTCCTATTGGCTGTTCATTCAACGGAGGCGTGAACTCCAATCAAACGGTCAAACTAGGTAGCGCTGATCAAATATGAAAAAATATTCTGATACTGTAATGACTATTTCTCTCCTCAAATGTTTTCAGAGGTGTCTAACTGTATTATCTCAACGGGAAATACAGATCAGTCCAGCCTCACCCTGGGGGAGGGAGTACCCCAGAGATAGGAAACACAGTGACACGATGTCCACACCTCATTGCCGACTCAGCCCTTTTCCATATCGGCCCCAGCCAGCTCCGTTCATGGAGGGTTTGGTAGCTGTGAGGGCTGAGACTGCACCACAGCTGGTCGCTCATCCTCTAACAAAGTTTTGACAGACCTTGACCTCCGTCCTCCAGGAGATTTAGCCTCTCTAACAACTTACTCCAGTCCAAGGGGGCTTATTGGCATGGGTAACATACGTTTACATTACCAAGCAACTGTGAATTAAAAACAAAAATCTGGTCCTCTCTCAAGGTTCCATGGTGGAGAGGAGGTCGTGCTGCTCTGGCTCTATCTATTCGTCGTGGAGAGGTGGTCGTGTTGCTCTGGCTCTATCTATCTGGCGTGGAGAGGAGGTCGTGTTGCTCTAGCTCTATCTATCTGGCGTGGAGAGGAGGTTGTGTTGCTCTAGCTCTATCTGGTTTGCGTGGAAAGGAGGTTGTGTTGCTCTAGCTCTATCTATCTGGCGTGGAGGGGAGGTCGCGTTGCGCGGGCTCTATCTGGTTGGCGTGGAGAGGCGGTTGTGTTGCTCTAGCTCTATCTATCTGGCGTGGAGAAGAGGTTGTGTTGCTCTGGCTCTATCTGGTTGGCGTGGAGAGGAGGTTGTGTTGCTCTAGCTCTATCTGGCGTGGAGTGGAGGTCGCGTTGCTCGGGCTCTATCTGGTTGGCGTGGAGAGGAGGTTGTGTTGCTCTGGCTCTAGCTATCTGGCGTGAAGAGGAGGTCGTGTTGCTTTAGCTCTATCTATCTGGCGTGGAGAGGAGGTCGCGTTGCTCGGGCTCTATCTGGTTGGCGTGGAGAGGAGGTCGTGTTGCTCGGGCTCTATCTGGTTGGGGTGGAGAGGAGGTTGTGTTGCTCTGGATCTACCTATCTGGCGTGGAAAGGAGGTCGTGTTGCTTGGGCTCTATCTGGTTGGTGTGGAGAGGAGGTTGTGTTGCTCTGGCTCTACCTATCTGGCGTGAAGAGGAGGTCGTGTTGCTCTAGCTCTATCTATCTGGCGTGGAGAGGAGGTTGCGTTGCTCGGGCTCTATCTGGCGTGGAGAGGAGGTCATGTTGCTCGGGCTCTATCTGGTTGGCGTGGAGAGGAGGTTGTGTTGCTCTGGCTCTATCTATCTGGCGTGGAGAGGAGGTCGTGTTGCTCTGGCTCTATCTATCTGGCGTGGAGAGGAGGTTGCGTTGCTCGGGCTCTATCTGGTTGGCGTGGAGAGGAGGTTGTGTTGCTCTGGCTCTACCTATCTGGCGTGAAGAGGAGGTCGTGTTGCTCTAGCTCTATCTATCTGGCGTGGAGAGGAGGTTGCGTTGCTCGGGCTCTATCTGGTTGGCGTGGAGAGGAGATCGTGTTGCTCTGGCTCTATCTATCTGGCGTGGAGAGGAGGTCGTGTTGCTTGGGCTCTATCTGGTTGGTGTGGAGAGGAGGTTGTGTTGCTCTGGCTCTATCTATCTGGCGTGGAGAGGAGGTCGTGTTGCTCTGGCTCTATCTATCTGGCGTGGAGAGGAGGTTGCGTTGCTCGGGCTCTATCTGGTTGGCGTGGAGAGGAGCTCGTGTTGCTCTGGCTCTATCTATCTGGCGTGGAGAGGAGGTCGTGTTGCTTGGGCTCTATCTGGTTGGCGTGGAGAGGAGGTTGTGTTGCTCTGGCTCTACCTATCTGGCATGAAGAAGAGGTCGTGTTGCTCTAGCTCTATCTATCTGGCGTGGAGAGGAGGTTGCGTTGCTCGGGCTCTATCTGGTTGGCGTGGAGAGGAGATTGTGTTGCTCTGGCTCTATCTATCTGGCGTGGAGAGGAGGTCGTGTTGCTCGGGCTCTATCTGGTTGGCGTGGAGAGGAGGTTGCATTGCTCGGGCTCTATCTGGTTGGCGTGGAGAGGAGCTCGTGTTGCTCTGGCTCTATCTATCTGGCGTGGAGAGGAGGTCGTGTTGCTTGGGCTCTATCTGGTTGGCGTGGAGAGGAGGTTGTGTTGCTCTGGCTCTACCTATCTGGCGTGAAGAAGAGGTCGTGTTGCTCTAGCTCTATCTATCTGGCGTGGAGAGGAGGTTGCGTTGCTCGGGCTCTATCTGGTTGGCGTGGAGAGGAGATTGTGTTGCTCTGGCTCTATCTATCTGGCGTGGAGAGGAGGTCGTGTTGCTCGGGCTCTATCTGGTTGGCGTGGAGAGGAGGTCGTGTTGCTCTGGCTCTATCTATCTGGCGTGGAGAGGAGGTCGTGTTGCTCTGGCTCTATCTATCTGGCGTGGAGAGGAGGTTGCGTTGCTCGGGCTCTATCTGGTTGGCGTGGAGAGGAGATTGTGTTGCTCTGGCTCTATTTATCTGGCTTGGAGAGGAGGTCGTGTTGCTCGGGCTCTATCTGGTTGGCGTGGAGAGGAGGTCGTGTTGCTCTGACTCTATCTATCTGGCGTGGAGAGGAGGTCGTGTTGCTCGGGCTCTATCTGGTTGGCGTGGAGAGGAGGTCGTGTTGCTCTGGCCATATCTGTTTGGCGACGTCGGGAAGCTGCTTGACATCCTCCTGGATCCACCTTCTCACATATGTTCACATTATATGTATTATTTTTTGTCATATAGATTGTCTATGTTGTATTTTCATTATGTTGTTTCCCTGTAAACACGACATCTATTGTACGTCTGTTCATCCTGGAAGGGGGATCCCTCCTCTGTTGCTCTTCCTGAGGTTTCTAACATTTCTTTCCATGTTAAAAGGGTTTTTGTGGTTAAGTTTTTCCTTATCTGATGAGAGGGTCGTACTGTAAAGTACAGAGGGTGTCGTATCCTGTACAGATTGTAAAGCCCCCCTAAGGCAAATTTGTGATTTGTGATTTTGGGCTATACAAATAAAATTGACTTGACTTTTACGGGGAGTGGCGACGCAACTGTGTGTTAACAGCATGGATGGACAAGACACTGAGACTGGGTTATTTTCTCCAGTTCTGCAGTGTTCCTCCTCTGTTCATAAAGAAAGGCCAGACTTGGCCCTTACTCACTGCCTTGTTTTGCTCGTTGTTACGGTGTTTTTACGGATCAACACGCGCAACTCGTTTCCCAGGTTAACGTTGGGATGTCTGATACTCCAGCTTAACCCTGGATGAGGGGGGGGGCTGGGTACATATGTGTCTATTTCTCCCTCATCAATCTCCATATGGGAGACGAGGAGACGGAACAAGGATTACGAGGTTGTAACCCTGGTTCTATGATACAATGTTTATATCTTTTTCAAGCCAGCCAAGCGGTGGTGCATTCAAGGACCTCATATCCGGCTCGGACCATTCCATATTGGTCTCCCATAGGCCAGCCTTTCATTTATGGAAGGTCGGTGCAGGCTGAGATATCAGCTTTTTAGCTGCCGCCCCACAGCTGGTCCCTAATCCTTTAACACAGGTTTATGAGGAGTTGCGAAGTGACTGTGTATTAACTGAATGGATGGACAGGACACTGAGACTGGGTTATATTTTCCAGTTCTACATGGCTATGGCTGTCGTTTCCATTCACGACGGACAGAGGGGGTTTTACTCCACGTACTTCCTGGTTCCCAAGAAGACGGGAGATTTCAGACCCATTTTAGATCTGCGCAGCCTAAACCAATGCTTTGCCTGCAAGATTCCGTATAATGACCATCACACAGACGCTGGAACTGGTCCAGCTGGGACACTGGTTTACCACCATCGACTTAAAGGACTTGTACTTTCATTTCAAGGTGGCTCAGAAACACAGGAAATTCTTGCGTTTTGCCTTCCAGGGGATAGCCTACGACTACAACAGACTACCGTTCGGCTATTCTCTGGCCCCCCTGCACCTTCAGCATGTGTGTGGACACGGCGCTGCAGCTGCTACGCGACCTTGGCATGAGGGTGTTCTTTTTTCTTGACGACCTCACTGTCATGGCCAAGTCCAGAGGATGGGCAATGTTCCACACGGCCCAATTGATCCTACACCTAACCAAGTTGGGGTTCACGATCAACTGGAAGAAGAGCGGCCCCCTTCCACACTAACAGGTGGAGAATCTGGGAGTTGTGCTCGATGCATGTAGTCTACGGGCTACTCTGTCGGAACTCAGACGGGCCCTGCTGTGGACAGTTTGCAACGCTTGGGTTCATTGTGGCCGATCACCCAGTGGTGCTGCTGGGGCTGATGCACATCCAGCGCCTGCAGAGGTGGTTTGCCAGCCTCTGCTTGGATGCCAAGAAGCTCCCCCCTCGCTAGAGAACGATCTACCCTACTGGGGGTCCCCACAACACCTGTTAAATGGAACAATGAGTGACCTCATACATCACGCTTTCACGGACATGTCCCTGAGGGGGCGGGGGAGGGGTGGACTTGCCTGGGGAGAGCGGTTGGTGGAGTGTGGCCTCCTATGGAGGAACAACACATCAACCTCCTCAAACTTCAGGCAGTGTTCTTAGTCCTCCAATACTTGAAGTCTCTGATACAGGGGAAGCATGTGTTGGTGAGGACCGAGGACCATGTCAAGAGACGGACCCCTATACCAGATGAACCATTCATCTTCCCTTCAGGATGAATTGTATAACTTGAGTGATCCCTTTACATTTCATCTAGAACCATCATCAGGTCAAAACTTTCAATATTTCCAATAGATTCGTTTATGATTAAATACCTGCAAAACTAACGACATTCCCATCAGCCTCAATTGTACTTTGTGCTTAGTGCTAACATGCAAACATTAGCATGCTAACATGCAAAACTAAGATGGTAAATATTAGCATGTTAGCGTTACCATTGTGAGCATGTTAGAATACGGATGTTAGCTCAAAGCACCATTGTGTATGGCTTTAGACTATATCTAAATGTTTTACACCTGCCTTTAGGCTACATGGGGGAATATCTGTTAAATGCAAAACATTAAAAAAAAGTGTGCTTGATAACTATTTTGCCAATTATTTTACCAAAAAGGAAAACTCACTTGGGACTTTTATTGTAAGGGCAGTGGAAGTGTATGGTAGAAATGGAGGTAGAGAGTAAACGTCCTAGCGATGAAACACAATTCTCTGAATAGTGTTATCACATTCTTAACACAGCTGTGGGTTGTGAGATATGATGTTGGAGTACACAACGCTAACATTTGTCATCTTTTGCTGGTGATGCTGGAACTCTGAGGCTTTCAGAATCGACAGCCACAGCAAATGTAAATGTCCAAAACTCAAATGCAGGTGTATTTGTTTTTCTGTAACACCTGGTGTGTGTAAAGGAGCGCACGCTGCATGCCAGCACTGATAAACTGCTTTTCAGCGTTCTGCAGGTCAGGCGATACTGAACGATACAGATGTGTACAGTGAAGGTGAGGAACGGGAGACGACTCATTCGACTTTAATGTGTAAAAGTTGGCCATGTGATGGTGCTGGAGTTGAGATTTGGGGGTTGTACTCTCCACCACCATCATCAAAACATTATAATGGACCAATGTATTGCAGGGATTGACCGTCTTAACAACCAACCATAATACATCACCATCCTTTGGCCTTGTTGCTAGCAGAGCAAGTAGTCCAATATACAGTTACAAGATGTGGACCTGACCACACATGCGGCTTAAAACCTCCATCAAAATCTAGTTTGATTATTGGGGTAGAGGTTACATATGTAATTAAATAGATAAAATTGTCAAAATCGAAATGTGAGGAAATGTTTGTTTTCTTTCCGAGAGTAAGATGAGAATACCACGCTAATGTCTGTGCATTAAGTATATCTAGAGCCTGGAGAAATTATCCTAGCTTAGCATAAAAGCTGAAAGCAGGGGGAAACAGATAGTCTGAAACCAACACCTTTAAAGCTCATTAATTAAAATGTATATCTTGTGTTTAATGCTCATAGAAGTGCATATGTTAAAATGAAAATTTGTGGCTATAGCCGGAGATGCATTTTTACATTTCTGTTTATTTAGTAAGTAAGTCAAATGTATTTACGCAGCGTTTTTTCACAGACATAAATCACAAAGTGCTTAACAAGGGCATTATATAACATACGAGACAGAAATCGTACCAGATAAAGTGACCAAACGAGCCAAAATACAGAGTGAAAGAACACAATAAACAATAAAATACACAATAAATACAAAAAGTGCAGGCCTGGTGCATACAGGTGACCCAAACGGCTGTCTAAACAGGTATGTCCTTAGCTGACTTTTAAAAGAATCCCCAGAGTCAGTGGACCATAAGTGCGGGCAGAGCATTCCATAGTTTAGGTGCTACGACCTTGATCACCACGGGTCGTAAGGCCCCGACACACCAACCCAACAGTCGGCCGGTGGACAGTTTGGGGCCGTCGGTGAGCGTCTCTAGGCCTAGTTTTTGCAGTTCGTTACGCACCGTCGGCTCTAGTCTGCCCGTGTGGGAGGATTTTCGGTCGATTCAGCATGTTGAATCGGCGGCGGAGCCTGTCGCTGAGAGAAGTCTCTGATTGGCTGTTCAGCTTAAGCGAATCAGTGCTCAAGAGGAGAAACGAAAGTGAGGAAAGCAAGACAACAAGTACAGTCAAGAGGACACACACAGAAGACTCTTCTCATTTCTCATCTTCATCTCATGTGATCATTCCAACACACGGATATTTTCACAGCAACATGACCATCTGGAATGAAGGTGAGTGAGAGTGGTGTGAAAATGGTCAGTAAACACCACTTTGTTTCATGTACATATCATAACAACGGCTTGAATATATGTTTCCCTTTTTGAATGACGAATACAGACTACTGCTGCCTACGGGTGTGGAGAGTTATTTCATCTCGCAGAACGTACATGCTAACTGGCCGTTGGCTGTAGTCTTTGCGGTGTGTTCAAATGCAACTTGTCGGCCGAGACAAAGGCGATGTGAGGCGACGCAACAGTCAGCCTTCATCACCACTAGTTCTCTGATGTCGGCTTGGTGTGTCTGGGCCTTTAAGGTGAGAGTGTGGGACAGACAGTAAATTTTAGCACATTTGACCCAAAGCCACTTATGCAGGAGTCTGACCGTGCAATGCTCTGTAGGTAAAGTATATACGCTACAGGGAGCCAGTGAAGAGATCTGACCTATAACTGAACAGCTAACTGAATAAATAAAATATGAGAATGTTTTTACTCTTAAAAGAAAATTAAGAGAAAATATAAGAGCTCCATGGCTGTCAGATTGAGTGGTGACAGACTCATGCATACAAAGTATGAGGGCGAGCATCCTCCGGTTGATGCTCATAATGAAAAGACAATGTCAAACAAATAGACAGTAGCCCAAATAGATAATAAAAAGCAAATGAGTGATGCTAATCTATCATACAATGGTGGTTAGACTGGTGATATGTGATATGTAAAAAAGTGCTCGGAGCACTGTTTGGATGAAACGCTGTGATGAAGCGCACCCCAACACCCTGTGAAGAAGAAGAAGCTCTATGGACACAAGCCTTCACTCTGTGAATTAAGGGTTTATTTTTGCTGGTTGTTGGAACAGTAGAAAGACTAACCAAGATGTGTTCGGTGAGTTTTATTTAGTTTCTGTCCAGTTTGAATGAAGTGTGTTTTGTGATGAGTGAACAAGGCCATTAAGCTCCAACACACAACAATATTCATATTATACAGGAGAGTCCTGTGTTTCTATGTTCAATAACATTGAGGATGTCAGAAAAACATGAAATGGGAATATAGAATGGGGAAAACACTGAAATACTTATTGGTGATTAGACTATTATCATCTCCTGTCATGCACACATTTTCATAGCCATGAATATGACCTCAGGCCTCAAACAGTGCTCGAAAAATATCTCCAAGAATGTTGGAGGAACTTGATAAACAAGCCTCAATTTATCACTTCCACATCTTTCAAACAAGAATATACTTGCCAAATATGACACAACCATCTTGCAACACAAACCATATCACAGTGTCTGGGTTTGCATGTTTCTTAAAGCCAAAATGCTGATTCTTTGTCTTCTTACCAGACAACAGGACAGATGTATAAACTTATAAACTACAAGGCAAAGCAGAAACACATCACTCACTGAAGCATAGATCCCTCACCTGGAGCCTGACAAAGTGGTGTAAATGTGCCATTTGGTGTTTTGTCTTAAGGATTTTAGATAAATGAGATGGTCAAAATTAAAAGAATCCCACTGCTCTTATCGTCATGTCTGTAATTAATGATGAACAGACTCACGTCAAAGACACAAGCTTACATAAATATTTTCAGTTTGGATGAAGGGAATGTAACCAAGAGAAATCCAGCTGTTTCATATGCAGCTGAACAGGGATTGGACAGGGATATGCTGGATCAAATGAGAATATGCAACACAACTTTATGGTTATTAAAGACGATTTGTCAGAAAGATACTGTTTCTTTGTGAGAACATTGCAAGTATATATATATACAAGTGCATGACAAAAAAATTAAAGAAAGTTGTTATTGCCTCAGAGGTCCCGACATATCTGCTACTGTGGAAAATGACATGCATATATATTTGCTGATGAAATGTTGCAATTATAAATCCCACAGGTGATCAAACACTTTGCAAAGAGCAAACAGAGGTCTGACACACTTAGATTCTACATGCTTTAAACACAGAGCGATACTTTGTGTGTAGGTGTTGAGCAAACGGCTGCTTCTGATTGCACAGAGAGAGATAAGAGATTGTTGGATTGTAGCTGTGCATGTACATGGAGCCCTCCCCCAAATATGAAGCAAACACACATACATACATTGTTTGGCAACTGATTGGTGGGTCACTCTGTTAGATTGAAATACTGTGATACGCATACTTGAAAGTTTTTTGTTTTTTTTGAAACAACAAAACAATACATACCAGTGAAGCAATATAAATATAATTAACCTCTTTTACCCAACGGACCCGGTACCGGGTTCGGCTGAGCTGTGTGTTAAAACACTGCCTTTAAAAACTTCATAAAATACTGTGGTGGTCTTTTTTCTGAATAGTTTCTAAAAGACGAGGCTTTAATGCTACTAAAACAACACTCCAAGTGTATTTTGTACAAACAATGTTTGTTTAGCAACGATTTCAATATTTTAGTTACAAAATCAACGCACGAGAAATTGCATTTTTACTTTTTGACCGTTTTTAAATGTATATACTTGACTTTGGATTCTTTTTTGTCATCTAATTTACATTATCATTGATCTTATTTATTATTATCTAAGTTTTACTTCATTATTATAATAAAACTACTCCATTTGGAGTCAAAATTATACAATTTAGTTGTTTTGTATTGATTTTATACTGTGCACAATGGTAGAATGTGATGATGCACAGGGTAAATGTCATGGCCAAAGGCTCCATTGTGTGCACGTAGCCTCCTGTAGTGGATATCAGTAGTATTTTAGAGCCAGATTCCCTTTCAAGAAGTAGAAAACCCAGTTGGCACACTTTGGGTATCCAAGTGGCCAAATGGAGAGTCCTCCTGGTCCTATCCTGACTAAAACCTTTGTAGAATCTATGTGCTTTGTGTTATTTATATCTGCTTTGGCACAGTTGTAGTAAAGGAGTTGCTGAATGAATTCAGTGACATCTCTGTGCATGGCATCATAGCTATAATGGTGTTATCAACTGTCTAATCTAGAAAACATTTTAGGCGAAGATAAAAATGTAAATTTTCCTTTGGTTCAGCACAGTTTACTCAGGTATAGTAACAGTCACAATGTTACTGACACTGGGGATGAATTCTCTGAGGTCTTACCTATCCATAGAGACCAAGATCATGCATATAGACCTGGTAGTTTTGGAGCTATTCTTGATTTATTTTGGGTATGTCTGTCTAGGAGAACCACACCTTCTAGCACCCTAGTTTAAGAAGTTAAATCAAGAACACAAATTAGCAAATACTCCCAGCATGCAAACACAAATACAAAGTAAACAAAAACATATTCCATACCCATCATTCCACTCAACCATCATTAGCAAAACAGAGCCAACAAGGGGGAGAAATACGAAGGGAGTTCAACATACCCATGGGTATCTTCTCGTTTTCTGGCTTCACTAACCCTAAGAACCGCGATCACGCTAAGTGGTCCTACGACGCTGGTTATCAACTCGGTAAGTCAACTCCAGGGTTTCTCAATCTGGCTATGAGCGCATTCACATAAAGGGGCGGTGTTTGCAGAACATGACCAATAAAAGACATGGACAAGTCTACTGTCAGCAGAGCGGCACATTTTAAAATGAGAAAGTCTGCTCCGGCTGGTGGGCGGTGCTTGGTATTTCTTCAACTGATCTCAACATGGCTGCCGGGACATAAACTTTCTCATTTTACAGCTAAACAGTAACTACAAGATGTAAAAACATTTGAGGAGAGAAATAGGCATTACCGTAACAGAATATTGATTCATATTTGATCAGCGCTGCCTAGTTTGACCGTTTGATCGGAGTTCGCGAGTGATTGACAGCTGCTCAGAGACGGCAGACTCCAGAACAGCTCTGATTGGTTGTTTTCCTCCAGTCTGTTGTTTTGCAGATGCCATTAGGAGCACCGGAGGACACAGAGGCACATGATTGTTTTCAGATTACCTGTCTCATGCACTACTGTCAGGATATAGTGACCGTTTTATAAAAATAATTTTGTAATCAATATTTGCTCCAATTCTACCCACTGCAGCTTTAACTGCATTCATCTGCTCCTTACATATAATAAACAATACTGTCCAACCCCCTCTTTTGAAAATAAAAGAAATGTTACCCTTACAGTTGTCACCACCTTTCGCTCCGTTGCAACACCGCATTAGTCCAAAGAGCCCTCTTTTATCCAACATCCACCATAGGGGAAACAGGTTATATATTTTATACATAATTCAACTTTGATTTGTACAGTATATGTCTTGGACTACATGGAGAAGCAAAACATATGAGCATGAGACTTGTGCTTAAAGCTGCAGTATGCGAGATTGGCGCAAATATGATTTGATGAAAAGTTATTTTTTGAAAACGGCCGCTATATCGTGTCTGTAGTACATGGAACAGGTAACCTGAAAAAAATCCTGTTCCTCTGTGTCCTACTGTGTCCTCCGGTGCTCCTAACGCCATCTGAAGGATTTCACTTACCGGAGGAAAACAAGGTCCGCTGTCCAGCTGCAGTCTATGAGAGCCGGCTGTCAATCACTCGCGATCTCCGACCAAACGGTCAAACTAGGCAGCGCTGATCAAATATGAATCAATATTCTGTTACTGTAATGCCTATTTCTCTCCTCAAATGTTCTCAGAATCATCTTGTAGTTACTGTTTAGCTGTAAAATTAGAAAGTTTGTGACGCAGCCGCCATAAAATCTGTTGAAGGAAGCCAAGTTCTGGTCACATGACTGGAGCACAGCCAATAGGAACGCTCTCTCTCTCTGAAATGACCTGTGATTGGTCAAAATCTGCCGTCACGGGATAGATTTTTCTAAAGCTGAAAACAGAGCCATGAGGAGGAGCAGAAGTCTAGTTTTCTCTCAGAACACTTGAATTACAATATGCTGAAAGGTTATTATGGAATTTTTTCCAAATTATGCCAAAAAATTGTTGCCTACTGCCACTTTAAGCTACAATAGTACTATACATTTGCTGCAAGAAATAATTACATTAAAAAAAAAAGTGAACACCAGCTTGTTGCAGGACTCTCCCAAATCCTCTGGAGCTCACTGTGGGAAAGGAGACATTTATCACATTATTTAACCCCTACAAAGAGAGGGGGCCTGTGAAAGGAAACTGATAGCTCATAGTCCAGATGTCAGTGTGAGGCTGGTCTCCTCAACAGAGCTGTGCTTTCGTCATCAACGTGGCGCAACCAACCTTGCTACCTTTATCCCGCCCTGATTTCTCTGTAACACAAGTTATATATTCTTTTCGATGAATCCCTTTCAGTGCATATGATTAGAGAAAAATGCACAAACGCTAACACACCTTCAACTTTAATTCTCTTATATTTTTCTTGTGTTTTAAAGCCCTTAAAGTGATCAGTTTATAGCCTGTCAATCAAAACTCTATCATCAAGCCTGGTTGAGAGTGCAGAGCTTTTCCACGTCAGTGTGTTTACCAAGAGCAGACTGACAGCTACCAGAAGAGGTTCAGGTTTATCCACTTATGGAGCATATTAATGAAGAGTGAATGGACCAGTGGAGTTTGGAAACATCACGTTATCACGCAGCGGACCGTCGGGAGGTTTCAGTTCGTCCTGTCGTCCAAGTGAACTGAACTTTGGTTCTTCTTCATTCACTGTTTGGCCGGCTAGCCTGCTAGCTTGCCGAGCTAGCCTAGCATTAGCTATCAGCAGGACTCCATCTTTGAAGTAGCAGACACTCTTACAGGTAATATCATTATCTCTAGAGAAGCAGAAAAGCTTGCTTGTATATCAGACGTTTTGCTTAATTGAATCAAGTAAATAAAATAAGTGTTGTCTGAGAGGACAAACACGGAATGCTAACGTTAGCTCAGTAGCTAGCTGTGAGGTTTCTGGGCAGGTAATACATAACGTTACAACGCATTTATAAACTCTTCTAATACGTTAATAGATGCTAATTTAATAGTAGAGTTAGTCATGTGTCCTCTCAGTCTGTTGTTTGTCTCAGAGGACTGTCAGCAGTCTTTCAACACCTGAGTAAGGTAGGGAGCTAGCCTGTTAGCTTTTGCCTTTGAGGAGACGCCTCTGAATTAACGTTAGCCAGGTAAGCAAATTAGCCAGCTAACACCTGCCTAGCTCACCTGACAGCCAACTAACTTGCTTTTGTTGTGTGGCTGCATTATGTTGCACTTGTATATATAACATGTTAGATACACGTTGGAAATGTCTGGAGCTCTGGATTTAGTTTCTGTATTTCTGTACAGGCAGAGATGTTGTGCTGCACATCCAGCTGTCTGTTAGCATAGATATCTAAGAGCAAGGGAGCAAGTCTTAAAGTGGCAGTAGGCAACAGTTTTTTGGCATAAATTTGGCAAAAATTCCATAATAACCTTTCAGCATATTGTAATTCAAGTGTTCTGAGAGAAAACTAGACTTCTGCTCCTCATCATGTTTCTGTTTTCAGACTTTAGAAAAATCTAGCCCGTGACGGCAGATTTTGACCAATCACAGGTCATTTCAGAGAGAGAGAGCGTTCCTATTGGCTGTGCTCCGGTCATGTGACCAGAACTTGGCTTCCTTCAACAGATTTTACAATGGCGGCTGCGTCACAAACTTTCTCATTTTACAGCTGAACAGTAACTACAAGATGATTCTGAGAATATCTGAGGAGAGAAATCGGCATTACAGTAACAGAATATTGATTCATATCTGATCAGCGCTGCCTAGTTTGACCGTTTGGTCGGAGTTCGCGAGTGATTGACAGCCGGCTCTCATAGACTGCAGCTGGACAGCGGACCTTGTTTTCCTCCGGTAAGTGAAATCCTTCAGATGCTGTTAGGAGCACCGGAGGACACAGTAGGACACAGAGGAACATGATTTTTTTCAGGTTACCTGTTTCATGTACTACTGTCACGATATAGCGGCCGTTTTCTAAAAATAACTTTTTTTAAATCATATTTGCGCCAATATCGCATACTGCAGCTTTAAGTTTACCTGTCAGTGTCACGAGGACAAATCTTATCATGCAAAGATCGGTGTAAAAGTCATCACCTCCCAAAATACACTGTTTCCCTGTTTGGTACCCAGGCATACAACACAATAGTCTTATCATCTTACAGGAACCCTGCAGAACCAGTTCATTATTTCCTGCTCAACAAAGTATCAGTAGTGAGACAGCACGCAGTGACTGTATGTTTTTACTTATGGGCTTAAATGACAGCTTCCATTTGTTAGAGAGACTTCTTGTTATATTGTTAAGAAATAAAACGATCGACGGTAAGCTGTGATGCAGGCAGTTTTTTTTTGTAATGCAGAGCCATTTAGTTGCCAAACATTTTTATCTAAACTCTCTTGCTTTTACTAAGTTAACTGTACCTGCTGTATGCACGGTGCAGCTGTATTATGGTGGAAAATTTGATATCAGACCAGGACTCAACTGATCACTGATTCAGACTTGAATTGGCGGTTTGAAAAACCTAAAGGTTAACTACTTTCATTTTCAAAATGTATACATTTTATCCCTATGGTCCAAGACAGTCCAAAAAATACATGAACAACTCTCTCCCAAATCCAAAAACTAGAGTGCTAAAACTCAAACCTGGTTATAAAGTGTGGAACTGCTCCATAGACAATGAATTGGGAAAGATGTTCTGGATGACACCGAGAGCACCCAGGGGAATGTTACATTATATGGGTACATTTTCTGTTTCTGAGAACACTACAATAGAATAAAACTCATTTGGGTATAGGGATGCTAATTTAGAATTTCTTTTTTGACCAATTGCCGACACTCATTAAAGGTCCAGTGTGTAGGATCTGGCGGTATCTAGCGGTGAGGTGAGGAGACGGCAACCACCTGAAGCCTCTCCCGTGTGCCAAGCGTGTTGGAGAGCTACGGTGGCTGACGAAAAAACGCGGATGTCCCTCTCTAGAGCCAGTTGTTGTAAGAGTAGCGTAGGTCGTTTGGAGCAGAGCCAGTGCGTAGACTGTGTGTGTGTACGTGAGAATTGAGTGGTGAAAGCAAGAGAGAAAGAGCGGCGACGACGGGAGCGAGTAACGTTATCGACTCCGGCCCAAGCAGGAGAAGTTAACAGAAACATGGCGGTGCAGCATGCAGTACTATGCTGGAGGACTAGCACGATGCTGCGTGCATTGTCGTGGACACATGCAGCCACTTTCCCAGTAAAAGTCTCCATCGCATCATTTAGTTTAGTTGCAAGGTCGTCAGCTGTGTGTATGCCTGGTGTAACGTTAGCGAGTGTCTGGTTGAGAGATAGAGCGTGTGTGTGTGCCGACGGTGAGTATAAAGTTATCAGTAACGTTATAGCTGTACGTAGCAGTGCAGTGTGTGTACAGTTTATTTGTCAGTGAATAAATGCTAAAACTCCTCAAGACCCAAACCAAGGTCCACCTGCTGATTTAAAGTGACGGGGGTTAGCCCCGAAACTAGCAACGACTCCGGCTCAGGCTCACTTAAGGTGGGCTGACCTTTAAGGTGGACCAGCTATTCTCCTTTAAGTGACAAGCTGCTGCTCTGAGTTTTGCTCAGCTTTTTATTTAATTTTTAATATTTCTTTTAAAGGTATAATATGTAACCGTTGTCGGTTCCTGTTTGTAAACGCACCGCATTCAAAGTTGGCCCCCTCGGCTGAAAGAGAGAGCAGCGATGGTGGAGATCGGATCTTTCAGACCACATTCAGAGGTCGTTTGGTCTGGGCCACATTCTTTTAGTAGTGTGTACGTGAATGTGTCCTGGATCACATTAAGGACCGCCTACTCAACTGATGTCCTGCTGGGATCCGCAGGGTCTCATGCGCTCCTCGTGTGAATAGACAGACAGACGCGAGCGCTTGTCTGCCTCGCAGCATGGAAACGGCCTCTGTGCTCTACTGTATCCTGTCGGTACAACTGTATTTTATTAACATATATCTTATCTATAGGCTACATATCTACAGACTATCAGACTAGGCACGCAAAGTGCATTATATTGTTGGAGATGTGACGGTGTTTTTGTTCCGCTGCTTTGCACGGAGCTGACACCCGCCCGCTCTCCACCCCATTTTATTTTGATGTTAATAAAATGTACCCAAACACACCACCACACACTGCTAGTGGTGCATAGTGATGATTGAGAGGGATTATTTTTGTATCAGTCTTTTTTATTTTTTTATTTTGTTAATTCTTACGTATTATACCTTTAAGTGTTTAACTGATAGAATTAATTAGTCAAAATTCTTATTGTCAGTTAACGGTTGAACCATTAATTATTAACATCCATATTTGGGCATAAAAAAGAAAACAAGCATTCTGTGGGTCTCCCATTCATTGTCTATGGAGCAGCTCTAGACTTTTAACCCGATGACATCACCAGTTTGAGACTTGTTTTCTGGCTTTGAGAGAGAGGAGCTCATGTTCACAAATATTGATTGAACTTTCCTAGGCCATGGAAATAATATACTGGAATTCTTCATTTGGGTGGTGTTCCCCTTTAATCACTCGTGAAGTCTCATATATATCATAGTCTTACCAGCTAGAAGCTTATCACTATGTCTCTACATCCTGGCCTCTACCTGTCATACCTTCATCCTCTTATTATTTCGAATAGGCCGCTTACCATGAATTTAAAAGAATGTGGCCTCCGCCACCTAGTCTCTACATTCATAAATTTTCCTGTAAAGTAAGAGTATTATCTGGCGTGGCTTTCATGACACAAGGAAAAAGGTTAATCCAACCATTTTGAGTTATACTGCTTGTCAAATATGAACAGTATGTCATTTTGATTTTGTTTGCTTATCCTTATTGGCTTTAGGCATTGTCAAGGTACACATGGAGATGTGCTGTTTGGTTCTTAGATTCCATATTCATTTGAGGGTGAGAGTTCTTAGTTTGACTTTTGGCTTGGTGACTTAATTTTCACATACTTCTTGGAGCATTTCAGGTTTTCATATTATATTAAGTCTAAATAATTGTTTATCCATAGTTTAAGATGAATTCCAGTGTACCATGGAATTGTTGTAGCCTGACAGATGTTTGCCACGAGAAACACTATCAGACAGTTTTACTTGATTGCTCAGTGGTCTGTAGTACATTATTTATAGTAGCCAGTATATTTTTGTATAAGCTAGTTAAGTACCCCACATGTAACGGGTATTGCAGGTTATAAATAAAATTAATTTTCTGATGATAGTCGAGGGCTGAAAGATTTCGAAAAAATCTGTACTTGCGATTATTTTGACTGATATATTGCAAATGATTTGCGATATTAGAGGGAATGATATTTTTTACATCGGTATTCTTATTTTTAGTTGAAAAACATGTTAAAATGATTATGGTGTGATTTTTGTTGGGATCTGTACCAAACAATGATGTTTCCTTAAGTCTGTAGAATATGATGTGTAGACCAGGACATCTCTGCAGCAGCACATTATTTAACTTAAAATCCAATTTTGACACACACGTTGATTTTTGCAGTTGGCCATACTGCGATTTTGATGAAATTTGGATTAATTGTTCATCCCTGTAATAATCACAACATTATTGATACCGATGTGTTAACAATATTTACATAAGTATTACAAATCACATGTAAAGATAAGCCCATGTTCTTTGAGTCAAGTGATTTGTAGTGTTTTTTTTTTTTTACCTCAAATTCACACCAGGTGTGTAAATGCTTCTGAAGCATCAGTCCATTCAATCCAAACCGACTCTGACCTCAGATGTGGTGTTACCGTCCTAAGAAACCAGCTGTCCCATCAGCAGCACATCTCCTGAGGAGCTGAAGAGACATCAGGAGACATCAGACAGAGAGACAGACACAGACACACTCCAGAAAACATCGTACCAAAACAATATATTAAAAAACAATGTATTTTCGGTACTTCAGGGGTTATGCTGTGACAGATTTTACTCAAATATAACCTGTTAGACCTGACAACTGTGAACCATGATATCTTGATATGAGAATTTTGTGACAACACAGTTGTATAGATGGACAATAAGTGATATAGGGTTCTGCCTAAACCAACCATCCCCTCCTCTGTTTTTCTCTCAGAAGAGCAGCACGATGGACAAGAATATCTACATCGTCCAGGGTGAAATTACTACTGTTGTTGGAGCTATCAAGAGGAACTCCAGATGGAATACCCACACTCCACTGGTAAGTTAAACACAACAATTATATTTGCTTATTTTAACTGAGTTAAGGTTAGATTTACTAAAGATATGAAAACTGACCTGTGGGTAGGACTTCACTTCAGATATTCTAGTCACTCATTTCAATTTGCAATAACGTCAAAGTGATACTCAACCCAAGGGTCAGTATTCCTCAGTTCAAAGTGACTCCACAATAATCGCTGTATCACTCCTTATCTATGTAGTTTCGTTTTGTCATCCACTTACATATTTTGCAATCAGCGCTTGCTGGCGTAGAAGCGACAGCATGTATCAGGTCTAGCCACTTAAATATTATTTGCTGCTTCAGCTTTTCCAACTTTTGTTGTGGTGTTATTGTATAAAATGTGTTGTTTTGCCTTTTTTATTCTTCGAAATGAAGTCAAATTAGAATACAGAAACGCAGCAGCTTCCTTTGAAGCCACGTGTGCAATATGGACTGACGACTTATACTGCGGATAAGTCATTATCAAAGATATTGACCTGTCTCCTTGTGCTATGCATTATACAAAACCAAAGACTTTCAGACAAGTTATAAAACTATGTTTGTGTGCAATGTGCAAAATGTGCAGCTTATAAAACACAAGATGACAAGCATAAAAGACACAAAAATTAGTCAAAGGCTAATAAAAATGAGTTTTAAGATGTTATTGGGGCTAAAGAGGAGACGCTGTCATCAATTGAAACAAAAAATCTACAATCTGACAAATATGCTGAAAACCACTGCAAGGTTGTACCAGATAAATTAACCTTGAGTTTCGCCCGCATCCTATAATGCTATCCAACTTAGCTCCTGTTTCCAGGAGAATTGAAATGCTTGGCTTCAGCTCATAATCTTTGTCTTTACCTGCCGCCATTTTCTCGCGAGTGCCTGATTGGTACTGCGCATGTGCAACTCTCAACAGGGATGAGAAGGAAGGATGGCTGACTCCTTCGTTACTTCCATCATCAGCAACCAGAAAAAACAATGTGTTAAATTATTTTTCAACATTTGACCGATCGTGCAATTGAGTTGTTAGATTTACTAGCTTGACTTGGCATATTACTTGCCCTGGGCAAGCATCAAAATGAATCTAATAATGGACTAATACATATGTTAATAAACAGATAAAAAACAAAAACACACATATAGCCTGCATCTGCTTTAAGAAAGGGGAAAGCACTGAAGGTTTAACACTAAGTTAATGCATTTTATTATATCAACTGATGGTTTTTATAATACCTGCTTCTAGGAGGTGAATACTTCCTACTTCCTGCATCCATGCTATGTGCATAAATAATATAAAAATATATATATATATATATATTTAAAACAATAACGATATATTTAATACAGTATCAGTTCTATTTTCCTTGGAAATTTTACTTGTCCCCGCCTCAAGCTTACTCGCTTGACTTTCCAGTTGGGCCACATTACTTACTCACCTAGTCCCCTTCGTCCCATGTAGCAAGTAAAATGTTAAGCAGGATATGTGACACAGGACACTCCCATGAAAGGTTCAGGTCAAAAGCTGATTTCTCTGAAAACAATTGCACACTAAAGAAGGCTGTCTGTACACAAACTTTCCCCCTGCTGCTATCAAAGAAAACACATCGAGTGCAGACTCATTTATTTTGTTTCATATAGTGTATTTGCCAGGCTTTGCCCCCCCTGTAATGTTGCTAATGATGATGTGTAGCTCTAATTAACGCATTAACGCAATTGATCCTCTGGAGGTTGTACCGGGCTCAGTTCTAAAGGTATAGTGAAGATCTTGACATCATATGAAGCTAGAAAACCTACAGAATCCATCGGTACCAACCATGTCATACTAGCTTGTCGGAGAGACTAAATAACGCTCTAAACTTGCGCTAAATTTTGGCGAGGGAAAAGTGTCATGGCCATTTTCAAAGGGGTCCGTTTACCTCTGACGTCAAGATATGTGAATGTAAATGGGTTCTATGGGTACCCACGAGTCTCCCCTTTACAGACATGCCCATGAGTTTGCCATGTTATGATTTGAGCATATTTTTTATGCTAAATGCGGTACCTGCGAGGGTTTCTGGACAATATTTGTCATTGTCTGTGTTGGTAATTGATTTCCAATAATAAATGTATACATAGTAAAGCTTTATTTATATAGCACCTTTTTAAAACACACCGTTACAAAGTGCTTCACACACAAATAAAATATCAAACAATGATTAAAAAAAAAAAAAAAAAATTACAATATGAAACATACATTTGCATAAAGCAGCATATTGTCCACTCCCAGTATTAAATACTTGACAAATCTCCCTTTTAAGGTACATTTTGAACAGATAAAAAAATGTGTGATTAATTTGCGATTAATCATGGACAATCATACGATTAATCGCGATTAAATATTCGAATCGATTGACAGCCCTAATTTATTGTTAAGTAGGTTAAGTTAGGTTAGCTTTCTAGTAACAATTTAGATGTGATGATAAAGTCTGGATATTTTTGGTTTAGGTACCTTAAAAGTGCTCAAATAGTGCTTGAATTTCACTCTTAAAAAGCTGTATGAACCCTGAAAGCATACCCTACATCCCAGGTTAAAACTACTGGCTCTAATCTTGAGTGCGTTAGTTTGGTACCAAGATGCTGCTTATTTTTTAAAAACTTAATTTTTTTTTTAATCAGATGCATCCAGATCCATCAACATTTTCAGACGCTGCTATAATTTGAAAGTCACAGCTATAACTGTGTCTTCCAGACTATCACAGTTTATAAATAGATGATAGACATGATGACATCGTTATCCTAATGAAGGCTCTCAGCCCTGGATGTATTTCAGATAACTAATTAGGGACTGGTTTCATCAACCTGCTAATTGCGGGACTGAGAACTGCTGCCCCAAAGTGTTAAACTATAATGTGTTATGTCTGTCAAGAGTCAACATGTTGGGCACTTCTTCAGAGGCAAACACATCATAAATAGTCGGATACATTTTTGAATCAGCCGTTTCTGTTTTTATGTGGAATATACTTAATAAAGTGCTGTAGTTATTACTGGAAATTGTTGGTTTTCATAGCACACATTCAACTTAATACATCCTTTGACTGAGCATTAAACCCTTAAAACTCCACCAGCGGGCCGGCCGCTTTTCTGTCTTTTGGAGGTTGTTGCGGGCTGAGTTTTCAAGCTAGAGCTCTATGAAAGTAGAAAACCAGAGGAATCCATTGGTACCAAACATGTCATGCTAGCTTGTCGGGAAGATCACTAAACACTTCAAAGTTACGCTAAATTTTAGTGAGGATAAAACTGGCACGGCGACTTTCAAAAGGGTCCCTTGACATCTGACCTCAAGATATGTGAATGAAAATGGGTACTATGGGTACCCACGAGTCTCCCCTTTACAGACATGCCCACTTTATGATAATCACATGCAGTTTTTTGATTGCAGTATAAATGTGTTATTTTCTCCTATTCTAAAATGGTGTATTTGAATATTTCTGCATACTGGGGTCCCTAACAGTCTTGAATTATGTAAATTGGGTATCATTGTAAAGCTGAGACTCTTGTGGATCCAATGAGACCAACTGTATTCATGTGTGATGATGTTAGTCCCCATAGAAGAAATTTCATTGTAGTGAGACCATTTCTTGAAACTTTACCTCTCTGTATAAAATGACCTGTGGTGACCTCTAGGATAATCACAGCCTCATGAAACTTTACAGCCACAAACTAGAGACCTAGAGCATTCAGAGGATGGATGGATCAAACTAGAGACCTAGAGCATTCAGAGGATGGATGGATCAAACTAGAGACCTAGAGCATTCAGAGGATGGATGGATCAAACTAGAGACCTAGAGCATTCAGAGGATGGATGGATCAAACTAGAGACCTAGAGCATTCAGAGGATGGATGGATCAAACTAGAGACCTAGAGCATTCAGAGGATGGATGGATCAAACTAGAGACCTAGAGCATTTAGAGGATGGATGGCTTTCCTAGGTAGATTGACAATAAGGGGGTTTCTGAGCAGTTTCCACAACAGAAGTGCTCGCCATCCAATCGCTGAAAAATGCAATTCTTACAGAAATCTCCAAATGTCAAAAGTTTCTGAAACCAAATCACAGCATGTCTTTTTCTATGGTGTTCCTCAAGGTCTTGGTGCCTTAATGTGGTATTTTGGAGGGATTATTGATCATTTTTATCAATTCTCGAATGGTAAAAAATGGTTAAATTTAACACCAAATCTGTGCAACGAATGGTATCAACCCCAAAATTGCTGCAACAACTTATGAGACATAATAGAGCATGGGGATGACCATCACAAACTTATATCATAATATTTATTTTTGTATTTCTTATTAATGACTAGAACAACTTGACACACTAGCTTTCAGATGATATACACCACTGCTATGTGATATCTGCTGTTGACTATTTATCTACCCCTAAACATCACCTGTCCCCCACGCCTACCCTTCTAAAAAAGAGGGCAGAATGGTAAAGGGGTTAAAGGATTAGATTAGATTCAACTACTCTGAATAGCAAATGGTGTCTTAGATGTCCTCACTCATGTTCTTATCATGTTTTATTCTTTGCCCAGGATGAAGAACAGGACCCATTACTTAACAGCTTTGGCCACCTCAAGGAAATACTCAACTACATAAAAGGTATGTGGGTCTGATGTAGGTTGGGTGTAAGGTGATGGGATCAGTACCTGTCTGAACGGGGCAAAGCTATTTGACTGACAGCTTTCACACCAGCCGAGATGAACCCAACCAAACAGCTTTTAGTTAGAACTGCACAATGTAGGTCGGGTGTGAAAGCACCCTGAATCTGCAAAAAATACAATTAATTAATCAAAGATTGCACAGTGGAAACTGTCACTGTCACTTGTCTTTCAGTTTCATTGATTATATTTGATATATCGCCCACCCCTACTCAACGTTTCAACTGAAAAAATGAGCTTGGAATCGGGGCCTCCTCAACTAAGATTGAACATGGACTTCTTCCAGTCAAATCACACTATCACAAAGTGTGGTTACTGATCATTTGTGAGTCCAAGTATTTGTAAATGCAGTGGTGGTGTCTAACAGCACCCCTTCTTCTGAGAGACCCAAGCTGGCTCTGAGGACAATCCTGCATGTTGTCATGCCTTTGCAATGAGAGTCCTGGCAGCTCCCACAGCCCCAAAGCTCCAGTTGTAGAAGTTGTGAGCAATGGGAAAGATGCAACACATGGAGCTGCACAGTCTGAGCCCCCACCGCTGCTGCCTTCCTCCAGGGAATGCCTCTGCTGCTGTGAGATGGACAGGCACTGCTGGCTGAGGAGGAATCCTCCACACTGGTTAACCCTCCTCTTTCCTTTTCCTCTCCCTATAACCCTTTCCCTTCAGCATCGATTCCATTACACTTACTGTATTTGACCAGAATGGAAGTCGAATATAAAATTGAATTTTTTTCCCAGCTTTTTTTTTAGGGCATTTGCATGAAGTAATGAGTCCATGTCAAGCATGTTTGAAAGCCTTGTTGCAACCTTAAGCCCAAATCCCCCGTGCACCCAGTCTCTGAAATGTTACATCCATGCCCTGATGAAAGACAAAATGGAGATCAAATAACCACAGTAGAGCTCAATTCTCTGCTTGACAGACTGATCAATTTGTTTTGTTTTTGCAGCAGCATAATAACCTAATAGATCTTTCATACAGAAACACAGCAATATTTTGGTAGGAAATCTTGCGGGTGGGCTGTGTTTTGCTGCTGCTTTGAGGCTTCGCAGCGGCCCAGCTGTCTGCTTAATGAAAGCCCAGTAATTCCATTCACTCTGGTGTGTGTCTCCGCTCCCTCTAACAACCAAAGCCAACCAGCAAAGGAAATATGAATTAGTCCCCACAAGGTTTCTCAGCCCCTCTCTCTCTCTTCTCTTGTTTTCTTTCTTTCCATATTTCTCTGTCGCTCTCTCTGTCTGGCTGAGGGTTTCACTGCTCTGGCGGTCTTGTTCTGTTGTAACTAGTGTGATTGACAGGACCATGTGCCGTGGAGCTGGAGAGTAGTGCAGCTGGAAGTATATCATCTGCAACTTTAGTTGGGTAAATATAGCAGGGAGTCTTGTCAAGCAAAGAGATAAATTGTTCTGGGAAAGGAAGTCTTGTCTCTCTTTTCTGAAAGCAAGAAAAAAAAAAAAGAGTTTCCTTCCACTCCTGAAAAATGCAAGGTCCTCCTCTCTCGACTCCTGAACAATGAGAGCACAGTTGAAGAAGCTGGGCCAACGATGGGCCATGTGTTGTGATGCTTCAGCTCCACCTTGCTCAGTCAGCCAGGCAAATCAGTCCCAGGAAGCAGGGGCCTTTCCTCTGATTTAAATGGGATGGTTTGGATTGAGCCTGATATCTAATGCCCCATCCCTAACCTCGTTAGACCCATATAATTGAGTGCTTTCCACAGCTTTGTTGCCAGCATCTGTCTTTAGATATGCACTGGCTTGCAAAAAAAAGGCTGTTTTCTGTCCATTTTATACTTGAAGGACCAGTGTGTAATATTTTTAGGGGGATCTGTTGGCAGAAATGTAATATAATATTAATAAGTATGTTTTCTTTAGTGTATAATCACCTGATAATAAGAATTGTGTTTTTGTTAGCTTAGGGAGCAGGTCCTCTCCACAGAGTCCTCGGTGTTGCACCGCCATGTTTCTACAGTAGCCCAGAACGGACAAACCAAACTCTGTTAACTTTTTCTTCTCGGGCCTGAGTCGGTAGCGTTACTCGCTCCCGTCGCCGCTGCTCCCTCTCTCTTTGCTTCAACACTCACTTCCCACTGGCTCTGCTCCAAACAACCTACGCTGCTCTTACAACAACTGGCTCTAGAGAGGGCCATCCGCGTTTTCATGTCGGCCACCGTAGCTCTCCAACACACTTGGCACACTTGAGAGGCTTCAGTTGGTTGCAGTCTGCTCACCTCACCGCTAGATACGGCCAGATCCTACGCACTGGACCTTTATATATCTATAATATTAATTTTATGTAACATCTTTTAGAGGTGTAGGGGTTTATGTCATGATCCCAAACCATTTGGTACAGTTCGTTATGCCCTATGAGCATCTACAATATGCAGGTTGAGGTCCTTCGTTTCAGTGATGGAGCAGTACTGACTAGGGATGCTAATTTTTTATTTTATTTAACTGATAACCGACCCTCGTTAACTGACTATTAACCTTTAACCGACAAGATTAGTGCGTCTATGCAGCGGTGCGCCAGCTGCAGTGTATGAGCACAACAGACATCTGAGTCCCCAGTTCACCCGTCCGGGAGAGTTAGCAGCCACGATGCTACGTGTATTGTCGAGGACACATGCAGCCACTTTCGCAGTAAGTCTCCATCGCACCAGTTAGATTAGCTGTGAGGTTGTCAGCTGTGTGTCAGCCCGGCGTAATGATAGCGAGTGTCCGACAGACCGCGTGTGTGTGGCGGCGGTGAGTGTGGGGTTGTCGGTGGCGTTATAGCTGTGAACGTACAAGTGCAGTGTGTGTACAGTTTATTTGTCGGTGAATAAATGCTACAACTTCTCAAGACCCAAGCCAAGCTCCTGTATCTCACAACACCGGCTCAGGCTCACTTAAGATGGGCTGTTAAGGTGGACCAGCTATTCTCCTTTAAGTGACAAGCCGCTCCTCTGAGTTTTGCTCAGCTTTTTAATCAATTTTTAATATTTCTTTTAACCGTTTAACTGATAGCATTAATTCTTAATTTCGGTTAACGGTTAAACGGTTAATTATTAACATCCCAAGTAGTGACCTATTGACATTTGTTTACTTTTTTCTTATTTACCATATGTTACAAAGTTTGGTCGCCGCAATTTTTACAGCCCATTTTGTGTTTGTTTTTCCTGCTGCATGGAAAATGTCCACCACTAAATCGAGCTAGGTACTCAACCATGGATTGTGCGTACCATTAAACCCATGGAGAACTTTGATCCATAATTACACATACGCCTTGTTCCTTAAATCCATATGTTGTGGCTATATTTTCTTCACAATTTCATATTAGTTTGATTATTATCAGTCTGATAATTTACATGACATTTTGAACCGTTATGTAACAAGCCTTGTGGTGTGAAATGGCTCCATCAGTGCTAGTTGGTGAACAGTTGGCTAAACGGACCAGTAGCCGTTGCGATGACATGAATAGCAATGTGGGTTTTGTTTCGTCTAATCCAGGCACTGCCCTGGAATTAAAAACAAGCAACTGATCCTGACAAATTGGCTCTAAGATTTGATTTGTTGCTGCATAGCATTACTCCCTTTATCAACTACCAAATATAAGAATGCAGAAATACAGAAACTATCATTGTGTTTGGTGTTCCAACATCTGAAACGTTGTTTTGAGCTGCAGATTGAGTCTTTGTCTCTTACCTGACATTGACAGGGGGTCTCTCCCGTATAGGATTGTCATCACACAGACAAATCTGTCTCAATCTCTTGTTGAATAATTCTGAGGATTTATTTTATTGCTGGACTATACCTCAGAGAGTAAGAAAGCCCGGAGAACGGCCTTTCAGTCTGACATACATTTTATTTCCTCTCCCGCTCACCTATTATTTTTTTTCCAGTTGCACCTTTTTTATCCAGAAGTCACTGAGCCTCAGCTTCTCAAATCTTCAATTCTTTCCCTCCACCCTCGTCTCCCATCAACCCCCTCTGCTGCAGCGAAGGTCAGATTTTTGACAAGTCTGCAGAAGAAACAGTCTGCTCCTAAATCCCTTCATTTTTATTCATACAAATACAGGTTTAGAGCCCCTCGCAGCCCCCCAGATACAAAGCCAGAGTGGCCTTTTGACTGACAGCTTTCTCCTTTTCATCCAAACACTAACGAAATTCACAAGCACACCTCTAATTGACTCGAATCACCAGCACAGCACCAGAGGTAGATATCAGGGGGCATGGCAGTGGATTTGCAGAATGAACATTGTGGAGGATGATTTGATTACTCTCCAGCTGACCTTTGCAATAATTATCCTGGTTTCCCCAAAGCAAAGCACAAAGCAGAGCTAATTTGGCATGGAATAGTAGAATTCTGACAAAAATAATATAATTTTAATCATGTAGTATGAGGCCCCAACATGTAACGCTCATTATCTTATCTGTTGCAATAAAATGAAGGTGGTCAATGGCACCAGTATAATGATACTTGTGTTTTGAAAATGTTTCCCTCTGTTTTCACACAGCCTAATCCGTGCATTACTGACGACCTCACTAATTCATCACATTTTACCGTCATGTCAGTCATCAAGAGAGAATGCACACATGCCGTCTCTCTCAGTGTTATTTCAAGGTCAAGCGTGAGTGTGTGTCGTCTTGGTCCCCAGCTGTGGTCAGGCCGGCGCTGGCAGGCCTCCGGGGGTTGAAGCCCGAGCACTCGGGGTCTGGTTGTGGCCTTTTACCCCCCCTTACACCCTTTCACCCCTCCCTTCCTCTTCCCTGCCACCTGATCTTCACACATATATCACTCCCAATTGAACCGGCAGAAGGCAGCTGGCAAATGCCGAAGAAGAGGAGCCATAATTCATGTCGCTCAGCCACTTATGCAAATATGTTTACTCATGAAGGCATACTGAGCAAGGAGAATCTGCCTCATGGCAATTCTTTACATGTCAGCCGTGTGGCCCCAGTGTCCCGTAGCTTTAAGCATGAGATCATGGGTTAAATTCTCAGTGCTGCTGTCAGTGTTATTTTTATGACATGGTCAAAAGACAATAAACTGAGTGGGAGGAGTTGTCACTTACATTGATGTCTTGTCAGATTTGCCTAGACCTGACGTTGGATCAGCATAGTACTTAGATAAGTGAATCCCTTAATATTTATGCAAGCACAGCTAATGATTACTTCAATTATTGATTAATCTGCTTGATTTAATTTTCTTGATTATTCATTTGGTTCATAAAATGACAGGAAATAATAAAACAGGCCCCTCAGACTTTCTCAGATTCATGGCGATGTCTTCAAATTGCTTGTAGTTTGTCTAAGATATTCCTTTTTTTTTATATCATAGAAGACAAAGTAAAGCAGTAATTCTTCACATTTGAGAACCCTGAACTAGTGATTTTTTTCTTGGAAGAATTACTTGAATGGTTAATCGATTGTTGGAATTTCTGTCAATCGACTGACCAATTAATTGACTAATTGTTTGAGCTCTAAAATACAGCTTAGTCAAGGTAACAACAATTAAACGATGATTGATTGTAACGTAATGGAACATACTGTCAAAGTCATTTTTCATACATTATTTACAGATTTATTTTGCCAAGTTCTGTTATTGTTTGTGTAACTGTGCAGACTGGTCCTCCTATGTGTGCAAAAACAATGCAGTTGTGATTGATGGTTGATAGGAGGCGCCATGGATTATACAGGTGTTATACAGTGGCAAGCCTTTGGCCTACCGGTTGCAAAAGCCCCCCATCAAAAGAGCTATGATTAATAGGAGTTGCTCCCCCTCCCTAGACAGGCTGCCACCTAGTACTGGTTAGTAGCTGTAAATCTGGCCAGTTAACAGTGCCCTAACCGGGGACTGACAGGCAGGGCTTAGGCCCAGTGTGAAGAGGGGATGCAACTGTTGTACTGTTTCAGAGGTTCTCAACAATGTGCTGAGTGGATGGAGCGTCCCAGCAGAGGGCTATTAATCATGCCGGCTGGGGTGTCTGTTGGGTGGGAGGGGGGATCGGGCTCAGGCATGGACAGAGCTGAGGGGGTCCAGGGTGCCGCGGAGGATATGGATGTGCTGACAGGAACAGTGGGCAAGATGTGAGCAAAACAAACTAGCCCCCATGAGCACCAGGAGGAGGAGGAGGAGGAGGGCAGGCTGGGCCAGAGCTTGGACACAACAAATGTGCTTTGCATTCACACTAAAGCCTCCAGCATGCACAGAGGAGTTTACACACAATTACGTTTTTTTTTTTTTTAATCAGATTTTGAATCAGATTTTGCGTTGCATTTATTCAACACACAAATCAGTTTGGTAATACAGAAATTCCACTTATTTCAGTGCCTCTTGTCACCATTTAAAGTCACTTTATCCTGATTACATCAACACAATTTACTACTACAAAACTCATTCAGAGGCTACAATACACTACAGGAGTCATGGTTGGGTGGGAGTTCTGTTCAGTGGAAAAAAAACCCAAATGCATTAAGATCCGTTTCTTTTCATTTATTTTGAACAGACTGTAGTGCGAGTGTGAAAGACGGACACAATCCTCCTGCTGGGGACTGAGGGAACATTTTGCCCACTGGCAACTTTGGTAAACTATTTTCATTGTAAAAATAAGGAACATTTCAAACACTTGTGTATTACACTGTAGGAACACTGAACAAAGACTTTCCCAGAAGGCAACAAGTAACAACAGGCTATAAAACTGAAAAGCTGTGAAACTGAAAATACAAAATACAGGCTGCTTTTTCCTCGTTCCGGTGATTAGCACATCTGGGTGATGCGTTAACATGTTTGCTAAAAGTTTCTTGCCGGACGTGCATCAATCTATGCACTGTGTTTTCTGCGTGCGGCTGCGTGCACCGTATCGAGACGGTTCGGAATGAACGCACCAAACGTTATACTGAACTAACTCAGACATTATTGTCCCAACGGTGGCTGTCAAAGTGGCAATGATGCCTGCTACCTTAGAAATTACATTGATTCAGTGTTTGAAGGGAGACCTTGCTGATTTTCAGTCAGCTCTGTGTCACTGCAGTGTGGGCAGCAGCCTACATGCTGATGAACGGCACCCAGTCTCCCTCCATGTCACAGCTCCCGGAGCTCGCCCCGCTCAGCAGCTCAGATCACACCGGCTCTCCATACTATAAGAATATGGGGAGCATATTCTTTTGCATGTGCAGAACCGCACATCTCAATAGCACATATCAACCTACATTTTTGCACTTTCATATGTAAACCTTTGTTTACATTTTGTCTTGTGCAGCATTATACAATGACATACAGTTTTTCAGAATAAAATGAACTTAAATGAAATGGTCAATTTGATTTTTTGGAGGAAAATTTATCGCTTATATGGATAGAAAATGATTTGTTATGGCAACCCTACACCATACTTGTTGTAGTTTTACCTTCAATTAAAGTGGTAGCTAAATTTTCTGACCACTTGTGTTTGTTACCCCTTCGGACTTATGTTAAGCTGGCCTGGTCCGCTGAGTCTGACGGATCAGTTAAGGTCTAGACCTTCTCTGTGTTGTGAGCTGTAACTCGATGGTGAGGATTTAGTGTTTTCCTCTGTGCAACCTGGATTCTGTTTTAATGTTCTGTTAAGTGTATTCCTATGAGGTGGTAATTGGGGTTCAGCACGAGACCGATACCCCGACCCACACCCGCTTTGCCTTAGCTTACTCCAGAGCTAGTGGGCTTTGAGTTAAGTGTTGCTTTAATTCCTCACAGTGAGCTCTGAGCATTTATAAAACAGGGTATTGAGGTAGGGTTTGAGATGTTTCGACACCTCTAGCGCCCGCTCATCACCGGAGGTCTGCTCTAAAAACAGACTTGTGGTCTACACATGGTGACATGTTGATTGGCCGAGCAGCATTTTCAAGATTGACTATACAAGCTGGTATTGACAATTTCTGAAGATGCCAAGTATCGGTTTTCAATGTGTTAATGAGTGTGTCTCTAAGTTTAGCCCCCATTGAAGGCAGAGTTAGTGAGCATCTGAATTTTTTTTTTTTTTACATGACCTGCAGTGTATGAGTTATATTTTTGGTGTGTCATCATCAACATACTGTCACTTGAAATTCACATAATGCACACAGCCGCAGCAGTCATCAAACATGATAACTGATGGTTTATACATCTGTTGCACCAATTACAGCCTGAGGTTGTAATTGCCATATGAGTATTATAGGTGTTTTGCAGTTGGTGAAATAATCTGAGATAATGACATTATTTTACATCTAAGCTCATGTGGTGATTATTTGAGTTTTGAACCTCCATTTGTAGCTTTTTGATGCAAGATTCAGGTTGTCATCACTTTTAAATGAAGTGAAACAAACTAAATCCCATCCATATAATTGTTTAGTGTTCAAGTTCATTCTTGACCTTGGAAATAGAAGTTATGTTATATCAAGGGACACTTTCTAGTTTCTTCACAAACTTTCAGTAATGTGACAGTTCAGCATTATCCATCTGCTCGTGAAGACTGTGAGGTAAGATTATTTTGTCAGGCTCTATCGTCATTTTCCTTTAAGTGGCACATTGTCTATATTTTTAATTGAAAGACTACCATTGGCACACTGCTGTATGATGTCCATGGCTTGAGTTTGTGTGCAGTCCAAGTTAGGAATGGGTACGAGTTATAGATTAATTGAAAAAACAAAAACAATGCATGACCAAGACAGCATTCTAAAATACGGTTTTGGCCAGAATATAAGATTTATTTTAATTTTTTTATGCTTGAAAAAGCACATTTGCCTTATATATAGGGATTAGACAATTATGTCTGTCTCTCTGTCTGTCCGTCTTTGAGCTGGTGCAGAGTTTTGACTCCTCATTAACGTAACGTTATCGTCGGCTCACTCACTGTAAATGCAGACGTCGGCTGCTGACTGGTGCATTAACTGTAGCGTTACCGTTAACATTAAACAGTCTAACGTTAGATAACTGGTAACGTTAACAATAATACCAGCAAGCTTACCTCATTGACTTGGGTTGAATTCCCCGTTGCCGCTGTGGATGTCGTAAGGTGTGTGTGTGTGTGTGTCAGTGCAGGACGGATCGGGGAGCACTGATAGTGTGTGTGTCATTTTCATTGCCGTTCTTTGGAATGTTAGCAGGGTATTTTTCTTTCGACTCACGTCCCAAATTCGTCCCAAAATTAATTTTCATCCTCCCTGATCCTATTTTTTTCTGCCCCAGGATGACGGGACATCCTTAAGCTCGAACCCTGAACAGTACGCTAGACCGCTCCAACCTAAAAACCCAGCCCAGTGTTGCCAACTCTTTTTCAATGAAAGTAGCAGCACTAGCTCCAAAAGTCCCTAAATCTAGAGAGAAAGTCTCCAAGTCATCAACACATCCCTTCAGGCCTCCGAAGACACGTCCCCAAAATGATCATTATGAACGTAAGCAACCAACATGGCTGCTGTTAGTACTCACAGCTCTCAAGGTAGGTAGGTAGGTAGCCAGGTTGGTAGACAGGTTGGTAGGTAGACAGGTAGGTAAACAGGTAGGTAGGTAGACAGGTTGGTAGACAGGTAGAAAGGTAGGTAAACAGGTAGGTAGGTAGGCAGGTTGGTAGACAGGTTGGTAGGTAGACAGGTAGGTAGACAGGTAGGTAGGTAGGTAAACAGGTAGGTTGGTAGACAGGTTGGTAGGCAGGTTGGTAGGCAGGTTGGTAGGTAGACAGGTAGGTAGCCAGGTTGGTAGACAGGTAGAAAGGTAGGTAAACAGGTAGGTAGGCAGGTAGGTAGGTAGCCAGGTTTGTAGACAGGTAGAAAGGGAGGTAAACAGGTAGGTAGGTAGACAGGTAGGTAAACAGGTAGGTAGGTAGACAGGTAGGTAGACAGGTAGGTAAACAGGTAGGTTGGTAGACAGGTTGGTAGGCAGGTTGGTAGGCAGGTTGGTAGGTAGACAGGTAGGTAGACAGGTAGGTAGGCAGGTTGGTAGACAGGTTGGTAGGTAGGCAGGTTGGTAGGCAGGTTGGTAGGTAGCCAGGTTTGTAGACAGGTAGAAAGGTAGGTAAACGGGTAGGTATCCTTACAGTCCTGTGACAGCCACAAAGACCGGATTTCTTTTCTTTTTTTTGTCAGAACATTTGATTTACTGCTGTCTAGATGTAAAAATAATTTCAACAAATATAACAAAAATGTTTTTGAAGAAGATTACCAACTCTTGCTTTAAAATGTTTTATTAACAATTAACAATATCAGGAACATTTACATACAACAAGCTAAAACTTCTTTGAGCTGCCAGTCTTTGACAGAAGACACAAGGTTCATTTCATTTTGCTGTTGAAAAAAAAATCTTGCTTGCATGAAAGCAACTTTGTGTATTGTTCGACATAAAGTGAAGCTACTCTACATTTTTGTCATATAAACATAAGATTTTGCATCTGGTTCAAGCAATAATCACTGTATTATACTTACTTTTTTCACCGCTGTTGCTTTTAGTGTTTTCTGGATATTTTTAGCTATTGTATTATTTGTTTTCTCACACTGTAGAGAGGTTAGCTTAACAGTTTATTGCTGGAACACAACACAACATAAATAAGGCTAAGCATGCTAATGTCACAGAACTGTAGTTCGACTTGTCAGGGAGTTGTGTTATGTGGACAATGCATAAGTTATGTCTAGTTAATGGCGTCGCCACCATTCTGATGTCTGGTATGTTGCCATGCTGCTGGTTGTAAAAGTGCTTGTGAGAACAGACTAGAAATAGGTCTTTAAATCCGCTTCACTTTTGACAGAGCCCTGTAATTCTATATTGACAGTTATATAGGGTAAAATCCTGTAAACTGGGCTTCACACCGCCCTGTTTATCATTATCATAAACATACAGTGTTCTGCAGGGTGAATAGCAATGGAAAGACAATGCTAAAGAATTGAGGTCGGTGTTGATAATCTCCTGAGTAGGACAGTAAAGCTGGTCAAATTAAAGCACACAGTCCACTAGCTGTGGAAGCAGCGCTGGTATAGAGGTGTTGGTTGTGCAGGGGGGGGGGGGAGGTGTGTGGGGGGTTGTTGTGGTAGAAAATAAGGGCCCATATTAGTATTTCGGAGAGGCACCGTCTTGCTGTCTTGCTTGTGTGGCGCTCACATCCTTAAGCCTTTGGTGTCTCAGTGTGAATCCCACACTGCCTTGATGGACTGGGTTAATAAACCACTCAGCAACCATCTCTCCCACACACACACACACAGGCCGACAAACTGAGCACACACACATGTGAAGTCTCTTGACACACACAGCTGCTTGTTATTTCATGCCCCATAAGGGTGCTGTGACCACGGACATTGTAATACACATATCCAATTAGCTAAGCATTGCATCGCGCACTGGTCTCAAGCTGGGATTCTCACAGATACATACATGCTCTCTTGTACTGGACTTAGAATTTATTTTCTTGTTGGGGCCTCATCACAAACTAGTGCTTCTTATTTCAAGAAGAGTTCTAAGTTCTAAGTGTTCACTTCATATTGTTTATACTGTTTTGCAGTTTGATATCATGCTTCAAAAGTCATCGTCACATTGGATCTTATCAATATTCTTCTGCGCTTTTTAGGATGAAGATAGTTTGTTGCTAGCAGGTTTGTTTAGGTCATGGCTCGGATTCAATTCAGTTTATTTTTATACAGCGTCAAATCATAACAGAAGTTATCGCAAGACACTCTTCATATAGAGCAGGTCTAGACCGTACTCTGTAATTTACATCAACATTATGACGACTATAACTGAAATGACCAAATTTAAAATGATCACTCCTGATGTTAAAGGGTCCATAGGCTCAGATCTTTTAGTTTTTAGCCTTTAGAGTAGAAATGAAAAGAAATAAAAATAGCTGACTATGAATCCCTGAGGTACCTTTTTGTATAGGCTTAAACCTGCAGTAGGTAGAATATTTTTGGCATCATTTGGGCAAAAATTCCATAATAACCTTTCAGCATGTTGTAATTCAAGTGTTTTTAGAGAAAACTAGACTTCTGCTCCTCCTCATGGCTCTGTTTTCAGGCTTTAGAAAATCTAGCCCGTAACAGGAGACCAATCACAGGTCATTTCAGAGAGAGAGAGCGTTCCTATTGGCTGTGCTCCGGCTGGTGGGCGGTGCTTGGTATTTCCTCAACTGATCTCAACATGGCTGTCGGGTCACAAACTTTCTCATTTTACAGCTAAACAGTAACTACAAGATGTTTCTGAAAACATTTGAGGAGAGAAATAGTCCTTACATTAACAGAATATTGATTCATATTTGATCAGCGCTGCCTAGTTTGACCGTTATGTCGGAGTTCACGAGTGATTGACAGCTGCTCAGGGAGGGCAGGCTCCAGATCGGCTCTGATTGGTTGTTTTCCTCCGGTCTGTGAAATCTTGCAGATGCCATTAGGAGCACCGGAGGACACAGAGGAACATGATATTTTTTCAGATTACCTGTCTCATGCACTACTGTCAGGATATAGAGACCGTTTTGTAAAAATAACTTTTCTTAATCATATTTGCTCCATTTCTACCCACTGCAGCTTTAATGCCAAGTCTTAACACATTGTGGGCATATTGGGACATTCTGTCAGAAATCAATCATTTTCTGACCTCTCCCCTTTCGGTTTAAACGTTATTCTACATCATAACCGGTATGAGAGAATGTTATTTGAGAGAACGTGGTTTGATTAACCAGAACGGCCGACCATTCAGGAGACAGGGGCCTCAAAGTTGGCCCATATTGGACGAATAACCGTCCTAGAGACACAGACATCTTCAAAAATAAACATATCACTGTGGTCTTTTTGATCATCAGAAAGCTAACAAACAAGGTTATCCACAGTTTCAATACTTTTGGTCCAAAATAAATAAATCTGCAAATTAGTTTTTTTTTGTCCTTATGATCATTTTCATTTTTTAATGTTTTTATTATTTTTTATTTAACCTTTATTTAGCCAGGATAATCCCATTGAGATTTTGAATCTCATTTCCAAGGGAGCCCTGCCAAGCAGCGTAAAAGTTTCACACAAGCACTCTAGTATGGGGATATTTTATTTCTCAACAACAGACTAAACTCAGTATGAGGCTGCTGGTCCCCAAACTTCAACATCTATGCTTGGTGTGATAGGGGTGCTGTTGGTGGATCAATAAGCAGTCTTCATTTTTCATTTTCATCTTTGTCATCTACTATTGTGATGTTAGCGGAAGGTTTTTGTTGTATGTTGTCTCAACACTTTTGTTTTATTATATTTCTGGCAGTGGAGGATATTGTTTTACTGATCAGGAGCAATACGACTGCATTAAAACACTAATTAGTTAATTTATCACATTTATCTGTTTTTCAAATTATTATTCAGTTTTCATTCATTGTGTGACATCGTAATACATATAGCCTGTGGTCAAATGTAACTTTTTATTTAGTTTTCATTATAGAAAAAGGTTTTCAAATATTTTTAGTCATCATTTTTGTTGCTGAAGTGAACGCTGACGGCATGCAGGCTTACAGAAAATGGAAAGGCTGATTTGAGTGAAATCACTTGACAAACTCTGCACAACATCCATACGGTTGTCATCCCCCTCCTGTTAGAGCCTGGAACAGGACACTGGCGCAAGGCACTCGCCTCTCGAGTGGACACCCAGAATTAAAAAAAGCTGTCCTATTTCTGGGCTGCAGCTGGGGCTTTGAAATGAGTGTGTGCCGTAAAGGTGACATGGGTCAAAAATGTCTTGTCGAGGGATGGTGGGAGGGTGACTGCTGGGTAGAGGAGGACAGTCGTGCTGGTGGGCATGTTTGGGGGGTGATTAAACAACTGGCCATATTTCATAGCACAAATATTGAATGAAAAAGAGGTGACACATTCAGCAGGAGTGCTTTAAACCTGTTGACGCACCCCTTCTTAAATAGAGTGGGATCAGTGCCGCCCTCCAGGGGAGGGAGCCGAGCAGGCTGGTGTAACCCAGTGCAGCTGACGGCGAGACATGCTAACAACCTGGGACAAAAAGAAGGTGTTGATTGCTCTGAAAGCAAAATAGACCTGCCGATATGTATGACCATGTTCACTCCCTGCTCTCTGGCCCACTGCTTTTTTTTCACAGCTTTGGACTGCACAGAGCTTTGCTTTAGACAAGGATTTATTAATCTGGGTAAACTAAGGACGAAGGATTTCTACTTGAAATATGAATCGTTTTTGCTTTGTGTGTGTTCAGACTGGAGCAGATTTTTTTTATTAACAAACCAGTTTGTTCTTATTATGTGCTGGGAATTAATTCTGCCACTTAGCAAGATTTTATGTAGAAATACAAGTTTCAGTAATCATCCCATCCTTGATAATAGCATAGCTGAAGGCTGCTCTTGAGTGTGAACACCAGTAGGTAGCTTTGTCCACAGGAAGATACTACTGATCATCACATGGAAAGAGTGAAATACTATGTTCAGAATAAACAGACTCACCAACATTTGACCCAATTTGACCCTCAATTTTCACAATAAAAGTTTCCATTTGCAAAACCCGTAACACAAAATCCTATACTCCTAATTTTGGGTACAAAATCTAACATAACCCACAACATGAAACCATCTGTATCCATTGTGGTAATACAGCATGCATAACATTTATCAGAGCATCACAACATTGTATGTTCATCACTAAATTTGAATCATTATTGCATTTTTAAATAAAATGGCCGTTATCAAATGATGTCGTCAAACAGGGACTAATGCTACTCAAAACAGACTTTGCGGTTCTTTATCGACCGCAAAGTTTATTTAGTTTATTTAAGCTAAGTTTAATTTTTGAAATAGTGTAAGTACATACTGTTAAGTTGGAAAGCATACTGTAAACCAGGGGTGACCCCGAGAAGTAGACTATTCGATGATTCGATCTAAGGAGCCTGATTCGACTGCCAATCTCACAGTAGAATCGTCGCAGTGGCGTTAAAATGGGGTTATGAAACAATGGATCATTCCAGTCGGGCTACATGGGGTTGCTGAATGTCTGATTTTACACAGAATCACTTGGTTTCTCCCAATAAATCACAACATATTTGGGTATGAATATCAGCCTATTAATAATGCTGTTAATACATAATTGAAAATAACTCATGTGCTTTAAATCAATCTCCTTGTAGACTAAGTTGCACTATCCAAATTAGCAGAACCATCGGAGCATCATCTTGGCGATAGCCTCAGAAAGGCTAAATAACAACCACATAAGACTATTGTTTCAAAATCAAAGAATATATTTATTAATCAGAGCACTCACATTAGAATGTAGTAATATCAGAGCGCTAAATATATTTTGTAGGGCCAGAAAATATTCACAATTAAGATGCTGGAATCAGAGAATTTAGACTTTTTTTTTCTTTAAAAAAAAATTACTCAATCCGATAAATCAATTATCAAAATAGTTGGTGATTAAGTTAATAGTTGACAACTAATCGATTAATCATTGCAGCTCTAATATTTTTTTTTTTTATTTTTAATTTATGAACTCTAAAAGTCCCCAGTTCACCTGACCGGGAGAGTTAGCAGCCACGATGCTGCGTGCATTATCATGGACACATGCAGCCACTTTCCCAGTAAAAGTCTCCACCGCATCATTTAGTTTAGCCGCGAGGTTGTCAGCTGTGTGTCTGTCCAGCGTACTCTGTCAGCCCGGCATTAACGTTAGCGTCCGACAGACCATGTATGTCTGGCGGCGGTGAGTGTGGGGTTGTCGGTGGTGTTGTAGCTGTGAACGTAGCATCGCAGTGTGTATACAGTTTATTTGTCTGTGAATAAATGCTACAACTCCTCAAGACCCGAGCCAAGGTCCTGTATCAACACCGGCTCAGACCCTCTTAAGGTGGGCTGGCCTTTAAGGTGGACCAGCTATTATCCTTTAAGTGACAAGCCGCTCCTCTGAGTTTTGCTCAGCTCTGCTTCAGAGAGCTGGTTGAGAAACGTTGCAAAGTATCCCTTTTAAAAGTAAGAATTTGGTTACTTAGTTTGGCTCTTTGCTAGAGTTGTGCATATTCCAACTATGTTGTGAACCCTAAGCAACATTAATCATAAAATACTGTAACAGTATTTATTTCAAGTATATTTTTTTAAGTGGTTGTTTTTTCTCCACACAGTTTGAATATACCTCTAAAGTTTCCCCACAGGTGGTAATAATGTAGTGAATAGCAGTTGGAGATATTTATCCCTAGATTTGTCCATTGTGCTTCATAATCCCTGTTTGAGACGGGCAACACTCTGGGCTCTGCCTTCTCCCAGTCTGACCAGCGCCTGTAAGGCAAGACAGCTAGCAGCCATCCCAGCTATGCAGATATGTCCGTTGGTTTTTAACTGTAAATATTCCTGCTAAACTGGCGGGAGCTGAGCAGGTTATGAGTGGTGAAATGTTACTACATTTTTAACCTGGAAGGACTTGTGATGTGTAGCCTCGGGGCGTCTTCTGGGCGGGTTGGTCGACAGAGGTGGTTGTGGGGTGGTAGGGGGTCAGACGCAGAGGTCAAGGCAGAATGAACTTGTGAACTATTGGGCATCAGTGTTGAAGTCAAGTATAGGTCACACTAATCCAGGGCTCAAAACACAGATTCCTCTAAACTCAACAGCACAGATGTATTGGTCTGGGCTTTATACTGTGTGTGTGTATGTGTGTGTGTGCTCTGAGAAAATAGGGTACACAAGTGCAACCTTTTCTTACAGGAGCTGAAGCATTTTGAGAAAAGGATACCACTCAGTTGCTTCATTTAAACCATCTACATGACTCCTCATATGTCAATAAATGTACTACCAGTAATTTAATGACAAAATAAAGGAAGGAATTGTGATTTAATGTTGAACAGTATTAGTGAGAACAGTTTGCTCATTGACTATCAAGTATTTAAACTGAACATCTTTGGATGGTCCCCACACTGAAACCAACATACATTAAGTAATGGACGGATTTCCCATAAAGAAATCAAATATTGCTGCAGACCCCTGTGTCTGTCCTTAGCAATTCCAAAGGCAGGTTAGAGAAAAGAAAACGGTACTCCACTACAACGAGGCCAAGTGAGCCAGAGCTAGGATAGAAAAGCCAGTTGTGATTGTCATTGTCAGAGCAATTCATCTTTGAGTGTTTTTTCTCAGTTAGTCAGTCCATCACTTAGGTCCAGAGTGGAATATTTAAAAATAATTTTGTACAACCATTCATGACCCCTAGAGGATGGGGACATTGAAATTATTTACTGATGTAGCTTTTTGAGACTTTCTCATTTATATTGAACCTAATGGATTAAATTGTAATTATACAAAGAGTTTTTTTGTGGTACTTAAAAAGGTTTTTATTAAGGATGGCCCAATCCTACAACGGAGTATTAGGGCCACATTGAGGGGAAAAAAAATCAGAGATTTCGAGAATAAAGTCATAATATTACGAGAAAAAAGTCGTTATTTAATGAGAATAAAGTCATACTATTTCAAGAAAAAAAGTCGTAGTATTTCGAAAATAAAGTCATAACTTTACAAGAGAAAAAGTTGTAATATTATGAGAAAAAAGCATAATATTATGAGACTTAAATCCTAAAATTTCGAGGGAAAAAAACATTTTTTAGGAAAACACATTAACAGCAACCAACAAAACGGGCGAGAGGACATAGAAAGATGATGTATTTGGTTATTTGTGAAACCTAAACTAAAGTATAACTTCACAAGATGCTCCACGTTCCTCATTTTCATATTATTTCCCCTCTAAAATAACACGTCAAATTACTACTTCATAATATTATCACTTTATTCTCATAATACTACGAGTTTTTTTCTCATAAACTTATGACTTTATTCTCGTAATATTATGATTTTTTTCTCTTTAACTTATGACTTTATTCTCCTTATATTACAACTTTTTTTCTCATAAACTTCTGTATTTATTCTCATATTACAACTTTTTACTCGTAAACTTATGACTTTATTCTCATAATATTATGACTTTTTTTTTCTCGTAAACCTGTGACTTTATTCTCGTAATGTTATCACTATTCTAGAAATCTCAGATTTTTTTCTTCCTCAATGTGGCCCTAATACTCCGTCGTACAATCCAGATGCCTCCTTTGGGTGTCTGCTGATACCGAGTCAGATCCAATACTTATATTTACCTAAATGTTGATTGAATATCTATCTGCAACATTAAAATAACAGCTTTGTCTAAATGTGGCACAGCTTCCTTTTCATGAGCTACCAAATCCAAATACTTGGGGGTCCTATTTCCAAAATATTAGTAAGTTTATAAGCATGAATTATTTATATTAGGGATACTAATTTTGAATTTTTTTTCTGATCGATAACCAACCCTCGTTAACTGATTATTAACCGTTAACTGACAAGATCTGTGTGTTGCATTCAGGGGTGCTGCACGGTTTTAATGCCTAACAAGCCGTCCAGCTGCAACGATAAACCAATGCACAAACAGGTTGAATCCATCAACTGAGTCCCCAGTTCACCCGTCCAAGAGAGTTACTGTAGCAGCCACGATGCTGCGTTTATTATCATGGACACATGCAGCCACTTTCCCAGAAAAAAGTTTCCACTGCACCATTTAGTTTAACTGCAAGGTCGTCAGCTGTGTGTCTGCCTGGCGTAACGTTACTCTGTCAGCCCAACGTAAACGTTAGCGAGTGTCCGACATACCGTGTGTGTGTTTGTGCTACGTCCGCAGCTGTAGCGTTGCTGGTGGCTTTGTGCTCGTCGTTGTCACACACATACGTTCTGTCAGTGCGGCGTAACTAATAGCGAGTGTCCGACAGACGATGTGTGTGTGGGGTTGTCGGTGGCGTTGTAGATGTGAACGTAGCAGTGCAGTGTGTGTACAGTTGTTAAGGTGGACCAGCTATTCTTCTTTAAGTGGCAAGCCGCTCCTCTCTGAGTTTTGCTCAGCTTTTTATTTCATTTGTGTCAAGTTGAGAAACAGTACACCTAGGTTACTCTCACTCACTCATCTTCAACCGCTTATCCGGGGTCGGGTCGCGGGGGCAACAGCTCCAGCAGGGGACCCCAAATTTCCCTTTCACGGGCCATATTAACCAGCTCTGACTGGGGGATCCTGAGGCGTTCCCAGGCCAGTGTGGAGATATAATCTCTCCACCTAGTCCTGGGTCTTCCCCGTGGCCTCCTCCCAGCTGGTCGTGCCTGGAACACCTCCCTAGGGAGGCGCCCAGGGGGCATCCTTACTAGATGCCCGAACCACCTCAGCTGGCTCCTTTCAACGCAAAGGAGCAGCGGCTCTACTCCGAGTCCCTCACGGATGACTGAGCTTCTCACCCTATCTCTAAAGGAGACGCCAGCCACCCTCCTGAGGAAACCCATTTCGGCCGCTTGTACCCGCGATCTAATTCTTTCGGTCATTACCCAGCCCTCATGACCATATTGAGAGTAGGAACGAAGATTGACCGGTAGATCGAGAGCTTTGCCTTCCGGCTCAGCTCTCTTTTCGTCACAACGGTGCGGTAAAGCGAATGCAGTACCGCCCCCGCTGCTACGATTCTCCGGCCAATCTCAAGTTCCATTGTCCCCTCACTCGCGAACAAGACCCCGAGGTACTTGAACTCCTTCACTTGGGGTAAGGACTCATTCCCTACCCGGAGTAGGCAATCCATCGGTTTCCTGCTGAGAACCATGGCCTCAGATTTAGAGGTGCTGATCCTCATCCCAGCCGCTTCACACTCGGCTGCGAACCGATCCAGTGAGTGCTGGAGGTCACAGACCGATGATGTCAACAGGACCACATCATCTGCAAAAAGCAGCGATGAGATCCTCAGCACACCGAACTGCAAACCCTCCTCACCCCGACTACGCCTCGATATCCTGTCCATGAATATCACAAACAGGATTGGTGACAAAGCGCAGCCCTGGCGGAAGCCAACCCCCACCGGAAACGAGTCCGACTTACTGCCGAGGATCCGGACACAGCTCTCGCTTTGGGCGTACAGAGATTGGATGGCCCTAAGAAGGGTCCCCCTCACCCCGTACTCCCGCAGCACCCCCCACAATATCTCCCGGGAGACCCGGTCATACGCCTTCTCCAAGTCCACAAAACACATGTAGACTGGATAGGCATACTCCCAGGCCCCCTCCAGGATCCTTGCGAGAGTGAAGAGCTGGTCCGTTGTTCCACGGCCAGGACGGAATCCGCATTGTTCCTCTTCAATCCGAGGTTCGACTATCAGCCGAACCCTCCTTTCCAGCACCTTGGAGTAGACTTTACCAGGGAGGCTGAGTAGTGCGATACCCCTGTAATTGGCACACACTCTCTGGCCCCCCTTTTTGAAGAGGGGAACCACCACCCCTGTCTGTCACTCCGTAGGCACCGTCACCGACTTCAACGCAATGTTGAAGAGACGTGTCATCCAAGACAGCCCCTCCACACCCAAAGCTTTCAGCATTTCTGGACGGATCTCATCAATCCCAGGGGCTTTGCCACTGTGGAGATGTTTGACTACCTCAGTGACTCCCACCAGGGAAATTGATGATGATCCCCCATCAGCTTCCAGCTCTGCCTCTACAAAAGAGGGCGGATTAGTCGGATTCAGGAGTTCCTCAAAGTGCTCTTTCCACCGCCCGATTACCTCCTCAGTTGAGGTCAACAGTGTCCCATCCTTACTGTACACAGCTTGGATGGTTCCCCGTTTCCCCCTCCTGAGGTGCCGGATGGTTTTCCAGAAGCACCTTGGTGCCGCCCGAAAGTCCTTCTCCATGGCTGCTCCGAACTCCTCCCACACCCGCTGCTTTGCCTCCTTCACGGCAGTGGCTGCTCCCCGTCGGGCCTGTCGGTACCTTGCAACTGCCTCCGGAGTCCTCCGAGATAACATATCCCGGAAGGCCTCCTTCTTCAGTCGGACGGCTTTCCTGACCACCGGTGTCCACCACGGTTTTCGAGGGTTGCCGCCCCTTGAGGCACCTAAGACCTTCAGACCACAGCTCACTGCCGCAGCTTCAGCAATGTAAGCTTTGAACATCGCCCACTCGGGTTCAATGCCCCCAACCTCCACAGGGATGCCAGAAAAGCTCCGCCGGAGGTGTGAGTTGAAGGTCTCTCGGACAGGGGCCTCCTCCAGACGTCCCCAGTTCACCCGCACTACCCGTTTGGGCTTACCAGGTCTGTCCAGAGTCTTCCCCCACCCTCTGACCCAACTCACCACCAGATGGTGATCAGTTGACAGCTCCGCCCCTCTCTTCACCCGAGTGTCCAAAACATGCGGCCTAACACCTAGGTAACACCTAGGTTACGGGTCTCTTTTTTTTTTTTACATCATTAGATGAGATTAGAACCCAGACTAAACGAGATATTGTTAATGCTGCTAGTTTTGGGGCCATAAGGGGTCATTATTTCGGATTTAGAGTCATTAAACTGCAAGAAATGTTTGGACATCCAATTATTAATTTCAGTGAGGTAGGATGTAATACAGGATACACTGGTGGTACCGGGCTTCATCTGGACAAAAAGTTGCGTTTCATCTGCGTAAATTGATATTATGTGTATGCAGGGTCTGAAATTAGCACCCGCCACCGGCCAAATGCGGGTAAATTGTTGGCAAATCATCAGGACACCCTTCACTTTGGCAGGCAGGGAAAATGCTAGTGATGGGAATAGAGAACCATAGGCCCTACTTGTCCGCTTTCTTGGCATCTCATGCCTCCGTAACCATAGATTCCTCTTATTGATGCTTTCCGACAGTTACGCTGCAAAATGACGCATACGCACGCTGTATCATGTTTCAGTTTGTTTTGGACCGGAGACATGGCGGAGAGAAAAAAAAGTGCTCAACAGCATGGTGCTACTAAACCTGAGGGGGCGCACCCTATTTTTACCTGATAATGCGACATTGTGAACAACAAATCTGTGTTGAAATCAGCAGGAGGAGAGCTAGTAACGTTAGCTGTTAGCAGCCGTTAGCAGCACAGTCCTGATTGGTTAAATATTGGAGCTACTAACGTTAACGGAGGTGCCATTCAGTTATTATTATGATACGTTCACAATCTGCTCAATAAAATGACAACTGGGTGAAGGTAAATTACAACGTTATCATGATGTGTTCAAATGTAATTGTAAAATTAAGTTTTTGGTGAGAAACGTGAATAAATCCAGTTGTTTGTAGGAGATGTTTTCACATCAATATAAAATAGATATTAGAGAGAGAATTATGACCGGTTTAACTTCATAACAACTTACCAAGATTTCTTTTAATCAAAGCAAATATTTAAATAATCATAATCATTTAAATTGTGTGTTTTTATGCAAATAACCACTATAGATGACAATAAAAAAGTACTGTACAGTACTGTGTACAGTACCCTCCCTCCCCCAAAAAATAGGGCTTCCCAAAAGCTACGGTGTAATTCGATCACTGTAATTTACCGTGTATATAATGTTTTTTATGTAAAATATATCGAACATTGAATGACATCAGATCTAAAATGTTATTCCTTCATTTAGCGCAGAGATTTCAAAAGTGTTTCAAAACTGTCTGCCACAGTGGCAGGAAGTGAAAAAAGTTAATTTCAGACCCTGTTTATAGGCTGTAAGGTATTGTGACTATTCCCCACCACTGATATGCAGCTGTATAGATGTTAATTCAGTAGTCAGTTGTCTCTGAATAGATTTATGTGTCTATTTTAGGACAGATTGTAAGAGAATCTCATCAGATGTGACTGGTATCTTATCACAGTATCAGTGATTTAGTAGAAATGTTGTCTCTTGTCGTTTATTTCTGAAGAATCCAGTGGATTAAGCAAAGGTGTGATTATAGTATGTATACGGTATACATTTATCCCTCTGCTGTTGTTTACATAGAAGTTGTGTTTAGCCATACAGACAGCATCTGTTACTTACACCCACAGACACACTACCCATGCCATTTTCTTTAAAGGTGACAAAAGGGATAACCAATTGTTTTTCTGTTTATCAGAGGTGACATGACCAGTGGCGCAAGGGGGCGAGGAGGCCCTGTGTTGCCATAGCTAAATATACATCCCTGACAGCTCCATAATAGGTTCCAGGAAGTTCAGTCGAAAATAAAAACAAAGCAACATTTCTAGCTGATTGGCTTTGAAAGGCCGTTTTTCCTTGCTGAATGGGAAAAATGTGGACTTCAGCATTCCATGGCCGTGATGCCAGTCGGATTGGATAGGCGCAGCCTTGCGTGTGCAGAACGAGCTTGGTGTGAGGGAGACACATTGCACTGCAGAAACCAACTTTATGGGAAAGAATTAGTCTACATGTTTGAAAGAGCGAACAGCAAACAAAAATAACCGGAATAATTTGAGCTTTCTTTGTCAGTTTTGTGTTATACATTATTTCAAATTTTGCACGAGTCTTTATCCCGATAGAGTGTAGTTTTCTCAGACATTTATTATGTTGACACTGGCGCCTTTTCACTTTTGTAGTGTAGGACATTGAAGAGTGTGAGGCCCACCGTTTTGTGGTTTGGAGCTAATCCTTGTAAAGTCTGTAGTGAATGCCAAAATAGTTGGAAAACATATACTGTTCGGTATCTTTCACTTCAAAGTTTTTTTAATTTGATGCCAACGATTTTGCATTTCCAGATGATGTGCAGTGTCATGCCTTATTTTGAAAGGGTGATGCATTAGCAATGACTCTTTTCACTCTAGTGATATTGAAGTTAAATAAGACAAATGAAGGCACGTTAAAATCCCGCTGTACACTGTACATTTTTGCTCTTCAACATTCTTTTTGCGAGAGCAAACTACAAGACAATGTGTTTACAAACACCTACGTCTTTTTAGTCATGAATTCATAAAGATAATGCACTCCCTGGAAGCCATCCCATTTGCTCAGCTGTCTGACATTACCCCACAGTATCTTTGAGGAGCCACTTACTGCAGCATGGTTTAGAATTACTGCACTCCTGGCAAACGGCCTCAGTATTAGAGTCCAACACCTCTTTAGTAAATTATGTTTGTATTCCTTTTTTTTTTTCTTTTGCCTCTCAAGTTTGGTTAAATTATGTGCTGAGAGATGTTTTATGACAAACAGCAAGCCCTGGGGAAGTGCACTTTATACATCAGTGAAAGTGAGCTGCCATGTGAACAGCAGTGAAGTGGCTCATTTTTTTCTCCTCTTCAACCACTCAGCCCCCTCCTTGAGTTGAGAAGGAAACTTGGATCTCGCAGAAGAAAAGGCTACAGTCTTAGAAAGCTTGTTTGAAAGGGATCTACCACTTTTATTAGAAATGTTTAATTATTGAGGATATGTTTTTTTTTTTTTTTTATTTGTGCATGGATGTCTAAATGAAAAAATAAAGCCTCTCCAATGTAAAAAGAAATCCCCTTTTCTTGCTGACGCCTCCTGTATCTATAGGTGAAGGGGTGTCACAATAGTTTCACTATGTGTGTGCGCGCGCATGCTCTATTAAATCCAGATCTGTTGCCCCTGAGTTTCCCTGAAGCTGTTTCTAGTAGGACAGACATGCAGGCCCACAGGGGAGTAATTTATGACATTTGTCGCCTTGGTCTGCTAAGCCAGCCCGGGACATCTCCAACCACTCTGAGCGGGGCAATTCAGTGCCCCAGTGGGGATAAACCTGATAGGCTTTAATGTTACCCCGCCATGGAGCCTGTGTGGCTTCAGTCGTTTGAAATGTCCCCTGTAAGCCTCTGTTGTTCGAAAGTCACCGTGTGTTGCCATGGAGAGGGCAACCTGTTGCATATGGAGAGCTTACATGACACCAAGGCTGGCGCATGCGTGTCTTTTGTGGAAAGAGCTGTTATGAAATGCAATTGGCATAAAAAAAAAAAATCCAGTGCGTTGGCCGTTTACAGTAACTTCATTTTATTTAGTGAATCTTGTCACATTTGTGAACGTATACTTTAGTGATTTTCGGATCATGTAAAAAATCCTTTCTGATGGCAGGATCCAGTGGGAGGGCCGCATCTGATGATTTCTGAATAACTTCAGTTACCGGCTAAATGTTGTGTTAGCTCTTTGTGGTCGGTCCGACAACAGTAACCAGCTGCTGATTCGGAGAAGAAGCCACTGGCTGGACCATGTGGTTAGTTTACAAATAAAAGTGAAAGAAAAAGTTGGCCGTGTGGACTGTCTCGGAGAAAGATCAGCGACAAGAACGTTATGTTCAAAGACAAATTAAGCAGTAAAACAACGGCTTACAAGATTTCTTTAAAACAATCACGGCGGTCTGGATAGGAACGAACCTGGTGTGTGCGTAATGTGTCACTAGAAGCCTGTCGGTCCAACGAGGGGTGACGCAGCACCTTAATACATCCAGCATGGATGTGTTAAGGTGCGCTTGTCCGACACGCTACTGCGCGTGTCGGACAAGCGCAGTAGCGTCCGCTCGGTCACATGACTTGGTCACGGGGTCCCAACATCACCTCGTCGTCACGGCTTGCGCTGTCGTCACGGTCTGGGTCTCATTCACATGAGCGGAGGAAGGGAAACAACTCTCTGGATTCGGCTATTAGTGCATTTTACAACTTTAAAAACCTAATGATTTAAATAAGGACTATTAGAGTGTTCATACTGGGAAGTTGATTCACCTCAAAATAAATTATCAGCTGAGTTACAGACGTCTCTTTCCCAATGTAAGTCTATGGGAAAAAGTATTTTTGGGCCCAATGGCATCACGTGACGGACACGGAAGTTGTAGTACCGCCGTTTTGGCCACTACGAAAGTTGGGATCAACGACCGGCGCACTTCCCGGGGGCTTGGGATCCAGTCCCGAGTGAGCAGAGTGCAGCAGCATGTTGGGCCATGGGTCCGTCCAGCCCGGTCAGCTAAGACAGCAAAGCCGGAGCTCCTCATCCGCTCCCCGGTGGAGTCCTGCCGCTAATTGTCCACTAGTTAATTGATCGTGGATGGCGTCGTTCTCTTGGATGATTCTCTTGAAAAAAATATGGATGAAAAATGCTAAAATGGGTCACTAAATATACATGGGCGGCTGTAATATATGGGCAGCTCACCCGTAAGTAAAGTATGTGTTAAAAAAGCTAAAAAGTAGGGGTGTGACGTTTCACTCAGCTCACGATACGATACTATACACGATATTGGGTTCACGATCTCGATACGATACGATATTATAACAATAATACAAGTGTTTACGGGTTAGCTGTTAGCCGCCGAGCTAACGAGCTCTGCTTATGTAAACATAGCGGCGGAGGATGAGAGACAGCGGACAGAGCAGATTGGAACTTTGCTTTCCTACATGTTTAACTGTTTCATCGTGTTTATGCTTGTTGAACAGGTGTAATAACGTATCTTGGCTTCACACTTGCAAAGTTTTATCGTACTTACTACAGCAACGAGCGTAGTGTCAACTCGTCTCTCCAGCGCAGCCTCTATGATCAGCTGTTCACTGGCTGCGCTGTGTGTGGAGCTCCGACAAGGCCTATGAAAGGAGGCGTGGTCGCGGGGGTATCACACATGCGCAGTGTAACTGAAGCTACGGTCGTGCGTTGCGATTGGTTCAATTTCGTCGAGGGCAGACCAGATTTTACTGCGCATGTGTTGTAACCCAAAGATATGACTTGTACTCGGCCTCCTTCCACAGGCCTTGCAGAGCAGCAGGAAGAGGCTGGAGCTTTAAAGCTTTAATAGCTTTAACTATTATGCCCTGATATCGCGATTCAGTTTTTCGTCTCGACGAAGCATATCGTCACGTTTTTATATCGCGATATTTCGTGGCACGATATTTCGTGGCACGATATTTCGTCACACCCCTACTAAAAAGGCTTTTGAAGCAGTTATTTAAAAATAGGAATCTTTTTCATGTGAAAGAAGGTTATATTATTGTTTCATAAATTTGTGTGATTGAATTTGTGCTCATTCAAGGACCTTGATGAAATGTTGAATGAGGTCTTTGTTTCTCTGGCGCAAAGGGTGAATAAATAACAGGAAAAACTAAATAAACAAAATCATCGGTATCGTTATCGGCTATCAGCCAAATTGTTATTTTAAATATCGGTATCGGCCCAGAATTTCACAATCGGTACATCCCTAATTAGATTGGACTCGGATCAGGGTCGGTGCCAAAAAAACGCAATCAAGACCTCACTACCATGAACACCTTCAAGGAGAGACTGTTATCTTGGTATCCTGTCTTGTACAATTCATCACGTTTTACTCCTGTCAATGATAATCAGTGACAGCAGGTATCATCATCTTCGTACCCTACCTGGTGAAAATCCCAAAAGTGAAACAGTCTAGATGTCTACATTTAATCTAAAATTGTAAAATATATCCACTGTCCACAGGTAGGTGTAAAGGAGAACGGCAGGGTGTTATGGGTTAGATTTTATTTTGTTTTATAGGAATTCTTGCATCTACCATTTGGTCACCAGCACCATTTGAAAAGTATAGTTTTGGCACAGTTATCAGGGGACACATTTAAATAATGCCCAGTCTTATATCTCAGTGGCTCCGTGGTGACAGTAACCTGCTGTAACACGGCTTGGTGAGATGCACCAGGAATAAAAATAATTACAAAATAAATGTAATTACTGTATATATTTGCCTTGATTAGCTAGTGACATGAATTATGGGACACGACTGAATGTAGCTCATCTCTACAGCTTCTTTTTTATTCTGCTTTTTTTCTGCTTTTTAGTATTTTTCGCATTTTAAAATCCTTATATACTCCAGTTTGTAACGTTCCCACAGAAACTTGCTACACTGTAATTCATATCAGTTTTTATTCTCATTGTAAAGTGCTGTCCGTGGACCGAGGACTTGCTGTGGCTCAGGACCGGTCACCAAGTGGACCTTGAGGCTTTCAGCTCTGTATATCCAGACTCAGATTTTGTTTGTTTGGCTGTTTATCCCAGCTATAGAGAGCACAGGGTGAGGTGCTATATGTAAGCCTTGGGGAGGCTTTTTATTTACTAGCTAAACAGCATGTACTCCTAGAGAGGGATCATCAGTCAGGCTGTTTCTTTGGCAGTGATCAGCATGCAAAACCAACACTGTAATGTACGTTTGCTTTGTTTGGGAACTAGCTGACTAGCTGCTGGCCTGGGGAACACACACTCTGCTCCGGTGTCCCCTCAAACCACCCTCCCCCTCAGCCCAGGGTAAACTGAAACAGCCAAGATTAGTATTAATCCCTCTTAATGCTGTGGCTCATAATATAGTCATTAGGTGACTTGAGACTAAGCCATCCTACCTAACTGCTGCGATTTATTAAACGCACACAGAGGATTTGCTGTCAGTGCTGGGTGGGTATAAAGCGGAGCATCATGTCTAAATACAGTGGAATCAGCCTATTAATACTGATGAGATGTGCTGTGGTTACATTCAAATGAGGGGTTTGCACACTAAGGCAGGGATGACTCCACTCCTGCATGATGTCGAAATTCCTCAGCATACTCTGCAAGCACCTCACTTATTTGTCAGTAACAGACTCTAGACTGTAAAAGGAATTATATATCAAATGCATCTACATATCCGTCCGAACTTAAGAGCTTTGAAGAAGCATAACTATGTTTTTATGGTTAATTCTTCACTCTGTCCTAAGTTACTCAGTTACTCCGTCTATCAGGGGATCATAATTTGAGTTCAGGAGTAATTTTAATACCCAAGTACCTAAAACCTTCAGTAGTCGTTCAAAATGTGTTTACTATGGGATTATGTCTGTCTTCCTTATTAAGAAACATTAATACTGATTTGGAATTGTTTAATTTTTTATCCAGAGAACCCTCCAAAGTTTTCAATTAATCTCAGATTGGGAATGCTATTTTTTAAATTTGTCAGGAATATGATATCATCTGCATATAAAGAAATGCGATGATCTATCCAATCGTAATGCCCGATAGACCTGTCTTTGCTCTCACAGCTATAGCTAGAGGTTCAGTTGCTAACGTGAATAGCAGTGGAGACAAAGGGGGAAACCCTGTCGCTGTGAGCCAAAAGCAGCTCTTTGACTCAGTGTAAAAACCCAGTTAATGTAAATAATGCTTTGTGGTAGTGGAGTGTTTCCTGTGAAACTTACCCATTCAACAGCCGTTTTTCAAACACTACATCGGTTGGCCATGTGTAATACCCGGCAGAGTGAAGTTGCAGTGTGAGCCTCTGTGGCGGTGGTGCATTGTGTCCTGTGTGAACACAGTAGAGTCGGCCTGTACAGTGCGTGATTTCTGGAATCTCTCCTGCCCCATGGGAATGCCATTAGTGGGGAGCTGAAGGAGTGCAGCAGGTGAAACAAATGACGATAACTCCACACTCCTCCACACACCCTCACACCACAGCTTTGTCTCTTTGTTCACTGCTTTGCCTCAGTCTTTTTTCTCTCTCCCCACATCAGACTTATTCTTGCCTTCTTTATCTCATCAACTCCTATCTGTCCACATTCTGGTTTTCCTCGATGGCACCGAGTATCTTTGCTGTGGAAATTATAGGCTGGACCTCTGCAAAACAGTCTGCCCTATAAACACAAAAGCCTGTCCCTGACTTATTAAGTGAGTAATGAAGTTACACCATCGGTTGAGTGTTGGAGTTTCTCCATTGGCCATAGCTCTTTCAAAATGAATAGGCGCGAACAGTCCTAAATTAAGCTTTGTTTATGCTCGTACCAGACACCGAGGCGCGTGAGCTGTGAGTGCACGCAGAGGCGTTTATGATCACTGTGTTATCCGTTGCAGTATTCTTCTGCAAGCAAAACATTCTGTGTTAGTAATCGAGTATTCTACCGATTATTCCATCGATTTATCGAGTAATTGGATAAGAAATACTTTTGCTTTATTATTAAAGAGCAAATATACAAAAGAGTAAATAAGACAGGTCTTTTCAAATAAACAACTAATTGGGCTTAAACGAAGCTTTTACAAATCAATTTATTTGAGGAATCATTTCAGCCCTACTCTGCTGTACAGCTCCTCAGAACAGAGGGAGAATTGTTATTCATTGTAAACTCATATCTATTCATGGACACACTTTATTTGGGATGCACCGATTTATCGGCCGAACATCGGTATCGGTCATTTATTTTGAAAATTATAACATTCTATGTTACTCATTTGCCATAATACTTACTTTAACAGTTAAGGCACTCAAATACTGGCATATTGTAAATAAAAGATAAATAAATAACAGAAATGTCTGTAATGTAAATGCAACCCAGTTTCCTCCAGGGGATCAATATCAAAGAACGTATATTGATAAGAAGTGAATGGACATACAACAGCTGTTTGGGTCACATGGTGTACCGAAAGGATGTCGCGGACCGAACAGTTCAATACAGTTACACGTATTGTTACACCCCTACTTATTAGGGGGGTAAATCACCGGTTTCATCACGATATTATGTCAATTCTGTGGACAACGATACACTATTTGATTGATGATTTGATTTCGATTTGATTCAATTCAGGGGCCTGCGATCGATATGAGAGGATATCATATCATACACCCATTTAACACAATCAGTTACATATATAACTCGCAACTCACAACTAAAATGTGATTTGAACATTTTATTACTGGGCTCTTCAAGACCTTTAAAAAAAAAAAAAAAATGTATTCTTTTTAATAAAAAGATTAAAAATCTACCTCCTGTTGTTGGAAGTCTGGTTGCTGGTCAATGCTGGTGAGCGGCTTGTTAATAAAATGAGAATAGCTGGTCCACCTTAACAGCCTACCTTAAGTGAGCACTGTTTGGGTGTTTGGAAAGAGCTGCGCTTGGACAGAAATGGTGAAACAGACGTGCCATGGAAATTTCAAAATAAAGGTGAATCTTAAAGATGATGATATGTATCGATGATATTGGATCGTTGATCATTCAATCGATATATCGATCCAGATCGATGGATCTGTACACCGCTAGCTCTTACGGATGGCGGTCCTCATCAAGAGGGTCGTGAAATCCAGCCCGAGCATGTGTGCTGGTTTATCCTGCCCAACTAAGCTTAACCCTATACTGTACTCAACCTCAAGACCTCCAAACTTCATTACCCCAACTGTGTTCCCCCCTCCTTCCCGATCCCGTCCTCATCCCCCTTCTTCTTTCCTCGCCCAACATTATAACCAAGACACATGCTGACATTGGCAAGGGTACATGGTTAAAGGATGGGATGGAAATTGCGCGTCTTGCTCTCCACTGTTTGTTTTTCTGGAAATAGAGGTGATAATATGAGCCTGCCTCATCTGAAGGGCACGTCGCTGTGACACGCGACAAGCAAACACTTATGCATCAATATGAAATGGAATGATTTGGATTAGATGGCTGCATTTATGGCAAGGCAGGTCATTTGAAGAAATGTTTAAAGAGTTGATGTTTTGTCCGCTCCAATGAAGGACAAAGATATTCAACCATGAAAAATAAATTCATGTGAGGACTGTTATTTTACAGGAATGATGTCCTGATGAATTACTTCTTTGAGCTCATAGTGCTACAGAATATTTCCCTGTACATTCATACTGAAATGTTCATGTGCACATGTACACATTCATACAGAAGTGTTCATGTGCAAACCTGTGTGTGCACACAGTTTGAATTCAGCACGATAAAACATCCGTTATTTATAAGTACACTGAGCGTAAAGTATGTCCATCCATCACAGAGGGGACAGCAGGCTGTGGAACACATTAAGTGGACGTTGGTTCTCGGCCAGCTCCCTGCCGGAATAATGTGGCCTCTGTGCAAAGTATGCAGCATAGAAAATACATTTTATGTACAGGATAACAGGTGCAAAGCAGCATGGCTGGCAGTCTCTGGCCCAGGCAAGGTTTGGTGATGAAGTCATGCAGTTTGACTGCACCTACTTTATTTTTACTGGTTCTGCTTTTTTTTTTTTTTTTGGTGAAACACAATGCTGCTGAAAGAAATCGTCTTTGAACATAGTAAAGCATTTTTTGTCAAATTAACGATTTGACAGAACCACAGAAGTCACGACACAAATGTTTTCACAGGCTGAAGAGTATTACCATGACTAGTAAACTCACCCTTTTGTGTAAAAATGCTGTAATTTAATTTATCACCCACCCCTACATACCAGGGATTTGGTAAAAAAAAAGTAATATTTAAAGATATTATACACAGTAACATGCTACTACAGTACTAACCCTACAGCGTTTGAATGAAATTAAAGAAGCCTTTTTAAAATCTAAAGTTCCCACAGCATTGTAGTTGACGGTGTTGCCTACAGTCCTAAACTCTGTACAAGCCCTCTGGCCTTGGCTGTAATACCTGGCTCTGCTGCATTCCTCCCTCCACACATACAGACACATGCTCTCTCATCCTTCATAAAAACGGGGAGCCGTATGTCTTCCCAGTGGCAGGAGCTCCAGTTTGTCTTAATGATCAGCATGAAGTCCAGAGGGCAATTTGAACAGAGCCCTTAAGGTCAGAGGTCGCCACCAGCGCCGTGTGCTTGTTTGGTCTTCAGTGGTGTCGTCATTAATATCGGAGCTTCAGTTGTGGCACACAAAGCATGGAGGACTGGCGGTGGGGGAGCTCTGTGACTTTCTAAAGGATTTCAGTGATGGGGAGGCAGAACGCACATACTAATGCTCACAATAACAACACAGAGAATGCTGTTCATTAAAGCTCCATCTTTAGAAATGATTTTCTTTAAAGTCATTTAATATTGTGTTGAAATAGGTTTTTACAGGATTGGTCGGTAGGGTTATTAATAGGGGTGTCACGATTCTCCAAATCTTTGATTTGACTTTCGATTTAAACGTGCCATTGTTAGACTATGGAGTCTTGATTCATAAAGATCAATTGATCATTGGTTTTATGCCCTGACAACTGTCATTTAGACTTTCAAATTCTTCTTTAGAAAGAGAACTGAACTCTGTTTTTATTTAGAAAGTGTTTCAAAAATTAGACTACAACAGTCGGCAATACAAAAAGCTGCTTTTTTTCAATATCAGTATCTGTGTGACCCACCTCAGTACATAAACATTACAAAAACAAAACAGAAATCCTTCTGCAGTGCATTACAAGTGTGCTGTAATCTACAAAAATATGATTTTGTTGTCATTAACTGCCGCGCTTGTTTGTCTCTTCTCTCTCTCCTCTGATCGCTGTTTGTCACTGAGGTTAGAGACGGAGCTTTGGACACAGTCTGTGTGCTGAGAGACGGCACTCAACAGGCCCGCTAGCTTGTTGCTCCTATCAGCTGCTCTGATTCAACAATGTTGAGCTGAAAAAAGTGCATGTAGGCTGAAATTCAACTGTGATGTTGATCTGTCGGAAGATGCAGTGATTTAATCTTAAACCAAGTAAGAGTAGAAGAGCTATGATGAGTAAGGAACTAACTAACTAACTAAAGTCTGCTAGCGGCTAGGCTAATTCATGCAGTGTAAAATGCCATAGACATGCAGGAAGTGCCCTCAGTATCATAGCGACAGGGACGGCCCACATTTCCCATCATGCCTGCCTCGTCCCGAGTGCTGGACTGAGTAGTTTCAGTTTGCTGTTTTATGTTCTAAAATGCAAGTGTTACTTTTGTTAGTGTTTGTAATATAATGTGGTGGCTGATGTTGGAAAATAATGATTTTTGTGTTGGTTTATAGTTTTAAACATGAGTGAAGTGACTTTTACATTTCTTGACTCCAGCTGTATTTTCTTTCTAGCGTACGTAGGTGGGCGGGGGTGGAGAGAAAAAAAAAAAAAATAATGCTAATAATCGTCGATCCTGCTTTTGTTTTCTTTGGTCGAGATCGAAAGCCAAGTTTGATCGATTTCTGATGTAGAATTGAAATCGTGACACCCCTGGTTATTAATCAGTAACGTGACTCGGTCGTCACCCCAACGTGCTGCTATTTCCAATTGCTCAGCATAAAAGGACGATTGTAGATTTTTTTTGTTGCGTCTTCTAACTGTAATTGTCTCGTCTAATTTCATCATTTTGTTGTCATGTTAATATTGTCGTTGGTGTTACGTTGATTCGCTCCGACAATAAATAGAATGATGCTATGAATAAGTGAGAGATGTCGCAACACATTACATCTGCAAAGGCAAACATCTACTCACCTCTAAACTCAAATAGAGATGTAAAATGGGAGTAGTTATTTCGGGCATCCAGGGTTCTGCCTGTAAAATTCCTCTTCATTTTCTGCATTTTACTGAAAACAGTTGAAGCAGCTCTAAAACCTGGACGGACATGAAATGACATGTTGTAGTAGTAGTAGTAGTAGTAGTAGTATTTTATTCAGTCATCACACATAATACAATAAATATAAACAATACAAACGATATTAACAAAGTCAACAGTCTTTGTATTAAGTAGTGACTGAACAGGCAGAAGCAAAATGCTTATATATGTCTAACCTATATTCTTATCAAATTAAGCTTCCCTCCAGAAATAAAAAAACATTCACACTTGTAACCCTCAAAAATAGCTTTGTAAACAATTCTTTTGAAAACCAAAAGCGAATTACACATTCTTAAATTAATATTAGCATTGTTCCATAATTTGACCCCAACAATAGAAATACATCTACTTTTAATACCTGTTTTAGCTTTTTGTGCAGTAAATTTACAAACACCTCTCAGATCATATTTGCTCTCCCGTAGTGAAAAGAAACATTTGAAGCCATCTGGCTCTGAACGTTATTTGCATTATTTTATAATATACCAAATCATTAAATTTCCTAGCATGGGAACTTATAAACAGTGGATTAGTTTGATCACAGTAACCGACCTCATTAATAATATGTATGGCTCATTTCTGTAGTGAAATGATTGAATTTAGAGTCGTTTAAAAGGTCGACCCCACAATTCCGCATAGTAAGAAATATAATGAAGTATAAGTGAGCAATAGATTATATGCAAGGCCTTATAATTTAATATATCCCCAATATTTCACATGAAAAATAAAAACCCAACACACTCACTGTACTAAAATTAAAACATTACATTCTGTAACAGCAGATTAGCAGAATTTAATGAACTGTGAGTGTTGTAAACAGGAAAAAAAAACAATATCATGACATTGCTATTACAGACATATCACATAATTCATTAGTATTCTTTGAATTATTTTTACCAGCTTGTCCATCTAAAAGCTGTACTTTGTGGGCTTCACTTCACTGTTTACTTACTGTTGTTTTTCACTGAGATAAAAGAAGAAGCAACTGTTCCATCTATTACTTTTCTGAAGGAGGAAAATGTGAAGGCATCTTTTGATTGACTTAGTGATTGATTAGGCTTTAGGTGCTTATACATGCTTGTATAAGGCTATTGGTTCTTTATCTGAACAATCCAGTAACAGTGTTCTTGTAAATACAAATGCAAACTATATTCCATGAAGCCCTTTAGGAAATGCTCCCCTGCAGTAGCCATTACAGCCGTCCTCCCAAGCATTTTAGAAAGTTTTAATTTCTCTAGGGCTTTCAAATTGCCTGTTTAGGTTGTGCAGAGGCATTGTTCCAAGCATCTATAAAATACCACTGTGGCCCAATGAAATGACCATATGGAGCTCCATAGCATTGTTTCATCCTAATTGCCCCCTTCTACAAGTGTCAATTTCATTCAGCAGAATACAGGGACCGAGGGCAGGAGGGAAGAATGAATGAAGCGAGGGGGGGGGCCGAGGGCTAAGGAGAGCTGACATTCATCAAACTCCTCCCGACAGATGGATAAGAATACTGTCGTGCAAGACTTTGTTCGGCAGATGAACAGCAGAATTCTCCCTGGATTTCATTCAGCCTTGCCGGTCTTGTTAAAGTTGCCTCTCTCCTCAGCATTGCAACCAAGGACCCTGACTCTTAATTTTAGCAGCTGAAGAGGTCCAGATCAATAACCATCAGTGTTTGGTTTTGGGCCGCTGCGTCGGTCAAAGGGGGGGATTTTACCCCTCCCTCATCTACTGCTCCCCCCCTCTCTCTCTGCCTCTGTTGCACCTTTTATAGAAGGTGTCATTTTGTTTTGTCCATTTTCACTGAAAGCCTGTCAACTGTGGGTCAATGTCGGGGTTGAGATTTGTGTGCATGTGTCGTGCACACGGGTGTATACTGCAGCGATGTCTCCAAGATGTAACAGCTGGACAGCTTTGTTTCTTTACACATTTCTTCTGCTGCCCGGCTGCACATAGATGCATTTATTTTTATACATGACAGAACCACTACTGAATATCTATCTTTAGTTTAGTAGTCGAAATTTTGCACACAACAAAAGATCTACATTTTCATTTTGCAATGACTATCCACAAATCATACATGCTTTCTCACACATCTCTCTTTTTTATTAGCAAGAGACCAAGAACAAGTGAAGTCCACTGCACAGAATCTGTAAAATATACTTTAATGATATAATTATTAATGATATAATTCTAAATTAATATGCTCATTTTTTGCGATCACACGTGTAATTATGTTTTGTTTCTCGAATAAGAAAAACAAAAGGCTGTTGCTTATTAGTTTCTTATCGATTTCTTCACCACAATGACTTCTTACAAACAATTCAAAACAAGTAACCTAAAGTCAAGTCACTCCTTCGTTGGATACTCTGGTGATGTGATGTCAGAGCTACATGGACTAACCGCAGGTCATGCAGCACTCCACTTTACTTTATTTATCTCAGAGTCTATCTAAGAGTTCACCAAGAAATAACCGATTATGAGCATTATTAGTTGAGACTGGAACTGTATTATGTGTCCTACATAATTAGGGATGTCCTAATCCGATGTGAAAGATCGGTATTGGGGCCGATTGAGGCATTTTTTAACTGATCGGCTATATTGACCTATTGAGGCTGATCCGACAAGTGCTTTTACTCTCAAAGCTTTCACGCACATCAACGTAATGAGTGCAGCCGCCGTCAACATCTAACTTGTGTGTCCAATGTCGAATGGTCACAGAAATGCACATTTGCTTCAACCAGTGTCCCGCCAGTAAACCCCGATGTGCACAAAGGTGCGAGGGTCCGATCATCACTGCTTGCAGCTTTAATTTTTACTTATTTTTACACTATATTTTCACTAAAAGGAACTTGAAGCACCATGTCAAGTAGGCCGAACCCAACCTGAACATGAACATCAGTTGTTAATATTTGTCCGAAACCTGTCCAACTCAGGTTTGGTGGAGTATCCACACTCTAGTTGGCACTGCACCCGAGTCCAGCCCTTTTAAAGACACCTCGGCCCTATTGTTTATTCCACTCCAGAGTTTGATTGACATCTTTCAAACCAACCGTAAGGAACTGAACCGAACAGACAACCACATCAAATATTAGGGGTGGGAAAAAAAATGGATTCACCTATGTATCGTGATTTTTTTTTTTTTATATTTATACCGATTTTTTGAATGCCAGAATCGATATATTTGCTTCAGTTGAGTCTATGCGGAGGTAGAAGGAAGTTACCGCTTTTATTGTTGTAGTCTGAGTAACGTGACGTCATATCCGTTCCGTATCCTTCAACCAAAACAAACCACAGCGAGACGAAACGACAAAGTATAAAACGTTGGAGGGTCTGCGTGGATACGACCTGCACCCTCACATGTTAAATCCAAAGTGATAAACACTACACATCCAGTAAAGTATGGAAACACTTTGGGTTTCACACATTGACAGGAAAAGCAGAGCTAGACATCACGGCTAAAGCTGCATGCTAACTCTGTCACGGACAGGAAACGTTATCGTATCGTAACGTGCGGTCGAGCCGGCCGTCGCTCTCATCTCTGTGGTCAAATGGGCCGACGCTACAACTGTAGAGCACCCATATACTGACATTTATGTTAAATGCATTCAAACGGCCCCGATGGAGCTGACCATGGATGGATAAAGAGAACGGAGCTGATGGGAGAGCTAGAGAAGGACTTGGAGAAGTTAGAGGAAGTAGACACGTGTGTATATAGAAAGAAGATTGATTGGATTATATTCACCAGCAGTATAAAATATTACATTTCCCTTATAACTTAAAAGGAAAATACTACTAATATATGAGGGAAATGTCTTTATTTTTAGATTTTTGGGTTGCTGGAAAATGATAAATAATACCTGACAATAACTGATATATTTGACTTCAGGACATCTCTGACTACATAAATGCTGAAAATCAAACATTTTAACTATCAATTTAGATATTTTCCAAAGTAAAAGTCCCTAGAAGTGTATGATTCAACTTTTTCCCATGGTTTAGTGTTAAAAAAGTTAACCAAAATCGCAATAAATCATAATATCAAATTGCAATACTTGTAGAATCACAATACTTAAAAATTGGAATACGCCCAAATATGGTGATAGTATTGAATCGGGAGATAGGTGTATCGTCCGGCCCTACCAAATAGGTCAGGCAAAAGCACCATAAACTCTGCCAGCCACTAAGATATATGATATATTTCAACAGGATATGCCCTGGTATCAGATAGGCACTAATTTGGTAGATGATAAAAAGTTTGAAAATAAGATTGTTTGATTGATTGATGCTGATGATGAATGATGATAAAGGTCCGGTAGTAATGCAGTTGAAGCCTCCATCAATGTAAAATATGTGACACATTAGACGAGCAGATTCAGTTCTTCATCCTTTTGTGATTTTAATGGATCAACAACAAATGAGCGTGGCTAACCCAGCGGCTGCAGTGTTCCCCTGCCTGTCGCTCCACTATACCTGACTGTGTCTGTCCCTCTATCATGACAAGCACACTGATGCACACATTCCAACAGCTGCCGGGTTTGGAAAATTGGCTTTTTGTTTGCATAGCATCAGACACAGAGAGTCTCTTTTGGCTTGTTTAGAATGGAAATGAACAAAAAGTAGAGTGGCAATCACAATATAATATGCACAGTAAATTCAGATGTTAAGATCACATAAGTCAGTTAAATATTAATCTGTGTCTTTTTTAGGTGCACAGTTTAATTCAACAAGCAACAATTTTAAATTACTAACCATCACTTTTCTTTAGTAATACACATACAGAAACTACTGTATGACAATAGTTTTGAGTGGCAACCTGTGACTAGAGCTAGGAGAGAAAATTGATTAAAAAACAGATTTGGTAGCCTCTGAACTTTGAGTCCGGATACTTTGTTACCTGGGTGATTCACCCACACAGGTGCACATAAATCATTTTTTTGTCCCACCCTAAATATCACTAGCATATTCAAAGAAAATGCTGTCACTGTAGAGCCTAAGGATGCTAATTTTAAATTTTTTTTCAAACCGATAACCGACCCTTGTTAATCGATTATTAACCGTTAACCGACCAAGATTAGTACGTTGCATGCAGCGGAGCGCCAGCTGCAGTGTATGAGCACAAGACCAGCTCAGACTCTCTTAAGGATGGCTGTTAAGGTGGACAAGCTTTTCTCCTTAAATTGACGAGCCGCTCCTCCTCCGTTTAACCGATTGCATTAATCGGTTACATTTCTTAATGTCGGTTAACATTTAAACAGTTAATTGTTAACGTCCCTAGTAGAGCCCATGTTTTGTGTCACCCTACTTTAAGATTATACATGTTAAACTTGCTTTTGTAAGACAAGGACGTTACTCAGTTGTAATGCCAGTAGTACCACACAAATGTAATCCTCCTCTGTTTCTGCCATATCGCCCATTAAAAGAGCTTGTTTTGTTTCAAGTGCTCAGCTCCTCTCCACTGTGATTCTGTGGAAGACGGGCCTGTTTGTTCAGCTCTTGACTGCTTAAGAAGCTCTGCAAAGATCTCTGGAGCCTCCACGTTGAAATATTTGTATGTTGTCAGTTGAGATGGTCCGGTTGGGTGTAGACATTGTTTGTGTTTCATTTCTTGATCTTCCCTGTGCAGTTTTTCTTCCCCTGTTGTCTGGACAATAAGGTGATCTGTGTCCTGCTGTTGCTCGCTGTGTTCTAAGCCTTTTCTGCTCCAGTGCCAATAGATGTGCATGTGTTAAAGATGGCTTCTGTTTTGCGGTGAGCCGGCCTCATCCCGAGGTGCTCTCTTGGGGGCAAAGGTTCACCCCCGCCTGTCCTCTCTCTCGCTGCTGGGGTTAATCCACACATGGCTGGATACTCTCACTACAGCTCCGAGCAGAAAGATGGAGCTCCAGCATGGTAAAGGTAGATAGGATTAGGCTCGTGGTGAATCGGAATGGGCTCATTTCACAAACCTCTTCACCAATTAAGCTGAATTCGAGTTGGGCTTGTCTGCGCTCTTATATCGGGACTTGTACGCAGCAAACCCAGCCCTGAGATGGCAACATGCACGCCTGGGTGAGCCGGTTTAATCCTGCGTTTTTTGTGTGTGTTGGTCAATGTCATCCAGAGGTTAACCTGGTTATAGAATGATTGCCTCACCACGGCTGCAGCCGTCCTTATTTATTTCACTCCACTCCACAAGCCCCGGAGATTGAGTTGAAGTACAGAGCCTGTATTTAGACTTTATTTAAGAAGATTGGTGGTGGCCACCGGCAGACCGCTCCAGTCAGCCCCCTGTTCACCGATGGCCAGCTGGATCAATACAACACAATTGAGTTTTCCAATCTGTGGTCTTTGGGAACGCAGCCATAGCACTTACAGGGTGATCGCCCCTGATGAAGTCTTCATCAGGATCTATTGACAGATTCATTTGAGCACCCTCCTTCCACCCTTACTACACTGTAAAGTAATGGGACACAAAAACCCTCTTTAGAAAGTTTTCTGGCAGCTGCTGGACAGGTCGAACCAGCGGAGCTATCTCACTCCCTCAGAAGTTAACGCTGATTTTTATTTTGCTTATTTCAGCTTAAGTTCATGTTTTTATTATATTTTTCACAGGGATAAGTGTTTGTATTTTGTTCAGTTGTTGCTAAATTTACACTTAGCGTCACCCTTCACCCTTTAAACCAAAACTGCTCCAAGCTTTCACAATAACTAAAATATAACACCAGATGAAAAAATATTCAATAAAGCAGCAAGCAAGAGATTTGCTTTTGGAAGCGAGGCCTAAAAGTGACCTGGCGGCCGATAAAGGGACTGTGTAAATTTCCAAATTATTTCATATTTGATTTCTAAACAAGCTGCAGGGGTATTGGATATCACACGCTAGTGCACGGCGGTCACATGTGCACTTTTGGAAATTGGTTGGACGCTCTCCGAGGCGCTTTTGAAGTGAAGTTGTTTTTTTCTTGTCTGGAGTGGAGCTGCTCTTAAGAAAGCCATAATCCTCACGGTATTGCTGTGGCAAGCACTCCTCTAGCACAACATTTCACAGCGGCATGCGTGACTCCGCTAATTTTCCCCATTGTTGTTTTACCTGTTTTGTATTTTTGCTTCCCCCTCCTTCTCTCTGAATTCTCCAGAGAAAGAGAGAGACTATTGAAGTCAGGGTGGATTGGCCCAAGGTGGTTTTCCCAGAGTGGAATGCCCAGTGAAGCTCCCTTTTCTGGGAACTGGGAACTGATTACACAGGCAGGTCTGCTGCATCTCGCACTCCAGCTGGATTCAATAAACTGTAGGATTCAGTTGGTGTGGCTTATTGACACTAATGTTGATGATTATGGTTTGCTTCTGATAGATGATAATTATCTAATGGGTCATTATTTGAGGTTTTAATAAAAAAAAATAAAAAAAGGGAATTTTCATTTCAATCATTATTTTATTTATTTATTTATTTATCAAATTTATTTATATATTTTTCAACAGTAAACTGTTTAAAGAATTCAGTTGAAATCAGTTCAAACCAATTACTTCTTTTAACAAGAGTCTATATCCAAACTGGCAGTTCTGAGACTGTACGCTAACATCAGCATGCTAACATGCTCTCAATGACAATGTTAATATGCCTTTGTTTAGCAGGTATAGTGTTGACCATGCTCACCATCTTAGTTTAGTGTTTTAGCATAATAACATTTGCTCTACTAGCACTTAACAATAAGTCTAGTTTAGGCTGATGGAAATGTCATTAGTTTAGCAGGTATTAGGTCATAGACTAAACTATTGATGAATGGGCAGGATAAGGGATCACCAATATTTTATGGCAAGCCATTAATTGTTTTTGAGACATCTCACTCTGAAATGTCAACCTCGGGACAAGTCGGGGATCACCAAAGTCTGTGGCAGTTCTGACAATTTACAGTGATAACAGTGGCAGATTTGCCACTTGATGACCTTTCACCCTTCACTTGAGACAGACAGTGTTGTGCAAGTTGACACTTCACTAAAGCTAGCTCAAAGTTCAGTTCACACAGATTCAAATGAACTAGTTCACGTTCATAGTTCACAATTTTGAACTAAGTTCAGAGTCCCAAAAAACAAAGAGTTCACGTTCATTTCTTCTGTTTTTTCTTTTAAACTGGTCGGATGTTGTGGCGTTTAACTAGACTTTCAGACTTATTTTCAGCTTGTATACATCTCTACATTCCTGTTAACATTCAGTTTATCCATTTGAAATACTGTCTACCACAAATTTATATTACTCTATTTTAGATATTATTTGTGTTTATATTTTAGCCCTATATTTGAACTTGCACCACTTTATGTCTTATGGTGCCTTCAAATGGGGTCGTGTTTACCGTGTTGACGAGATGGGAAGTCGTGTTCACGATATGCTTGGGGTTCCAGTGGTAAAGTCGTGAAGAACACCGCTGCTAAGCAACGGCAATATTAACGTTACTGTCGGTGTCTAGAAGCCACAGAGGCTAACAAGCTAGCAAGCTAGCAAGTGGGTAACATAATGCAGTAAATGCAAAGACATAATGACAGAGGAAAAAGATGAGGTCGTTGGGAATATCAACATTTTCCTCAGACATATTATATAATCACCAAGAAAAACGATATACGACTAAAATTACAATATATTAACTTATTATGGACCGAAAAATGAACTTCCATGGCCTCCGCCATTTCTCACAATGTCAACAGACAGATCACAAGTCGTGAACTCGGAGCCTTCATAAACTTTCCAATTACCAGGTTGTGAATACCACAAGAGGGGGGCGTTCATATGGGCCCAACTCGTAAACACGACCCCATTTGAAAGCACCATTAGATTCTCAGTTTGCATTTACTGCTCAACGTGCACAAATGCAGTCCCGCGAGCACGGGGCTGTAACCAGCATGAACTCGACCCTCCCTAAGCACTCACAATTGCTCAACACGCCTTTGGAGGCGGGGATGGAACAGACAATGACAGTTCTTTGACCGTTCTCTTTTAGCACGTTCATGCACAACACTGGAGACAGAAGTAGACCACAGCAGAGTTTTTAATGATATGTCCCCTTTAAATGAATAAAACTAGGAATAAATAACAATCCACAACAATGATGGAAGTAGCTAACGAGTGAACCATCTCGCTTCTTTCTTAGAATATATCTTTATTGTCATTGTACAAGTACAACGAAATTAAAATGCAATCCTTAAAAAGTGCAAGAAACATAAACACTAACGTGCATCTAAAAACTATAAAAAAATAAATAATAATAAAAAACACACATACCACACACAAGGCATTAACAATCTCATCTCAGAGTTGCACACATACGCAGTACTGATCGGGCAGGAAGTACGGATCGACGTGTTGTTGTTGTTCCTGTGTGTGTGGCGTAAATGAGCTGATAACATGATATCAGATCGGTGCATAGACTCACATCCTCGCCCATACCCTCATTTTTCTCATACTGATATCGGAACGACTCTACTCTCGCTGGCAGCTTTTATCAACTATAGTACTTAACTCACCAGGTTAGGTGTTTACCCCTGCTTCAAGTCTTTATGATTTACTCATCTCTGCTCCATACAGTTATTATGTTGATGTAAGAAAGTGAGGAAGCATTAACTCCTTTAACTGAGCTTCTCTAAGCAGCAGCAGAGAGGTTCCAGCTCCCTGAGACGTTAATTCCTCATTGATGTGGCGCTCTCAGAGCAGCAGTGCTGTTTACACAGACTGTCATATAGAATGCAGGGCAAAATACTCCACACAGCAATATCTAAGGCTGAAGCCCCCATAGAGGAGCCCAACATGCTGTGGCTTTGTCATGAGATGCAGAGATACAGGAGATGCAGTAGAGATATTTCAAAGTAAAATTGACCATTTTGTTGTGTTAGGTCTTTAAAAAAGGATATACATTTTTGTCATATCTGATATCTTTGTACTGAAAGGTTTTGTGTTGAGAGCTGAAGTCATCACGCCATTTTTTGGGCTAGCTTCTGAGACTCAATATAATCTCTTTTAGCATTTCTTTCGTCTCGCTTTCTGAAAAAATGAAGCTTGTTTTTGAGGTTTACTGTCCGTATTCTACAACAAATCAGCGTCCACTACAGCAGTTGCTATAAGAAATTGAAACCTTTATGATTTTAAACGTCAGCCTGGGTTCTTCCGTCATTGTCACTTGGATTCGTCCTTTTCCATCCAACTCACCAAAGCTCTCTTCTAAAGTCCTTTTTTCATCTTTCTCTGCTGTCTAAAAGCGTCCTGCTGTTATTACAGACATGTGTGAGCCAGCTGAGACCCCTCGACTGGCTCATGGCCATTCCACAAACGTCTAGGGCTTATGGGAAATGGTGTGGGGGACAATGGCTGCTAAAAACCAGGCGGCAACCTCTGGGTCTGAGAAGTGAAGTCAATGCTGAAGTGCCTTAAAATTGCATTCTTTCTAATAGCCAGCAGGGGGCGACTCCTCTGGTTGCTAAAAGAAGTCTGATTGTATAGAAGTCTATGAGAAAATGAGCCTACTTCTCACTTGATTTATTACCTCAGAAAACATTGTAAACATGAGTTTATGGTCTCAATCGCTAGTTTCAAGTCTTCTTCAATACAGCATGATGTTCATTTAGTCAATTATGGTCCCATGAAATAGACCATAAAGCAGGGGATGCTTTAGGGCGAGGCTAAATTGTAATTGTCCCTACCACGGCGTTGTCCGGTCTGGGAGTTGTCCGTGTTTTCGTCTTAGAACTTTAACCCTTTCACAGTATCTTTGCAAAGTTAATTGTAACATTTTGGTCACCCAAAAATGCCTTACTCAGCATTGGTTATACTTATATTATTCATCTTTACAATAAATTATGAGTTCTACGTTATTATAAAACTATAGATGCATTTCTAGGGGGTACAATGAGCTCCCTGAACCAACTCAAACTGAGCCTGTGGATGTCGGTGACAGCCACAGCCTGATCATTGAAATTGTGTACATTATTTGAATTCTAATATATAATTGGTAAATAAGAGCCTTATTTAAAAGTTCCCTAACAGTTAGATTTCCATAATCTCATGTTGTGTGGTTACAGGACTGACTGTTGTGTGTGTGTGTGTTTCTCCTTCTTCAGAGCTGTCAGATGTGGAACCCAACGTTTTTCTGAGGCCCTTCCTGGAAGTGGTCCGCTCCGAGGACACCACTGGACCAATCACAGGCCTCGCCCTTACTTCTGTCAACAAATTTCTTTCCTATGGCCTTATAGGTAAGAAGTGTTAACATCAGCAATGTGTCTGATCTTTTTTACCCTAAAAGTATACCAACATCTACTACATGTTTTCAAAAGCACATGCCGCCGCAACATTTTTATAGGTGGATTACTTGGTGAATTGTTTGACTATCATCTTTATGGATATGTACCTACAGTACCAGTCGAAAGCTTGAGACACTTGCGGAACATACTTAGTGGTGAGAACCAGCATGGTCCCACGTGAAAATAGAAAATAAAAATGATCATGGTTCAGGTAGGGATGGGAAAAAAAAATCGATTCACATATGTATCGCGTTTTTTTCATTATTTCTTATTCAATTTTTTAATGCCAGAATCAAAATATTTGCTTCATTTGAGTCTATGTGGAGGTAGAAGGAAGTTACAGCTTTTATTGTTGTAGTCTGAGTAACGTGACGTCATATCCGTTCCGTATCCTTCAAAAACCAAAACAAACCGCAGCGAGCCGGGACAAGAAAGTAGAAAACGTTGGAGGGTCGGCGTGGATACGACCTGCACCCTCACATGTTAAACACTACACATCCTGTAAAGGATGGAAACACTTTGGGTTTCACACATTGACAGGAAAAGCAGAGCTAGACATCACGGCTAAAGCTGCATGCTAACTCTGTCACGGACAGGAAATTTTAGCGTATCGCGGTAACGTGCGGTCAAGCCGGCCGTCGCTCTCATCTCCGTGGTCAAATGGGCCGACGCTACAACTGTAGAGCACCCATATACTGACATTTATGACCCTAGAAGTGTATGATTCAACTTTTTCTCATGGTCTGGTGTTAAAAAAGCAGCCTAGTATTAAATTGGGAGATAGGTCAATCGTCCCAGCCATAGGTTCAGGTCGATTGATTTGGTAACTACACACAACCATATATGATATCATATATGTTTCATATATGACACAACCATGATATAATTGTCGTAGAGGAAGTGGGGGACGATCACGCAGAGATGCACCTGCAGACCCAACGGGAGTCTGTCGCCACTGAGTGATCACCACATACTGTATGTGTCGGTACAGAGACACAGAAAGAGACCCTCAGTATCACATACATGAGCATTAAAAAGAAGAACTGTTTGTCCTTGATTCATAATAGGTGATGTTGATACAGTTCAGGATAATATTCAGTTGGCATTACACACATGTAGTCATTTTACCACAATGCGTTACCGTACCAAATTAGACTCTTCTCAATGTAGTTTTCTGTTGTTTTAGTTTTTGATCCAGAGAAGTGTGTTTCTCTTATCCTGCACTCTAACCACTGCTTCATTTGCAGCACTTCTTCGCTCAAATTGTATGTTCAAAGACTTGTGACCTTTTTGTTAAATCAGGGGTGATCTTTGGCCAGTTTGGTTTACACCTTTTATTAACATGTGTTGTGCATCTGGATATCTTATATGGAGGATGTGTATTTATTAAGGAAAAATGCACGTCTGGTGGGGTAGCCAAACTCATACTAGTGTTTGCAAGCCTCTTCACTGGCGTTAGCTTCTGGTAAGCAAAGCCTCTGAAATGAGGCCTACGGATTAGGGGTGTAACGATTCATCTACTACATTAAAGTATCGATTTATATTCCTACGATCCAACTACATTGATATTGGCACGTATATCAATCCAAAATCGATTTGCAAGGTAAATAATCGATTGTATCGATAGTAAGAATTTGCACCTTGTATTTAGGCACGACAAACGTTATATGGACGTATTTTTTTTAGCACTTTTATTAGTAAAGAAATGTTAAACGTTACTCCGGTTCACTCTCCCTGTGTATAACATCATCAACATGCGCCAGCTTGGTTGACTCTGCAGTGCGAGCGTGCATGCAGATGAACAGCGGCCCTTTGCCGGGGCTCCTCGCTCTCTCACCCGGTAGCGGCGTGGAGGGAGACGGGCACCGGTCTGCATGAGCTGCGGTTCAGAGGAGCCGGTTGGCAGAGTTTCACTTTAGGGGAATTACGTGATGAGGTGTTATCAATCCACTTGATGAGGCTGCGTCACCCACAGGTGCTTTCCCCGTGAGCATTCGTTTTTATTCAGAGAAAATGACCTTTTACCCATTATGATATCTATGTGCATCATGCAGCATCAGCTCCACGTATCCAGCCGGAGAGCAGACGGTCCGCGAGGCAAATTATCACGGGAGTAAAGTAAAAAACAAAACAGAAATTCAACTAACGTTAGTCTAACGTAGTTTTAACATGTTTCTCCAGATGTTTTCATGTATGAAAAGACCCTAAATGAACACTGTAGGTGGACTACTGGATTACTATAAGCAGATTATTTAAACAGTGTTTGTAGAGGAATGATTCTGTCCCAAACTGTTTGATCACTATCAGCTGTTTGATCACTATCAGCTGTTTGATCACTATCAGCTGTTTGATCACTATCAGCTGTTTGATCTCTATCAGCTGTTGATCTCTGTATTATTGTTCTACCGTTTATATTGAAAATGAGAACAGAAGCAGCAGTTAAACCACTGTTCATTTAACTTGAATAGAAGTTGGTTTATTATATTTGTTGTTAAATATTGCACTGCCTTGTGTCTTGAGAACTGAATCAGGTCCTGAAGTTGCACTTTTTATTATTTTCTAATAAAAGCTGTATGTATTTGCCATTAATCGTTGTGTTTATATCCGTAATTAATTTATCCTTGATTCCCTTACAAGAAAAACTTTGAGGAATCCTGACCTGCTCTGTCCAGTATCAGAAATTTATTTTCACAGTCACACTGAATTTTTGGCAAAAAAAAGTTACTGTATCGATTTCAGGTCATTGAATCGTATCGTATTGCTCTAGATGAGCCAAATATCGTCCTTGAATGGTATCGGAACCATGGAAAGTGATCCGTATCGTATCGTTGTAAAAACGTATGGTTACACCCCCACTACGGATGTCTTCAGCTCATGTTTCCTCATAAAGCACCAGTGAGTTGAAATCAGTTCAGAAAGCCTAAGTATCGACTTTGGCGCTCTCGAAAATGTGAAAGAGTTTTCCGTTGGGAAGCTACGTTAGTCCGTGCCGTTGCTCATCGTCAGATCAGTCTAGGAATGCCAGGAATGGTCTATTCTCATCATTGATGCAGAAGCTGACTTGTGCTGGCGTACAGTCAGGACTGCCTGTCCTCATTAGCCTCATCATGGAAATATGGCCCAGTGTCTGCCAGTTGTTTTGTTAAGTGTGAAATGAGCATGCATCACCAGATGTTGGTCTAAATAGCAGAGGTTGAGTCAATGTAACATTGCTGTCAAAACAGCTGCAGCCATTGCTTAACTAAATAAGAGCCGAAGCTTACGGGAGCGTTGCACACTGTTAAATGTACCTTTTGCATTTCTGGGTCTTTTAAATTGTTTTTTACTACGTTAAAATGAGCAACCACAGACGACAGGATTTCATGTTGGAATTTCTTAAAAACAAAACATCATGCGTGTTTATGTGAAACATTCTCTGGAACAGATGTAGTTTCTGTCTGGCGAGGCTCACACTGATGTACACACAATATCTGTTCAAAGATCACCTCAGAGTCCCAGAGCCTCTGTCTGTCACTCCAGCCCCGACACCATGTCCCGTAATCCCCCCCACCCCCATCCTGACGCCATCATACCACCACCAGCATATCATCAGTATTGTTCTAAGGGCTGCACAGTTGTGCCGATGTAGCACGCTTGCTTTCAAGGCAACGGCTCTCACTCTCCAGTTGTTGTAAAGATGAAGAAATGGGACAGTAGTTGGACAACTTTATCAACCCTGACACATCTCAGTTTGACTTTTATCTTTCCAACAGTACAAAGTCTCCAGCAGCCTGCACTCGTCTCTCCTCTTGTTTTGCTTAGCCATGCATCGTGGTAGTGTGGGTGGGTGCTGCTATGAGCATGTGATATTGAATGTGAGTTCAAAGAGAATTGAAACCCGATCAGAAGAATGTGTCATACAGTAGGCTCCCAGAGGAGACGAAAGACATCGTTTCTCATGAAAGTGGCGAGTGACTTTGAATAGGATTTAGATTTTCAAGGAGAGCTGTACTGAACCAAGCAAGCAGTCATTTTAAGTCATCTGTATGCAAAGTATTGCATAGCTTTTAGGGCTGTCCTCGACCAGAGAAATTCTTAGTCAACCAACACTCATACGATTCTGTCGACTCATCGATAAGATCTGTAAAACTGAGTTACTCCACAAAAGAATCACACGAAAGCACCACTTTAAATCTGGTGTTTACCAGAGATGTGCTCACAAGTTTCTTGGAAATAATCCTTCAGCATGAAAAAAAGCATGAAAAATAACTAATTGACTAAAGAAATCTTAGTCGACTAATACCAGAACAGCCGATTAGTCGACTAATCGACTAAGAGGGGGAAGTTCTGGTGAGTTTCCAATGTAATTCTTCTTCAAATAGTGCTCATTTTTAATGTTTTAATACCCATTTTTGTTTTATTTTAAATGACCACAGTAATTTAACATTTTGTTCTTGCTGAATGTCAAACACATAACAAATTTGAGTATTACATTTTCCTGTCTGAAGTAATTTGTTGCTAACATGTTGTATCTGGATATTTTCCTTGTTGCATGACAGTTGCAACTCAACATGAAAAATTGTCAATGGTTCATACGGTCACAAAAAAACGTAGAAATTTGAAAATAACAAATTTCCAGGCCTGGAGAAGTTTTGGAAAAATAAATAAACCCAGAAAGTTTTGGAAAAGTCATGGAAATTTTCTTCACAATTACCTTTAGATAGATAGATAGATAGATAGATAGATATACATATAGATATAGATAGATAGATAGATAGATAGATAGATAGATAGATAGATAGATAGATATAGATTGATGGATGGATAGATAGATAGATAGATAGATAAATATAGATAGATAGATAAATATAGATAGATAGATAGATAAATATCGATAGATAGATAGATAGATAGATAGATAGATAGATAGATATAGATAGATAGATAAATATAGATAGATAGATAGACAAATATCGATAGATAGATAGATAGATAGATAGATAGATAGATAGATAGATAGATAAATATAGATTGATAGATTAATCGTTAAATATAGATAGATAGATAGATTGATATATAGATAGATAGATAGATAGATTAAAAAAACACAAAAGTTTAGTTATTCTAATTTACACGAGTTCCCATAATTCTAGTTCAAAGGAAATTAATCAAATCATTACAAAATATTCTATTAATAATAAATTAATTACAAACACATCTCTTGATTCTCCAGGGGAATGTCTGAAGAATGTACTGACTTTATTCATCAGTACATTGTTTTAGCTAAAATCCTAACTGGGTGAAGTTGGGAGATGTGTATGTGATATTGTTCAGGATAGCTGAGTAGATGTGAGTGTAACACTGTTCCTGTCAAGTACTGCCATCTCCTGGCTAACAAGAAATATAAAAACAAAGTCTGTGATGAACTCTTTTCGTGGATTTTCTCCTGTGGATTCAGATTATCTTAAGCAATGTTACTGAGCATTAGGTTTGCATGTGATGTGATCTCCATTTCCAATCTATTAGTTGTATCTACCTGCAGTGAGACAGCTGCTGCTTTGGTGTACTTCTATAAGCGGACATGATGTTGTGATACTTGCTGAATGATTCATGTTACCATTTATGTCTTGTAAGCTTTCAGCAAAGGATGGAGTGTGTTGACGTTCAGGGTCATTTTAGGTTTGCACACATTACACCGTCACCCCTCTCTAAGCCTGCAGTGAGAAAACCGCCTCCAGCAGGCCGTTGTGATGCAGTTTCTCCTGGGTGTTGTGTTGGATAGGATCCTCCCCTTCAGTGTGTCACCCCAAACATTTTCCCTTATGTATCTCAAACATGTCCCCTGCACCATCCTCTTTTTTTGCTTGTCTAGGGCCCAAGAGAGGGAAAGGAAATCATCTCCTGCACACACCCACTCATTTCACTCACCCATTTCATTTAGTTGGAGGTAATTCCTCTCAATCTGTGGCCTGAGGTCTACTGGCATGGAGGGAGCAGTAAACTAAGCCTCGGTGCTGACAGATATCCAGATCTCTGCTCTATCCTCTCGTTTCCCACCGCTCGTCTCTCCTCCCCTGTTCCTTCTTCGTTCTCCCTCTTTTTCTCCTGCCCGGCAGAGTCAGCAAAGCCCCTCGCTGTGCTGCTAGCAGCCGCACGGTCACTGGCCCACATAGGGCTCAGAGCGAGGCTCAGCTGAGGCTTAAACTGCAGCCACTGCCAGAAGAGATGAGCTTAGAGTACAGCTGTAGCCTGCCTGTGATTTTAGGGTTGAATAAATTGTTATTCTTGAATAAAACGGCTGCTTGTACATAATTAGCACAAGCAGCGACACTACATGTAGTTCAACAAAGTAAAGAGAAACCCACTCGATGAAAACTTCCAAGGAAGAAGACATCACGGTGAAACTGAGAGATAAAAATTATAATTTTAAAAAAGGAAAAAGGAGAAATAGTTGATTGGAAGTGGAGAAAAAGTCTGAATCTGAGAAAATAATCCACTGGTCATCAGGGTTATCTCAGCCTTTTTAAAATGTCCCTCTAACTTTATCGAAATGCAAAACTCAATGTAAACTAAAAAAGGAGAAAGGGATCATAATCCACATGGACTATATTAATAAGCCTCCAGAGACAGTGAGATGCCCCAAAACAGACATGACATTACAAAAATATAGGTTTACAGTTTACAGTCAAAATCAATAAAAATGTTTATTCTGTGTTCTTAGATCTGATTGTGGTTTTGCATTAAGAGATGTATGTGAATGTAAAAATGGGTAATGTATTAAGTGCCTTTATATACATGAAGTGGGTGGTTATATACATGTACACATGCATAGACACCATTCATTATTTATTCCAGCACTCTTTGTACTAGGGCTGCACAATTATGGCCACAATGGTTATTTGATCAATAATGAGATCACGATTATTATCATAATTATTCATAGATTTTAGAGACAATATATTTTTATTGCAATTTCACATTTAAATAAAAAAAAAACAGAGCGCTGCTTTCTCTTCCATGTTGTGCTACGTTCCAACTGTCACAAATTCTAAATGTCACCCTTTTACTTTGTTATTGTCATCTATACTGATTATTTGCATTAAAACACACGATTCAAATGATTAGCAAATCATTTATTGTATTGTAATTTAAATATTTGCTTTGATTAAAAATAATCTTGGCATTAGTTATTATTATTTTTATTTATTTTTTTATTTTTTATACTTTATTTTTTCCCTTTTTTTTCGAGGTTGTTTTCATATATGCAATTTACAGTTCGTAATTACAATAGTTTATAAACCAATTTTTAAGTAATTAAGCTTAGAAACAAACACAAAAAGTACTCAAGAGAAAACATCAGCATTAAAAATTAAAAAAAAATAAATAGTATAAAATTTAAAAAAAAAATAATAATAATAATAATAATACAAAGAGAAAAAAAAACATAGTCAACATAGTTACATATTATAAGCTGCTTAGAGCTAGTGTCAGGAAGTTAATCAGGCCACTGCATATTTTATATCGCAGTGAAAACATCTCTTTCGAACAACTGGATTTATTCAAGTTTCTCGCCAAAAACTACATTTTACAACATTACATTTGAACGCATCATGATGGCGTTAGAATTTACCATCACCGAATACTCATTTTACTGAGTAGAGCTTGAACGCACCACCAGCTCTTCAGCTCCATGCTGTCGGCATTCGAGGCGGTCGCTGTGATGACCGAGCAGCATCGTGGGAATTAATTACAATATAATAAGAGTCTGATTAAGTTAGTTGTTCCTCCACGGCTTATTATGGACTTACAGTGGTGACAAATTGCAGCTTTATGTCTTCTTCACTCACACTGAAGGACTTCCACACTGACGACATGTTGTCTGTGTGTGTGACGTTACTGACTCACCATCATGTAGCAGCTGCACATGTGTGTGACTGGCAGAAAATCAGATGTGAGACCGCTGAAAACCGGCAGGTTTCAATCGGCTGCTGATTGACGGTTCATCTCTAGCTGTTAGTTTAGAAGTGCTTGATTCATGCATCAGTTTTCTATGAGCGGAGCATTTTAAACGTCAATGTCGCAGTCGATCATCTTCATTTAATTGTGAGAAGCCAAAATCGTGATCGCGATTAAAATTCGATTTATTGTGCAGCCCTACTTCATACTAATGTATTCTGTTTACAGTTTACGTTAGCAGTTTCACTTGTATGGACACATGCACTTAATAAAGCTCAATGAAGTGAGAATCCCATTCATTTTGTGAATCACGGGTTCATCCGTGAGATTTTGAAATGATGGTATCTGCTCTCGTAGATATCAACCTTGTTTTAAGAAAAACATGTTTTATTGGCGATGTCATGGAGAAGTACTACACTACCACAATCCTAAAGTGTAACAGCGACGTCTTTGATTGATGGAGCTCGTTGTGTTTATGTTTACCGTAACTACGAATGGCTAGTGAGGGTACACGCTCGGACGGATTTCGAACCGGGCCAACAAAACATTTGAGGTGGGAGATGAGGCACACTGAGGCTGAATCTGTCTTCATTTTAGATTGACAACCGTTAGTTTTCAGCATGGACGTATTAAGAGAAGTGGATACAGCGTTGGAGGCGGGGCCCCGTCTCACGGCTTATTATGGACTTTGTTGTCCTGTTGTCTGTGTGTGACGTTACTGACTCACCATCATGTAGCTGCTGCACATGTGTGTGACTGGCAGAAAATCAGATGTGAGACCACTGAAAACCGGCAGGTTTCATCGGCTGCTGATTGACGGTTCATCTCTAGCTTTTAGTTTAGGAAGCGCTTGATTCATGCATCAGTTTTCTATGAGCGGAGCATTTTAAACGTCAATGTCGCAGTCGATCATCTTCATTTAATTGTGAGAAGCCAAAATCGTGATCGCGATTAAAATTCGATTTATTGTGCAGCCCTACTTCGTACTAATGTATTCTTGTTTACAGTTTACGTTAGCAGTTTGACTTGTATGGACACATGCACATAATAGAGCTCAATGAAGTGAGAATCCCATTCATTTTGTGAATCACGGGTTCATCCGTGAGATTTTGAAATGATGGTATCTGCTCTCGTAGATATCAACCTTGTTTTAAGAAAAACATGTTTTATTCGCGATGTCATGGAGAAGTACTACACTACCACAATCCTAAAGTGTAACAGCGACGCCTTTGATTGATGGAGCTCGTTGTGTTTATGTTTACCGTAACTACGAATGGCTAGTGAGGGTACACGCTCGGACGGACTATGAAAATTGGCATCAACGACTGGCGCTCTTCCTGGAAACAAAACTCACCAGAAAGGCACAAGGTGATAACTCCCCCGGCCCGCTAACAACTTCAATGTTGCCTTTTTCCTGGATTTGTCTCGGGGACCCGAACATATCCCAGAGATCTTGTTTGTGTTCTTTACGAAAGTAAATTCAAAAACACGAACACTTGCCAATCAAGACAACACAGTCCTATGAATGTATGCATTCCTTGCATTTACCATCGTGCACACTGACGGTAAAGATGAGAGCAGAGCAGAGCGGCCGGGCTGAAACGGGATCTTTTGCTATTCAGAAGATGAACAGGTGAACAAACTCATTTTCTTCTCTGATGATGGAAAAAGCAGCAGTCCCTTTGTTTGGCTTCTAAAGATGTAGTGGCCCTTATGCAGAGTGCAGCTCGAGAGCTTTTTGTGCGTTGCTCTCTTAAACACCAGCCACTCTGCCCTCCTGCTCGCTCTCACTCACGCCACGTCTTTGAGTTTTGTGACCAGAGTTTGATATTACTTAAACTGCTTTATGTGGCAGCTGGTTCAAACCCCTATTGACTTTGCCCACATACCCTCAGGCACACACACACACACACTCATATTGTGCCTCCCCTTTCCTCAGTGTTATTTTAACAATGCCCCCCCCCCCAACCCTTCCTTTGGACGCCGCTTGTATAGACTGCGTGCCAAGAGAAGGATTAGTGTTTTATATCACTTCTGACATTCTGCTGCATCCCCCTGTGGCTCCAGTTTCTGTGTCTGGACATTGGATGATTTCAGCACAGCTTCCATGCTTGTTGTCGCCCTCGCCTCCGGAGGGATGTTAGCATTGCTCTGTCTCAATGGCCTCAACCACGCTTCCACCAGTTCTCAGCCATTAACCAACTCCTGACTGATATACTGTCCACACTCCAGGTCTCCACAACAGCTGCCAATTACCAAAATGTCCCAAACATTTGCTAAGTGGTCGTGTCCTAAGACGTAGCATCATTTACCTAATGTCTACTAGTAATCACACATCTTCTCCACATATCAGTGTCTTCATGTTGACGGGCTGCATTGTTGTTTCACTTGGAAAATCCTCATCTGCACCGCCCTTTTCTCCGTCCCTCCCTCCATCCTTCCGCTCCCCTCTCTTTGCCCCTGTGCTTATTAGTTAATGAATTGCTGCTCCTGAGGGTCGATGGGAAAGGAAAACAGGCCGGCTCCAGGCAGAGAGCTGGCCAGCCGGTCGGGTTTCAAAAACACTGGCTCCTGTTGCTCTGACAGTCAATTTGTCCCAGCCTGCCCCAAACAAAAGGCCACATCTGGTCATTAGATCCCAGGGTTTGAAGGACAATGTGGACAGGCTGTACCAGATTTGGCTAGTTTTGTTAATGCGTTGAGCTGTTGGAGCTGTTGGAGCTGTTGGAGCTGTTGGAGCTGTTGGAGCTGTGTTCCTGGTTACTGAGTTTACCAACAATCTCAGCCTACATTTACATTACTGCTGGAATGGTGACGCGTTCAGATTTTTTTGTCATATCTTGTACAGAATGATTTTAATTGCCCAGTCTACACATTTCCATTCAGAAATTTAGTATAAACACTTGCACCACAGGCAACGTACACATGTACGGTATAGTGCATCTTCAAGGCTGCCAACACATTGACCGTGACACTCACACAATTGACACTTTTCACATTAGGGCTGTGTATTGGCAAGAATCTGGCGATACGATACGTATCGTGATACTGGGGTAACGATTCAACATATTGCTATACTGTAGGCAAGGCCATATATTGCAATTTTTTTCAAATCTAATTTTAGGAAAAATGTCATAATATAAAGAACATACGTATAAAATCTGAGTAAAAAAAAAGGTCACTATGTGAAATGGCTACAATGGGGACTTAACACCATTACACATTAATACAATTAATACTCTTGGATCCATAAGAGTATTACAGTGATACCAAATTTATGCAATTCCAAGACTGTTTAGGGACCCATAGAACCCATTTTCATTCACATATCTTGAGGTCAGAGGTCAAAGGGATCCCTTTCAAAAATGGCCATGCCGGTTTTTCCTCACCAAAATTTTAGCATAACTTCGTAGCGTTATATAGCGTTCTTCCCACCATGCGTATCATGACATATGGTACCAATGGATTCCTTAGGTTTTTATAGTTTCATATGATGCCAGAATCTTCACTCTAGCTTTAAAACTGAGCCCGTTACAACCTCTGAAAAACAGAATAGCGGCTGGGTCAACCAGCGGGCGGGCAGATTTTTAAGAGGTTAATTAAAAACCGATACAGCGGTTTGTAGAATTAATACAGTATCGCAAAACATTATATCGCAAAACTCAATCAATCTCAACTCTGAGGCTCCAGCTGCCCTCAGTAACATGGCTTCCTTTCAGGGTTCTTTCCTATTAAAAGCTCTCATTATATAAGTTTGAATTTTCAGAGTCGGCCTTTTGAGACAATTGTGTGTTTCTCTGTCTGTTTGCAGATGCTAACCATGAAGCGGCAGCCGAAGCGATTGAGAACATGGCGGACGCGGTCACACACGCTAGATTTGTGGGAACAGACCCCGCCAGCGATGAAGTCGTCCTTATGAAAATTCTACAGGTACAACATGTTTACTAGTAGTAACTACAGCGGTGCTGCACTGCAGGTTCATGTTGTCTCAGTTCCTGTCCAAGTTCATCCAGCACGCTGCAGCAGCCTTCCAATAACTGACACCTTTGTCAATCTCATAGGGTGTTTTGTTGAGACTTTGAGACAATGAAATGTAAATTTAAGTTCCTGGTACTTTAATGTAATTTCAATGAGCATGTAGAAAGGTCCCGAGTAGAGCAGGGCGAGACGGCCAAAACACTATCTGTATATTTTTCAGCCTTCTGACTATCATGCATATATTGATGTTGATGTACATTTTGTTCAGCAGCTCTGACTTATTACGCAAAGTGCACTTTTTCATGGCTTTTCAGCAGAAATTTGTCCCTGGTAGGGCTGCAACTAACAACTATTTTGATAATCGATTAATCTGACGATTATTTCTCTGATTTATTGATTACCAGTCAGATAAGAAGAAAAAAATATATTATATCCAGCATCCTTATTTCTCATCTTCTTGAACAATGCTCTGTTGCTACAATAAAAACATTAAATATAATCATCAGACATTAGGGATGCAGCCATTCACTAGAATAAAAGGGAAATATATATTTGATCAGATATTACTCAAGTTTCTGTTGTGAGGAAATTAGTGGTGGAATGTAACTAAATGCATTTACTCAAGTACTGTACTGAAAGGACCAATAAGTGATATATTTACTGTAATTAATCATAAAATGACCATGTCATTTCATCAGAGATTAAAGAAACATGCTGAATTGAAATACTGGCTTCTCCGGCAACAATGCTACAGCCAGTATGTTCTCCTTTGAAATTTCCATTCCGGTCCGGAACGTCTGTTTTAGTTTTTTTTGCTGGGCGTGATCCCGTCCATTTCAACACTCCTTTGCCACATATATGAAACTAATTGGCATACAAACAGCCTTCTGCAGCCAGCAAATTCCTTGTATGTGTACACATATTTGGTCTATAACCAAATATACATATACATATACACATATATGGTCTAACGAACTGGATCAACAGAGTTAACTTTAACGTTAGATTCTACCCGACCTTAAAAGCCTCGGCACATTATATCTGTGGTTCGTGTGAAGCTGGTTATCAAGGCAGCGAGTATTTGAGACACATAGACGCTGAAGTGATTCAGAATACTGCTGCTGGCCAGAGGCTAACGCGGTTGTGTCTAGAAGGTAACCCTGAAATTGCGAAAACTTGGGCTAACTGCTATCAGTCACACCAGAGGAGCGGACGGGCTGAGTACTACATATTGCTCCTTTAAGTACAATTTTGTGGTACTTGTACTTTACTTGAGTATTTCCATTTTCTGTTATACTTCTAATCCACTACATCTCAGAGGTTAATATTGTACTTTTTACTCCTCATTTATTTCACAGCTTAAGTTACTAAGTCTTTAGTTACAGCTATAATTAATAAAAAATAGATAAATCTACTAATAAAGTATGATGTAGTATTATAGATTAAGCTAACTTTACCAACTAGCATTAATTATAATCCAATAATATGATTTATATTATTCTGAAATGGGCCATTCTGCATGATGAGTACTTTTACTTTTGGTACTTTAAGTATACTAATGCAGTGCCTGTTTAGAACAGGCTGTAGCAGAGGAAGTAGTAGTAGTAGTAGTAGTAGTAGTAGTAGTAGTAGTAGTATGACTTCAGTCGACAGTTCCAGTATGTGATTAGTTTCATGAACTTGATTGAATTGACTGTGGGCTTCAGTACAGTCGTATCATACCGTGTTTCAGGTGCTGCGGACTCTGCTGCTGACACCAGTCGGAGCCCATCTGACCAACGAGTCTGTGTGTGAGATCATGCAGTCCTGCTTCAGGATCTGCTTCGAGATGCGCTTAAGTGGTGAGTCGCAACAAACATTCATCAACCTCTAATTCTGATATGAGAGACATTTCTAGGAAGACTCACAAGCTGGTTTTAGATCGTTTCACTTACTACAGTCACATCAACGCACACTGCACAATATATGTAACACAGTGGTTCCCAGCCTGGGGGTCAGGACCTCCAGATGGGCTCAGAAGATTAATATGAAGGTTCATGAGAAGACTTAACGGGATAGGATACAATCCCAAAAATCCTCTAACACTAACTGTTAGTTCCAATGTACTCTTCAATGTAGTGCACTGTGTACTTACTTGAGTACTGCTGAATAGGTGTATCGTCCCGGCCCTAATAACTGGTACAGGCAATGTAATGTAAAAAAACAATATTCCATAGTCTAAAATATGTTATTTTATTATACCCCCGCGACAACGTAGTCGGGGGTATATAGCGCTCCGTGTGTCCGTCCTTCCGTCCGTTCGCGTGTCATACTTTTGTTTACGGAGCAGAACTCGGAAACTATTTAACTTGGGAACTTCAAATTTGGTTCGATGGTTGACAGTGTGGTCTAGTTGTGCCTTTTGGGGGGGTAGAAGTCCAGGGTGCCCAACATTTCAAAAATCCTTCCAAAAGGGCAAAACCTTTAGCCCTACTTTAGAAGGGGTCAAGCAGTGAGCGGGGGTATGTGAGCCATGCTCACTTTTGCCTTGTTATTAATATTCTTATTTTATTTTATTTTTCCACAACCATGTGGCGAAGCCGCCCAGAAACTATGTGGTGGTTGAGAACCTCTAGTTTAGACTAGTCAGTTAGTGAGTTAGTCTAAATGTGTCCGTCTCTACTCTACGTGCTGCTCTACTTCATCCTGTTTGGTTCTAATGTTTCTCTTCTGTGTTTGCAGAGCTCCTCAGGAAATCAGCTGAACATACACTGGTTGACATGGTGCAGCTGCTGTTCTCTAGGTAAATACATTGGACAGTGGTGGATGAAGATGGGTGCAGTGTTAAGTTAGACGTTGTGTGTTCAGCTATGCCTTAATGTGCACACTCAACTCAATATGTTAAAATATGATGCCTGTTTTGTTAGGTGAACTCTCTAATCGAATCTAATCATTAATACTTGTTGTAGGACTAGAATTGAATCGTGGGTTCTGCTTCAAAGAACAGGAAAGTAAAGAGTAGTTTCAAAGCCCAAATCTGAAGTTGTCTCTCCACAGAAGAAGAAGAGCAGGCCGGACTGCTGCTGCTCCCCGTCATCACCTCTGGATTATAGATTGTCGGTTTTCTGCATATATCCGTCTCTCAGGTCTCATTATTCCCCCTTGAAGCTCATGAATTTAATTTTGCACTGTGCACAGGGTCAATGGGCCACTGATTCACTAATGCCATAACATGATTTCTCCTTTGGCATTTAGCATAAGAGCTCTTCTCTCCCCATCACCCCCCCCCCCCCGACACACAAACCACCCCGTCCAGATGCATCAGAGTGCCAGTCACATTCAGTCACAGACAAGGGGATGAGCCAATTGAGCTGCACACCGCATGATCTGCATATAGATGAAGCTAGTCTCTGCTTCAACAGCAAAGCTCCCAGCCCCATAAATACTAAGAAGCATACCCCCCCCCCCCACACACACACACACACACACACACAAATACAGAATTAGCATTGCGATCCCAGACAGAAGCAATCAGGAAAATCAGCTACAAAAAAACGCTTTCTGCTCATCTGAATGTGACGGAGCACACCTGCAGAACAAACAGAGCTCAATATAAAGGTATGGTGTTATTCACCTGCTCTCTGAAGGCATGTATTTCTCCTCCAGGACTATTTGACGCAGGATTTGTCACAAAGTGATTGGTTATCTTCCTTCCAGTGAAGTCCAGTGTTGGTTTTTGCCCAAGCTTGTCGCCATTCACCGATGCTCCACCCCAAGCATTCTTGGCCTGTTTTTTTATTTACTGGCAGGACTCTTTATATGGCACCTTGTTATCATGTCTTCTAACAAGATTTTACTGTGCGAGCTTGGAAATGGAGAAGCACGGCAGCCACGGTCGTAAACAAGAGGCATCCCTGCACACGAACAGGAGACGGAAATTTAGTGTGGGCTTTTTATGACATCCTTCTGATACTGCTCACACACACGCACACCCCACATCTCATTTTGCTCATGTTCAACCTCCAGCCCCCCACTTGTCCACAGACCCTGGATAATAGAGATGTGAGAGGGTTCCCCCCCATCAGATAGATTAGATTGCCTGCTGAAAGTATTAGGCATGTTAATCTGTTGGACCCACAGATCATCCAATAACCGTGCTCGCAAGACAACACTCTATTAACGCTGAGTTAATGTCAGGAGGGGGGCTGTCGGCTCCTTTTTTCTTGTTTGTCTGCGTGTGTGTGTGTGTGTGTGTGTGTGTGTGTGTGTGTGTGACTGGTAGTGACATCTCATTTTCCAGCAAAGCTTTAGAGTCCACAGAAACCTAGTGGCTCACACACACACACACACTCTTGAGAACAGCAGCCAGCGTTGCTCATCAAATGCTGGAAAGGTTTATTTATGGCTCAGGTTTAAAATGTTGAGGTTTCCCACCGTGGTATTGCCTCTCAAGCAGCCTCTCAGCTTAGGACACCTTCTACATTCCTTTTTCTATTCATCGTTTCTTCTGTTTTTGGGTTAAGAAAATGAAAGGTTTAGTATGGCAATCTAGTATTGCACTTCCATTGAGTTTGGAGACAATAGGCTAATCTAATAGACAGATTAGAAAAAGGTCAAAATCCACCATTTCAAATGTGAAGATCTTATGGTTTTCTTAGTGTTATGACAGTAAATTGAACCTCTTTTTTGTGTTTTGGACATTTTTTTGGACCAAATGTTTTATCATTGAAATAATAGGTTGATTAAAGCTAGGGTTGGTAATGTTGAGAAACTAACAAAAGTACACTAGATTTTAAAAATGCTCCACCCTAGAAACTCAGCCTGGTGTAGCCAACTCTTCTCCAGTGAAAGTTGCTATCAGCTAACTAGCTCCAAAAGTCCCTGAATCTAGAGAGAAAGTCTCCAAGTCATCAACACTGACAGTCCGTCCCTTCAGGCCTCCCTCCAAAGACACTCCCCCAAAATTATCGTCATGGACGTAGACAAGATAAACACACATACACATACGTTTTGGGTGGTTTCTTCAAGTTTAGGTTTCTCAGCCACATTCTTCTGGATTCCTCGTCTGTAGGTCGGCGATGGAAACAATCCCTTTTTGTTTTGTGTGCATGTTCAACACACTGTTGTTGAAGCCACAAATTTAGCTTTGTCTGGTTGTTAGTACAGCAGCAAACAGCACAACAAGTACCACAGCTTCGCAAGGACATTTTAGAAAATCGAAATATAACATTAGTTAAATATCTGTTAAAAAAATAAAGAAGGATATGTTAAATTGAAGGCAAATTACTTTTCAAAAGAAGCACCGTTAGCGGTTAGCCACTGCTACTTCCGCTACCTCATCATTTGTACAGTAATGCCCCTGAGAATAACGTGATATAAGGATGATGCCTGGATAGGAGATCTACTGTATGTCAGAAGATTTTTTTTCCTAAAGACTGTCTTAACTAAATTCTGTGGGCCTTTTTTTTTTCCAGACTACCACAGTTCAAAGAGGAGGCCAAGAGTTATGTGGGTGCCAACATGAAGAAGGTAAAAGGACTGAAATGTTGAATGTGTATTTGATCTGCTCGCTGTTATTGTGCACCCAATTTTTATCGTCTTGATTTTTCTCATTGTCATCGTGCTGTTTTTAAGGTTTCTGTCTGAACGTTCTTATCTCTGGCTGTGAAACCCAGTTGTTGATGTAATAGCATCACTTAACTAACCGAGATACCAAGATCAGCCACATTATTCCTGCATATTATATAATCTGCGGTACTCTATTATTACATCATCTTAGGTAAAATGATCATTAAACAATCTAGATAAAGGTTTTTTACGCCTATTCATAGCTGTCCTGCTCCTGTCACCTGTTCCTAACGAACTCGCCCACTCTAATCTCATTTCTGTCCTGTCACTTCAGTTTTGGTTTTTCAGTTTTTGGTTTGAGTTGTCCATCTCTCTGTGTCTGCCTGTTTTCCTCCCCACAGACCCCATCCTGTATCCTGGACACTCAGGATCTTATTTGTGCAGAGCAGCGTAGAAACACGAGTCAGAATGGCCTAGAGAGGGTAACCGACTCGCCTACTGGCATAGTGCACTGACATAGGCAGGGTTAACATGGGGCTTCTTGGTGGGAGTGCATGAGGGTGTGTTGGGCTGCTACTAAACTTGTTTTGTGGGTTTTAAAAGTCGTTTTCCAGTTATTTAAAATCATCACTGAATTAATTCCTTTTGAGATAAAACAGTTTGTGTTATTCCGCCATTACACCTTCTAGTTGCTCTAACTAATGACAATAAGAATAAAGAGGATTAGATCTGTAGTTTAAGCAGTGAAAATACTGCAATTATCAAATACTGTCATTTAGGGATGCTAATTTAGAATTTTTTTTATAACCGATAACCGACCCTCGTTAACCGATTATTAACCGTTAAACGACAAGAGTAGTGCGTCGCATGCAGCGGTGCTATTTTTAGTGCCTAACAAGCCGTCCAGCTGCAACGATAAGCCGATGCAACAGGTTAAATCCATCATTTATCTCCAGCTGCAGTGTATGAGCACAGCGGACAACTGAGTCTCCAGTTCACCCGACCGGGGGAGTTACTGTAGCAGCCACGATGCTCTCTCCACAGCATTATTTAGTTTAGCTGCGAGGCTGTCAGCTGTGTGTCAGCGTAACGTTAGCGAGTGTCCGACAGACCGTGTGTGTGGGGTTGTCGGTGGCGTTGTAGCTGTGAACGTAGCAGCGCAGTGTGTGTACAGTTTATTTGTCGGTGAATAAATGGTGCAACTCCTCCAAGCCAACTTCCTGTATCCTGCAACATCGGCTCAAACTCTCTTAAGGTGGACTGTTAAGGTGGACCAGCTATTCTCCTTTAAGTGACAAGTCGCTCCTCTGAGTTTTACTCTGTTATTAGCTTTTTTTTAATATATCTTTTAACCGATAGCTTTAATCGGTTAAAATTCTTAATGTCGGTCAACGGTAAATTATTAACGTCCCTACTGCCATTTAAATGCCTCCTTAAAGGTGACTCAACTCATTACCCACGTTCCCAACCACAGTTGAAGTGATGCTAATAGTTTAAGATCACCTCTGTGACTTCAGACACGTTTGACCCCATTACACATTGTCAGAGTCCACATCTCTTTTCTAAAGTATCTCTGGGAAACACGTGGAATGAGTAAGTGAAATATAAGTAGATGAGGCAAGTTGAGGGAAAATGGCTGTAATAAATCAGTACTACTACACTGTATCACACTTACTTGAAAAATATGTCTTGGAATGCACTGAACATCACAAACTGACAATTCGGTATACTGGTACAAGTGCCTGAAAAGCTTGTGTATAGCAAGGAGTGCAGATAAGTCAGTCATATGTGGGGTCCTTCTCCACTGCATGGGCTACACTGAAAAGATTATGCCCCATTCACACATACGGACTCATGCACTGGAGATGTGACGAGATGCAGTTCATTCCAAATTGGACCTCTGCTCATTGTGACTGAAAAAGTCTCCCAGTGGTTGAATGAGGTTCAACTTCATGCATGTAATGGTAGCACGTCACTCCGAAAACGAACTACTTTGTTGTTTGCTAGTGTCGTGGTAACGTGACAATATACCAGTATTATATTAGGGGTGTCACGATTTAGATTCTAAATCAGAAATCAATCTAAATTCACTTCAGATCTCGACCATCGAAATCAAAAGCAGGATGGACGATCTCCGCTCACTTTCATACGTTATAAAGACGGTACAGCTGGACTCAAGAAATGTAACAGCCACTTCATTCATGGTTAAAGCCACCATGTCCTGAACAGACACATTACTTTACAAACACTAACAAAACAGCAACAGCAAACTCAAACTACTCAGTCCAGCACTCGGGACGAGGCAGGCATGATGGGAAATGTGGGCCGTCCCTGTTGCTATGATACTTGGAGCACTTCCTGCATGTCTATGGCATTTTACACTGCATGAATTAGCCTAGCGGCTAGAGCACTTTAGTTAGTTAGTTCCTTACTCATTGCTCTCCTCCTCTTACTTGGTTTAGCGTTAAGTCACTGCATCACCCGACAGTAAAACACCACGGTTGAATTTCATCCTACATGCACGTTTTTCCAGCTCAACATTGTTGAATCAGAGCAGCTGATAGTAGCAACAAGCTAGCGGGACTGCTGAGTGCCGTCTCTCAGCACACAGACTGTGTCCAAAGCTCCGTCTCCCCCCTCAAGAGAGAGAGATCGAGAGAGAGAGAGAGAGAGAGAGAGAGAGAGAGAGAGAGAGAGAGAGAGAGAGAGAGAGAGAGAGAGAGAGAGAGACAGAGAGAAATATTGAAAAGATGCAGCTTTTTGTAGTCAGATTTTTTAAACACTTTCTAAATAAAAAGAGAGTTCAGTTCTCTGATCTGTTGATCTTTACGAATCAAGACTCCATAGTCTAACATATTTAAATCGAAAGTCAAATTGAATCGTGGATTTGGAGAATCATGACAACCCTAACCCGTATGTAAACCATGTGCTCAGAACTACACACTTCATTCAGGCTGGTGAGAGATGAGAGAGAACCCGTCACTTTGAGTCTGTATATGAAATGACAGTTAGGCAAGCGGCTGTATGGCGCTCTTTATCAGAGATGGACGCACATACAGTACGCCATTCAGTCATACCAATCAGTGAGTTCTCACCCTGGAAGCCTTCTGTCTTATAAAACCTAAACGTATTGGTTGAAAACAATAAATGAAAGCATAAATCTCTCTAATTTTTCAAGTCTGGCATCGTCTTAGTGTCTCATTTCTGCCTCCTGTTTGCTTTACGGCTGCTGAGAACTGCCCCGAGGGCAACAATGAGCCCATCCCACACTCAAACAGCCACACAGAGTTTAACGATTTATCTGTTTTCACACAGCATGTACAGCACGTTTTGGTTTTACATCACGGATGAGGGCTAGCTAGCTGGTTTCCTCCCCACCTCCGATAAAGAGCAGCAATTTTCCACTATTGTTTGCACTATGGTTCATGATGAAAACAAGCTACTGCATCAATACAACCGAACTCAACCTTCCCCGTTTGACCGTGTTGTTTGAATGGCTGTCGTATTGCTGTTATACATGTAGCATTTCTGTGAGACCTGAATATTGAGCTGGAAGCAATCGTTCCAGCAGTTTTTTGCTTTTTGCATGATCTGTCTGCCCGTCCACTCCACTGCCTGCTCATTAGCTGGCTGCTCATTCTCTCGTGGTTCGAGCCTATAGTGGCTGTGTCTGTGTCTCCTAACGCTGTGCCCCTCCCACCATGCACACACATATATGTTCCAGTGTGTTTTGTGTTGGTCACTGCTGACATGTTTCCCATCACTAATCACGGGCACCTGCCCGCTCCCCTTCTCTTCTGAGGCTTACAATATCTTGTGGAAAAACAAACGAGTGCAGGTAAGGAAGATGACTTTCAGTATTTAGGCTGGAGAATCTCTCCCTGTAACCTTTCCCTTGTCCTTTTGTAATAATAACTTTATTTGTATAGCACTTTTCAAGCTGGGAGCACAAAGTATTTTCCATGGACAGCATTAAAAACAACTATCACAAATATAAAAAAGAAAAACTCAAGAAATACAGCACACAAATTAAAAGATAAACTTCAAATCAGGTGGATGTACAACAGAGCTAGATTATGATATGTAAAGAGTAACGCTTCGTCCACACTGGGAACGTCAGGAGCACGTGGCGGCTGCGTCGTGTGGCGGCTGCGTCGCGTGGCGGCTGCGTGGCGGCTGCGTGGCGGCGGCTGCGTGATTCACGCTTCGGGTGTTCACACTAGCTGCATTTCAGCTGCTGCTGTCATAATGGCCATATCATTTCATTTCATTATAAACTATCTGTAGACAATGTTACGGAGATGAAAAAAAGTAAAAATTTAATTTTAAATCAACACTTCCTGCTTTCATTTCAAAATAAAAGCCCTCAAGCATTTTTTCTATGGACAGAATTCCTTCATTTGTTAACACAAGGCTTTTATTCTGAAATATGCGCTGGACAGTGTTGTAGAACATGCAGTAATTTGCAGAGCTCCATGAATGAATATACAGTGTAGTACAGGGTTTTAATTGTGGATTATTACTATTATTTACAAATTACCACACGTTTCTTAACCTTTCTCTGTCTAAAATAAATATAAATGACATTTATAATGAAATGAAATGGCCATTATGAAAGGCAAACTCTATGTAGAAAGAAAGGACTGACAGCTGCAGCAGAGACGCAGCAGACACACAGCTGAAACGCAGCTGGTGTGAACACCCAACGCGAATCACGCAGCCACCACGTGCTCCTGACGTTCCCAGTGTGAACGAAGCGTTAGACTAGTTGTCTGGCAAAAAGGCAAGTCTGTAAAAATGCGTCTTAAGACAGGATTTAAAAGCAGAAGCAGTGTCAGCAGATGGAGTACTAACTGGAGGACTGTTCCAAAGCTGAGGTGCCTGTACAGCCAGCGCTCCATGCTACAGTAACCTCCCACTCCTCTAAACTGGGCTAGAAGGAGGAAGATTATCATCTGTTAGTGAAGAACAAGTCACCTGATGTAGATGATTCTGGACAGGCTTTATCAAGTTAAACATAGTTCACTATGACATGTCTGTGCTTGTGAATGCTCTCATTACATTTCTATCATTATTGAATTTGAGTTTACACCCTCATGCATACATCTAGCTGCTGCTGTATATCATGCTGCTCATACTGTATACCTTCTCTGCTGTTCCAGGATATAGAGCATGTTTTAGAAAAGTGTGTGAACCCGTGAATGGTTTGAATGAAACACTCAGTGAAACAGCGTCTTTACAGAACCTTTTAAAGCTGCAGTGGGTAGAAATGGAGCAAATATGATTAAAAAAAGTTATTTTTATAAAACGGTCACTATATCCTGAGAGTAGTGCATGAGACAGGTAATCTGAAAGAAAACAGGTTCCTCTGTGTCCTCCGGTGCTCCTAACGGCATCAGCAAGATTTCACAGACCGGAGGAAAACAACCAATTAGAGGCTGTGGCTGGAGTCTGCCGTCTATGACCAGCTGTCAATCACTCGCGATCTCCGACCAAACGGTCAAACTAGGCAGCGCTGATCAAATATGAATCAATATTCTGTTACTGTAATGACTATTTCTCTCCTCAAATGTTTTCAGAATCATCTTGTAGTTACTGTTTAGCTGTAAAATGAGAAAGTTTGTGACCCGGCAGCCATGTTGAGATCTGCTGACGAAATACCAAGCACCGCCCACCAGCCGGAGCACAGCCAATAGGAACGCTCTCTCTCTCTGAAATGACCTGTGATTGGTCAAAGTCTCCCGTCACGGGCTAGATTTGTTAAAGCCTGAAAACAGAGCCATGAGGAGGAGCAGAAGTCTAGTTTTCTCTCAGAACACTTGAATTACAATATGCTGAAAGGTTATTATGGAATTTTTGCCCAATGATGCCAAAACTTTCTGCCTACTGAAGCTTTAAAATAACGGCACACCACACCAAAGCAGAGGAAGTGGCTCTTCTCAGTGGACAGTATATGTGTGCATGTTTTTTCTGTGGCATCTTCTGATGAAGTGACCTGCTGGTTAATCCACAGCTGAAGCTGTGAACGTTTTAGGCCATGGTCAAATAGGTGAGATAGCTCAGTGAGATACACCAGTCATTTCCCAGAGAACCACGGTCATCTCTTTATCTTGTTGTCTGTATGTCCATCTACCCTTTTTTGTCCCAGTTATATTAAACAAGATGATTATGACGAGTGTATGTTTGCTTCAGATATTTAAATTAGCTTTCTTTATTTGAGAATAATGAACTATAGTGTTGCCTAAGCATGTTTGTACAAGATTAACAATATCTGTGTAACAAATCAGTTCAGTATGTAGCTTTGGAGATGCTGTTGGAGAGAACATATGCAGCTGTTTATTTAAGACAGATTTAAAACAATACTCCAACTATTTGGCAATTGTAATTGGGATATTCTTTATTTAAAATTACCAACGTTTCTTATTTTCTGTTAAAATAAAAAAATGAATTAAAGAAATAAAGGCCTATGCCTCTTATGAATAGCTGAGACGATCGTCATACATGTAGCATTTCTGTGAGACCTGAATATTGAGCTGGAAGCAGTCGTTCCAGCAGTTTTTTGCTTTTTGCATGATCTGTCTGCCCGTCCATTCCACTGCCTGCTCATTAGCTGGCTGCTCATTCTCTCGTGGTTCGAGCCTATAGTGGCTTTGTCTGTGTCTCCTAACGCTGTGCCCCTCCCACCATGCACACACATATATGTTCCAGTGTGTTTTGTGTTGGTCACTGCTGACATGTTTCCCATCACTAATCACGGGCACCTGCCCGCTCCCCTTCTCTTCTGAGGCTTACAATATCTTGTGGAAAAACAAACGAGTGCAGGTAAGGAAGATGACTTTCAGTATTTAGGCTGGAGAATCTCTCCCTGTAACCTTTCCCTTGTCCTTTTGTAATAATAACTTTATTTGTATAGCACTTTTCAAGCTAGGAGCACAAAGTGTTTTCCATGGACAGCATTAAAAACAATTATCACAAATATAAAAAAGAAAAACTCAAGAAATACAGCACACAAATTAAAAGATAAACTTCAAATCAGGTGGATGTACAACAGAGCTAGATTATGATATGTAAAGAGTAACGCATCGTCCACACTGGGAACGTCAGGAGCACGTGGCGGCTGCGTCGCGTGGCGGCTGCGTCGCGTGGCGGCTGCGTCGCGTGGCGGCTGCGTCGCGTGGCGGCTGCGTCGCGGCTGCGTGGCGGCTGCGTGGCGGCTGCGTGGCGGCGGCTGCGTTGCGTGGCGGCTGCGTGATTCACGCTTCGGGTGTTCACACTAGCTGCATTTCAGCTGCTGCTGTCATAATGGCCATATCATTTCATTTCATTATAAACTATCTGTAGACAATGTTACGGAGATGAAAAAAAGTAAAAATTTAATTTTAAATCAACACTTCCTGCTTTCATTTCAAAATAAAAGCCCTCAAGCGTTTTTTCTATGGACAGAATTCCTTCATTTGTTAACACAAGGCTTTTATTCTGAAATATGTGCTGGACAGTGTTGTAGAACATGCAGTAATTTGCAGAGCTCCATGAATGAATATACAGTGTAGTACAGGGTTTTAATTGTGGATTATTACTATTATTTACAAATTACCACACGTTTCTTAACCTTTCTCTGTCTAAAATAAATATAAATGACATTTATAATGAAATGAAATGGCCATTATGAAAGGCAAACTCTATGTAGAAAGAAAGGACTGACAGCTGCAGCAGAGACGCAGCAGACACACAGCTGAAACGCAGCTGGTGTGAACACCCAACGCGAATCACGCAGCCACCACGTGCTCCTGACGTTCCCAGTGTGAACGAAGCGTTGGACTAGTTGTCTGGCAAAAAGGCAAGTCTGTAAAAATGCGTCTTAAGACAGGATTTAAAAGCAGAAGCAGTGTCAGCAGATGGAGTACTAACTGGAGGACTGTTCCAAAGCTGAGGTGCCTGTACAGCCAGCGCTCCATGCTACAGTAACCTCCCACTTCTCTAAACTGGGCTAGAAGGAGGAAGATTATCATCTGTTAGTGAAGAACAAGTCACCTGATGTAGATGATTCTGGACAGGCTTTATCAAGTTAAACATAGTTCACTATGACATGTCTGTGCTTGTGAATGCTCTCATTACATTTCTATCATTATTGAATTTGAGTTTACACCCTCATGCATACATCTAGCTGCTGCTGTATATCATGCTGCTCATACTGTACACCTTCTCTGCTGTTCCAGGATATAGAGCATGTTTTAGAAAAGTGTGTGAACCCGTGAATGGTTTGAATGAAACACTCAGTGAAACAGCGCCTTTACAGAACCTTTTAAAGCTGCAGTGGGTAGAAATGGAGCAAAAATGATTAAAAAAAGTTATTTTTATAAAACGGTCACTATGTCCTGACAGTAGTGCATGAGACAGGTAATCTGAAAGAAAACAGGTTCCTCTGTGTCCTCCGGTGCTCCTAACGGCATCAGCAAGATTTCACAGACCGGAGGAAAACAACCAATTAGAGCAGAGCTGGAGTCTGCCGTCTATGACCAGCTGTCAATCACTCGCGATCTCCGACCAAACGGTCAAACTAGGCAGCGCTGATCAAATATGAATCAATATTCTGTTACTGTAATGACTATTTCTCTCCTTAAATGTTTTCAGAATCATCTTGTAGTGTACTGCTTAGCTGTAAAATGAGAAAGTTTGTGACCCGGCAGAGGTAGTTTGTTTGCAGCCATGTTGAGATCTGCTGACGAAATACCAAGCACCGCCCACCAGCCGGAGCACAGCCAATAGGAACGCTCTCTCTCTCTGAAATGACCTGTGATTGGTCAAAGTCTCCCGTCACGGGCTAGATTTCCTAAAGCCTAAAAACAGAGACATGAGGAGGAGCAGAAGTCTAGTTTTCTCTCAGAACACTTGAATTACAATATGCTGAAAGGTTATTATGGAATTTTTGCCCAATGATGCCAAAACTTTCTGCCTACTGAAGCTTTAAAATAACGGCACACCACACCAAAGCAGAGGAAGTGGTTCTTCTCAGTGGACAGTATATGTGTGCATGTTTTTTCTGTGGCATCTTCTGATGAAGTGACCTGCTGGTTAATCCACAGCTGAAGCTGTGAACGTTTTAGGCCATGGTCAAATAGGTGAGATAGCTCAGTGAGATACACCAGTCATTTCCCAGAGAACCACGGTCATCTCTTTATCTTGTTGTCTTTATGTCCATCTACCTTTTTTTGTCCCAGTTATATTATACAAGATGATTATGACGAGTGTATGTTTGCTTCAGATATTTAAATTAGCTTTCTTTATATGAGAATAATGAACTATAGTGTTGCCTAAGCATGCTTGTACAAGATTAACAATATCTGTGTAACAAATCAGTTCAGTATGTAGCTTTGGAGATGCTGTTGGAGAGAACATATGCAGCTGTTTATTTAAGACAGACCTTCATTTCAAACACTACTCCACCTATTTGGCATTGCACTCCTATAACATGCTCAAAAAGTATCATAATTGATGCAGCAGAATTGGAGATATCCTCTTTTTTATTCCATGCATACCTGCAGACCCACTCCACACATCTCCCTCTGGAGCCACTAAAGGCTTCATATAACTTTTTTTCACATATGCAGTCGTACTACTCAACACACTTTGATAGTATCGGTGGAGTTCCCCTCTCATAATAAACTCCGCATCCCCTTCATGCTGAACAAGTAGATAAAAATTGTTGTACAGCATAGCATTTATTGCACCCTTTAAGCTGGCAGTCTGTTACCGGCAATGCTCACAGCAGCTACGTCTCATATTGTCTGAGAAAAAATGAGGGATATTAAGAGAAATAAAGCGTCCTATCGGATCATGGCCTTAATCTGTAATGATGGTCCAGCAGTACAGTGTGTTTGGAGAAGCCTTACTCAGTGATCCACTCTGTTTCCTCTAGTTGAAGATGCGCGCCGGTGGGATGAGCGAGTCGTCCAAATGGAAGAAGCAGAAACGCTCTCCAAGGCCGCCTCGCCACATGGTCCGAAGTCCCTCCGGTCAGATGGACTCGACCCAGTCCAGCACCCTCAGCAACAACAACCTTTCAGGTCAGAGACACACTGCTGTGATGATACACTCACCAATCATCAATGACCCATCCTCAGCCAATCCCGGTAGGGTAAAATGTAGACCCTTAGAACTGTTTAATGTTTATCTTCTAATGCATAAGGATTATGTGGTGGACCTTACTCTGCATATTTCTGCTGATTTTTGCGTGATAGATGAAGCGAAGAATAGTGAAACCACATGTTGTTACACCATCGTATGACTGCATCTCTTCCCGTTAGGTGGTGTCCCGTTCATTGAGCAAGGCTTGTCCACCTCTAGCCTACCAGCTTCAGACAGTGCTGCTTCGTCCGTTTCCAGCCCCACAACCACTGACAGTGGCCTGGACACATGTTCCAAAGCCACCTCCAGGGAAGACCTTTCTGACCTGGAACAATGTAACTCATCTTCAACCAGCCCTAACACGCTTCCTGGGACTGAGCCCGGCTCTCCGGATGCACAGGTAGGGCAGTTTGGAATATAAGTAGGACATTTTGTAGAATTATGTCTGTTGTTGGTGACTCTGAGTGTGTACTTAAGTTACTCTAATGAGATCCTCCATCGTTTCTTTGGAGATGGTATGTGCTGTAACTAGGGCTGGGATTCGATATTTTTTAACACTAGACCATGGGAAAAAGTTAAATCATATGTACACTTCGAGGGACTTTTCCTTTGGAAAATATCTAAATCAATCCGGTAAAAATGTTTGATTTTCAGCATGTATGTAGTCAGAGATGTCCTGAAGTCAAATATATCCGTCATTGTCAGGTATTATTTATTTCATTTTTTTCCAGCAACCCAAAAATCATAGAATATATTCGTGGTATTTTTAATTTATAAGGGACATGTAATGTTTTATACTTCTGGTGAATATAATCCAATCAATCTTATTTCCATAAATGTATTTTTTATATACAGTTCCCTTTGTTAACACCTTATTTTGAAAACTGGACGTGTATACTTCCGCTTACTTCGCCAAGTCCGTCGCTAGCTCTCCCGTCAGCTCCGTTCTCTTTATCCATCCATGGTCAGCTCCATCGGGGCCGTTTGAATGCATTTAACATAAATGTCAGTATATGGGTGCTCTACAGTTGTAGCGTCGGCCCATTTGACCACGGAGATGAGAGCGACGGTCAGCTCGCCGGATAACGTTTCCTGTCCTTGACAGAGTTAGCGTGCAGCTTTAGCCGTGATATCTAGCTCTGCTTTTCCTGTAATGTGTGAAACCCAAAGTGTTTCCATCCTTTACTGGATGTGTAGTGTTTACCACTTTGGATTTGACATGTGAGGGTGCAGGTCGTATCCACGCAGACCCTCCAATGTTTTCTACTTTCTCCTTTCGTCTCGCTGTGGTTTGTTTTGGTTGACGGATACAGAACAGATATGACGTCAGTTACTCAGACTACAACAATAAAAGCGGTAACTTCCTTCTACCTCCACATAGACTTAAATGAAGCAAATCGATTTCAAAATCGTAAAAAACAATAAAATCACGATACATAGGTGAATCAATTTTTTTTTTCCCACACCTATCTTTAACTTTCATGATGATTTGTGTTCTGTTTCCATTTGCATCTAGTCTGAAGGCAGCCAGGTTGAAGCAGCTCAGTCGGCCTCAGTGGAGTCCATCCCTGAGGTTCTGGAGGACAAAGACTCTGTTACAGAGCAGTCAGACAGCACCTCGATCCACGACATGGACTATGTCAACCCCCGAGGAGTGCGTTTCACACAGTCCACGCAAAGAGACGGTAAGGATACTTAAACCTCTGATTTCTCTCTACTTCTTCACCTCACTTTTTTTTTTTTTTGTATTGCTTCATGCCACTGGTCCCTTGCATGAAAAGTGTCTTGTTACTCTTGATGGACAGTTTACCAGTTGCTTTAGATAATCGTGCAGCTCAAGAATCAGTGCATACAGGTCGACTTTGAGAGCTCCACATTGTACAGTAACGCTGTTTTCTTTACACACTGAGAACATTTTCTTTACTTGTCAGATAAAAGTCCTGTCTTTACAGTTGTGAAGTCCTTTCTTGACCTCCGTCCTTCCTCTTGTCTCCCCTGTAGGAGCGTCCCTCATCCCTTATGGCCTGCCATGTCTACGGGAGCTTTATCGCTTCCTTATCTCACTGACCAACCCCAACGACCGCCACAACACTGACGCCATGATGCACATGGGCCTGCAGCTGCTGACTGTAGCACTTGAGTCGGCACACATTACTGACTACCAGTCTTTACTGGGACTGGTCAAAGATGAGCTCTGCAGACATCTCTTCCAGGTGAAGTAGAACGTAGAAACCAATGCTCCTAGTTGTTGTATGTACGCTATGTACCTGTGTTGTTTGTTTTCACATTGATACTGGTTGGATCTTTTTTCTGCAGTAGTGACAGTTGCTATGAAGACGACTTTTTGAATAATTTTATCTGATTCAGAAACATGTTAGCACTTACTAGTGACTAAGAAACTTGCAGCAGCTGCTAACCAGGGATCGCCACTTTGCATCGGTTGACTCGGAGCTGCTGCTTTGTTGGAATCCGAAGCAGATATATGTTTACATTCATCACCTGTGCAAATTCTTGCTTTAATATTTTTTGCTAACCTTGAAATTATGCTTGACTATTTTTACCATGGTATGATGGGATGTGTTGACTAGCTCAATTTGGTACTGGTTACATACAGAACCAGGAGGACCAACACTCTCCACCACTATGTGCCATCCATTAGTTTGTTTGTCAAGCAGTATGTATAAAATGAAAGAGGTTCATTGTATCTTTGCTGACAATCATTTTGCCTTCAGTCTTTCATTCCAAGTCAAAGTAGGTACAACAATTCAGTGACAGCAAATTAGTAAACTGGCCAGGGTCTGAAATTAGCACCCGCCACCTGCCAAACGCGGGTGAATTGTTGGCAGTGACGAGTAAAATCAGGTCATCAGCCACTTTGGCAGACAGGGAAAACGCTGGGGTTGGGAATAGAGAACCGGTTCCAGTTAAGAACGTGTTCCTAGTTGTCTGATTCTTGGCATCTCATGCCTCCGTGACTATCGATTCCTCTAATTGATGCTTTCCCACAGTTACGCTGCACAATGACGCATCCGCACGCTGCATCATGTTTCAGTTTCTTTGGGACCGGAGACACGGCGTAGAGAAAAAAAGCGCTCAAAAGCATGGCGCTACTAAACCTGAGGGGGCGCACCCTATTTTTTCCCTGATAATGCGACACTGTGAACAACAAATCCTTGTTGAAATCAGCCAATCAGGAGGAGAGTTAGTAACGTTAGCTGTTAGCAGTAGGTAGGCAGCACAGTCCTGCTTGGTTAAATAACGGAGATACGGAGAGGGTGTTGTATCCTGTACAGATTGTAAAGCCCCTCGAGGCAAATTTGTGATTTGTGATTTTGGGCTATACAAATAATATTGATTTGATTTGATTTGATACGAACGTTAACGGAGGTGCCGTTGAGTCATTATTATGAGGCGTTAAAGCTCTGCTCAATATAAATGACTATTGGACGAAGGTAAATTACAATGTTAGCATGATGTGTTCAAATGTTATCTCGTAAAATTAAGTTTTTTGGCGAGAAACTTGAATAAATACAGTTGTTTGAAGATGTTTTCACATCAATATAAAATAGATAATAGAGAGAGAAATATGACCTGTTTAACTTCCTAACACTAGCTCTATGCAGCTTGCCAAGATTTTTTTTTTTTTTTTAAATCAAAGCAAATATTTAAATAATCATAATAATTTGAATTGTGTGTTTTTATGCAAATAACCACTATAGATGACAATAACAAAGTACAGTACAGTACTGTGTACACTACCCTCCCACGCCAGAAGGTACGGTGTAATTCGAACAATGTAATTTACCATGCATATCGTGTTTTTTGTGTAAAATATATCGAACATTGAATGACATCAGATCTAAAATCGTACTCCTTCATTAAGCGCATAGATTTCTAAAGTGGCAGACATAAAAAAAATACTTGCCTGCCACAGTGGCAGGAAGTGAAAAAAGTGAATTTCAGACCCTGTAACTGACATCAAGAACAGAATCAGAAATAGTATTGGGAGAAAGCTTGACTGGTTTTCTATATTGATATTTGATGTGTGTTTTCTGATCCTTGTGTCTGTGTTGTAGCTGCTGAGTGTGGACCGTATGAATCTTTACACTTCCTCCATACGAGTTTGCTTCTTGCTTTTTGAAAGCATGAGAGTACATCTTAAGTTTCAGCTTGAGGTAACTAGTTTTTTTTTATTCATCAAATGATCTATGTGCTCGGTCAGTTGACTGCCATCAATCCAAATATATGGTAAAACTCATCGTGAGGACCTACTGTAATAATCATCACCATGTGTGCTGGACCTGCTGCAGATGTACCTAAAGAAGCTGATGGACATCATCACGTCAGAGAACATTAAGATGCCCTACGAGATGAAGGAGATAGCTCTGGAGGCACTGGTGCAGCTGTGGAGGATTCCCAGCTTCGTCACTGAGCTGTACATCAACTATGACTGTGACTTCTACTTCTCCAATCTGTTTGAGGACCTCACCAAGCTGCTGTCCAAGGTAGCATGCCTATGGGATCACATTTTAAGATTCTTGGTATCCAAACATCAAGGCTTCTTTGTTGTACATGAGACAGAGTCCTTGTTGGATCGGCTGAATTTCAATCAAAGTGGACCTATAGGTTATCTGCAGGTTTTGAATTTGGTTCCCTAAAAACAGCCTTTTTTTTAAAAAAAAGTCTTGAATTTAATTTACAAAGGTCTTGAATATTTTTGTCTTTCCTACCGTTGACTGTAACATTAGTTATTAAGTCAGTTATTAGTTAGATGTGTGAGGAGGACTACTCTGTACGTCTGAATGCTCTTTGATGCTTTTAGCTTGTTGAAAGTCCTCTTTACTAATAGAGGTTATTTAGTTTAGTACATGGAGAACAAAACGCTGTCCAATGGTTCAACCAGACTGACAAGTGAAAGAGACAAACATCCCTCTGAGCACCAGTTGAATCAGAACGGAAGAAATCAGCAGTCATTGATAAAAGAAACATCAAAATGTGTGCAGATTTAAACAGGAACAGCTTCCTGTTTCAATGTCAACGTCACAATAATGCAGCCTAGAACAAGCTGGAATTAACAGCTGCAACGTGTTGCTTTAGCAAAGCAAGAAACAGAAGGTTAGTCTAGGGTTAGCGCTACTGGAATATCATCTGAACATAATCCCAGTTTAAACCTCTTCAGTCTAACCACTGAGTGGACTGCAGAGGGACTAACTCAGTATTTAGAGCCCAGTTGACCCGCTGTGGTTCAATAGTGATCGAGGCTCACTGACGCTTTTCTGGACTTGAAAACTAATTCAACATCCAAGTTCAACAGCATTCTCCCATCATGCAACACTGTGGGGACATCGACTAAATAAAAGTTTGAATCATTTCGTTCTAAAACTATTTCACATGTAAATAAAACATTTGGTGATAGTCTCTGTTAGAATAGTTATCACTGAAGGAAAGAAGAAGAACATCAACAGAACAGCTGATTACTAACATTTGAACAGCAGTATATGTTTTATTTTATTGTGGTTTGCGGGCTTTAATGATTTCTTTTTTTTTTTTCTGGTTTTCTGTCATTCCAGTGTGACCTTGCAAAAGGTACTAAATTGCATTCCGTGTGTCATATTGAAAAAGTATTGTCTGAAACCCTGTTTTTCAAAAGGTTATTTCATTATACTACACTATTTTGTGTCGTGAAAAGACTTCATTCTGACCATTTTTGAGACAACAAATGTCAAATAAAAGGTCAGGTCAAATAGCTTATTTGTGACTTACATTGTTTTCCTATAAAATATTTAGCCTAGTTTTTGTTTTATGCCTCTAATGATCGTTTTTATGTCAAATGAGTTTGAATATTTCGTTTTTTTTCTCCCGTCGCCACAGAATGCATTCCCAGTGTCAGGGCAGCTCTACACCACCCACCTCCTGTCACTGGAGGCTCTGCTCACAGTGATCGACAGCACTGAGGCCCACTGCCAGGCCAAGGTGCTCAACAGCACTGCTCAACAAGACCAGTCAGAAACACTGCTGGCAGAGGAAGAAGGTTCAGCCAACAACGGAACAGACGCTACAGCTGGTACGCACACATCAAACTGTGACTTTATGCTAAGATAAGATAATAAATAACAACACAAATGTCAGATATCAGTAGCTTCAATGCAAAAATGCTAATATACAATAGTTTTTATAACTGAACATATTTTCCTTTCGTCCTCAGATCTTAATAGACTGGGCAGTTCCAATGGTGTGAGTCCTCTACAAGCTGAGGACGCACCAGTGTGTCCACCAACCAGTGGACATCTGATGGCAGAGAAGATGAGACTGGGTAGACAAGATCAAGGAGACAATGACACTGGTGAGACTTTGACCTCATACACAGTTTTTACTTTAAATAGTCCATGTGCCAGACTAGATATCGGTACCATCTGAGTGGCAAAAACCTTACCTGTACTAAACTGTTCATAGGGTCAGTATGAGTATATTAATATATGATAGCCTCTCCACAGGAGCAGCCTTTCATATTATTGGACATTTTGTTTTTTCCCCTCTTAGTGCCTTTGCATAATTTCCAAAAATCACACAAACAGCCAATATCATATTAACAATGATATAATTTTGAACATAAGGCAACTAAAACATTTATAAAGGTTGTTCATTGTAATAAAAGCGTATGAATCTGCATATATAAATGAAAAAATACCGTCAAAGTATTTACATTTATTATTGGCAGGTGAAAAATGTGTTTTCCCTCAAATCAGTATTTCTATATAATACTATTTGAAGATATTTTTGTAACACGTTATATTAAGGTCATGTCTATAATGCAGTATAAGAACATTTGTAAAACATTATAATGTATGTATAAGGCTTTATAAAACTCTTTATACATGTTTATAATCATATTAAGTATATAAAGTATTATATGTGTATATATACAGTATATATACATAATGTATTATAAGTTCAGCATTCATAATGCTTCATGTCTCCATGACAACAGTGTTTGAAAGAAGAATCCTGGGTCACACAGCACATCAGAACTACCATAGCTGTAGCCAGCTATAAAGTCACATAGGCTACGTTCATATCATCAGAAATATTGGTTATATTAAGGTCATGTCTATAATGCATTATAAGCACATTCATAAGACATTATAATGTATATACAAGGCTTTATAAAACTCTTAATACATGTTTATAATCATTCATGATAACTTATAACAAGGTTTATAAAGTATTGGACATAATGTATTTTAAGTTCAGGATTCATAATGCTTTATAGCTCCATGACAAAGTGACACAGCGTCCTCTCCTCTTTTCCTCGGTAGGGATATTTGTTCCCACAAACATGTTCAGTGATGCGTTCTAGTTTCAGCTGTTAACTTAGACTGAAGTAGACATACTGCACTAAAGTATATATCTCAGCCCAAGCAATTCTGGGTGGCATGCAACAAACAATACATGAATTGAGTATTTAAAAGAATGAAATAAGCAATAAAATGGTCATATAACATAATCACAAATGTGTTTCCTTCACTTTAAAGCAATATAGTTTGGCTCTGCACAAATTTAATAAGGTATTGGGGAAAAAATTATAATTTGTTAAAAAAAAGTATTTGTATTTAGAAAATACATTGCAAAGATTTAGACCTGATAATCTGCCAAAGGTATCTTAAATATCCCTGTGTATTAGATAATAGTTACTAAAACACTACTTACAGCAGTGTGTTACGTTAAGAGTTGATAACCACTAATAAGCTGCCAGTCTGCAACGTCTATCATATAATAATCTAGGGATTTACAGGAATTAAAGAATCACAACTAGAAATGACCCACCCAGATGGTACTGATATGTTAAATTTTGGGTCTGGGCCCATGGACTGAAAGTCTTCCTTAGCGGGATGGGAGCTGATATAAATTCAATATGATGATGATATAAAATTTCTTTCTTTCATCCAGCTGAGAAGAGAGCCCTGAAAAAGCCTCAACGTTTCTCGTCATCTTTACCCGATTCCCAAGAGTTGTTAGAAATTAGAACGAAGAAAAAAGTGAGTGGTTATTGATTGATGTAGATTTGTTGTAACATTACACATCCTCATCCAATTATAAACTCTGTTACTGTTACCCTTTCAAACTGCCTTTTCTTATAATGTTTCCAGCTGCTGATCACAGGCACGGAGCAGTTTAACCAGAAGCCCAAGAAAGGAATCCAGTTTCTGCAGGAGAAAGGCCTCCTCAGTAACCCCATAGACAACGACCAGGTGGCCCAGTGGCTCAGAGAAAACCCCCGACTGGACAAAAAGATGATCGGCGAGTACATCAGCGATCGCAAGAACATGGAGCTCCTGGACAGCTTTGTAAAGTAGGGAGAAATTCCAGGGCATATTGTGCATTTGTTGATCATATAATGTGATTTTACAATCTTCTTTAAGGGTGTAGAGGTTTTGGTTCCCATGAAACATTGGTGTGCTTGATGTTATAGTTACTGTGAGGAACTTTTAATATTGGCATATATAATATATTGGTTATGAAACAATAAAAAAAAATCAGTAAACAACACCATCAGTGAGAAGATTGGCTATTTCTATGTAGTTGTTGTTAATGATCTTAATGATCATCGGTGCCACTGGGTCCAATTCCAGCAAAATCAGACGAAATCATGCAGGTTCACCAGAAACTCCTTCAGCTCAGACTCCAGCGGGGCCTCCGGCAGCGACCAGCCCAGTGCGGACAGATCCGGCTTCGCTACCGCCTTCGACCTGCAGTCCCGTCAGGAGCAGAGCTTGGCCTTGCTGCTCCGCTGGATGCTGGAGGGAAGGGAGGCACCGGAGAACCAGAACCAGAACTGGGCAGGATAGACTGTCAGACCCTGCTGCAGTAAAACGAGAGGTTTTCTAAAGGGACTCTGGTGCTCGGAAAAACTACCGCTTTTGTCCACCAAAATCAACACTAAATAAAAGTTCCTTGTTGTAACTTTAATAGTAAATAACGCTTAAAGTGTTAAAAACTTTTTAGGTTGTTCTAATAATGTGAATCTTTTCTTGCAGCACGTTCGGCTTCCAGGGGCTTCGTATTGATGAGGCCCTGCGGCTCTACCTGGAGGCCTTTAGACTACCTGGAGAGGCTCCTGTCATTCAGAGACTCCTCGAAACCTTCACAGACAACTGGCATGTAAGGCTGAACTTCTAAAAAACTGTCTGAAAGATTCCTAATTACAATGTATCAGCTGTATTTTAACATTCAGATTAATAGAAAACAGGGTTAGTGGCACAACATTCCAGAGCTGTCGATCTGACTTTGAGACTTTTGACTTAAGTCAGACTTTCATAATGGATCGGATTAATTTAGACTTGAGTTTAGAACTTGAGCTTTATGGACTAAAAAGTTGTGACACCCTTGAAAAAGCCAAAGCGGACTAATCTTGACTGACTGCAGCATGATCAGAACACGATTGGTGATATACAGGACCCAATCAAGATGAGAGATTAACCTCCAACTAGAGCGACAACCACCAGCCAATTCACTTTCACATTCAGGTCTCCAAGACTGAGCCCAAACAGAGGATTATTGTTTTGAAATGGAATTACTTTTGGTGAACACTGTATTAATAACCTGTTTGGGATTTGAAACCCAAAGTGTAGGACTGGGATGTGATTGAGGATTTGCCTGTGTCAACTTGTGACTTACACAAGACCAACTAGAAGTGTTGATGGTGCCTGTTTCTACAGAGTCCCTGCAGCCCTCTGCCTGGATTTTCTCTTTATGCCTCTTAATGCCTGGCCGGAGGCATTATGTTTTTGAGTTGTCCGTCCGTCTGGTCCATTCTTGTGAACGCAATATCTCAGGAAATTCCATCAAATCTGGCAAAAGCATCCACTTTGACTCAAGAATGAACTAATTAGATATTGGTGGTTAAAGGTCAAGGTCACAGTGACCTCACAAAACATGTTTTTGGCCATAACTCAATAATTCATATGCTAACTACGACCATTTCACACAGTTGTCCAACAGAATAAAATGATGAAGTGATGACATTTTGGACAGACATGGATGTAAACTGACACTTCACTGGTTAGTGAAGGCATACAACCGTGAGGCGCTAATTCTAGTTTCTTGTTATATTGCTGTGTTGGGGGCATTTTCTGGGCATACGGAAACAGCCTTTGTGCCCCGCATCCAATAACAGTGCACAGGGTGTGCAGCCAATTTAGTTTGTCAAATACCGCCGCTTTGCCAAGCCTCTCGGCGTCTGGTCTTCGGCTGCATTTATTCATAATCGACAATTCCGCACCTTCCCGCAGGGTTGTGCAGAGTTAGTTGTGTGTTTATTTCTGCTTTGGAGTTTTTTCCACCATGAAACAATCAGAAAATACCTTTTTATTTCTCGGATTCACTGCTTTGTTCTCATTAACGCCGCTCCCTCTCTTCAGTCACTCTATAGCTCGCTCTACCATCGCTGCTCTCTCTCTCTCTCTCTCCCTCCTTCGCTCATTGAGCCAAGGAGGACGAGCCAACTTTGAATGCTGTGGGTTTACAAACAGCAACCGACAACTGTTACATATTATACTATTAAGCTAACATTAGCTAAGATGTAGCATTTAGTAATTAACTTTTGCAAACTTAAATTCAATGACCCTCAACAGTCAGTGTGGTAACAAAATCTTTGCATTCAGTATTTGGTTTCCTAAATGTAAATCAACAACAATCCATGTGTTACCTGTTAGACATTATCGGTCATCGACAGGTGGCCAGCTTTAAAGTTAGCCTAACCTTGCCGCTGTTCCTAATTCCATTATCACCTGTTTAGGACTCCAAACACGAAGTGAAAGACAAATGGACTTTTCCTTCATCACATAATTCCATCTGTTGTAAAGGTGGTGAAAATATGAATCAATCACATGATTGACACTCTGGGTTGTGGTAGGAGGATGACATATGTGTTAACACAGACACACACACATACACAATGATGGGCAAACTCCACATGGGGGGAACATTTGACTTCTCAAAATAGCAGAAGGAGCCATGTGACTTGGAAACTATTTCTAGTAATGTCCTTTTCTTAGGCTGACCACATACACACAAATAGTGGCCTTGAAAGAGTAGATGAGTAATTTTAGGCAGTGACTCTGTAAATGAATTTTTCCACTCTCTGGGCTAGCTAGCTGTTCTTAAGTAAGTCTGAAGTCTCTGTTGGTGTGATGATGTACTGTTGATGTGTCTTCTGTATGTGTGTGTTTGTAGAAAGTGAACGGCTCTCCTTTCATGACCAACGATGCAGGCTTTGCCTTGGCCTACGCAGTCATAATGCTCAACACTGACCAGCATAACCACAATGTCCGCAAGCAGAATATCCCCATGACTATAGAGGTGAGTGAGTTGTCCAAAGTGACCATGACATTGCTTCTGGAAAGATCGGTGTTGAGTATTTCAAATGTCATGTTTTGTGGTTTGAGCAGCACAAATGAAATTCCATTCTCTCATTTTTTGTTGCGACCCAACTGTCAGAGGTGCTTCTTGTAAAACCTTGATACAAAAACCGAATAATCTGCTTGTCTCAAGTCCTGCTGGGAGAAGAGAGAAAATGTTTGTGCGTGTGATTTGGAAAATTGACCCTTCGCTAAGCCGCGCCTCCCGCTGCTACTCTGTCAAGCTGTCGGAGCTACCATGGAACTACCATGGAGCTACCATGGAGCAATCATGGAGCTACCATGGAGCTACCATGGAACTACCATGGAGCTACCATGGAGCTACGATGGAGCTACCATGGAGCTACCATGGAGCTTCCATGGAACTACCATGGAGCTACCATGGAGCTGCCATGGAGCTACCATGGAGCGACCATAGAGCTACCATGGAGCTACCATAGAGCTACCATGGAGCTACCATGGAGCGACCATAGAGCTACCATGGAGCTATCATGGAGCTGCCATGGAGCTACCACGGAACTACCATGGAGCTACTATGGAGCTACCATAGAGCTACCATAGAGCTACCATATGGCTGCCATGGAGCTATCATGGAGCTACTTCAGAGCTACCACGGAACTACCATGGAGCTACTATGGAGCTACCATAGAGCTACCATAGAGCTACCATGGAGCTGCCATAGAACTACCATGGAGCTACCATGGAACTACCATGGAGCTACTTTAGAGCTACCATAGAGCTACCATGGAGCTACCATGGAGCTACCATAGAGCTACCATAGAGCTACCATGGAGCTACTTTAGAGCTACCATAGAGCTACCATGGAGCTACCATGGAGCTACCATAGAGCTACCATAGAGCTACCATGGAGCTACCATGGAGCTACTTTAGAGCTACCATAGAGCTTCCATGTAGCTACCATGTAGCTACCATAGAGCTAACATGGAGCTACCATCGAGCTACCATAGAGCTACCATGGAGCTACCATAGTGCTACAATGGAGCTACCATGGAGCTACTTTAGATCTACCATAGAGCTACAATGGAGCTACCATGGAGCTACCATGGAGCTACCATAGAGCTACCATGGAGCTAAGAACAACCATGGAGCTACCATGGAATTACCATGGAGCTACTTTAGAGCTACCATGGATCTACCATGGAGCTACCATAGAGCTACCATGTAGCTACCATAGAGCTACCATGGAGCTACCATAGTGCTACCATGGAACTACCATGGAGAAGAGCCGGATAGTTGTCGGAGCTGGCCGATGCTATGATTGGCCAGTCTGCGTTCGAGGGGCGGGACTTTCGTATTTCCATTTCTCGTCATTCGGCCAACAAAAAATTCAGTGTGTCTTTGTCCTGCACAAACCAGAATGAAAACTTGAATGACACTAAGATGCACAACATGGTAAAAATAATGTACCTTTGTGTTTAACAAATATTAGTTTGCATATTTAATTCAGAAAGAAAAAAAGATGTGCTTTATTCATATATGTATTTTGTTCTCTCACTGGTCATGCCTCTGTGTCTGATTGTGGGACATTCCTCTGTGAGGGCTAGCATTAGCACTGGTGCAGCTTGGTGGCTCAGAAAGCCAACAGCTGTAGGCAGTGGTGGTCCGTCTGAGAGGTGAACTCATCCTAAAGAGGCGGGGGAGGAGGAGTTGGGGGGGAGGCGGCCTCTCTCTGTCTCTCTCTTCATCTGCCGTCTCTGTCTCTGTTTTTTCTGTCTTTGATTGACAGCGGCTGAAGACTAAACAGAGTCTCTGGGCAACTTGTGAACAGTTTGTGGGTGGGCCACTCTCAACGACAAACAATAGCAAGCACTTGCTTTGCTCTCTCTCTCTCTCTCACTCTCTTTTATGTACACATACTTAGTAGAAATGAACTTTGTGGAGTCGAGTCATACCTCATCATACAGCTGCTGTTGTATGTTGTTTAAATTATCCCTACACATTCCCAAAAGGTCAGTTGCGGTTGGTGAGGAGAGCTTGTTGACCTCCAGGCTCAGACAACAGGCAGAGGCTTTCACGTTATAGTTTGGAGAGGGACAATAAAAGTGGCGCCTAGCACGTCAGTTACTTAGCAGCTTGCAATGTGTAGTATTCACCACAGCATGTGTTGGCATTGGGGTTATTTTGGAAAACTATGCCCAGCATCACTGTGTGTAAGTCAGATCCTATTCCCAAGGATCTGACAATGAGATGACATGTGTTCAGTGAGGTACAGGTGAGGTCAGTTGTATAATCTTCATTTTGTCCATAAAATAGAGCATGTTGCTTGATATTGCAGCCTGTGTGTTGGCTAACTTTACCAGCGGCTGCTCTCTGATAGTGAGTGACTATATGTGCGAGTGTGTGACTGCATGAGCATGATAGATAGAAATAGATAGTAGAGTTCTGATCCTCGGTGGCCTCTTACTGTCTCTGGCTGTCTGTGCCGGTGTTTATTTCTCTGTGTGTCCCTGCAGAGAAGCTCCTGTTTCCCCTCTTCTTACCTGCCAGTAGGACAAACCCCGTCTAGTCGAGGCAAGCGAGCCTTGAGGTCGTCAGTCATCGAAGGGTGGTTATGTTTATTTACAGGAGGCTCTTGGCTCTAATCCCTGTTTTCCTAACACTGCAACTTAAGCATATTAAGTAACACATAGCAAGTGTGTTTCCACACAAAGCCCTTTAATTGTTGGATGCTCAGTTAACGAAGCACTGAATGCCAGAGGCTTGGGTGTCTGAGCTAAGCTCCCGTGGTGAGATGCACTGACTGACACGTTGATGGTGGAAAAATTACCAACGTCCATTTTTCTCCCAGAAGCATGGGGGGTGGGAGGTGTTTGAATAAAGTTTAATGCCAGGGATAAAAAGGCTTATTTATTATTCCGCAGCTAACTGCTCTGTTTTTGTCTTTAAACAGCAATTCAAGAAAAATCTGAAGGGAGTAAATGGAAACAAAGACTTTGACCAGGACATGTTGGAGGATCTCTACAATGCTATCAAGTAAGCTGCCACCACACAGTATATATACACTGTATATATAAAGCAGCAACTCTTCATATTGGAGAATCTGGAACTGGATTTTGCTTTCTTTCAAAGGTCTTTTTATTGATTGTCAATAATGTAAAGGGAAAAGGATTTTGTTTTTCCTAACAACACTCACCCGTGTCACAACACATCCATAAAGTCAAAATAATAGTCAACAATACAGAGAAAATATCTATAATACACCTTAATAGTAACAGAAAAAGTAAGTCGAGAAATAACGGAAATAGAAAAATAATAAATATGATAGAAAAGAAAAAAATGGATAAATAAATAAAAATATTTAAATAAATAAATACATAGATAAATGAAATAATAACACTTAAAAATAGCTACTCAGATATTACTGTAGTGGGTTTATAACAAATGTCAAGAAGGGGCGCAACTCTGAATGAATCAATGAATCTTGAATCTTGAATCTTGAATCTTGAATCTTGAATCTTGAATCTTGTAAATGTATTCTCTGTTCTCCGGGTAGTATAACAGATTTTCTTCAGATTCATACAGGACACAACGTCTCTAATCCAGTATGAGTGGGAAGGAGCTGCTGAATCCTTCCACTTCAGTCAGACATCTTGTTGAGATAGTAAAGAAGTAAAAGCCAACAAGTTCAGTTTTGCTTTTGGCAAGTCCAAAAATGGCAGTCTGAAGATTTGGCTCGATTTGATGGTGAAGGGTTTCTGAAATAGTGTGAAAGACAGAATGATGTCCAGAACTAAAGAAGGACATGACCAGTGCGTGTGAAGGAGTGAGGCTGGTGCACTGGTCCACATCAGGGTACATAGGAGATCATTTGGTTTAAGATATACGGATACAATGGACTACTTTAAATTGCAAAAGTGCATGTCGAGCGCACGTGGAAGAGGAGTGTATCGGATTGAGTCCTATGTGTCATACATAAAAGCAGAAACTAAGTCCTGTTCTCCAGCTGTTCTTATAGCCGCAATTGCAGGGCAGTGCAATTTTGAAATACGGTTGTAAAGATTAGACATAACACCTTTTGATGTGGGGTTGACAGAGAAATACATCAACAGTACTGACTGGAGGTTTACGAGGAAAATTTTGATACTAAACTCTGTCATGACTAACTTGTAAAAAATCTAAAAAAGTGTGTGTTGGCGACGCCAAAGGTTTCTGTCAATTGACGAAGGCAATTTTGCTAAATAATTGACTCAAATGGTTAATGGATTATCCCAATTTTGCAGATAAATTTTGTGCGAATTCATTAATCGACAAATTGTTTCAGCTCTACTGTGAAGTACCAAAAGCTGCCGTTAGATGTCCGGTCAGATTCATAATCTCGTTCATTTATTCTTTGATCAGATTGTTCCCGATTCAAACTTTTGTCAATTTCAAACCATTTAATTTAGACTGCTTGTGTTTAGAGATGCGTGTTTATATTGCTCAATGTAAGGCCCAATAACTCACTCATAAGATCTGACTAATGTTCCCCTACTAGTCTTTTCCAGAGCCTTAATTCATGAGTGAGTAGGTGTTACAGCTGAGATGGTTTTTCCTCTGCAGGAATGAGGAGATCGTGATGCCCGATGAGCAGACGGGGTTAGTGAAGGACAACTACGTATGGAGTGTGTTGCTCCACCGCGGCGCCACACCTGAGGGTTATTTCCTCCACCTGCCGCCCGGCAGCTACGACCATGACTTGTTCACCATGACCTGGGGTCCCACCATCGCTGCCCTCTCCTACGTCTTTGACAAGAGCCTGGACGACAACATCATCCAGAAGGCCATCACTGGCTTCAGGTATACAAGTTCCACATAGCCAGCAGCTAAAGTGGTGGAGCAATGAGATCCTCTGAATAAGGATTTGAAAGACTGGGTCCACAGTGGCTCAGGAGGTAGAGCGGTTTGATCCCCGGCTCCTCCTGTCCACATGTCAAAGTGTCCTCGGGCAATGCACTGAACCTCAAGTTGCCCCTGATGGGCAGACCAGTGCCTTATGTGGCAGCTCCACCACCATCGGTGTGTGAGTGGGAAACATTTGTGGATATCATTTATATCAACAATGGCTGGCTTGAATAGTTCAGGACTTTCTTAAGGGGGCCAGTTGTCTTAATTTAAACCACTCTCTTTAGTTTACTGATCGGTCTGAGAAGTGAACGTCTTAGATTTAGGTTGGCTGAAATTCATCCACCCATATTCAACAGTAGACCAGACCTTCATCACTGAAATCCCAAATGCAATACTGTATGTTATTGGGGTTTTTACATGTTTTGTGAGGTTTTAAAGCTGCAGTGGGTAGAAATGGAACAAACATATTAAAATTTTAATTCATATTTTTTATAAGTCACTATATCCTGACAGTAGTGCATGAGAAAGGTAATCTGAAAAAAATCATGTGCCTCTGTGTCCTCCGGTGCTCCTAATGGCATCTGAAAGATTTCACAGACCGGAGGAAAACAACCAATAAGAGCTGATCTGGAGTTTGCCGTCTATGAGCAGCTGTCAATCACTCGCGAACTCCGACCAAACGGTCAAACTAGGCAGCGCTGATCAAATATGAATCAATATTCTGTTACTGTAATGACTATTTCTCTCCTCACATGTTTTCAGAAACATCTTGTAGTTACTGTTTAGCTGTAAAATGAGAAAGTTTGTGACCCGGCAGCCATGTTGAGATCTGTTGAGGAAATACCAAGCACCGCCCACCAGCCAGAGCACAGCCAATAGGAACGCTCTCTCTCTGAAATGACCTGTGATTGGTCAAAGTCTCCCGTCACGGGCTAGATTTTTTAAAGCCTGAAAACAGAGCCATGAGGAGGAGCAGAAGTCTAGTTTTCTCTCAGAACACTTGAATTATGATATGCTGAAAGGTTATTATGGAATTTTTGCCCAATGATGCCAAAAACATTCTGCCTACTGAAGCTTTAATGTGTACTACAGTCATATGTGTTTCTGTCGTTGCAGGAAATGCGCAATGATAGCAGCTCACTATGGCTTCAGTGATGTTTTCGACAATTTGATCATCTCCCTCTGCAAGTTCACCACTCTGAGCAGTGAGGTGAGGATGTGCTAACGTGGTCCAGTTTGTTTTACGGTTATAGAGTGTGGACATCACGCTGCAGTTTGCAGTTAAAGCTATCATATTTCACATGTGAACATAGTGCAGTAAAATGACAGGATCCTGTCCTGAACTACGAAAAGACACAATAGAAAATTGAGTTTGCTTCCTGAGGTTAAAATAATTTATAATAATAATAATAATAGTTTGAGCTCATATGTTTGAAAATCTGATAATTGTGACATCCTCCTCTGATATGTTGTCATTAATTTGATTTTTTTCATTATTATCTATCAATGCTGCACTTACCTAATGTGGCTCAAAAGCACAGACGAAACTTTGAAAAAGCAAGATATAATAACAAACGGGATTTCTATCTCTTCTTTTTCTTAAATATTTTTTTTCCTAAAAAAATGATGCATCATTACACATCCTCTTTCCTTAAACCCAATCCCCAGGTGAGTGAAGCTCAAACGATTACCAAACAATATACTGTAGAAACATACAACACAGCAACAGCAACAAACAAAGGAAAAAAACAACAACAAAACACAGGCATGCACTACAGACACTACATGCAGGCATACCAGTTTACATTAGATAGATTGTCATTTAATTCATACATTCTCTTCCAATTTTGTGTGTGTGTGTGTGTGTATACACGTATATTAGGGCTGTCAAAGTTAACGCGATAATAACATGTTAACGCAAAATCGTTTTAATGCCACTAATATCTTTAACGCATTAACGCATTGATCTTTCGGAGGTTGTAGCGGACTCAGTATTAAAGCTAGAGTGAAGAAACTGGCATCATATGAAACTAGAAAACCTAATGAATCCACTGGTAATATCATGCTATATTAGCTTGTCGGGAAGGAGGCTAAATAACGCTCCGAACTTACGCTAAATTTTGCCGAAGAAAAGCTGGCATGGCCATTTTCAAGAACACGGCCTCAAGATATGTGAATGAAAATGGGTTCTATAATAATATAATTATTAATAATATGATAATCACATGCAGTTTGGGGCAAGTAATAGTCAAGTCAGCACACTGACACACTGACAGCTGTTGTTGCCTGTTAGGCTGCAGTTTGCCATGTTATGATCTGAGCATATTGTTTTATGCTAAATGCAGTACCTGTGAGGGTTTCTGGACAATATCTGTCATTGTTTTGTGTTGTTGATTGATCTCCAATAATAAATATAAACATACATTTGCATAAAGCAGCATATTTGCTCACTCACATGCTGATAAGAGTATTAAATAATTGACAAATCTCCCTTTAAGGTACATTTTAAACAGATGTGTGTGATTAATTTGCGATAAATCGCGATTAACTATTTGAATCGATTGACAGCTCTAGTATAAATATACAGTATATATATCACAGACCAAATGGTATTAGTTAAGACGTGTTAATACAGTATCTGTGTCAGAACTTCTGTTGACTGAGTGTCATTGTGTCCTCTCCCTGTGCAGTCTGTTGAAAACCTTCCTTCAGTGTTTGGCAGCAACAATAAAGCACAGACAGCAGCCAAGACGGTGTTTGACCTAGCCCATCGGCACGGCAACATCCTGAGGGAGGGCTGGAAGAACATCATGGACTCCATGCTACAGCTGTTCAGAGCCGAGCTCCTGCCCAAAGCCATGGTCGAGGTCAGGACTTTTCCATTCTGTCAGTGCTTGAATGGTGTCTGCTTTGTCATAACACTGCAGAGACAGTCTGGGGGGGGGGGGGTTATAGAAAGAGACTGCATCCTACATGTTCTGCTGCCATCTACTGTTCACTGCTCCAACACTATGCTTGTTGCCTCAGGTGGAGGATTTTGTGGAGCCGAATGGGAAAATATCTCTTCAAAGAGAGGAAACGCCTTCAAATCGGTATGCACAAATCCCATCTGTTGATATATTTACATTAGAAGCTAAAAGGAAAATGTTGTCAAGGTATCACAGTATGATATCGTTCCTGATATAGCAACAATCATGTGTGTTTGTGTCATCACTCCAGCCATGTTCCATTCTTCTAAATGTTTTTATAAAGTACTCTTTAATTCCTAGAAAAAAAAAAACAGCTTTCTATCATTAGGAAACGCGTATTTCATGAAACAATCTTGACCAATGTCTCGTGTTGTTTCATCTCAGCGGTGAGTCGGCGGTGTTGAGTTTTGTCAACTGGTTGACGTTGAGTGGAGCCGAGCAGTCGGGACTCAGAGGACCGTCCACGGAAAACCAGGAGGCCAAGCAGGCTGCCGTCCTCTGCATAAAGGTACTACTCAGTAAACACTCTGAAGTTATGATTTCTGAGGTATAAAAAAAAAATGAAGACACAACGTGCTCAACCCCCACGATTAGACCCTGAAGACGGGATCCTTAATGTAGATGACAAAAAAGGAAAGACTAGGGCAGCTCCAAGGGTGTCTCTCCCGAAACATCTGTGTGGCAGTATTACAGTCAAAGTGGAGTGATGTATAGTATAACATGTATGTGTTACATCAGGGTTTTCACATCCTTACATTTATTTAAAGAAATACATTTCAAAGGAAAAAGTATTTAAATGCCACAGATAGTTCTTGTTTTCACTGTGATGCTGCAGGGTTCTTGCTGAATGATCACTATTAAGCTGGGCATACACTGTATGGTTTAAACGATTTTTAAATCGTGAGCTTCGGCTTTACATCACAAACGATGTACTCGTACAGCAGGAGCAGGAGTTACACAACAACATTTCTAAAATCGTACAGTGTATGCCCATCTTTAGATGAATACAGAATAGTGTTTGTGATACAGCCACCTTCCTATCTGCTTTACTAAACACAACTAGAAATCATTTCCTTCACTATTAATCGCTTGGTGTGTATTTATCAGTGTGTCCATGAATAGTTTCGAAGTGTGTTGCTGAAGGCCGAGAAACCCCCAACTGATATCTGTATGATAGACAGAAGGAAACTGCAAACTGCCTTTTCTTTCATGCACATAAAAGCATTGATTGTGAAGGCTTGTGTGGTTTGTTTTAATGACTGCATTATTTGTACAATGACATCATCACCCATTCAGATAGTATTCACTGTATAAAATCATCATCAATCACTGAGTTTTCTGTTTCTCTCTTTCTAGCAATGTGACCCAGAAAAGCTGATCACAGAGAGTAAATTTCTACAGCTGGAGTCTCTACAGGAGCTAATGAAGGTTATTATTATTTCATACCAACATTTCATAATTGTCTTGCTGTATTTTAGTTTGTATAAATGTATATAATTACATCACGGTTCAGTCATAAACCAAAGCGTCTTGTCCTGTTCAGGCTCTGATCTCAGTCACACCAGATGAAGAGACGTATGATGAAGAGGATGCTGCCTTCTGCTTGGAGATGTTGCTGCGTATCGTCATGGAGAATCGGTAGGATGGAGAGTCTGTCGATATCTTCACAGCACAGTCACATGCTGTCGTAGTCATTCCAAAAACAATGAGCATCTCTCTCTCTGTGTGTGTGTGTGTGTGTGTGTGTGTAGAGACCGTGTGTCATGTGTGTGGCAGACAACGCGAGACCATCTCTGCCATCTTTGCGTCCACCCCAACGAGAGCTGCTTCCTGGTGGAGAGGGCGGTGGTGGGACTCCTTCGACTCGCAATCCGCCTGCTACGACGAGAAGACATTAGCTCTCAGGTAGGCTGGGGCGATATCTATTAATCCATGCCTTCATACCTTCCTGACATTTCACACGAAGGTATATGACAGCTGTGACGCTACTGCTGACTTCATATTCACCGGTCCGTCACACACGCTCTCTCTCGATCGATTCTCTCGTAATGATGTGCACAATAATGATGTCAAATGTACACATTTAATTTACATACTGATAGGGCTGACCCAAAGGCTTCGAAGCTTCAACCGTTGCCATAGTAATCGAGCTCCAAATTAGTATTCAAATGCTTTGTTTTTTTAAATTTTTTTTAGATTTAAGTATGTAATACAAGACGAGCCATACTGTCCACGTCTTCCTCGCCACCTGAGAGTCCATATAACGTTACTGCCTCATTTCTTTTTATACGTTTCAGCAGACAGGATGGCACAGCAAACTTTACCTGCCTCGGAGCTTTCAAACAAATCTTTATCTTAACGGCCAGCAGCGACTGACCGGCCCTGTTTTTTTTTTCTATTTTCCACGTACAGTGTGAGCACTCAGGTCGTGGCTGACGGTCGGACCGTACAGTGTGAGCACATAAATCGTGAGATTTGGCTTCACATCGCAAATGATCTACTCGTACAGTTGAAGCAGGAAGTACACAACAACATTTCTGAAATCTACAGTGTATGTCCAGCTTTAGACAAAGATGCAATAACGGCAGCCTTTTCAGAGGAACAACAAACGTAAATGGGACACAGTCCAACCGTTGAGGTGATGTTTTCACTAGGATAATCTTCCGTTCGGTCATTGAAGTCGGGGGTCACTGACCGTTCGGTCATGTCATCATGTTAACGCTGATGACCTACAGTATTATATAGTAAGGCTTTCAAAGCTAATACTTATTGCACTGGATTGCTGTAGGTGTTCCAGGTGTTGTTGTTTTGTGTTCACCCTACTTTTCTAACTGGAGCACTGTCTGAACACTAATATCGTGGAAACGCCTCCATTGTGCCGAGACAAAGACGGAGATGTGGGAGATATGTGCTGGCCAGCAGGTCATTTAATGCTGACCTGACCTCGTATTAGGAGGGTGACCTACATTTAAACCCTGTAATCTAATACTGCATCTCAACATTGTTATTGTCTTTGGTTTATGTTTGAACTCTTAATACAACATAAAATCAAGTTCACTGAATGCTTTTAAAATGGTTATCATTCAACATGACCCATAAAAGTGGGGATCTACCTTTTCCATTTAGTCAGATGTTATTTCAAATCCCCCGGTGGACAGAAAGAAACATTCAAGATGCATATGGTTCCTACATGTCAAGACATCTGTTCATGGAAATACGCCAATCCTCCACACCATTATTCAAACATCTTTCTCACTTTCTTTACATGCGTATTTGAGATTGATTTCTTAAAAGAAATTTTCACTTTGGAGAGGATTTGTAATGTTTGTGGCCTTGACTGTGGGTGTTGAAATATACTGAGTATTACAGAAAAAAATGTAAGGGAGAAAGATGTAGGACATGTAAATAAAAATGTTTGAATTTTAGATTGTTTCTGACAGGGAGATGTACAATTGGGCCTCGGTACAAGTTGACACTCTGTACATGAGTGTTGAGTGATTGTTTGGTTTTCAGCCGAGCTGATGTTGAAACTATCACTACTTCAGAAAAATAGAAACAGACCAGGAAGAGAGAGCATTTTAGGTCAAACTCGCAGTGCTCGCAAATCAGTACTTTTATATTTAAGTGGAAACAGACTATTATTACTAGATTATTTAATATATATATTCCGCTGTCTCCAAAGCATGTAATAAATAGCTGGTGGTTTCTTTAATACATTACCAGGAAAGTAATTTGAAGTTAATTGATAGGCATGATTACAAACACTTTATTCCCAGGTCCAGTGTTTACTGGTAAGTAGATGATAGTCAGCACATTTCTTGGAAATTACATCCAAATAATTGTAGAATTATATTCTATTTCCCAATAAGCAGTTGATAATTAGCTGGTTATGTATTTTATATAATTCTACCAATTTAATTGATTGCAATTAGGCCTACATTCTTTTACATGGACATAGTGTAGAGGGGGTCAGTTTTGATATTCACCAAGAGTAGGGCTCGAATCTGGGGGTTAACAACTCATAGCCTTACCAGACACAGTTTATTACCTGCTTTGGGAACTAGTGGAATATAAATATAAAATAATGTTGTGGTAATTTGATAAATTTTGAGGTAAATATAGGGGTCATTTCAAAGAAATTTCAAATGCATTACTTGCTAATTATCACCTACTTCCCATGAAATGTTACAGATATTGTAATTCCTTCCCAATGCTGCTCAGAGTAAACCCAGCCAGTGGCACGGGGTCTCTCCCTCGCTGCAACCGACACAACCACCAGGCTTTATGCAAATGAATGTGCGATGACATCAGCGATATGCAAATGAGCGCATTTGATCATCTGGCGACTTTTAGTGACTTTTGGAGCTAGTGCTAGCTACTTTCATTGGGAAAGAGTTGGCATCACTGCACAAGGGACACTGTGTTTGGTTTTCCGCTGGCTTTGTGCCGTAAATGGAGCCTTCATTTTCCCGGGAGATCGTACCCGCTGGCAGACAGAGCTGCAGAGTGAAAGTGAGGCTGATTGGGAACCTATCTAAAAGCTGATGGTGTCATTATACTATAACCATTACATTGTGCACTAACATTTATTTCATAATGATAAATTAAAGCTAACTTTAATCATGGAAAAGAAGATGAAAACAAACTGAAATGGTATATCCTCCTGGTTATGTCATGGCACCATAACTGAAGGCTGCTCCGGTACTTTTGCCTTTTCAAATGTGTTTGAGTACATTATTTTGTTAAAATGTACTGAAATTAAGGTAGAATTGAAGAATTAATGTACTTAAAAGATCCTTTAAAATTACAGCGAGATATCCATACTTCTATTGCAGCCCTGATCTTCTCTTTCCATGTGCACCCACAGGTTCTGCTCTCCCTGCGTCTCCTGCTGATGATGAAACCTAACGTCTTGTCCCGGGTCAGCCGGGAGGTCGCCTACGGCCTTCATGAGCTGCTGAAGACTAATGCGGCCAACATCCACTGCACAAACGACTGGTTCACACTCTTCTCGTTGCTGGAGTGCATCGGAGCTGGAGTGAAACCTCCTGCCTCTTTCCAGCTCACGTCCACCACCACTGACAACGACACAGGTTCAGTATTTCTCTCCACATCATCACTGACCCAACCTGCATTACACATAGTTTGACAAGATAATAAAGTCCACAAAGAATCTAACTGAATAGATAAAGTAGGAAAATCCATATGACAGTGTCTGGTGAAAGTCTGAGGAGGACGGGGGTTGTTTTGGGTGGTTTCAGTAACGGAATACAAACTCCATATCAGTGTAATGGTGTTAATCCAGACTGACTTTATTGTCTTTCAGAGGCTCTAGCAGGTTCAGTTTTAGCAGTAAAAAAAAAAAATCTATTTGTGTGCTTTGTGTCTCCAGGAGCCCAGTCAGACAGCGAGCTGCCATCTCATCATGTTAGTGAAGTGAGTTTAGACCGCGGCTACACGTCTGACTCAGGAGTCTACACCGAGCACAGCAAGACCAGGATCCCCCGCTCCGCAACAGATGTGGACGTAGCAAGCAGTGGATGGCTCGTGGTCAGCACACGCACGCACGCACACACACACACACACACACACAAACACACACACACACACACACACACACACACACACACACACACACAGATTACCAGTATGATGAGCAGCGAGACATACTATATATTGTACATGTCACTGTAACATCCTCAGTCACGTAGTGTTGTCACAATACCAAAATTCTGACTTCGATACGATACCCTGCCTAAATATCTCGATACCGATACTGAAACAATACCACGGCAAAAATCTAAAACATCAGGAAAAGTAATGGAATAATAGATGACAGAACATGGAACTTAAAAGTATTTGTTTATTAATTAAAAATGTTAAAATGTAAAAATGTATTCATTAAAAAAAAGAAATGGAATGCAGTAATCTGACGTCCCTTATACTTGAGTTTATGTGATTTCTTTGACAGTTAATTTTATATTTGCATTTATTTTTGATAATGCACACATATTTACATTCCATCTCTATTCTTATTTATTATTTATATTTCTCTTATAACTTCTCTATGTTTATATATATATGTTATTCTAAAATGGAACACCTGTAATTTCCCCCGGGGATCAATAAAGTGTTTCTGATTCTGATGTCACTCATTACACAGCGTTTAATAAGGCATTTCTTTCTATAAAACAGCGCCCCCACTGGCGCATTAGTAACAGTTGAGGCGGAGAGTGGTACTGCAGCACAGAAGACAACGAGAGGCTTCCAAAACAAAAACCCACAAAACGATAATAAATTCAGATGAAGTTCTGTGAGAAGTTGATGAGAGAAAAGCTGCTAAAATCAGGAAGACACCACAGCAACTGTAGAAAGAGCTGTGTTGTGTCGAAGTGGTGTGAAGAGAGAGAAGAGTCACTCTCACTGCTGACTGCTTTTTCCCCTCATCCATTTCACGTTACAGAGACACTCGGTAAAATAATACTTTAACACGTTACAGAGACACGCGGTAAAATAACACTTTAACACGTTACAGAGACACGCGGTGAAATAATACTTTAACACGTTACAGAGACACGCGGTGAAATAATACTTTAACACGTTACAGAGACACACGGTAAAATAACACGTTACAGAGACACGGTAAAATAATACTTTAACACGTTACAGAGACACGCGGTGAAATAATACTTTAACACGTTACAGAGACACGCGGTGAAATAATACTTATACACGTTACAGAGACACGCGGTAAAATAATACTTAAACACGTTACAGAGACACGCGGTGAAATAATACTTTAACACGTTACAGAGACACACGGTAAAATAACACTTTAACACGTTACAGAGACACACGGTAAAATAATACTTTAACACGTTACAGAGACACACGGTGAAATAATACTTTAACACGTTACAGAGACACACGGTGAAATAATACTTTAACACGTTACAGAGACACACGGTAAAATAATACTTTAACACGTTACAGAGACACATTGTAAAATAATACTTTAACACGTTACAGAGACACGGTAAAATAATACTTTAACACGTTACAGAGACACACGGTAAAATAATACTTTAACACATTACAGAGACACACAGTAAAATAATACTTTAACATGTTACAGAGACACACCATAAAATAATACTTTAACACGTTACAGAGACACACGGTAAAATAATACTTTAACACGTTACAGAGACACGCGGTAAAATAATACTTTAACACGTTACAGAGACACGCGGTGAAATAATACTTTAACACGTTACAGAGACACACGGTAAAATAATACTTTAACACGTTACAGAGACACACGGTAAAATAATACTTTAACACGTTACAGAGACACACGGTAAAATAACAATTTAACACGTTACAGAGACACACGGTAAAATAATACTTTAACACGTTACAGAGACCCACGTAAAATAATACTTTAACACGTTACGAGAGACACAGGTAAATAATACTTTAACACGTTACAGAGACACACGGTAAAATAACACCTTTATCACGTTACAGAGACGTAACACGTGAGACACATGGTAAAATAAACTTTAACATGTTACAGAGACACACGGTAAAATAATACTTTAACACGTTACAGAGACACATTGTAAAATAATACTTTAACACGTTACAGAGACACACGGTAAAATAATACTTTAACACGTTACAGAGACGCACAGTAAAATAATACTTAAACACGTTACAGAGATACACGGTAAAATAATACTTTAACACGTTACAGAGACACACCGTAAAATAATACTTTAACACGTTACAGAGACACACCGTAAAATAATACTTTAACACGTTACAGAGACACACGGTAAAATAATACTTTAACACGTTACAGAGACACACGGTAAAATAATACTTTAACACGTTACAGAGACACGGTAAAATAATACTTTAACACGTTACAGAGACACGGTAAAATAATACTTTAACAAGTTACAGAGACACACGGTAAAATAATATTTTAACACGTTACAGAGACACGGTAAAATAATACTTTAACACGTTACAGAGACACGGTAAAATAATATTTTAACACGTTACAGAGACACACGGTAAAATAACACTTTAACACGTTACAGAGACACACGGTAAAATAATACTTTAACACGTTACAGAGACACACGGTGAAATAATACTTTAACACGTTACAGAGACACGCGGTGAAATAATACTTTAACACGTTACAGAGACACGCGGTAAAATAATACTTTAACACGTTACAGAGACACGCGGTGAAATAATACTTTAACACGTTACAGAGACACACGGTAAAATAAAACTTTAACACGTTACAGAGACACACGGTAAATAATACTTTAACTCGTTACAGAGACACGCGTGAATATAATACTTTAACACGTTACAGAGACACGACGGTAAAATAATACTTTAACACGTTACAGAGACACGCGGTGAAATAATACTTTAACACGTTACAGAGACACACGGTAAAATAACACTTTAACACGTTATCAGAGACACACGGTAAAATAATACTTTATCACGTTACAGAGAGACACACGGTGAAATAATACTTTAACACGTTACAGAGACACCGTGAATAATACTTAACACGTTACAGAGACACACGGTAAAATAATACTTTAACACGTTACAGAGACACAAGGTAAAATAATACTTTAACACGTTACAGAGACACACGGTAAAATAATACTTTAACACGTTACAGAGGCACGGTAAAATAATACTTTAACACGTTACAGAGACACGGTAAAATAATACTTTAACACGTTACAGAGACACACGGTAAAATAATACTTTAACATGTTACAGAGACACGGTAAAATAACACTTTAACACGTTACAGAGACACACGGTGAAATAACACGTTACAGAGACACACGGTAAAATAATACTTTAACACGTTACAGAGACACACGGTAAAATAACACTTTAACACGTTACAGAGACACACGGTAAAATAATACTTTAACACGTTACAGAGGCACGGTAAAATAATACTTTAACACGTTACAGAGACACGGTAAAATAATACTTTAACACGTTACAGAGACACACGGTAAAATAATACTTTAACACGTTACAGAGACACAAGGTAAAATAATACTTTAACACGTTACAGAGACACAAGGTAAAATAATACTTTAACACGTTACAGAGACACACGGTAAAATAACACGTTACAGAGACACACGGTAAAATAACACCTTACAGAGACACACGGTAAAATAACACCTTACAGAGACACACGGTAAAATAACACCTTACAGAGACACACGGTAAAATAATACTTTAACACGTTACAGAGACACACGGTAAAATAATACTTTAACACGTTACAGAGACACACGGTAAAATAATACTTTAACACGTTACAGAGACACACGGTAAAATAATACTTTAACACGTTACAGAGACACGGTAAAATAATACTTTAACACGTTACAGAGACACACGGTAAAATAATACTTTAACACGTTACAGAGACACACGGTAAAATAATACTTTAACACGTTACAGAGACACACGGTAAAATAATACTTTAACACGTTACAGAGACACACGGTAAAATAACACTTTAACACGTTACAGAGACACACGGTAAAATAATATTTTAACACGTTACAGAGACACCGGTAAAATAATACTTTAACACGTTACAGAGACACACGGTAAAATAATACTTTAACACGTTACAGAGACACACGGTAAAATAATACTTTAACACGTTACAGAGACACACGGTAAAATAATACTTTAACACGTTACAGAGACACACGGTAAAATAATACTTTAACACGTTACAGAGACACACGGTAAAATAATACTTTAACACGTTACAGAGACACACGGTAAAATAATACTTTAACACGTTACAGAGACACACGGTAAAATAATACTTTAACACGTTACAGAGACACACGGTAAAATAACACTTTAACACGTTACAGAGACACACGGTGAAATAACACGTTACAGAGACACACGGTAAAATAACACTAACACGTTACAGAGACATATGGTAAAATAATACTTTAACACGTTACAGAGGCACGGTAAAATAATACTTTAACACGTTACAGAGACACGGTAAAATAATACTTTAACACGTTACAGAGACACGGTAAAATAATACTTTAACACGTTACAGAGACACAAGGTAAAATAATACTTTAACACGTAACAGAGACACACGGTAAAATAATATTTAAACACGTTACAGAAGGGAGTTCTGCTGATAGAGACACCAGCTCAGAATGAGACTGTGCAACCGGTGAGAGGTTCATAACCTGCTTTAATCTTTTTTTCAACTTCACTTCTTGACTCTATCCTTCTGGTTATCACTACAGGTTATTTTTTTACCACATGCTCCCACCAATCCTAATGGCGTCCTCTAAAGCAGAGCGCTACACACACACACACATATGGCCCCGCGGTTGCACATCGACGCAACTCACGGCTCCTATTAAAACACTGTCATTCCTAAAGTATCGGTACTAATAAAACGGGGTATCGTATGGTTTTTAACGGCAGGGTATTGCGATACCTTTCTAGTATCGGTACACCGTGCAACACTACAGTCAAGTGTTCAGGATCAGATATTCTATCAAAAAAAATTATTATTTTTGTAGTTGTTTGATCAAATTCTGAAGCATATTTGTATTCCTGTGATTTATATTTTTTTCCAGGTTGGGAAAGATGACCTGGAGACGAGTAAGATCCTCCCAGTAAACTCTAAAGCTCAGCTGAACCACCCACTGGTCAACCAGTACAGTCTGACACTGGGTCAGGACCTTGGCCAGCACGACACCAAGTCTCTCATCAAGTGTGTAGAATCGCTGTCGTTCATCGTCCGTGACGCCGCCCACGTCACCCCCGACAACTTTGAGCTGTGTGTCAGAGCTATACGAGTGTTTGTGGAGGCCAGCCTCAATGGAGGTGAGACATTGAAAGACATTTAAAATTTCATATTTAAAAGATTTAAAAGATTTACTGAGATATTGACCAAAAAGATGACATGAAACTATCCAACGATGACTACAAAGAGCTGTCTGGCAGCTCTATGTTGACTATTCGAAATCCGTCTACTACATACTACAGATGAACGCAGTATGCAGTATACAGTATACAGCATACAGTACATACTGCATACTGCGTTCCTCAGTAGTATGTAGTATGACACAATTAAACAAAATATTTAGCAGTATGCTAGACTAGACCTTAGCCTTTAAACCAGCTCTTACAGCACTGGAGGAAAAAAAAAAAAAAAACTTGTACCACTATTATTATTGAACAATACAACTTTGATTTTTTTTGATTGTGACCAATGTTTGCTTTATAAGATACTGCAGGTTAAGCTCCACCACCCGTTAAACAATTTATTCCAACAGCTCATGGTGAAGTAAGACGGGAGACGGGAAATATAAAACATTACTCGACAAAATTTACTCAAACTGCTTTTTCAGTTACAGAAATAGAACAGTGGATCGATCTCCCTCCAGATATTAGAGTCATGTTAAAAAGGGTCATGTTGTCTCAGCAGGTATCTCTCTGCCCCGTCAGAGGCTGCTCTTCCCTCTCCTCTTCCCTCTCCTCTTCCCTCTCCTCTTCCCTCTCCTCTTCCCTCTCCTCTTCCCTCTCCTCTTCCCTCACCTCTCCCCTCTCCTCTTCCCTCTCCTCTTCCCTCTCCTCTTCCCTCACCTCTTCCCTCTCCTCTTCCCTCTCCTCTTTCCTCTCCTCTTCCCTCGTCTCTTCCCTCTCTTCTTCCCTCACCTCTTCCCTCTCCTCTTCCCTCTCCTCTTCCCTCTCCTCTTCCCTCACCTCTTCCCTCTCCTCTTCCCTCTCCTCTTCCCTCTCCTCTTTCCTCTCCTCTTTCCTCTCCTCTTCCCTCTCCTCTTCCCTCTTCCCTCTCCTCTTCCCTCCGACAACAGTGGAGCAAATGTTCGTTTCACCATCTAAAATTGTAAAACTGTCAATATTCAAACTCTACACAGTTGATTTCTCGCCTCAAAAAAAGTGAATGTAGTGATGAAATAGCTACGAAAAATGTAAAAAAACGAGCCGTTTTTGGCTGCTGTTGTTTTAACTATAGCCTGTAGCGGTCCAGCGCTTTGCATTGTGGGATACAGTAGGCAAGGTAGACTGGTCCGATGCATACTGGAGATTTTTTTCCGAATCAGTACGACATCTGGGTATTTTTGGCATACTGTAGATTTAGCTTTTGTTCGCATACTGCATACTACACACTAGATTTTGGCCAAATCAGTACGTACTACTGGTGTAGTATGAGGTTGTACTACTAGTATAGTATGAGGTTTTGGATACAGCCTATGTGAGTAAACGTTTTAATTGGTCCTCCACTGAATGATTTCACAGTTCTGCTTACCTAACTAAAGGGATACTCCAGTGATTTAGTGTTGCACGTCCGACAGACCAATAATGATACTGGTCCAAATCAGTTATTAATTTGTAGTCTTCAAGCCCCAGCTGAGATAACCCTGATGACATCATCAGGATTATTTGTCAGACTTGACAAAGCTCCTCCAGAGCTCAGTAGTATCCCTACGATAAGTAAACTCATCCTGGTGTGTAAAATCGGGTGAGTGCCCGTTTTTGTTAGGTCCTTAATTCAGATTTTATTGCGTGGACATGATGACATGCTTTGGACATACAATAACAATAATGAGAAAACAATGGCTCCCCAGCAGGATTAAAGTCCAACATGAGTTATTTAGATGAAGGTAAACCATTCCTTAAGAAGGCACCTAATGTACATAGAAAATGTGGCTTATCTGAGTGTAATAACAAAATTAACTTAGATATAAATGGCAGCTACTTTTGCTCTTATTCACTGCATTTGCACAAAATGTGATACTTCTCAATTACAAAGGTTTACATTGCAGAGGTCAGAGCCTCTGGGTCCTATTCACACCTTCGTATCTTCCACTTGTTTTGGGTTGATGTTGATAACCATGGAGTCATTACAGTAATAGACTATCTGTAACTGCTGTTTTCATGCAATGGATCCCCTTATTTTAGTTTATTTTTCCACTTCTGTGTGAACTTATCCTTCAATCTCTGTTCAACAGTAGCTTGCTTTCTCCCCAGGCGTAATGGCTCGCTTTTCACACGTGCTGTACATGTGTAGCTGGTATTTTCCATGTGCATAAATGCTAGATTAAAACCCCCTTTGAGACGAGGTATTTAACTGTTCTCTCTCTATTCTCTAAAACTATAGTATTTTATATATTTCCTATGGTTTAACCTACTGTAGTTATTCCAGGCCGTACAGCGGTTTGAGAAAGACTTTTCTATGAATCAAATGTTCTAGCAGTGTGTAGAGACTTTTGATTAAAACTAGTCATGTCTACTTGTCCTGTAGACTCCATGGTGACTGACAGACTCCAGAGATGTACGAGTTGAACATCATACAGTCTGAAAGGTTTATAGCAGCAACCCTGAGCCTTCAGTCTGCTCCTCAGTGTCCTGCCCTACATTCTCCTTCCTCTCTCCGCCCTTTAACCTCCTTGTCATCTGCCCCTAAAACCTCTTCCTCCCTTTTTTTTTTCCATTCATCCCTCCTAGTGCTGTTTGTGATCTACAGTATGACAGGGATTAAGGCTGAGAAATGACAGTGATGCACTTGTGCTTTGGACTAGCTGATGGCCTATTCATTTCCTCCTAGTGCTCCAGGCCATTGGATACATGCTGTCAACAGAGCTTTACACAGACGAACAAAAGCCATGGGTCGATCAAAGCACTGCGCTGAGGCGCTAATCTGTAGGAGATACTAACAGAACCTGCTATTACTCTATTGAGCGTGTGTGTGTGTGTTTGTGTGTGTTCATATGTTTTTGTTAAAGGTGGTTTCAAGATAAATGGAAAGTTTTGGAAATGGCCCACAGCTCCGTGGTTGTTTTGAGGAGTTCATGACGAGCTTTTTTGCCGTGATAATGGACCATACCACGTAGCACAGGGGTGTGGCCAACGGCCGCAGGCCAGGACAAAATGTGGTGTAAAGTCTAATGCACAGTCAGATTCCACCACTTTATCGTTCATTAAAGGCAGGGTTGACGATGTTATCCAGTATACACTATTTGTTATATTGGTTGAAATGGTCTTTACCCCCCCCGACAGCGATCGGGGGGGGTTTTATTCAGTGTTCTTTAAGGAACACTGAATAAAACTTTATTGTGTTATTGACACTTTTCCTCGCTCTGACTCAGGCTCTTTAAGATAAATGTGCGCAGTCCACATATACATGCATTAATACCTCTACATAGACTGGATTAAAATGGCGGCTCTGCCTCATATATAACCGTTGCCATGGTGAATCGTGGTATCTGAGCTTTGATGGATTTTTATGTTGAGGTTCAACCGACTCAGAGTTGATTGAACTGAGTTTCCCCCCTCAGAATTAGTCAACTCAGTGTTCAGGTTTAGGCTCAGACTTTGTTAAACCTGCTTTCTGGTGCATGTTGCCAACAGTGCGTTCCCTCCCCAATCACCAGACCTCAGTTAAACATCTTCGGGAACACTTCAGAAAATAGAAAAGATTAAACTTGTGTAAACATCAAAAGAGACAAACATACTTTTGGAGTTCTATTAAATGTAGATTCTCAAATTCTGATCTTGTCTTCGAAGATCAAGACGAGCTCTGCCTTTAGTTTTAGATCCTAAATGTGATAACAGTTTTTCTTTTTTAATAATTTGCTTCCTCAGGCTTCCGCAACCACGAGAAGAAGAAGAGCCACAAGTACGACTCCTCCAAGTCCCGGATGAGGAAGAAGGCGGGGGGAAGGGACAAGGAGGGCGGAGGTGGCACGAGGCGAGGTGGCGGCCGGCCGTCTAGCCAGCGTCCATCGCGTTCCCACAGTGACGAGGAGGAGGACGAAGGTGTCCCCGCCAGCTACCACACGGTGTCATTACAGGTTAGTCAGGATGTAAGTACAACAGCGCTCTTTACCCTTCTACCTTACGTTGATTTGAGCCCAGCATCTTATTTCAACCACTAATGATTCTCATTCAGCGGGTGAGCATTTTAGTCCCGTCTAAGAGGTTTCATGTAAAGTCACGTTCCCCCTCCCCCCCGTCTGTTCACTGCTTTAGGTGATTGTGACATCGAGATGTTTTTGGGAAACCATGACGTTGGCTCCCAAATGAACATTTAGGACAGGAGTAAATTTATATAACTAAATTGAAAATGTTGCATAGTGAAGATTTCCTCACAGCTGTCATGTCAGTATTGGAGCAGAACGTTACACCCGCCCTGATAGTATCCCACTTCTCCTCTGTTTCTGGTGTGCTGTTGGCTTGGGTGGGAATGTAAGGTTAAAGAGGACATATCATGCTCATTTCTAGCTTCGTACTTGTTTACATGCTTTAATGTTCAAAAACACATTCTTTTTTCTTTCTGAATATCCCTGTATTCACTCTCTGTCCGAAACGCTCCGTTTCAGTGCCTGTCTCTTTAAGACCCCCCTCCTGAAAAAGCCCAGTCTGCTCTGATTGGCTTGAGAGAAAAATATGGTGCACCTTAGCAAAGGTAGTTCTCAAGCTGTGGGCGGTATATTCTAATGAGCCTGCACGTGACAGAGGAAGAGGAGCCCACAAATAAAACTGACTGGGTCGTCTTATTTCACAGTTTGTGGGTTGGTAGGAACTCCAGATACCCAGATGCATGTGAACAAGCACTGAGAAAGAGTTGTTCATGATATGTCCCCGTTAAAGGATAATATGCTGTTATTATTATTATCCAGAGTTTCTGACTGTTTTAAATTAAAAAAAAAGACACTTTAGTTATTAATCACTTTCCTGAAGGTCTGCATAATAATGAGCCTCAGTCTTTATTAGAAATTAAAAATAAAGAGTAATTGGAATTCTGCATCTTTTTACATTTAGATTCATATAGTTTGCAAACATAATTGATTTGGATCAAATACCTCAAAGGAGTCAAAAGTTAAAATCATTTAATGTTTATAATATAAAGTATTGATACTGATTGTGTCAAATTATTGAGGCAGCTAAGTTGAAATATTCATAACAACTGTGCATTTTGCAATAAAAGCAACACACTTAACTGCCATCCCGCTCTTCTACCGTACATCCTGTTGTTGTTAACACTGGTGTTTGTGTGTGTGACTGTGCAGCTGTTGGACCTCATGCACACGCTGCACACACGGGCTGCCAGCATCTACAGCTCCTGGGCAGAAGAGCAGCGCCATCTGGAGGCCGCAGGAAGGAAGATCGAGGCCGACTCCCAGACTCTGTGGACCAGCTGCTGGTGCCCGCTGCTGCAAGGTACGCCTTATAGGTCCCAATGATGTCGTCCTGTAAATAGTACTTTAAAGGGTAACTTCTGTGTTTTTCAACCTGGTCCCCATCTTCCCATGTTTTCGTGTCTAAGTGACTAATGATGACACTTTTTGAAACTGGTCCAGTATTGAGGGAGTACGTTGCAGCCGTCAGACGCTAAACCGGCTGTAATGTAATCATTTGGGGCAACCTGGTACTGTCAGTTTACATCTACTAAAAGTGCTTGTTTTTTGCCACAGACAGGCTCAGATTGTTATTCTAGGTGTCTGACAACAATATGGAAAGGACCCTACAGAGAAATAAAACCTTTTTCTTTTTTCATCCTCATGCACCCATAAATGTGTACACTATATATATTTATATATCCATGTCGCTGTTGTTGAGGAGACCCAGATAGATTGATGAAAGGTGGAGAGAATAACACATGCGTATCTGTTGGTTCATCCCAGGTTGAATAACAGGCTTCAGGTCAGTTTTGAAGCTCCGCTACAGCTCATGTGTGTTATATCGTTGCCCACTCCAGGCATTGCTTGGCTGTGCTGCGATGCCAGACGACAGGTCCGTATGCAGGCTCTCACCTACCTCCAGAGGGCGCTGCTGGTCCACGATCTGCAGACGCTCGATGCAACTGAGTGGGAGTCCTGCTTCAACAAGGTGAGAGAGGAGAGGAGGAGCTACATGTCTGCACTTACTATCAGATCCTCTATCTGCCCTGTAGAATACACAGAGCAAGGTCCAATGATGTTGGCTATTATAAACCAAATCAATGTGTGTTTGCAGGTTCTTTTCCCCTTGCTGACTAAGCTGCTTGACAACATCAGCCCAGCAGATGTGAGCGGTATGGAGGAGACCAGAATGAGAGCCTGCACACTCCTGTCAAAGGTTCAAAGCAACACACACTGCAGCACACACTAACAACAAGCAGCAACATGATTTGGATATCTGCTTATGTAGCCTAACGTTAGCTTTTTACTTCTGGCGAATGTATTTACGCCTCAAAGATCATAAAAGTGGTGTTCATTGGTGAAGATTATCTCGCTGAACAAAACGTGTAAGTATCATAAACGTTCGTTTGTCACAGAGCTTATTTTCTGCAATAATCCAAAACCCAATAGAACAATCCTATTGGCTTTTTGTGGAGGGAACCAGAAACACTCACACACTATATACTGTATATTAGGGGTGCGGAAAAAAAGTTGATTCACCTATGTATCAGAGGTTTTTTTTATGATTTTTAAATTGACTTTTGTAATGCCAGAATCGATATATTTGCTTCATTTGAGTCTATGTGGAGGTAAAAGGAAGTTACCGCTTTTATTGTTGTAGTCTGAGTAACGTGACGTCATATCCGTTCTTTATCCGTCAACCAAAATAAAACGTAGCGAGCCGAAACGATAAAGTATAAAACGTTGGAGGGTCCGCGTGGATACGACCTGCACCCTCACATGTTAAACACTACACATCCAGTAAAGGATGGAAACACTTTGGGTTTCACACATTGACAGGAAAAGCAGAGCTCGACATCACGGCTAAAGCTGCATGCTAACTCTGTCACGGACAGGAAACGTTATCGTATCGCGGTAACGTGCGGTCGAGCCGGCCGTCGCTCTCATCTCCGTGGTCAAATGGGCCGACGCTACAACTGTAGAGCACCCATATACTGACTTTATGTTAAATGCATTCAAACGGCCCCGATGGAGCTGACCATGGATGGATAAAGAGAACGGAGCTGACGGGAGAGCTAGAGACAGACTTGGAGAAGTTAGAGGAAGTATACACGTACGGTTTTCATAATAAGGTGTTAACAAAGGGAACTGTATATAAAAAATACATATATAGAAATAAGATTGATTGGATTATATTCACCAGAAGTATAAAAATACCACTAATTTGTGAGGGAAATGTTCTTCGATTTTTGGGTTGCTGGAAAAAAATTCAATAAATAATTCCTGACAATGACTGATATATTTGACTTCAGGACATCTCTGACTACATACATGCTGAAAATCAAACATTTTTTACTGTATTAATTTAGATATTTTCCAAAGTTAAAGTCCCTAGAAGTGTATGATTCAACTTTTTCCCTTCATGGTCTAGTGTTAAAAAAGTTAACAGAAATCTGTAGTACTGAAGCTCAATAAGCTGGAAAGTAGCTCTTAAAAATCAGATGAATATTTACATTGGGACAATAGCTTTTAACAATACTAATAATACTAGTTAATAGTCTGATAGTACACATCACTTGATAAACTGGACATGTTTCAAGTCTGACCTTTGCTCTGCATGCTGTCCTTGTTCCTTGTACTGCAACATGCCCCATTGAGTCTATTAAAATAGTGTATCAAGAGAAGTTCATCAAACCTTTTATCTCAGCAATGAAAACAAAACTCTATCGTAGCCAACCTGGACCGAAAAGAGGGTCGTTTTCTTGTTGTGTTGTGTTGTGTGATGTTGGCTCTGTAGCCACTGAACACCCATAAACCATCTGTTCACCTGGATGAACTGAGCTCATCATCATGTGTGATTGTCTTCCATGTGTCCAGGTTTTCCTCCAACACCTGTCTCCTCTGCTGTCCCTGCCGACCTTCGCCGCCCTCTGGCTCACCATTCTGGATTTCATGGACAAGTACATGCACGCAGGATCCAGTGACTTACTGGTGAGGATAGAGATAATACTAACATAGAGCTAAAGCTAACTGATATATCAGACTGATAACTGATGCCTGTTTTCACTGTGGATATGAGTCAGTCAGTTCTTCTCCATCTCTGATGTGATGCAGTTTAAAGGCTGCAGCCTCTCTGCAGGATGAGAATCAGGCTGATCCTGGAATGATTAGACAGATTGGTGTAACTGGTAAATGGTTGTATTTATATAGCTTCAGGTATGGTAGAAAGATATATGTAAATATTGCAGCAGTTGTTCATGGGAATGCCAAAATACTTCCATGTTACACATGTTTTGTCATTAGTGGGCTAACGACAGTGTTACAAACTCACCATGAACTCATTTTAGAAAAATTCATTCATTCATTCATTCAAGTTTATTTCTGATTTATGACTAGAACGACTTGACTCACAGTGCTGAGCTGCATCTCAAATTAATCTTCAGGTTCCCAGCTTTCAGATGATGTACACCACTTCTATGTGACATCTACTGTTGACCTGCTATACCCCCCAAAGACCCCCTGTACCCCCCTAAAAAAGACAAAAACTGGTCTATTGTGGGTCTCAGAGGGTTAACTGCGTACTGTTCTAATGCAGGGCGAGGCTGTTCAGCAGAGAGGGAGGGCTCGGTGAATGTAGCTTGTGTTCAGGTCTTCACCGTGCCCTCATCCTGTGAGATTTGTTTTAATTTATATTTTAAATAACAATCCAAACTTTAAAAATAACAATTTGAGTTAGTTTTCTTCACAGAAATGAATGAAATGCTGAGATTAAAAAGTTCAAAAAATGAAAACTCAAGAAAGCCTTGCATCCCCGGTGAAGCTTTTCCGACGGGACCCCCAGGTGTTTTAGATAGTTGTTTGATGGAGCATTATTTAGTTAGTTTTAGTATCTATTAGCTAGTGGCCAGAATGGGTCGGCACTGTTGCTTTCCTGAGTGCAAAAACAGCCCCAGACTGCACACCCTAACACTGCCGTGTCTCTGGCCCCGCTGATGTGCTGCCTCTGCTTTTGTATGTGTAGTTGGAGGCGATCCCCGAGTCTCTGAAGAACATGCTGCTGGTGATGGACACGGCAGGGATCTTCCACAGTGCCGACTCCAGGACAGGATACTCGGACCTGTGGGAGATAACCTGGGAACGAATCGTCTGCTTCCTGCCTCACCTGAGGGAGGAGCTCTTCAAACAGACCGTCATACCAGGTGCACAGCAGACAGGAATATCCAGTGTATAGCTTTAACACCGTCGTACGTTCTAGACAACATGAGCTCGTTGTGGTACCAGGACCTCCACACCGGTGTTTCTCATGAATCGTCTTCCTTTTTAGATCCAGTACCCAGTCCAGAGCCCGTGCAGCCGGCACCGTCAGCAGGCCGGCCGTCGTCCCCTCAGGTGTCTCCACCTCCTGCTCAGTCCCCGTCCCCGGTCCCAGTTCCCCCTGCAGAGACACGGACCCCCAGCAGGCCTTCATCACCCAAGGATCCCCAACCAGCCAGTGCCAACGGTAAAACACTGAAGGATTCCAGCACAGTCACATCAGTGGTTCCCAACCTTTTCTATCATTGAGTAAACTGATGACCCCTGATTAAGTGACATATTTTATGGATATCTCATATTATATTCAATGCATAACAATAAGAGTACAGAACAACTGATAAACTGTACAATTAACCCAGATAGTGAACACAATAACTGCAGGACGTTAGTGTAAAACTAGACATTTGGATGAATTTTGAGCAGATTATTTCCTGTGAATGAGTTCCTCTGTGATATTTAGGGACTTTTAATACAAATTCTCAGCATGGTGTATTTGTTATTTTTTATTTTCAACAATCATTCATATTTAATAGGCTTCTTTTTTGACAAATTCCGTGTTTTTCAGAAGCCTCTGTGAGTGTAGCTTGTGTTCAGCTCTTCTCTTCTCTTCTCTGTTCTCTAGGATTAGACCGGTCATCTCCGGTCCCACCCTCGATGCCGGTGCCGTTAACAACGTCCCCCTCCCAGGCTCCCTCCCCCCTGACCCAGTCCCCTCTCATCCTGCAGCCCCTCGCCTCCCCCCTGCAGGTGGGAGTCCCGCCCATGTCCCTGCCAATCATCCTGAACCCCGCCCTCATCGAGGCCACGTCTCCCGTTCCGCTGCTTCCCGTTCCCAGACCTGACGAGGTCAAGTAAGAGAACTCAAGCTCCCCCCCCACCCCCACTCTGTCATCTGTCCACCCCCCCCCCCCCCGTAACCACTGGATCCAACAGACTTCAACTACAACTTCAAGAGCTCGTCAGCAGGTTTTTTAATTGATGTACGAGAAGACAAAATAGATGCAACACCTCAATTATACCACATTTTATTTAAAGGAGAAATAATCCCTCTACACATGAGACATTGTTCAAAACCACCAGGTGGCTAAATGGGACCGGTCCAGATATTCAGGAACAGAGAATTCACGTTGAGGTAAAGTGAAACATGTAGATGGGCTGTAGCTTCCTCTGAGAGGTCCACTGAGGTCCAGTCCTCACTGCTTTTAGGGAGATTTTGGGTGTTTTGGCAGCCTGGGGAGAGTTAATGTTTGACTACACACCGTGAGCATTTTATGAGCTGATTTCAGTATTTTTAAACTCAATGCATTATATATGTATTTTAGACCAATACAATATAATAACATATTCTGATTCAGCTTTTCCCCAACACGATTTTATTCTTGGGAGAGCAAAGCAGGTGTTTGACTCCTCTACCCCGTCTGTGGCCCATTAGTTCCTACTGAAGACTTCAATCTCTAAAAACACCTCACAAATATATAGTTTCATGTTTCTCAAACAGGAAGAACTAATGGATTTGTTGGGACTATTTTCAGCGGCGGATTAATCCACATTTGGTGCGTTTTGAGTAGTAGTTGGTTTGGTTGTGTTCATGAGATCTGTTGGTAGTAAGATAAATCTAAAATAGCACCAGCTTTGGGGGACACGGCCAACGGCCTCATGACTTCAGTGGTTCTGTTCTGGTCCTGATGTCGTCACTTTCTCCTAAAAACAGTTTTCACATGGGAGTGTGGGATTATTCCTCATATGATCACCATCAGGTTCATGTATTTAGGAGAATCACTTGTTTTCAGTCCCAAACACATGATTCCTGATGTTGGATATGATTAAAAAATGTGGTATATCAGAACTGGGGTTTAGTCTATAGAGTTAGCACCGTGTTATCATTCAGAAGTTTTCAGTAGAAGAAGAAACACATGCAGGATACACTCCCCCCCCCCCCCCCCTTCCCCCTGTTCCATAGATTTTTAACTTGATAAGACCAGGTTGACCTCATGGCGTCGCTGTGCTTCATATTAATCTCGAGATTTCAGGCAGGGACAGTAAATTATTTGGATTCTCGGTACTGCATGTTGTTGATTGAATAGGAGCTTTCCAGAGCTTTGACTTGATGTTCCCGAGGTCTTAACAGAGCTGGTCTTAACAGAGCTGTTATATCACACCGCAGAGGGATCAGTGTCTGATGAAGACTGTACAGAAACAACTACTTTATTTATATACCAGTCAGTTTTTGTTTCAGAGGCTAAATTCTATTCTGTAACGGCCTCAGACAGACACGCTGGCCTGTTCTCTTTATTTCTTTTCAATTCTGCATGAGCTCTTCGCCCCCCCCCCCCCAACAACAAGAAACAAGCTTTGATTTCGGGGCACCTCATGAGTTCCTCTTCCAACTCAACAGAGAGGGACTGTGTGAACACGAAGCCTTCTCAGATGGACCGGAGATGTCACGTCTACGACATTCCACAATGTAGATACTCGTGAGCTCGGTTCGGTTCGGAGGAGAGTTAGAGATCCAACATAGTAACTTTTATGGTTTATGATAAGTCTAACAAATAGTAAAAAGAGTTGAGTGTTGATGTCATTTGATCATGTCTGTGTAGCTGCAACAGTCCACTCAGGAGCTCTTTATGTAACAAGACCGGGTTACTCATCATATCACACGGAGATCTGTGGAAGCTAATAATAGCAGTAACTTAACACCTTATTGTTAAATGTAATCATTACTGAATACATACCGCTGCATTTATAGCATTGAAATATTTTATTCTGAAAAGTAGCCATCTCCATTTCTGTAGTTTTTCTGCAGGTTATTTAAAAAACTTGATTTCAATTCAATAACTGTATTCATCCGCAGTGGGGGCCATTAAAAAGTCTACACAGCAGAGCACACACACATATCTAAATAGAGCCCATAGGACAAAATACTAAAGTGCATAGTAAAGGTTTTCAAAGTAAAAGGTTGTAGTGCTATAAATTCAATGCTGTTTATGGATTCGGTTGTGGTTATGAGGTTTTGAGCTGCTCCAGTTTGCTTCCATCTTGCATGCTAATTCTGCCTTGTGTACGATGACGTGAAGCCCGACACGCTGATAGAGACTAATTCACAATTTTTAATGCCAAATATGTGAGCTAGAGTTAGAAGTGTAGATGCTTAACATCCACTCAGCGTGGTCCTGGGATTCTCTCAGTGATGTGAAATGTTATTTATTGATGAGTCGGGGGAAGAAGAAGAGATGAACTCCTCCACGTCAGAGCCGTTGTCAGTCAGTAACACTACAGCCTTATGGAGCCACCAACACGAGACATACTGTGAGCTGTGTGTTCATTTGTTGTAGGGGACTCTTATCAGGAGCCGAGTCTTGCTTGAGAAGGAAATTACGTGAATATAATGTGTATATATAAATGAAAGGTAATGTACTTTTTACTATGTAATAAATATAATGTAAAGAAAGTGCTCATTCTGGTGTTTTTGTTGCTTTTTTTACACTGAAATACAGACTTTATTCTGAGCTTTTACTTTCACCGAGGACACGAGAGAAGAGATGGAGGGCATCATGTTTCCTGGAAGAACTTGCTCACTCTGCTGAATATTGTCAACTTGTCTCTTACAAGTAGCATTAGCTTTAAGACGGCTGTGGTTTAACCTACTTAAAAGACTCTCCTTGACAGTATTCAACCCGTCTCAAACTACCAGAAAGAGTGATGTCTCAGCTACTTTCAGACCATATATCACAGTTTTCCTCGATCGCTTTGGCTCATTTTTTCAAAAGAGTCTGCGATGTGCGGTGCATATATGAGGTCAGCGGTTTTCCTGAGAGCTAGCTGGTGAGGCTGACCGTAGTGGTTGAGTTGTTGTAGGAGTCCACTATGAGCAGCGGCTCCTCATACTTCAGCTGGTCCACCAGGATCTGGTATCTAAAGCGCTCTGTAGTGTCCTCAGGTAGCAGATTCTCCATGGCAACCTGAAGCCTGGCAAACTCCCAGAATCCCCTTTGGTGAATGCAGGGATTGTGGGCTTGGGTCCAAAGTACACGGTCTCATGTTGGTGGCCAGTGACTCACTCCTTGGTGGGTATAGGGTGCACAATACTCTGGTGTCTGCACCCAGGGTGCTGGATAATGTGGCTCTGGGCGACGGGGAGATTAGAGACTCCTGATGTGTCTCTAGTCTCTCAGTGACTCTGCCGCCGGGTCCTGTGATGGTGGCGGTGGCTGGTAAACAACAGTGTCTGATACAGAATTGTCCTTTAATCACCACAGGGGGAATTTTGAACTTCCTAAGAGACTTTCCCGTGGACTGAGTTTATCTTCTCCACCCCCAGCGGTAGTAAAAGTGGCAGATTCAACACTCTCCAGTCCAGATTTTGGGGTTTACAGCTCTCGGAGAAAAATATTTGAGAAGATAACAAAAGTTACCAACAGGACGTGAAAACCTCCGTGACCTCCTGAGGTCAATTCAGCTGTGAGACACGCAGGATCGGATCAGAGGATCTGGGACAAAGACTGAATCTTCTGCCGGAGATTGTGATAGCTTGTTAAATTAATCCAAAAAGACTTTCAGGACACTCTCTCTCTACTCCCCCTAGTTAGCTATCACGGCAGTTTGTGGAGCTTCTAAACTCCGACTAGACGCTCAGCAGACGAGTGTGTACCGTCGGCTGACATGAACTGAATTACTGACCTGATAGTAAATAATTCATTTATCATAAGGAATTGTTAAAACTCACATTTGTCAAGTATGGCTTCGACTTATTTTCCTTGTTTAAGGTTAATACTTGTAGAGAGGTCCCTTTATAATATAATATAATAAAATATAATGTCATATAATATAATATAATGTAATATAATGTAATGTCATATAATATAATATAACATAATATAATATAATATAATGTACCATGAAATGTCGATAAGCTAGCAATGACTAACGTTAGCTAGCTTTTATCTGATGTTACAGAAGCAAACGTTTTGTAAAGACGTAACGTTAACTTTAACAGTTGATAATGTGAAAAATGCTTAAAGGAAAATGTGATATGATAGAACTAGTCGCAACATAAAATCGTAACATTAACATGACTTTACTCCTCGTAGATCATAAACGTTTGAATATAAAGCGACTCGTTGAAATCGGTTGAGAAATATAGACGTTATAGTGCTTTTTATCCAGAGAACCGGCAGCTCCCCCGTTCACGTGTGTAGGGTTACAGGACAGTCTTGCCAGATCCAATATGGCGCCCACGTTGACGTATGATCCAGGAGTCAATGCGGCGTCTATGTATATATGTGTGTATGATTAATACAATTAGAAGCCAGAGAAAATCAATAAAGTATGCGCGGCTGTGAGGCGAGCAGATAAAACAGTTAAATACTTTCGGTGTCTGCAGCTTTTTCTTGGTTTTCGTCCGTCACTAAAGGAGCTCAGCACTCGCTCCTTTTTTATCTTCATTCTTCTCTCCGGAGATGAGTTTCTTCTAACTTTCTTACTCATCATAATTTTAACCTTTTTGAAGCAAGCCTTACTTTTAAAGATTTCGTTTCGATGTCGTTAAGTAAGTTTGTCCAAACGAGTATAATTTAAACAGATTATTCAGAGTTTTATCTGACTCCACGCTCCGGGACGGACCAAGATAACGTTACCCCGGATCAAGAACTCCAGTGGCTGTACTGTTGATGAGCTACTTTACCAATTCTTCTGCACTAGTCTATCGACTTTAAGGACTTTTTGCCAGCTGGACCACCGCTTTCTGACTCACCGGCAACTACTGCTTTCTACAACAACAACCGGAGCAGAAACGACCTTCTGGACCCACTGGGAACTCAGACATCGCTGCACAACTAAGTAGGAAAACTTAATCTGATGATATCATTAAGACTTGGTGTCGGATATCGCTCTGAATTATTAATATTTAAATTCTATCTGTTTGGAGACACCTGGAAGCTGCTTTATATCCTCCTGGATCTATTCTCTTCATATATGTTCACACTCTATGCATCATATTGTCATATGGATTGTCTATATTGTTATTTTATAATGTTGGTCTATTCTGTACACACACCATCTATTTAACTGTCTGTCCGTCCAGGAAGAGGATCCCTCCTCTGTTGCTCTTCCTGAGCTTTCTTCCACTTTTTTTCCCTGTTAAAAGGTTTTATTTGGGACTTTTTCTTCATCTGATGAGAGGGTCGTACTGTAAAGGACAGTTTGTGATTTGGGATATTGGGATACACAAATGTGTGTGTGTGTGTGTGTGTGTGTGTGTGTGTGTGTGTGTGTGTGTGTGTGTGTGTGTGTGTGTGTGTCTCGGATGTTGGGGTAGATCAGCTCATGGCCTCTAATCTCTTCTGGACATAAGAGCTGCTTTTCGCGCTTAAATGTTTGTGAACTCTTAAACAATAAAACTTAAAAAGTTCTTGCAGTTAGGACCTACTCACCTCTCGTCAACAGATCTCATTAACAGAACTACGACGGAGTATTAGGGCCACATTGAGGGGAAAAAAAATGTGAGATTTCGAGAATAAAGTCATAATATTACGAGAAAAGAAGTTGTAATCTTACGAGAAAAAAAGTAATTTCCTCCACTAAAGAGTCAGTTTCCTCATCAGGTCCGTTTGGTTCTTTCTTTGGAATAAAACGCAGTTTCTTGCACAATCTTTTCAAGGTCCTGATACTGATGATAATGTGGTGCTGATGTGCCAAAAGATGAAGTATTTGGTTATTTGTGAAACCTAAACTAAATTATAACTTCACAAGATGCTCCACGATCCTCATTTTCACACAGGCGGCACGCTGCTCTATTTCCCCTCTAAAATAACATGTAAAATTACTACTTTATGATATTATGACTTTATTCTCATAATACTACGACTTTTTTCTCTTAAACTTCTGACTTTATTCTCATAATATTATGATTTTTTTCTCTTAAGCTTATGACTTTATTCTCATAATATTCCAAATTGTTTTCTCTTAAGCTTATGACTTTATTCTCATATTCCGAATTTTTTTCTCTTAAGCTTATGACTTTATTCTCATAATATTCCGAATTTTTTTCTCTTATGCTTATGACTTTATTCTTGTAATATTACGAATTTTTTTCTTTTAAACTTATGACTTTATTCTCATAATATTGCGAGTTTTTCCTATTAAACTTCTGACTTTATTCTCATAACGACTTTTTTTTCTCTTAAGCTTATGAATTTATTCTCATAATATTACGATTTTTTTCTCTTATACTTATGACTTTATTCTCATAATATTACGAATTTTTTCTCTTAAACTTATGACTTTATTTTCAAAATCTCATTTGTTTTTCTTTCCTCAATGTGGCCCTAAAGCTCCATCGTACAGAACCAAACCAACAGTGAATGTATGTGGATCAAAGCCTGATGTGTGTTCTTCCTCTGTCCCATAGAGCTCCATTGTTCTCCACAGACTATTAAAACACACATCAATGAGCCTCACTGCTGCACTGGGTGACATGTATCTATAGTGTCCAGCTGTTTTAGGATTTTTTTTTATTGTGAATACTATTTGTTAGGTTTCTTCAAAGATTTAGGTCTTCAGTAGGAACCAATGGGCTGAGAGCTGAGAGCCACTGACAGAGTAGAGCAGTCAGAGAGTTGAGAGACACACAAACACATTGTTGGTTGGAGTCTGCACATGGGATTTGTTGACGATAGTAAAAATCGAGCGCCATCCTCTGAGAGTTTCCCCTGACTTGATCGGTGGGTTCGGGGCTACCTTTAGCCTCACGATGTTCTGTTCCTGTCAAGCTTGTTAGCTTAACAAAGCTAGCTTCTAGCAAGCAATTCAACATCCATTGATGCTAATGATGTAACGATACTGGTAGCGAAACATTAATTCTCTATTTTTAGCAACATAGAATGATTTTAAAGGAAGGAGCTGCCTCGAATACAGGAGACAGATCTGCACTTTTTGCTGTAGGCGAGGCGGCTAATACAGAAATTCTCAATATCCAGATATATGTGTGCTTGAACCGCCACCATGAACATCTGATGAAGTATGTACGGGGATAACAGCCAGAACCAGCTGTGCACTGAGAAAGTAGAGAAGAAGAAAAAGTGGGCGAACGCCCCTCCGTGACTGCAATCAAACCCGTCTCACATTTTTTGGTAGAATAACAAATGATGTCTCCTATCAAAAGCTCGAGCTACAATCAATGATAAAACGTCTACTTGACCTTCTACAGAGTGTAATGCACTTTTTGTACTGTATTGTAACACTTTAGGTAGACTTACTTTATAAAATATAACATTTTTAAAAGGACGTTCTCAAAAATGAGACAAGCGTTGAAAGTCGGAGCCGATCTCTGGTGTAAAACATCTGAGTTTTTATTTCAAAGCAGAATGAGAACCACAGATTTTTTAGTAAACTAACTGTATCAGAAACTACAGAGGCCAGGAAAACGGTTATATTTGTACATGGAATGTAAAAACATCATTGAAACAAGGAAACCATACGGACTGAAATGATCTAATCTATAAAGAATGCACTCTGTTGAAGGGACAGTGGAACATAAATGTGAACAGCACTCCACTCACACAGATTTTTTTTTCCTCTTTAACCAACACAGATTCCACATCAAACCCCCCGACTGTCATGTCACCTATCTACACCACCTGCAACAAACAACAGTTAGAAAATCAAACCCCCTGAAATCAAGAATCCTCACTTGGCGTCCAGCTTGGCCATTTCCTGAAGGTATATCCCAATGCTCTCACTGTCAAACAGAACAAAGTAAATGTTTTTCAGAGAGGAGCTGGTGGACGACACAAAATGGTTGGAGATGGCCTTGAGGATGAGCTGGGCGGCCGTTTGTTTTGGGAATCCGTTCCTGTGAGAGAGACAGCGGTTAATAAAAGACACTGTTTAACAGGACGGACTAGTGAGGACTAACGTATAGAAGCTGTACACAACACATTATAAATCTACACCGATCAGCCAGAACATTATGACCACCTGCCTAATATTGAGTAGGTCCCCTTTTGCCGCCAAAACAGCCCTGACCCATCGAGGCCTGGACTCCACTAGACCTCTGAAGGTCTGCTGTGGTATCTGGCACCAAGCCGTCAGCAGCAGATCCTTTAAGTCCTGTAAGTTGCGAGGTGGAGCCTCCGTGGATCGGACTTGTTTGTCCAGCACATCCCACAGATGCTCCGTTGGATTGAGATCTGGAGAGTTTGGAGGCCGAGTCAACACCTCCACCTCGTCGCCATCCACATGATGTAAAAGAAAATGTGATTCATCAGACCGGGCCACCTTCCTCCATCGCTCCGTGGTCCAGTTCTGATGCTCACGTGACCATTGTAGGCGCTTTTGGCGGTGGACACGGGTCAGCACGGGCACACTGACCGGTCCCCATACGCAACAAACTGCGATGCTCTGTGTGTTCTGACACCTTTCTATCAGAACCAGCATTAACTTGTTCAGCAGTTTGAGCTCCAGTAGCTCTTCTATTGGATCGGACAACACGGGCCAGCCTTCGCTCCCCACGTGCATCAATGAGCCTCGGGTCTGACCCTGTCGCCGGTTCACCGGTTTTCCTTCCTTGGACCACTTTTGGTCGGTCCTGACCACTGCAGACCGGGAACATCCCACAAGAGCTGCAGTTCTGGAGTTGCTCTGACCCAGTCGTCTAGCCATCACTATTTGTCAAGTCGCTCACATCCTTATGTTGGCCCATTTTTTCTGCTTCCAACAAAAAGTTCAAAGTTCAAAATGTTCACTTGCTGTCCAATATATCCCCCCACTGCCAGGTGCCATGGTAACGAGATAATCAATGTTATTCACTTCACCTGTCACTGGTCATAATGTTATGGCTGATCGGTGTAAATCTAACAGCTTTATATGATTATCACTAGAGACAGAAAGATAACGGGACATTTACAGTCAACAAAACACTGACACTGTCACTGTTAAGTCTGTTAAAGTGATGCAGTCTAGCCTGATAATCAGACTAATCATCTCCATATCAGACAATATTGTGTTTGGAAGGGTTAACGGACCTTCAGACTGAAAACAGCTGTGCATTAAGATAATGAGGGGGGGGGCGGAGTCGGGGGAGTTGTGCTGTCTCGGGTAGCGGTGAGACATGAAGTGCAGTTGGAGGGACAGATCTATTAGTTTGAAGGATAATCAGACAAAACACTAGTGCTTGGACTAGGGATGTTAATAATTAACCGTTTATAGAGAAATTATTTTAACCGATTAACGCTATCGGTTAAACGGTTAAAAGAATTATTAATAATGAATTAAAAAGCTGAGAAAAACTTGTCACTTAAAGGAGAAAAGCTGGTCCACCTTAAGACAGTCTGAGCCGGAGTTGCAGATACAGGAAGTTGGCTCGGGTCTTGAGCTCGCTTGAGCTGAGGAGTTGTAGCATTTATTCACCGACAAATAAACTGTACACACACTGCGACACCTACGTTCACAGCTATAACGCCACCAACAACCTCACACTCACCGCCAACACACACACACACGGTGTGTCGGACACTCGCTAAAGTTACGCCGGGCGACAGAGTATTGTTACGCCGGGCAGACACACAGCTGACAACCTGCTAAACTAAACTAAATGATGTGGCGGTGGAGACTTTTACTGGGAAAGTGGCTTCATGTCCTCGACACTCCACGCAGCACCGTGGCTGCTACAGTAACTCTCCTGGACGGTGAACTGAGGACTCAGTTGTCTGTTGTGCTCATACACTGCAGCTGGCGCACCGCTGCATGAGACCATGAGGCGCACTCATCTTGTTGGTTAACGGTTAATAATCGGTTAACGAGGGTCGGTTATCAGTTGAAAACTTTTTTCAAAACAAGGCAAAAGTGAGCATGGCTCACATACTCAGATACCTGATTCATCCCCTTGGGGGAATGATGGCATGTATGACAATTTAATGTAATTATAGTCAGATCTGTCGTGCTCTAGATGAGGCAGTGAAATTATAAGCCTATTAATTTACGCATTGACACAGTTGGGGATTTTTTTGCCAGCTGTCCTTTCTGCATTGGCAGTTTAAACTTCGTTTTTTGCCTGAATTATGATTTTAACTTCTTAGTATTTCTCTAATATTACTAAACGATCTGCACACTGAGCTCTGATTGGTCAGTAGGTGGTGCTTTTATACGAGTTGATCTCTTATCTCAAACATAACCTGCTCGGGAGCAGGTCAAGTGTTCGGCATAAGTTACCATGGCGATGTACCCCGGTAAGAAGTGATCCACCGTCGTAGGACTGAAAACCCTGAAGGGTTAACCTGAAGTTACCTCGCTAACCCCAAATCCTGCTTCGTAGTACAGACCTCAGGTACTAATATGTGTCTCCGGTGCTGATTGAGATCCGATCACGACTGCATTGAAACACAAGCTTGCAGCCTCGATGTGTTTTGGGTGCATTTAACACCTGTAATTTCATGTGGTCAAGAAATAGAAATAGAACAGACATTCCCATTCAAATCAACACAGCAGAGCGAAGGCTTTTTCTTTTTTTATGTGTACCGTTGCCATAGCGACCATTGTAGCGGGCTAACTTCCGTGTAAACTAAACCCAACTTACGGCAAGTCGCTGACTCACTGAGGTGAGGTTTTGCAGTAACGACTAAAGAGAGAGTCAAATTGAATAACTTAATGTTTCATCCACACACTCACGCTACCTAGCTAACTAGCTAACTAGCTGTCATCCATCTGCAGAGCTGCGTCCGCTCTCTTCCCAGCGGCAATATTACAAATCCTACTATAGCAAAGGCATGACCCACCCTACTCTGCCTCTGATTGGCTTACCATGATATTTTTACCCTAACCCCAACCAATCTCATTCCTCGTTCCTAAACCCAAACATTCCAACCAACGACGGCAACGAGTACTAGCCAATCAGAGGCAGAGTAGGGCGGGTCATGCCTTTGCAATAGCAGGATTCATAATTTAGCTTCTTGGCGAGCTGCGACCACGCTTTACGGCCGCACTAACCTGCGTTCTGTTCTCACCGTAATAACTAATAATCGCCATTTTCTTTTGTACCAGTCAAATGACCACTTATAACAGTTCAATGCCTGTTCTCCTCCTGTTCTATTTCTATGGTCGAGCTCTATCCGATTGCAAACCCAAAGCACATTTTAATGCGAGGTGTAACGGGGGTCACAGAGAGTTTGAAGTGAGCAGTGTGTCAGAGGAGAGCTCACCGTCCAGCAGGAAGTGAAGGGAAAGCCACAGACTTGAGCTTCTTCTCCTCTGCTGCTGAGAGGCAGTTCTTCACCGTCTTCTCTAGCTGGTCCTCACACTTCTCTGAACCCCACTGAGGGATGTTACAGTGGATGATGAAGCGGGCTGCCATCCCATTGGCTTGGCTCACTGCCACTGTGAAAAGACACAAACACTGACAGTTCAACCCTTAAACGCATCAAGAGACCGGGGATGAAGGCTGTATCGAATGTCTTGTTTTACATTCAAAGCTTTGATTGAGGTTTTCGAATGAAGCTTCAAATGTCTGTTGTCATATTTTATGATGTTCTCACCCTAAAAAAATGGGGAAAATATGATTTTGTGTGATTGTTAGGGATGTAACGATTCATCTACTACGTCGATGTATCGATTTATATTCCTACGATCCAACTACATCGATAGGTACTCGGCAAGTTGTCCTTCACGGGAGACGTATATCGATCTAAAATTGATTTGAAACGCAAAAATCGATTGTATGTATACTAAGGATTTGCACCTTGTATTTAAGGATAACAAATGTTATATGAAAGTGTTTTTTAGCACTTTTATTAGTAAAGAAATGTTAAACGTTACTCCGGTTCACTCTCCAGACATGCGCCAGCTTGCCAGCTCTGCCCTCTGCAGCACGAGCATGCAGTCATGGCGTGCATGCAGATTTTTGAGATGTGGTCGGTTTGACCCCTTCCAAAGGTCGTAGAAGCTCGGGGATGGTACCAATCGATCGGGCATACCCGACGGAACCAACTTCCAAGTCTCTACGACCTTCAGAAAAAAAGTTATTCAAGAATATCTCAATCCCCAATTGGCTATTATCCCGTATCCTAACCCTAACCCTAACCCTAACCGATTTTTGGCTGGACCGCAGAGGACCAGCCCTACAAACGCAAAAGTCTGACCCTGACTGAGTGATGAAGTTACAGGATTGGTCGGCTGACTGCAGGAGTTTCCTCATTGGTCGGCTGACTGCAGGAGTTTCCTCATTGGTCGGCTGACTGCAGGAGTTTCCTCATTGGTCGTTGCTCTTTCAAAATGAAAAGGCGGAGAATAGTTCTGTGTTTACGTCAATGTAACATTACATAGTGCTGTTGTTGTGCATGTGTTATTGTTTATGTTCGTTTAAGTTACGTTATGTTGTGCTTCGTATTGTGTTACCGTGCAATTTTCTCCTCGCTTTCCTCCATTTCCGCCATGAACTGACTATCTAGCAGCCACACGTCGCTACTGTGGTATGAACCCAAAATAAACAGCTGTGATTTAATTGCAATAAACGGATCAAAATGATGCCGAAATAACTACATAACGATGCCGATTAGTAAAAAGTCTGAATTCATGCTTTGTCAGGTCTGTCCGCAAGACGACAAGCAAACAACTTTTAAAATGCTTGTTTTCTGAATGGAGTTCGGATCGATCAGCGCCAGGCGAATTAACACTCCATCTAGGAATAAATACAGCAGCAACGTCAGTGATGACAGCAGGAGAATCTCAACGCTGATAAACTTTCGCGAAGTATGTATATATAGTTACACACCACTTATATGATGAATGCTTTTGATACACATGCTTTAAAAAAAACCTGAAATACTTTTAACCTTGCATACTGTATGTCATGCTAATACCTTTTCACCTTGTATAAAATGTATAATATACTGAGTAGTAAATGTTACCATTTACTATTACTGAATGCCATTTTCTTCATTATAAGTTGTCTTTCAATCAAACATTAAGATATAAGTGAAAAAAACCTGTTCACAAAACATTATAGACACGACCACTGACTATTTGTGTAAGAATTTAGCCACAAATTCACATACTGACCGAATACGGTCCAGCCATATACTCGGTTTTGACCGAGTCTTGTTTGAGATGTGGTCGCAGTGAAAAAGTTGAAGTCTGAAAGGCTAAACGCCAACAAATATGGATTGAAGCAGAACATTTTGTCAGATAAAAACGTTGTGAATTTTGGAAATGGCTAAGTCTTCGCCTTTCTAGTCTCCGACCACTCAAAGCGCTTTGCAATACATGTCAGCGTTGCCCAGATCCTTCCCGTCAGGATCTAATCTAAACACTCATATCTTGCTCAAGGACACTTCGCGCATAGACTGGAGGAGTCAGGGATCGAACCGCCGACCTTCCGATTGGTGGGCGCCCCCCCGGTGTTCCATGTGTGAGGATTGTGTACCTGATGCCACCTCCAAAGGCCCCTGTGCTTTCCGCAGCTCCTTCACTGCGTCCAGGAACTCTCGGCCTCCGGTCTTCTCGAGGGCGTTGCCTGAAAACGGCAAAGCAGCAGGTGAGCACAAGACCGGATGTGTAAAGGGAAGTGTGAAAACTTGTTACTAAGAAATAAAGTACGCATTAACGTGTCGTCCTCACCGACTCCTTCTTTGAGGTCCATCTCTGCGTTTGTTGGGTTAATTATCCCCTCCACTTTGATTGTTCCGATTTTGCTGACTTCACTCTCAGTTAGTGAAAGCTGTGGATTCACAAAGTCATCGACACAGTGTGAGGAAACAGCTGATAGTTCTCTTACTCAGTCGGTGTGGTAAATGTCATAGATTAGACTGATATGTTGGTTGGCCTTTTACCAAAAAATCACAGTGAGCTGACACTGTTGTCACTCTTATGATTACATGAAAAAATGAAATGATTTGTCGACATTACCAGAAACATTACTACAGTTTCAGTGACTATATCTTTAGGAATATGTCACAGACATGCAAAAAAATATTTATTTTTAACTCAACAGTTCCTGTTTGTTTCAAAATAAAAGCCAACTTTTCTTTTCTGTGGACAGAATTCCTTAATTTGTTAACACAAGGCTTTTATTCTGAAATATTTGCAGGACAGTGTTGGGGTAAATGCAGAGACTTACACAGCTCCTTAAACGAATACAGTACCCGCTGCTACGACTGCTCGTGTCTTTCTTTACCTGCTAAATGTGTGTGACAGCTTCCTCTAGTAGAAATATAGAACGGCTGCAGATGGATAGTGTCGGGTTGTTCTGTTTAGTAATAGTAACTCGTGTTAGATTGTGTGAGTGAGGGCGGATTAACCCTGACTAAACTTAAATATTTACCACTGCTGAGCCAATCACATTTCAACAAAAATGAGAATCATTCCAAATTGAGAGGGGCCGCTGGTATCCCCCCCCTCAATATTGAAAGTATTAGATTGGCCCAGTCTGACAGGCAAAGCACCTATGGCACAAAAAAAAGCAAAGAAAGGAAGACCGGCCCACCGGGAAAGTTCCCGATGGCCAGTCCGCCCCTTCTAATAGATGTACATTACCTTTTGTCCAAGGAACAGGCTCTTTGCTGACAGGATGGTGAATCCATCTCCAGGACCGTCTTCCACTGTGGAGTTCGGTACAGACTCGTCGGTGTTCTTTGTCAGATGGGGGAAAAAATTGCACATTTAAACAATACATGACATGCAACAAAGGTCCCCGGCCGGAATTGAACCAGTTATGTGGCATGTGCTGTAGTTTAACCATTCAGCTGCCAAAGCACTCAGTAGGACCGTCTGTTTCGTAAAGTTAAATGAATTATTCCGCTGTTAGAGAGCTGGTTTCAGACAGTGTTCGAGAATCTGACAACCGTTGCATTTGAAGCATACTGAGGCCTTAACGGTCCCCCACCTCCACGAGTATTCCAGGTTGACTGACCTTTGGCTTGCGCCCTCGTTTGCCTTTAACCTTTTTGAAGGATTTGACGGGTTTCTTGCTCTTTGAGCGTTCTGCCTTCTTCTCGGGGATGGACGCCTGGCTGTCCACTTTCACCCGGGCTCCCCTCTTCTTGGAGAGCAGCTCCGGGTGGATCCGAGGCAGAACTCCTCCATTTGATATGGTCACCCCCCGCAGAAGCTGATGGAGAAAACAGTTCCCAAACAAAGACTTTGACTACATACTGTCCTACATCACACATTAAATAAAATCGCAATATATCGCCTTACTTACAGTATCGCAATATATCGCAATTTATTACACAGCTGTGTTGAATACTCGATTCTTATTGGTCAATCACAGCGTTCTGCGGTCTGTTATTTCTCTATAACAGACCGTTGCTATGTATAACAGACCGTTGCTATGGGCGCAGTTCTGATGTCAGACTCTGGCGGACCGTTTTTGTGTCAAATTATTGATTTCTTAAGTAAGTAGCCGTGTAATAAGCTGGATAATGTACAGCTTGCGGGTCACTGTTGTGAAATAAACCCCTTCAGGGCTTTGCGTTGGGGTTTATTTCACAACAATGACCGGCTCGCTATACATTATCCCTTACATAACACACCTTGTTTTTTCACCAGACTGTCGTCCTCTTTAAGAAATGGTGCCTTGTCTTGTGCAAACAGATGTGAAATGACTCACTGTGGTAGTTCCCAGCTCACAGTGTTGGGATACTCTGCGCCTGCTGAAACATTAGCTGCTACACACACCATCTGCTGACAGCTGAAACTTTCACAATCACCACGCGTATGCCTCGCACTCCAGGGAAGAAGACTTTAACTCACATTATCAGGGCCTTGTTTCTCATGGAACAATAATTACAACTATTCAAACCTAGATACCATTTGTCATGTCCGCTTATCCTATTCGGGTTCGCGATACTTGGGTGACGATTCCATATGTATTGCGATTCTACAAGTATTGCAATTCGATATTGTGATTTTTGTTAACGTTTTTAACACTAGACCATGGGATAAAGTTGAATCATACACTTAAAAAAATTCTAAATGAATACAGTAAAATGTTTGATGTTTGATTTTCAGCATGTATGTAGTCAGAGATGTCCTGAAGTCAAATATATCAGGATCATTGTCAGGAATTATTTATTACATTTTTTTCCAGCAACCCAAACATCAAAGAATAAAGACATTTCCCTCACAAATTAGTGGTATTTTCTTTTTAATTTATAAGGGAAATGTAATGTTTTATACTTCTGGTGAATATAATCCAATCAATCTTATTTCCACATTTTATATACAGTTCCCTTTGTTAACACCTTATTTTGAAAACCGGACGTGTATACTTCCTCTAACTTCTCCAAGGTGGTCTCTAGCTCTCCCGTCAGCTCCGTTCTCTTTATACATCCATGATCAGCTCCATCGGGGCCGTTAGAATGCATTTAACATACACACGTTACGATAACGTTTCCTGTCCATGACAGAGTTAGCATGCAGCTTTAGCCGTGATGTCTAGCTCTGCTTTCCTGCAATGTGTGAAACCCAAAGTGTTTCCATCCTTTACTGGATGTGTAGTGTTTACCACTTTGGATTTAACATGTGAGGTTGCAGGTCGTATCCATGTGGATCCTCCAACGTTTTCTACTTTCTCGTTTCAGCTCGCTGTGGTTTGTTTTGGTTGAAGGATACGGAACGGAGATGACGTCACGTTACTCAGACTACAACAATAAAAGCGGTAACTTCCTTTTAACTCAGCATAGACTCAAATGAAGCAAATATATCGATTTTGGCATTAAAACATTCATTTCAAAATCGTAAAAAAAAAAAAGAAATCACGATACATAGGTGAATCGTTTCCGACCCCAATCAACGCTACAGTTTAATGTTCTTAGAGTCCAAACATAGAGCTCAGCTTGCGTCTGGCAGAGTAGATGAGCTTAAAGATGCATCAGGTAACCTGATCCACTGGCAGATGGCAGAGAGAGATATGTGCCTTTGAATGTTGACGTCTTCTTTACTTAGAGGTCATGCTGGGAGGTGTCACTCATTTAAATGTCGCTTCCTGTGTGGAGACACTTTCCCACCAGTGACCAAACTAACAATTTAAAGCTGCATTCATCAATATGTTTCTATTAACAATGGATCAAATGACTGTGTGTGTGTTGATGAGAATTATCGTCAACTCAGTTTTAGCTCATTGTTTGGTTATTTATTATCCGGCAACTTACTGAAGAAATCAATATTTTGACACAAAAGCGGTCTGCCAGAGTCCGACATCAGAACTGCGCCCATAGCAACGGTCTGTTATACATAACAACGGTCTGTTATAGAGAAATTACAGACCGCAGAATGCCCTGATTGACCAATAAGAATAGAGTATTCAACACAGCTGTGTAATAAATTGCGATATATTGCGATACTGTAAGTAAGGCGATATATTGCGATTTTTTTAATCTAATTTTAGGAGACTGTCATATTATAAAGAACACACCACCATATGCATAAAATCTTTTTTTATGCAATCAGAACAGTGGGATCTGCATTTGCATTTATCAAAGTCCCTGTAAAATCCAACATCGTAGCACTACAGTGAGAGGGCACATCTTTCTGAAAATTATATAAAGAATGGACTAAACTGTAAACTATTAATTAAAAATCAATACAGTGTTTTGGAGAATCAATACAGTATCACAAAACATAATATCGAAATATTTGATTTTTATATATTTTCTTACACCCCTAAGCAACTGTATGTACTAGTTTATTTTGTCACAATTTAGGGGTCCATTACCAGCAGCTCATTTAAGATTCCCCTCATTTTCTCTTCGAGTAGTGAAACATATTCAGAACTGTCTCTGACTCCTTTACTGTAAAAACGACAGTATCTTCTCTTAGCAAGACACAACAACTTCTGAATGCACGAGGACCCAGAGTTTAACACCAGGTAATAACATGAACCTGCAGTGTGTTGGCGAGCGAGGACAGGATGATCTACTCTTCTGCAACAACACATTGTGACTGAGTGCAAGAAGCTGGCTTTGTTTCTACATGATGATGTTGTCTTGAACAGTTTTATCATATGATAGCTCACTTTTGACAACCTGAAATGTAAAGGTCTACACCCAAATATCCCGCAGCCGCTTCTAGAGCACCGTTACCTGGTTGAGCTCCTCGTCATTGGCCACAGCCAGCTTGATGTGCCTGGGAGTTATTCTGCCTTTCTTGTTGTCCCGTGCTGCGTTTCCCGCCAACTCCAAGATCTCAGCTTAGAGAGAAAACACAGTGTGGAAACCCGTCAGATGTACAGCGTGTGTTCTGGTATTTAAACTTGTTTACTTTCTACTGTGTGACTCCCAGCCCATCGGGAACAAGAATATATCAGTCAAGAAGTTTAGACTAAACTCTACTGCCAGCAGTGATGTGGATATAGACGTACCGTGTAGCAAATAAACATAAAATAAACGTTGTCTTGTTTTCCTTTTTAAGATCCTCTTTGTGTTACAGGCTTTAAGGACCAGAGGTCTGTACTACGAAGCAGGATTTGGGGTTATCGAGGTAACTTCAGGTTTAACCTTTCAAGGTTTTCAGTCCTACGACGGTGGATCACTTCTTACCGGGGTAGATCGTTACCATGGTAACTTATGCTGAACATCTAACCTGCTCCGGAGCAGGTGATGTTCCAGATAAGAGATCAACTCGTATAAAAGCACCGCCTACTGACCAATCAGAGCTCGGTGGGCAGATCGTATGATAATATTACACAAAAACAAAGAAGTTTGAATCATAATCCAGGTTAAAAACAACAGTTTAAATGCAGGAAAGACAGCTGGCTGTATGCTGTGGGTGTTTATTATCTTTGAATTATGTTTTTATATGTATTTTTTTACTTGCTCTAAAGCCGTTTCACATCGTCGGAGTCGGGGACGCAGCTGAAAGAAGGATTAAATAGTCATAGAAGCCACAATTTTGTCAAATGCCACAATGAAGTGTAATATATGCATCCATTATAATCTGAAAGCTTTAGATAATATTGCTGCCCCATCTAGACGACTATATATGACTTTTCAGGCCGTTAATAAATCTGTTAATTTACGCATTCACACATCGGCAGTTTTTCCTTTTGCCAGCTGTCCTTCCTGCATTTGGCAGCTTCAACCGTGTTAATATTAATCTGGATTATGTGTTTATCTTCGTATTTGTCTAATCTTATAGTTTGCTCCTTGTTTGTAAAATCTGCCGCTCTGCAAAATTTCCAAAATAAATTATTAATTTTGTATTACCTGGCATTTTTTTACCCAGTAATTGTCGATGTTTTGTCCTTTTCTTAAGTGTTATATGATTTCTGAATTAAATGTATATATCAACACACACATGTAAGAATGTTGCAAGTGAAGGGTAACAAACACAATACAATCAGGGATTATTACATCAGAACATATTCATCGTAAACATAGTAATTAAAGTAGTAAAAAATATATGATAATGGAACACATCATATGTTACACTACTTTAATAAAGAATATTTACATATAACACATAATTTATACATGCAACAACAGTACAGTGAACATCTGCAGATATGTGTACAGCTAGAATTATATGCATACGCTATATAAGCTGTCTGAAGTTGGGCTGTGTGAAGCTTGAATGGTGTGATCACCCTACCTGCCAGGTACTCGATGACTGCTGCCATGTAGACAGGCGCTCCCATGCCAATGCGGTATTTGTGCGTGCCGGTGCGCAGGTACCTCATCATCCTTCCCACCGGGAAGATGACACCTGCCCTGGCTGAACGGGACAGCTTGGTGGCCTTCTTCTTTCCTCCTCTGGCTGACATCTTGCTCTGGATAGAGTACAACCACAGCCAGTGAAAACAGACATACGGCAGCTCTGAATAATCCACAGAACACACTGGAGACAGCTTTCATAGAGACTATTTCTTTGTTTGACAGTAGTAGTAGAATCTGGCGATATGATACGTATCATGATACAGGGGTTATGATTAGCGATGCACCGATCCAACCTTTTCAGTCTCGATGCCGATAGCGATACCTGAGCTTTGGGTATTGGCCGATACCGAGTACCGATCTGATACCAGTGTTTAATTAATAAACTTTATGCCTCACTGTGTGGAAGAGACTGGGATCATTCTTTTATGTGTGAGGAAACATCAGGCCTGACTTAAACATAACTTTATAAACAAAATGTAACAAATAAATACATCGATATAAATTTACTGAATTGTTATTTCTTATTAAAATAATAAATTGTGCACCAGCAACTTGGTCAAAAATCTTCAAAATTAACAGGAATTACAGTTCAAGTGTGAACCTTTTTGATGCAGCAACAAATTGGTCAAAACTTAAACAGGAATTAAAATTCCAGTATATAATGTATATAGTGCATTATGCCGATATCCGATCCAGTATCGGTGCATCCTTAGTTACGATTCAATATATTGCGATACCGTGAGTAAGCCGATATATTGCAATTTTTTAATCTTATTTTAGGAAAACTGAACACACCACCATATTCATAAAATATTAAATAATAAATAAAAAAAAGTTTACTTTTTTATGTAATCATAACAGTGGGATCTGCATTTGCATTTATCACAGTCCCTGTAACACCCAACATCATAGCACTACTGTGAGAGGCACATACACTGAGAGGGAGCATTTCTTTGCAAATGAAATAAAGTATTAATCTGTGCATGTAAACTATCAATTAAAAATCGATACAGTATCACAAAACATAATATCTTGATATTCGTTTTTTTCTCTTGATATTTTCTTACAACCCTAGTAGTTAAACTGTGGACACCTTTTTCAATTAAATTCTAGGTTTTCAAATGTTAAAACTTAAACAATTAAAACCGAAACGTTATATCAGCATTTTGCAAAATTTCCAGCCACATTTTTAGTAATTAAAGTGAACTGATCTTTGTATAATCATGCTATCTTAGTAAATTAAAACAGAGTGCTATAATTTGCAAAAAAAATCAAAATAACTGCTTTTCCATTAACCCTTCTGCTTGGGACAATTAATTGCTAATTGGATAATAAGCGTATATACTGTATATATGCCTATACAAATGATTTATGAGGGTTGACTTAAATGTGACCCCAGAGACACTTTATAGATTTTGTTAATGGTTTTTCACTGTAGTTTTTTTTTTTAAACCTTTATTTACCAATTGAGATAAATAGTGTCTAAATATTCAGCAGTGTAACACACGATGAACTTGGTCACACACACACACACACACACACACACACACACACACACAGTAGTGATAGAGAAAGCACGGGGGAATATGTGAGAGGATAACTAAATAGTGCACTAGGAGGAAACACAGCATATGTCACGTCCACTATCTGGATCTAGGCTGCAATAATGACGTCGTTTTTTTTTTTTATTTTCCCTCCATAAACCATATGTTGACCGGGGATGTTACGGAGGAAAGGTTACTACACCCCCCCCCCCCGAGGTTTCCATGTAAACACGTCCGAGCAGTGAGCGCTGCGCGCGGCTGCACGGGGCCTACAGCAGCGCCGCCACACAGTTTACACGTAGGCACTAATTAATGCAAAGAGCTCACCGCTGAAAGGTGGAGGGATACGATGAGTGTTGCGGTGGTCGGCGCTGGAGCCGAATGGAAGCCATGTAGCCCGCTAACGATACATTGTAGCGAAGCAGCAGCACGACGTAGCTACGCAGACGCTATTGCCGTTCGGTTGTTTAAATTGTAGCAAATCCTGGAACGTTGACAGCAGATCAAAGGGAGCGGTGTGTTTATGCATTAACCCGGGATAAACACACAGCTAGCTGCGCGTTCATGTTAGCCAGGTCGGCTAAACACAATCACTCAGGTTCCGCGAGGCGCTTTACGCGTGTTATTGTGCAACATTAAACCACAACGAGCCATTTGTTTAAGGAAAGACCCCCCCCCCCCCTCCGCCCCCTCTTCTTTCTCATGTAGCCTCCAATCCTCTGCATGCGTGTAATCACATCAGACATGGAGAGCAAAGCGTCCCCGTCAATCCGGATATGCGCATACTAAGGCACGGGGGGAAAATGGAGAAAAAACCTTGGAAGTTTCTACCTGTTTTGTCCTGTTTTTCCACGCGAGTCAGAGATGCTCCTGCACGGAAGACAGACGAGTCCCCCCCCAGGTGACAGACGGCGCGCTTTGTTTTGGTTCGCTTTTCTATTTGCTGTCCTTGTGCGTAATGTAGCTTCCCAACCTTAGAAAACCCCTACAGAGCGAGCAGGAACAGCGTAGTGTGGTTGGAGGCTGGCTCTGTGCTACTGATGCTGCAAAGGGGAAAAATTCAGTAGAGGGAAAATTGAGTGAAAACGCCCCCCCTAACATGGCTTCAACAGGGACGACGGTGTTGGTGGAAAGGGACGCGATGTGCTTAGATATGAAGGTAGCAGTGTTTTGCAAGGCAAAGCAAATCTAAATAAATTCTCCAATAGATGCTAAATGGTAGGCTCCTCTCACAAGGCCTTATATTGCACTTGATATTTTCCAGCAGCTTCTTAGTGATTTACAGTAGGCCATAAACATGAATGAAAGCTGCAGAAGTCTAACAGGTAGTGAAACGGTTCATCTCTCCTCCTGGAACATGCAGACTGTGGGAAAGTGAATCAGACAGATGATCCTGCTTGGCAGCCTGTTTGATGCATCAGAAGAGAAATCCCAAGCGGCCTCAGAGAAGAGTCTCAGCCGCCAATCAGATCACTTGACTCCCGTCTTTGATATGTCGAAGCCAATAGATCAATGAAGGGGGATGACAGCCACATCCACTTTATGTTATAGTGGTAAAATAAATACAGAGTTGAAAAGAGATAAAGGTTGAATCAACTGAGGCGAGGGAGTAGAGGAAACTGCAATTCAATAAACAAATAAAACAAACTCAACTTTCAGCTAACTTCAGATCACAGCAGGTTATTTCCACGAAAACAAAACATACCTGTGTACTAGAATCTTACGAGTTAAAAACAGAATACAAAACAATTCAAAACATTCAAACAACACATTCAAATTTGGAGGTTGACAGCAAGGTCAACTACACAGCAAGCGAGTTAATAACAGTAACAAAGAAGCACTGTGGCGGACTGCTCACATTAAAGCCCCCCCCTCCAGTGTATTTGAGCTTTTCTATGATATTTCATATTTATTTGAGTCATTTCCTGACTAAGTTGATTAGTGATTATTTTTTGATAAATAACTTAATTTTGTGCTCAAAGTAAAAAAAAAAAGAAGGTTCTTGGTAAAACAGGAATATGACGTATGACTATAGTAGAAGCTGCAGGTCAAAGGTCATCCTCCACGCTTCAGGCGCACTCATGCTCGTTTGAGTCTGAGCAGCAAACTGATAAATCTGTTTATCTGTCTGTCAGTTTGTCTTTCTAGTTAGTTAGATAGTTCGGTGTAGTTAGTTAGCCCAACTTGTTGCATTAGTTAACTGAGGTTTTTCGTTTTAGTTTCCTCCACCTTAGTTTAGTGTGTTATATTCACCATTGCATTTGTGTGTGTCATGTACATGGAAAAAGTAAAGACTTATTTTTAAATCAACACTTCCTGCTTTTATTTCAAAATAAAAGCCCTCAAGTGTTTTTTTTTCTGTGGACAGAATTCCTTCATCTGTTAACACAAGGCTTTTATTCTGAAATATTTGCAGGACAGTGTTGTAGAACATGCAGTGACTTGCAGGGCTCCATGAATGAATATAGTACGGGGTTTTAATTGTGGATTATTACTATTATTTACAAATTACCACACGTTTCTTAAACTTTCTCTGTCTAAAATAAATATAAATGACATTTATAATGAAATGAAATGACCATTATGAAAGGCAAACTCTATGTAGAAAGAAAGGGCTGACAGCAGCAGAAACGCAGCAGAAATGCAGCTGGCACACCCGACGCGTAAATCAAGCAGCCACTACGCGAGGCAGCCTCGGCAGCCACAATGCGAGGCAGCCGCCACAAGCTCCTGACGTGCCCAGTCTGTCCCCGGCGTCTGCACGAAACCCCACCGGCTGAATTAACACAACACACTGACTGTCTCTCTCACTCGCTCTCTTCCTTACCGTCTCCTCCTGCTGGAGATAAATTAACGGAAAGCAGCCAATGCCGTTTTGGAGGTTTGCCGGTCTCTAACAGGTCCTGACTATGGGGAGCACAACTTTCAGCTCAAGAGAAAACAAAGAGAAAAGTCCCGTTATACAAATGAACAGTAAATTCATCTAAACTGGTTTCATATAAACTGGGTTGAACAACAATGCAATCTGGTTGCTGTGGTGAGGAATTACGTCTGACTATTGACCACATCCCCATTCTCTGTTTGAGAAAGAACGTTAGCCGAAAAACAGGAACTAAAACTGGTAAAACAGCCAAACCGGGTGTCTACTCTGGACTACTCTTGTCACTTCTGTACCTGCAGCCAGCGGTCTAGGTGGACTAGGCTGGCGATGTGGAACGGGCGAGAGGATGACGACGCCTGATTGGAGTCGGTGGATGACAGTCTAATCAGTATGTCATGCAAATCAGCTTGAAGCAGTTTAAATTTCCTTGAGATTGGTCATCCATCACTATGAATCTCGTCTGTGTTTGTTGTTGGTTACATTACTATTCCGGTGTAATACTGCGAATATTGTGACGAAAGTGAGTGCACCAGAGGCTTAAAAGATAGATTCCCCATCCCTCAGTCATCCTTGCCAATGTTCAATCCCTCCGAAACAAGGTTGATGAGCTACAGGCCAATGTCAAGTTCTTGTCGGAATATAGGCCCGTCGATGTCAAATGGTTTGATTAAGGGAACTTACAAATGTGCAGAGCTCCTCTTGGCATGTCCGACCACAATGTTGTTGATTTGGCTCCATCCTATAAACCTGCTGGTCGGGGGGGGGGCAATTCAGGATAGTGCGTCCTATATGACTTTTGCTAACATGTTAGCTGACAACATATTTTTGGGGTTAGAAGGGACCCATAGAAGAAGTTCCACGGTTGTTGTCATCCTGAATTATTTTTCCCTTTAATATTTGAATACTCAATTCATGCTAGATTACTGAGCTCACGAGTGGCCATAGAGAGAAAAATATATATACTATTGAGGCCACAGTTTACTAATTTGTGGCCAAGAGATATATTTAATTAAATCATTCTCAGGTCTTGATTATTCATGCGCACAGGATACATGTATATAGAGAGAGCCAGCACAACCACCCCAGTCTCTAACTAGTGCAGGTGTCAGCAACCTGCGGCTCCGGAGCCACATGCGGCTCTTTAGCCCTCTCCAGTGGATCCCTGTGGATTTTTAAAACTGGAAATGAATAACTGTTTTTTGTTTACATTTTCATTTTTATTTATCATTGTTGTAGGTCTATGGTACGACGGTACGACGGTGTATTAGGGCCACATTGAGGAAAAAAATGAATCTGAGATTTCGAGAATAAGGTCATATTACAATAATAAAGTCATAAGTTTAAGAGAAAAATGTCGTAGTATAATGAGAATAAAGTCATAATATTATAAAGTAGTGATTTCTCGCGTGTTACTTTCTTTTTTCTCGTAAAGTTATGACTTTATTCTCGTAATATTACGACTTTTTTCTCGTAAAGTTATGACTTTATTCTCGCAATATTACGACTTTTTTCTCGTAAAGTTATGACTTTTTTTCTCGTTATATTCCGACTTTTTTCTCTTAAAGTTATGACTTTATTCTCGTTATAATCCAACTTTTTTTCTCGTAAAGTTATGACTTTATTTTCGTAATGTTACGACTTTTTTCTCGTACAGTTATGACTTTATTCTCGTTATATTACGACTTTTTTTCTCGGAAAGTTATGACTTTATTCTCGTAATGATACGACTATTTTCTCGTAAAGGTGACCTTATTCGGGAAATCTCAGATGTTTTTTCCCTCAATGTGGCCCTAATACTCCGTAGTACATTTGTACTTGGCCCTCACTGCATTAGACTTATATTCTATATACTTAGACTATAGGCTGTGTTACCTTCATCACAATGATCAAATGTTTTGCGGCTCCAGACAGATTTTTTTTTTCCCTTGCCTAAAATGGCTCTTTTGATAGTAAAGGTTGCTGACCCCTGACCTAGAGTGATGTTGCGTGCTGTCAAGCCACAATTACGCAGATCTACTGGTTCTATTTTGTGCAGCCAGCATCAGACTGTTGATGCTGTGGTTGTGTAGAATAACCACAGAACCCTCCCCCCCCCAGCGCTAATGTGTGTTTGATTAATTATTCTGCACAGTTTCTTCTGCACATCAACAGATGTGTTGGAGACTGACACATTGAAAAGAGTTCACATAGCTCAATGAAGGGCTGGGCGCAGCATCTTTTTTTAAACGGACTGGAGAAATGTTGTCTGAAGCTCCGCATTTTTCATTCTATTAGCCTACAGGTCGTCTCACGAGTCTCAAGACGAGACTCACGAGTCTCTCCTTTACAGACATGCCCACTTTATGATAATCACATGCTGTTTTGGGCAAAACAATGCTGTTTTTTTGAATGCTGTTATTTTCGTCTATTCAATAATGGTGTATTTGAATATTTGTGCATACTGGGGTCCCTAAACAGTCTTGAATTACATAAATTGGGTATCACTGTAAAGCTGAGACTCTTGTGGATCCAATGAGCCCAACTGTATTCATGTGTGATGATGTTAGTCCCCATAGTAGCCATTTCATTGTAGTGAGACAATTTTTTTAAACTTGACCTCCCTGTATAAAATGACCTGTGGTGACCTCTAGGATATCACAGCCTCATGAAACTTTACAGCCACAAACTAGAGACCTAGAGCATTCAGAGGATGGATGGATCAAACTAGAGACCTAGAGCATTCAGAGGATGGATGGATCAAACTAGAGACCTAGAGCATTCAGAGGATGGATGGATCAAACTAGAGACCTAGAGCATTCAGAGGATGGATGGATCAAACTAGAGACCTAGAGCATTCAGAGGATGGATGGATCAAACTAGAGACCTAGAGCATTCAGAGGATGGATGGATCAAACTAGAGACCTAGAGCATTCAGAGGATGGATGGATCAAACTAGAGACCTAGAGCATTCAGAGGATGGATGGATCAAACTAGAGACCTAGAGCATTCAGAGGATGGATGGATCAAACTAGAGACCTAGAGCATTCAGAGGATGGATGGATCAAACTAGAGACCTAGAGCATTCAGAGGATGGATGGCTTTCCTAGCTAGATTGACAATAAGGGGGTTTCTGAGCAGTTTACATAACAGAAGTTCTCGCCATCCAATCAAAGAAAAATACAATTCTTGCAGAAATCTCCAAATGGCAAAAGTTTTCTTGACCAAATCACAGCATGTCTTTTTCTATGGTGTTATGGGTCTCATGCTTATATTGTACTTTACTTTGCTATTATTGTCTAATGAGATGAGGACGAAAAACTGACTTCAGGGACTTTCCTTTTACTGAAACGAAAATGGCTACCGAATGTACAATAATCACAGCAAATAAATTACAGTGCCGGTAAAAACAAATTTGCTCATACTGTATGTAGACCTATAAACAAATGAATAAATTAATAGACATTGGCCTATGTCAACATATAAACAGACCTGGCTTTGTTGACACTGTCTGTCTACCGATCTCCTATACAGTACGCTCTATTTCAGTACCCGGGACAGCGCCGCTACACGCGCTCCCGCTATCTGTCTGGGAATAAGAATACTGTAAGTTGAAGCATAGTGAATACAAGTAGACCATAAAATTAAAGAACAAAACGCATTTGAATACTGATTTGGACATTGATTACCATGGCAACAGTTGAAGCTTTGGGTAAAAGTCGGCGATCCCGCAGCTCTCGGGGGCCTGATACGACGGAGTATCAGAGCCACATTGAGAAAAAAAAAATCTGAGATTTCGAGAATAAAGTCGTAATATTACGAGAATAAAGTCGTAATATTATGAGAATAAAGTCAGAAGTTTACGAGAAAAAAAGTCATAGTATTACGAGAATAAAGTCAGAAGTTTATGAGAAAAGGAGTCGTAGTATTATGAGTATAAAGTCATAATATTATAAAGTAGTAATTTTACGTGCTATTTTAGAGGGGAAATAGAGCAGCGTGCCGCCTGTGTGAAAATGAGAAACGTGGAGCATCTTGTGAAGTTATACTTTAGTTTAGGTTCCACAAATAACGAAATACTTCATCTTTTGGCACATCAGCACCACATTATCATCAGTATCAGGACCTTGAAAAGATTGTGCAAGAAACTGAGTTTATCCTGACGAAAGAACCACACGGACCTGATGAGGAAACTGACTCTTTAATGGAGGAGGAAATTACTTTTTTTCTTGTAAAGTTATGACTTTATTCTCGTAATATTATGACCTTATTCTCGTAATATTACGACTTTTTTCTCGTAAAGTTATGACTTTATTCTCGTAATATTACGACTTTTTTCTCGTAAAGGAATGACTTTATTCTCGTAATATTACGACTTTTTTCTCGTAGTTATGACTTTATTCTCGTAATATTACAACTTTTTTTCTCGTAAAGTAATGACTGTATTCTCGTAATATTACGACTTTAAAGTAATGACTTTATTCTCGTAATATTACAACTTTTTTTCTCGTAAAGTAATGACTTTATTCTCGTAATCTTACAACTTTTTTTCTCGTAAAGTAATGACTTTATTCTCGTAATATTACAACTTTTTTTCTCGTAAAGTAATGACTCTATTCTCGTAATATTATGACTTTATTCTCGTAATATTACGACTTTTTTCTCGTAAAGTTATGACTTTATTCTCGTAATATTACGAGTTTTTTCTCGTAAAGTAATGACTTTATTCTCGTAATAATACAACTTTTTTTTCTCGTAAAGTTATGACTTTATTCTCATAATATTAAGACTTTTTTCTCGTAAAAGTTATGACTTTATTCTCGTAATATTACGACTTTTTTCTTGTAAAGTAATGACTTTATTCTCGCAATATTACAACTTTTTTTCTCGTAAAGTTATGACTTTATTCTCAAAATCTCAGATTTTTTTCCCCCTCAATGTGGCTGTCGTTATTAAGGCCTGGTAACTTTTTGACAAATTGTTTTTGATTTTCCATGATTTTATCCATTCATTTGAAGGAGAGAATGTTAAAACTATAAGAAACATATGTTGGTCTTCTACGCTCTAAGAATTTTGACCAAATTCTTTGCACATGACATTGGTCAAATTTCCACCCTGTTACTGGACATTCTCATCTCTATTAATAAATGATTTGAATGCACAGCTATTGTAATATTTATATTTTCTAAGAGCTAAAATGTCCCTTATTTTACCCTGCAAATGTATTTTAACAATAATTCATAAACAAGCATTATCTTGAAAAAAAATACACAGACTATTATCAGACACAATGTCATTTAGGTAGGTAGGTAGGTAGGTACTTTATTAATCCCGAGGGGAAATTTCTTAGTTACAGCAGCAAGGGATAAATCAAGCACACAAGAATAAGAATAAGTATGATTAAAAATAGGCATTAGCAATAAATACTAAATAAAACTGCAGGTTAGCAAGTGCCATTACTAATTGTCCAATTGTGATGCATGTCTGACTTCACTGATGAGTGGATCGCCTAATTCAACCCAATTCTTGTAGAGCAATAAATTAATTTCAATGGAATTTGGGGCCATTTTTAAGTGGTTTAATTTACCCAATTAATTCCCTGCAAGTAACCACAAAGATATGCATAATATTTGTTGATTTGATTTAAATATTATTATTTTTTATTTTTAAAAAACACACAGGCAACAGGGTAGACAGAGGAGAAACGGGGTGTACAGGGCGGAACAGGTCGGACATCACAATACATTTAATGAAAGTAAGCCAATTCATTTACATTAACATTAATAATGTAACATTATTTCCATTTACAACCAATAAGATAACTGTGCAGAGCCTATGTAACAAACAAGCAATAACAAAATATGCAGCGAACCAGCTTCAATCATCAAATGTACTGCACAGTCTCTGACCTCAACGATGTTTCAGCAACAGCAAACTAGCAACCCAGGTGTTTTTCTAGAAAGTTCCACATTGTCTTCTCTAGCTGGGCGGACCTCTTATTTAAAGCTTGTGGCTCTTCATCAGGCACACACTGTGGTCTTCCCCATACCAGCTGATAAGAACTTTTTGGTCCCATTCTTCTGCATGCATTTCACTCTTGCATCTTCTTCAACTTCCAGGATGATTCCTGTGTAGGGTTCACCCTCGTATTTGACATTGCACCACTGCCCAATGTTTTCTTTCATCATGACCTCAGGCCGTGATGGTTCAATACTAGGGCTGTCACAATATACATTTTTCTCAATACGATTATCATGGCAAAAAATATCACGATAACGATATTATCGCGATATCATTAAAAAAATGACGCAATCACTTAAAATACATCTTTAACTTTATTTGGTCCAACGTTTGTTTGTTTTCATTCCAAAACAACAGATAACAGTGTATTTCACATGGCAGTGAGTGTGTCTGAACTGAATAAAGAAATAGAACATAATAAATAGGCTTAGCTGACCTGCTCCTTTTTCTTTCCCTGATGATTTCTCACGTTTGTTGGATGCTCCTGCATGACCACAAGAAAAGTACAAGCTGTCACTGTCTTGTTGAACAGACCTCAATTAAGTTAGCCAACTTTACTTAGCACATAAAATAGCTAGCTAGCTAACGTAGTCATAGTCCCCGGGTCTCGGTTGGCTAGCATTGCTTGGCTTCACGTAGTCATTCACTAACCCAGATATGCTAACTTTGTACTCAAATAACTCAACTGACATGTTTAGCTATGCTAACATTACAACTTACTGCAGCATGTTTGAAGTATTACCTCCTTTGGCTAATACTGTAGCTCCACATTCCCTGCACACTGGAGCAGTATCAAGAAGGACTTTGTTTTTCTTGCGCAACACGAAGAATTCCCACACTGCAGAGTTTACGTTTTTAGCAGGGCGATGAAGTATCTCCTCTTCATTCGTCGTCATTTTGACAGAATCACGAAGACAAGACATGCGCTTGCTTGTGGTGTGTTAACTTTATAGTCTATATAGTTATAGTTCTTATAGTCTGTTTGTGGAGCACGTGGATGACGTCATGTCTGCGACCAGCTTTTATTTACTGCGTGCGGGAGAACACAAAAGAGAAATAGCTAAACCAAAGTCTAAATGCCATTGTTGTTGTTAAACACGATATATCGTGGCTGGATTATTTACATGATATTACTATTGTCATGTTCTTAATACCGCCATTACCGCAAAACCGGTATACCGCGACACCCCTATTCAATACAGTGCAGGCTTGCCTCTTCACCCACGCTCACCTCCTTCAACCCATAGCAGGCACAATCCATTACACCTTTGTCTGCCTGGCAAAGTCAAGTTATTTAATTGTCCCTGGAGAGAAACTGATGACTTGTCGGGTTTTAATTATTCCTTTAACAGGCACAAGCGGGGGGGTGCATCCATCATTTCCTGCACTTTCCTCTCAACATCTTCCCACAAAATAAAGTTCCACCAAAGTGCCCAAGTTCCTCAGCTGGTCGAGCTCGGCTTCTGCGTTGGGGATATCTCCTCCATGGCGGACAATAGTGTCAGCTGATCTTTTAAGGGTTAACCCCCCCACACCATCTGGAGTCTCCTTTCCATGGCTGGCCTCAAAGATGTTGGGCCGTCGCTGAAGACATGGAGGAGATTGATCAGAGGGTATCTCTTCCTCACCATGAAAACTGTTCACGTTTTTTTTTATTTTGAAAGAGCAACGGCCAACGAGGAAACTCTGACACTCGGCCAACCAATCGTGTAACTTCATCACTCAGTCAGTGATAGACTTTTGCTCTTTTGTGTTTGTAGGGCTGGCCCTCTGCAGTGCAGCAAAAATATAAAAAATTGATTAAAGGGGTGCCCCGATAGCTCAGTTGGTAGAGCGGGCTCCCATAAGGCTGTGTCCTAACCGCGGTGGCCCGGGTTCGAATTCGACCTGCGGCCATTTCTGCATGTCGCCCCCTCTCTCTCTCCCCCTTTCTAGACTATCCACTGTCCTATAAATAAAGGCTTGAAAATGCCAAAAAAATAATCGTAAAAAAAAAATTGATTAAAGAGTGGTACTTGATACTACCTGCTTCTTGTAGATGATTTCTCCCAAAAAATGTTTGCTGCGTCATGTGACTAAAGGAATAGTCAGGGGGCAAACATATTTCGAAGTCTTTAAGCATTGAAAATGTGTTACTAACAAAAAATACCATTTAGTGAGTAATTTTATGAACAAGACTATACACCTATAATGAAAAATGTAGAACATGTTTGATTTTCATTCCTTATATTTGTAACTGAAGTTGAACAAACACCATTGGGGGACATGGCAGTTTAACGTGCCTGCGCTAAAATCAGAGTAATTATTTTAAATGTAATTAATCCTGAGTAGAGTGGGGTTAACCAGTATTAGCCCATTTGTACACTAAATATACCATATTATGTAATGGGGACTCAGAATGACCCATTTGCTTTCTAAACTGGGACTGTGGAACAGATCTCTGTCCGAGATTCTCAAGATACACACAGGCTTGTATCGGACTACAGCGGTATACTAGATACCCAATATGACGATCTGGGGGTCCCATGCTCTGCCTGGCAGGATACTTTAACAGTCAGTCAGCCAGCAATACAAATAGATACACAACAACACAGAGTTAAACATCCTATTTACTATATGTGCCGTTAAAATGAGAAACATGACTGAAAACATTTAAAAGCGACTTCACAAATGTGAGGATGTTTTTGTAAAATTATCTCCCAACTAGTGACCATAGAGGAGCGCTGTGTGAGGCACCGCCAGTCACATTTTCTGTGCTGATGACCCTTCAACTTTACGTTGTATAGATACATTTAAGATATCATTTAAGATGACTGATATCATGATTGTGATCATTTCTGTTACAGGATCTTTTTTATGTCCTTCACTGTTGCTATATTTCACTTTCACCAGCAGAGGTCAGTACAGGACTGACTGTTGACTAGTGTACAACAGCAGGTATGACTCTATAACTGGGTTCAACCTGCTGAAGACCAGAGAAAATAAGGATTTATTGTCCATATTGTTGTTTAGTATAGTATTTAGCTTGTGTTTGCCATCAGGATTGAGGTAGTGTGTTCGAGGGGAGATGGTAATGCCAACATAGCCAAATAATGACTGCTTTCAGAGTTAATTAACTGGTGCCAAAACACATAAAGTTAAGAGGCAAAATACAGTATATGTTTCTGATTTGAAGATATTTTTCTTCCACTAATTGTTGAATATACAATAGCTTCATTGATGGATTGGATCTGGAGTAAAGAAGGAGGCTGTAAGTGAACTGAAGAGAGGTTCATTTGCAAAGGAAAGTGAGTTGGAGACGGTGGACAATCGTGTCATCTGCCATGCGGAGACTAACCTCCCAAAAAGCAAATAGCAGATAGCAAATGCCCCAAAATGAAATGTAAATACATTCAAGTGAAAAATCCCTCTTGTGGCCATAAAAAGTATGACACTTATCTGTCAGGAGCAAAGGAGGAAGTCATATGATGTTATTATAGAGGCAAAAAGCCCACAAGGGGAGGAGGTCAGGGTGGATGGAGGGGTCAACAAACTGTCATGTGCGTTAAATTTCACTTTCACATTACAATCAGCTGTTCGTTCGTGTTCTGTGTTCACAACGTCAAGTCACATTTTCACTGTGCAAACGCAGAGGTTTTAAGCACGACCATGATGTGACTTGCGCAGCAAGTAGAACTTCCCGAAAAAGGTCGACCCTGCTTCCATCCAAGGTCACAAGAGTCTGCTCCCTCGACCTCAGGCCTTAGCTGCTCCACAAAGAGGAGCAGGGTAAGAGGACTGCACAGTATGAATAGGTAAGTGTGAAGAGGCAGCTCCAGTGTGAGGACAGCCGTGAGGAGTCAGCTCCCTCCACTTCAGGCCTCGGCTCCTCCACAAATCGTCAATACAACATTGAAACAACGTGGATCGATGTCGTCTATGAGCCGTTGAAACATCAGAAAAACTTTCATATCAGACCCTCAACTAGACGTCATATCGACCTCCAGGACCAACGCTGATTAGACATCGAAATGTTTGCTGGGTAATAAAGATCAAACATTAATTTTATTTCCATTGTGTCTTTAAGTTTTACTGTAAAGTAAGTAAAACATAAAAAATGTGAAACTCTATTAAAATATATAAAATAGCAACAAGACTTATTATAAATCCCCTGATTGTAAAGCTTCAAACATTTCATAATTGTTCTCTGTTCCATTCGCTGTCAGCGGAGCAGGTCTGATCTGAACAAGAACCTCTGTGTTGTAGCTCAAGAAGAAAGTTAATCATTCTCAGAAAATACTGATTCTCTTCCCGAAGGCAACGACAGAAACAGATGTGCATCCTTAAATTAAAAACTATTCCTCTTTATTTCTGAGTTTTTGGGAACAGCTCAATCAGCACAGCTTTTCCTTCTGATTTAGACATTAAAATATCATCCAGATTGTCCTTAAGCAGCTCACCACAGACTGCTGCAGTGGATGGGGAGGACACTCAGCTATGTCTGCTGTGTCACGATGAGCTGGCAGTTTTAACGTGCAGGTTCAGTCACTGAAGGGGATTCTTCAGGATGCTGGATCCACTTTAATGACCTTAACCTACAGGATGCGATCAGTGCGGTCAGTACGGCTGCTGGACTTACTACTGTAGCAGATGCTGCGTGCTTCGGCATCCTCCTTCAGAGGGGCCCGGCAGATGGCTTCCCCAGCCTCACTGCTGCTTCAGGGAGGGAGGAGGCCCCATGAGCCCCTCAGCTAAAGGGGCATGGATACTCTTAGTCAGCATCCACCGTGGATGGAGAAAACACCTGGATGCAAAGGCAGTCTAAACAAACCCTGTGCCTAGTGTTGAAAAGGGTTCTGCTGCAGGAGGAGGAAGTTATGTGTATCGTGGAGTCAGTTTGAATTTTAAGACAGCGATAAACAGTGGAGGATGAAGTACCTGAATGCCACACTTGAGTAAAAGTACAGATATCTAACCAGGAAATGACATAAAAGTTAACGTCAACTATTAGAATATTACTTGAGTAAAAGTCTTAAAAGTGTCTGATATTTACTATATAAGTATCAAAAGTAATTTTCTGATACCCTTTCACGCATAGTGGTCACTACAGTGGACAGCTATTCAAAAGCCCTTTTCTTGTATTTGCCATGGGTTTTGATGGTATAGTTGCACATCAGCCACCACAGTGGACGTTATAGCATCATGCCATACACTGCCATCCATTGGCCAGCCGTTGTAATTGCACAAAAAATTCCTCAACACCAAGATGGCTGACGGAAGGCCAGAAATGCAGAGCAGCTCAGGAATATCTTCCCAATCCTTCTATAGCAGGAGACCCTTGCAGGTAAAAACAATTTGGTAGCATCAAGTAACAACTTAGGAGTAATATAATTATTACATTTTCGAAGTATTGATTTTATGTTGGGAGGAAATTACGATTAATCATCTGTCCACTAAAGTGGACATCATGCATCGCTTGTTAAATTTCAACTACAATTCATACTATTACTGCAACTTTGTTGTTCTTCCTTTGCATAAACTGTTTTGGCTGAAAATCAATTTATTTATCTTATTAGAATGTAACTTGCAGTTTTTGTAACAAAAACAATACTTTGTGCAGATTAATTCCATTATGTGAGTAACAGTTTGCGTGTTTATATTTTGTAGAGCTCAAGTGCAGTGCATGATAGAAAGGCATAAAGGATATTAGAGCAAATAACATCTGAGTCAAGTGAGGATGATGGTAGTGACAGTGATGATGCCTGTCTCTCAAACAGTACATCCCCCCAAAAAAAAAAAACAATATCGTTCTGTTATTTTTGTAGAAAATGTTAATTGAAAAAATATACCGTTCAACAGGGGGAGGTGGGGAAGGGTTGAGGAGTCGAGTGAGAAGCCGAAGGTGGGTGGGAGGAGTCACTAACGAGGTTCAACCTTTTTTGCTTTGCCAAGAAGACTTTCATAGAAGATAGACTATGCATTATATAGACTATAGACTGATGAACTGATGCAAAAGTCAGTAAAGCTGAAGAGACCATACTGCTGAATTACATCTGAAAGAGAGTATTTTGAGAGCCACGGACAATTGTAATTCTGTTATTTTTGTAGAAAATGTTCATTAGAAAAAGAGTTCATCAGGGGGGCTGAAGAGTCAAGAGTGAGAAGCTGAATGAGGGAGGAGACAGGAGAAAGGAGCAGAAAGATGAAAAAGGGAGAGGCTGAGGAGTCAGGAGCGAGGTTCTACCTTTTTGCATTGCATTGAACAGTGTTAGAATATGTTAAAATATGTGAACACATTAGTTTAGCATTATTAAAAATAAATATGATTTTATAGTTTTCACACAATTTATAATTTTATACATTGGTTTGGAAAAAACATAGTTCTTCAGTTGAAAACTTAAACGCATGCTGTCCAACAAAGTGGACATGTGAAAAGCTCCTTGAAAAATGTGTGTTTAAAAGAAATTGAAGTCAAATTGTTTTTTTCATGCCTAAAGATGAATAGTAACACTTGGTAAACAAATCCTGACTGAGGTTATCATAATTCATGCATAAAAGGGTTAAATGTACTTAAGTATTTAAAGTAAAAGTACAAGTGCCACTTACTGACAAGCTAACAGGACAGCTATGTTAACGTTAGCTGTGGCTCAACAGTTAGCTATTTATTGGTACAGAACATCAAAGTCACAGGCAGTTCTTCTAGGCTAACGCTAACGGTGTGTTAGTGCAATTTTTGTTCGCATTAAATATTAAGATTCACTTCTCACTAGATATTAATGATGAAGCAGGTGTCAGGACGATATCTGCAGATATTGAAGAAAAGCTAGCTAGCGACTTGATGAGACATACGCTGTGTTCCAATCCGCGTTCTTCCGCAAGTACACTTCAATGTAGTGCACTGTAGTGTGCACTCTGTACTTACTTGAGTAGTGCGTGAATTTCAACGGGGTAGGGTCGTCTCAAATCCAATACTCTGCGGTGAACTTACCGGAAATGACGATCGCAACATTTCACCGCGGCTCCCTACCCACCAAAATATCTGCTTGCTTTGTCGATTAAAGGCAGGGTTGATGATGTTCTCCAGTATACACTATTTGTTATATTGGTTGAAATGGTCTTTACACCCCGACAGCGATCCATTACTGATGAGCACTGAAAAAGGACCGGAAAAGAGCCGTCATCTGTAGCTGCAGTAATCCTGTAAAAACGTCTACCAATCACTGCCTCGCGGTCCGCTTGGAAAGAACCAATCAGATGCCTCCCTGCCTCCCTGCTCGTTCTCTACCCTTGGCGTGCACCAGCCTGAACTCAAAGCGTGTCAACGGAAGAGAAAACTCAGCCCTGCAGTAGCACTGCACAGGTTACTTGTCATGAGGTAGCATTGTTGAGTTGAGGTCCTCTCTCGGCTCTGTGTCTGTGAAGTAGTTACGATGCGGCGGTGCTCGTGCATGTGTGTGGGGGGGGCGTTGCCTTGGAAGGAGCCCCGAGGGGAGGGGGGGGGGTTTAGACGGAGCTCCTGAGGCGATGCTACTTTTAAATTATGCTAGCTCTCCAACATCGTCGACATCTTAAGAAAACACAAAGAAAATGAAAGCAAAGTGGAGATTACGTTTCCAACGTCGTCGCCTACGATGTGTCCTCCTGTTGGCTGATAATGCACCGGTATGTTGATTTACGTATTGTATTGTTTTGTTCTGTTATCTACGTAGCCCATAGACTATTATTTACTTCAAACGCACAAACTGTAGTCAGATTCATCATTACATAAAAGCACAGAACAGAGATAATTTATGCCAGAATACATCTATAAATATTATTTGATTGTAACTTGTTGTCATAGTCATGCAAAGTGTAAATGCAAATCAGTTACTGTTGCACAGAATTACCCATACTTTTTTGCCTTATTTTTCTACTTGGTCTTTGCACCAACATACAGCAGAATATATAAATATCAAATTACAAACTATTTATGACTTTAGATTTTTTTACACTACAGTATAGTTTACAACAGCCATGCAAAGTGCAATGCAAAAGAGTTTATTAAATATTAAATTCATGTCACAAAACTTAAATTAAATAAATAAATAGATAAATATATCGATATTGATATATTGTCCTATTTGTCTTTCTCCAGCCTCCAAACCCCAGGCAGTACTGCCAGCTACATGCCACGGTGCCAGTGCTGGCACTGTATTTTGACAGCCTGAGTGACCTGCGGGTCGACTTTCGCCTGTCGAGGGCGTCTTTTAATGCCCTGATGGCAGCCATTGGGAAGGACGCAGATCATGGAGAACCAGCACCTCCAGGTGCCAGGATGGCAACCCTGTGTTATGCACCAGACCATGATTACATTTAACTGATTAAATAATATGGCTAATTTGAACACAAATTCTTGTCTGAACATTTCTTTGTGATTTTTTGTGAGTGACTTAAAACCTAGTCAGAGTAGCAACAGTAACAAAGTAATCAGAGCAACAACAAACAGATTGAATAATATTTCTTTGTTTATTTGAACAACTTATTTATTTAGCAACTTCCCAAGGATTGCCAGGAAGCACTCCTCCCTAGCAGCAACCTCCCTGTCCCACCTCTCATCCCTCTCCCTCATCTCAGCAAACAGACGTTGCTCCCTCTCTGCTGTCTCGCGGTACCGTCTCCCCTCCCTCTCTGCTGTCTCGCGGTACCGTCTCCCCTCCCTCTCTGCTGTCTCGCGGTACCGTCTCCCCTCCCTCTCTGCTGTCTCGCGGTACCGTCTCTCCTCCCTCTCTGCTGTCTCGCGGTACCGTCTCTCCTCCCTCTCTAGAGCCTCACGATGTTGTCTTTCCTCTTTCTCTGCTGCCTCTCTTTTACGGGTCTCCTCTCTCTCCCGCCTGCAACCTCCTGAACTCCTGCACGTCTCTCTCCTGCATTTCTTTCACAAACTCCACAACATCCATCCACTTCCTTTTAGTGGAGTCTGTGTCCTGTTCTGTGTCCCCTTCTGGGGTGACAACAGAGGGGGGTGCGACCACCGCCGCACCCTGGGAGGATGAGGCAATGAGGACAGGCAGCGTCACTGACTGCCTGCCCCCAATTGTCTCATCCATTAAAGTGTACCACTTCCATGATGCGGCAGTGGTCTCCCCCCCCTCTGTACTGACCCCAGTTCTGGGGCACTTCAGGTCCTGTGGAGGAAAAACAGCCAAAAACATAGAAAAACAGTTCCAGATTATTTAGAAATATTAAAAGTGGAGTGCTATCACTGTTGAATGCTTCTGCTGGTGTTATGTTTGCACAAGGGAAAAGTAAGTAAGTAATGTCAAAGTGTCACTGATATATTTAGAAGTTTAGAAGTTACCTTTTCATCAGCTCAAACAATAATTTACAATTCACATAATAAAGCTGATTTCCTCACAAGGATAGTGACGTGTGGAATGTCGAAATAGACAAACTAACCAACCAACCAACCAACAAACCAACCTTGTATTTCTGTTTCAAATTCTCCCATTTTTTTCCCCAAAAAACCAGGGGTCACCTTCCCCTCCAGGCCTTTCTCCGCAATGTAGGTCCTGTTTAAAATACAATAGTAAAACAAAACAATGCAGAAAACATTAGATATCTTTGTGTGTATTAATAACTTGATTCACTTCCTGACCAGTCCACGAGGAGCATTGAGCAGAAACTAATGCAGTTTAATACACCAGTCATAAATTCAAACTTCGTTAAGGGTATAGGCCTAACACTCAAAGATTAAATATCAGAAAAACCATAATATGTGATTCAACACAACAGAGTATAACTCACATGCACTTACTCGTATCCAATAACGGCTGCATTTCGCCTCCCGGTAAACAAGGAGGCGTTGGCAGCACGCCAGGTGATGTTGGACCTCGTGTCCTCATCCGTCCCTAAAAAGACCACAATATGTGTTAAATTCAGATTAAAATACACTCATGTAGAAATATGATGCCTGATTACAATTTGTGCTGCTGCGGATTATTGTTATTCTTTAATGCATTCACAGTATTGACTCTGCTTCACTAACACAATTAACATCCTGATGGTCTCTATCGACGGTTTAGTTAGTGAAAAATAAACACGTAGTGCAGAGTGTAGCGTTGTAGCTTCACATCTACATGGATAAGGCAACGTACCGATGCCCATACACGCGTCACTGACAGTTTAGCGTAACGTTATCTTGCTTGCATTCACGTACACAATCCGACGGACACCGCGTCAAAAACCCAACAAATATTCTTCTGGCTTGTGGTCGATAACAGTACAAAGGATCATGAAAAAACAACACTTCAATCAGATGCAAGGTGTGGATGTATAACTGCAACGTAGTTAAACGTTAACATTAACGTTACCACTGTTGGCAAGCTTGCTAGTATTGTTAGCATTCACGATATCGTTCATGATGCGTAAACTGTACAAACTCCTACAGTAACCCAATAAACATACTGATGACTTGTGCTCAACAACAATTAGTGCAAAATAAAAGCAAATGAGTAGACGTGAAACGTTATAACTTACATCTATAAGGTGCGCCATTTTCACATGTTTGAATAGTGGTCTTGGTCCCTCCCCTTCCGTTACGGAGCTAAGATGGCGACCATTGAGTGTGAAAAGTGTCCAGCGTTCAACACACCGTTTTGAGTACAACATCCGGGTACTTAGAGTGCACTGCATTTTGCCATACTTCTCAGTGTGAACGCACTTATGCACTCAAATAGCAAGTGTTAGTACAGAAGTACGCGGATTGGTACACAGTGGCAGACTAGAGTTAAGTTCCTAAACTAGCCTTATCTATTAAACCTCTGTGAGGCTGAAGTGAATGTCAAGGAAAATTTCATCAGCTCTGATGTTACGGCTTTTTATATGACATCACTAAGTCTCCAGCTCTTTGGCGTGTTATTCATTCGCCATTTCCTGAGACCAGGCTACTCAACCCCTAATCTGGTGGAAAGCCTGAAACCTGAAGTGTGGAGGCTGTTCAGCGGATTAATGCCAATGGTGTCCGAATGCTATGTTCAGATGTGGCTGTAGTGTTCTGTCCACATACTTTTGACAACATAGTGCACTCTTCTGTAGGGAAAGGGGAATCACAACATGATTGGGATAGAATAACAGAAATGTGTACTTTTAATACCACAAATGATTTTTCTCTGCAAGTCCAATACCTCACAAATGATGATATCCCATCTCCCCTGATTGTATCCATTTATAATGCAGCCACATCTAGAACAGAACCAGAGAGCTACAGTATGTCTTTACACATTTATCCACTGGCAGGCTCCGGGGAGGACTCCATGTTATCTTATGGCCCACTTGAATATCTGGCTGATCATTTAGTATGAAGATAAAACCTTCCCTTATGTTAGTTTAAGCTTGTATCCAAGCAACAGGCACATCCCGTAAGTGATGAATGATGATTCTCATAGATGCATGAGGATTATTTATGAGTGCAACATCCAGGTTTCTTGTTCTGCAGACAGTTGATGAGAATACTTCATCTGCTGTGGAGTGTTATAGTGGAGGATGTGCTATTTACTGTGTTTTAGACTGTTGGTGGTGTTTATCTACACGCTGATGTTTGCCTGACCTCTGAAAGCAGATAAAAGCTTTATGACTGAATAATGAGTGTTGCAGACCCCTTGACATATACATCATTCAGCATTGTGATATCACAAAGAACAGAAGAGAAAGTAGAAACAGAAATTCATTCAAAGCATGGAGGAAGGAATCCGTTTGATCTCTGTTTTCACTTTGTACTCAGCATATTCATTATCCAAGAAGATGGTTTGACATACAGAGATGGTTCCACAGACCTCAGTATGCTTCAAACAAACTATGAAGGTTGTACATTTTGTCGAGTCTGCTGAGGGGTTCTCTTCCTGGCTCTCCCTCCTCCCCGTTGGAAGCGCTGGAGGCTGATGATAAGGGATACGGAGCCCCGCGCTTGCAGCTTTCTCCGCGTGTTGCCGTGCAGAGAGTGTGGCCGTTCGGAGCAGGCTGGTTGCTTGGCCTCAAGGAAGTGCTGCTTGCAGCAGTGTCAAGAACCGCTCGGAGCTCGTTGACTCCGGGGAATTGAAGAAGAGCTCGGTTGTAAGTCCAAATTGTCCAAATTGCACCAAATTCAACAGAGCACTCCCTTGGGTCCCCCCAGCAATACACTCGCCAAGTGTGAAGGAGTTCGAATGAGCGATATGCAAAGGACATACGGGAAGACAGACCGAGATTCCTCGCTTTATAGTTAGATGGAACTTCCAAATAGCAGCCTGGCAACTCCCCCAGCAACACTCAAAGGTCTCCCCACGGTGTGACCTGGAGAACTTGGGAAAGGTACAACAGACATCCAATCATGCTTGTTTTCATTCCGCTTTTAGCTCTAATTGAACTACTGTATGTAGAAGTACCTAAAATAAATGTGGGAACAGCTGACTGTTGCAGTACATGGCTTCCCCATTCAATATGATCTAACTTAAATGACCTTCCTCAGAGTTACCGAGACTTATAAACTACTTTGCTGTGTGCCAGTAATACTGGCAACAGGAGATAATAACCAACCAGAGCCGAGTATGTAAATGATGTGCTTAACAGTAAACACACCTGCAAGTTCAGGCTTGTGAGAGGCAAGAGAGATGAAGCATTTACAGGCTGAGGGCAGAATGATCTTTGATCTCTTTACACCTGAAGCCTCTTCTCTTAAGAAAGATACTTCTTTTGTGATTATTGTAGCTAGAAGTTTAAGCTGAGTTTAGGGACCAGTGATGTACAGAGGATAGGCTCGGTTGGGACCCTAATGTGTATTAAAACACCTGGCAAGGACACACAGGTACGTTTTAAACAAGGTATTGTATTGCAATAATTAAAAATACATACAATACATAAAATAAAATAATCCTTTTGCGTTTATTTAGCTTTTAGTTCAGTTGTCAGAGCTCAAATAATTTCAAGAGAAAAACAAAAAGTTCATTCAGTTCAAAGAGTTCAGGTTATTCCAACCACACACTTTGGAGGATGGTTATGGAGTCAGATCAGTCTCAATATTAATGAATGCACACAGAAGGATTCACACATCTATTTTGTGATTTATATATAAATGATTCTCTCCACAAAAATATTTTTCAATGAACACAAAATAGTTATTGTTGTATATAAATGTAAAAAAAAAAAAAAAAAACAGATATAAAAAATTAAGTTTCACAAATATATTTCTGATGAACACAAATATTTCTTGTTATAAATATATGTAGTAGAAATTCACAAATATATATGTATTTAAAAGTGTTTAGATATTGTTACATTTACTGTATATACAAACTGTAAACAAATGCTTTTTTTTTTAACATCCAATCAGATGTCTCCCTCCTCTTCAGCCAATCACAGGAGCGTGCACCCACGAGAGTCCTCAAGGAACATGATAACTAATTGGATATAGCACTAGCTCCCCAGAGGATGAACCTTTTACCATTTTAACCACTTCAGTACCATGTCTTTCCTCTAGAGCCACTCTAAGGACAAAATGTCCTTTTTACACAAAAGACACCTCATAGGATGCATCCCAAGTCTCTTAGTTGCGTCCACGTTTCCCTCAGTTGCGTCTTTTCCATCAGGAGAGAGGAAACAGATACATGAGACGTCCTTTCCTCTGAAGCGTCACGTTTCTGATGATAACAGCAGCTGATCACATCTGGATCAGCTGTCAGTCGACTTTAACAACTGTAGAGACTATTGATGGAGTTTGTGTGTGAACTGTATTAATGCTAATACAAACACGGTTATTATCAGTGGCAGAGCAGCAGTGTTTTCTCTCTGTAGCCTGTTACCTGTTTAACAAACACCAGCACATGAATAACAGCTGCAGTCTGTATTTATACTGTGGACTGAGTCCTGCTTAGTGTTCAGGAACCATTTCTACTGGCACAATGCCTTTATATTATTTATTCATTATATGCAGATATATGCTGATATTCTGATTGTGAATTCATTATTTAATAATCCAGAATATGATCATGGTGTCTTTTGAACACTGGGAATGATTTATTAGGCTAAATGTTTGAGGGAAAATGTAAATGAACTCATATCAAACCTGACACTTAGGATTTATCAGCCTCATGTGACTGAATGGAAATGACGATAAATGATGTAAAAGGTGTATAAGACAGACTCTCCTTCTCTCTCTGACTTTAATTGTATCCTTAATAAAAGTTAATGGGGGAAATAACGGATCATGAAAAGAAAAAAAATCTTTCTAATGAATAAATAAAGTTGTTTGAGCTCTGTTGTCGTGTGTTAAACAGCTCTTTCAGTAACAGGCTGCTTCAGCCGCGATGTGTGAAGTAGAGATACTGCAGGTCCTTCTGCTGCTGGAACACTTTACCATCAACATGGTCTGTTTGTTGTTCACCTACAATTAACACAGATTTTAACTAGATGGTGAATCAGAAGACAAATAAAATATAAAACTTTTAATCTGTGATCTGTCTTCACTCCGGTATAAAACTCAGTGATGTTGAGAGGTAAAGTTATCAGATCAATCCGATCAGCTGCAGCATCCAATCAGTAACTGATATCCAATAAGGGGGCGTGTCGCTCGGTAAAAGACTTCCGTGAAGGCTGCTCTCGTGTGTCCTCGCTCATGGCTCCTCAGAGATCTCGCCTCGCTCCTTCGTGCAGAAATAAGAGCTTTGGGACGGTCTTCAAGATGGCGCACCATAGCAACTTCTGGTTCGAGCGAGGAGCGAGGAGCGAGAAGCGAGGAGCGAGGAAATGACAAATAAGAGACTTGGGATGTACCCGTAGTCTAATAGGTAGATGTCATGAATTAGTTTAACACAGTCATGCTACCGAGGAGATGAACCCACCAGGACAAACTTAACCAAACCTAAGAGTTGCATAATAATCAATGTCTTGTTTTTTCCATCCAACAAATTGGTGGTATAATAAACATCAAAGTAAAGTAAATAAAAAATAATAACAATAATACATTTGCGCACCTTATTTTAATTTATTGTGGAATTCCTTTGTGAAAATGTTGAGGAACCTTAATCTCCGTTACATTTCATGCACACCCTTGTTTATCTTGCCCTGGGAAAGTGACCCTGTCGGCCGGCCGGGTGGGACTTCCTTCCATCCTTTTCCCCAGACTAGCTCGTCACCTACACACATCTCACATGAGAGGGAAACCCTGCCTTTCCTCTCCTGTCTGTTTATGGACAAATATCATGACAGGTTTCGGGGTCACTGTGTTTATTTCAGTGCCTTTGTACTTTGCTGTGTGACCTGTGCGCTGCAGGTCAGGGTGAATGTGACGGAGCGTTAGTCCGGTCCCATCTGTGAGGTTTTTGTAATTGGAGGATTTAGGTACTTTGTTCAACAAACACCACTTAGCCCAGATTAGAGTGGGGGACGGTGATGTATGACAGCCTGACACTTGTTATTTCCTGTTGTGGTTCAAGCTAATTTGTTGCTAACCTTCAGCTCTTGAGTTCAGTGATTGTATTGTCTCCTCGTGGACGGCTTTCCTTTCTGCTGGTACGATACCCAGGTTTATTTTGGTGGATTTGCGTACCCCAAATTCCTGCCAGAGGCAAACCACACAGCATAGATCAGCCAGGACTTAATTTACAAGTGCTAAGGTGTAACATTTTGTGTTTCTTAGAATGAAGACATTCCTTCCCAAAGCCTACTGAATTGTGTCCCAAAAAGGATGTTGCCACTTTCTCCCCTCTCCCTCCTTGGCGTCGCTCGAGAGGAAGCAAAGAGATAAGAACTGATAACCACCAGAGTGCATTCAGACCAGGTTAAGTTCATGTCAAGATGAAACTATGCTGTTAATTATTAATGAATTAATTATTAGGGATGGAACTCAAAATAAAGGCTTTGTCCTGTACAGCAATAGAGCTGATTTACGACCAAAAACTGGTGTGTTGACATATGTAAAAAGAAGTATAAAAACTGGCAATATGTTGCATTTAAGATACATTTTGGCTTTATTAGATAACTAAGACTTGAGACAGACAGGACACATGGGGACAGAAGTCCTCTGTTGGAATCAAACTGTACTTGAACTTGTACTTGTTCAGCGGCAGGTTGCTGCTCCCAAAGTGCTCCACAGACGGACTCAGGAAATCCTTTGTCCCCCGAGCCATCAAACTGTACAACACCTCTCTGGGGAGGAGGGGGACAAAGGAGGACGGTCTGCAGGACAGATAATGAACACAGTGCACTTTAATAGACTGAGTTACTTTTTAATTCTGCACACCACAAACAGCTCTACTCTGCACCTTTATAGACTTGTTTTACTGTATTCTACAAACAATGTACAGCTTTATTCTGCACTTTAGTCTATTTAAAAAAAACCTCCCTACCTCAGTTCTTATCCTGCATTATATTCCATATTTGACATTTCTTAATCCCCTGGTCTCTACTGTATATCTCCTATATTTTATTATCCAGCACTATATAACTTTTTGCACTAGATTCACATTTTTAATAGTCCCGTATCTCAGTTGTTACCCTGCACTATATTCATTTTTAACAGTTTTCTTCACCTCCTGGTATTTTTATATCTGGTATATTTTTTTATACTTTGTACTACTAACTTGTGCCTTTTTACTAATATGTTTGCACTATGGAACTGAGATGCTGGAAACTTGAATTTCCCTCGGGATCAATAAAGTTACTATCTATCTATCTATCTATCTATCTATCTATCTATCTATCTATCTACTATATGATATGCATCTTAGACCACTGGTTCTTGATGATGCCCCAGTTGACAACTGGCAATCTTAGCAATGGTCTTATTCATTAATGGTAATTATAAAGCTACCTTGTCTTGTGGTACTGTGGCTCAGTGAGTTATTTTCTATTTGGTCAGTACATTTTTTTTTATTTTTTGAACCACACTAGTGGTAAGGCTCAGGAATGGTGAAGTCAGTCGGTTGGTCAACACTGAAATACCTTGACATCCATTTGATGGACTGCAATGACATTTTGTACAGGCATTCATGTTCCCCAGAGGATGAATCCTACTGACTATTGTGATCCCTAACTGACTGTTCGTGTAGTCCTGTTGAAATATTTTGTTTCAGTGAAAGGTGACCACAGCTATTGTATGGATTGTCGTGACATTTCTATCCTCTAGTTGGTGATCCCTTAACTTTTTAGCACCAGTAGGCTTGTAGCCTAGCGCCATCATCAGGTCAAACATTTCATTTATCCAATACTTGGGTTATGACCAAATATCTGCAAACTAATGACATTAACATCAGCTGTAGTGTTGTTTAGCAAATGCTAGCATGCTAACACGCTAAACTAAGATTCTGGAACACGATCAACCTTATCTGCTAAACATCAGCATGTTAATATTGTCATTGTGAGCTTGTTCACATGCTAATGTTAGCATTTAGCTCATCAGAAAGTACGTCTCACAAAGCTGCTAGCATAGCTGTTGTTATGGTTCCGGCTGTATATTGAGATTATATTACAAAAACTAATTAAATATCCGTCCGTTATCTATTAATCTTTCACTGTAAATTTTCATATTAACTGAATGAGCGGAATCATCTGGAACCTACTTTGATTTCTGTTTAAACAAACGAAGAGCCAGATCCCTTTTGAAACAACGAAGAGTGGAACTTACAACATCACTGGGCATATTCATGTAAAATACATCCACTTACTTTAATTCCCTGGCGAACCCAATACTCCTTTCTACCTGTTGACCACATGACTACATGCATTAAAGCGTGTCAGCGGTCCCATAAGCCCATTCAGCGTGTTTGATCTTCCCAACATCCTGTGGCTTTGTGATGTTCACCATAATTAAAGTCAGATGGTGCCCATTTAGTAATCCAGCCCGTGTGACAAACAGCAGCAGCAGCATGTGGGACGGACTCAGAGCTGTTTCCCAGCACAAGAGCCCCCTTGAAAAGTCGTCTTCCAAACCGCACTCAGGTGGCACCGTTAAGAGGCAGCTGGAAAAACTATCAGACGGTCTACTCTCTGTCTGTTTGGCCCACTTCTCTCATGCATTGTAAGGTAATAATCAAACCTTATTTTGGATTACTTCTGATAGTTGCCACAGCACTTTTTCAGCCTGCATGGGGTCAAAAGCTCTGTAGAGTTTTTGATCTAATTTAGCCTTTAATGCAGTGGTGCACCTCAGTCCCGAAGTTTTAACTTTTTATTTCCACCCAATAACTTCAGCAGGAATTTTCACTGATTAGTTTTTGGCTTCGCTATTGGTTAATCCTATCGTGGCAGATGTGGCAGATGGATAAGGCATAAAGCTCCCCCGCCCTCTTGGCCGAGGCAAATGCTTAAAGTTAACCCCCATATGCTTCATAAGAGGGTGGCCGGGTCTTCCTCCTCGTACAGCTGCCGGTCATCCTCGTCATCATATTCGTCTCAAAGTGGAGCCACCGCTGCCTTGGCTTTGTGGAAGTACATCAGGTTGTCGCTGCCATTTTCCTCTCTATTTCTTTAGGCCCTTACCACCTTACCTTGATGACTTCTGACGGGAGGGGGGGTGGTCAGGGGGCCGTGGCCTCCCCTGGAATCTGATTGGCCACCTCTCGACCCCCCCGGCATAATCTGTCTTGTCATTGGGTAATTTGTTTTCACTACAATGTACAATACCGATACCGGATCGGATACCGGGCCGATACTAACTCAAATAGCTGGATCAGATATCAGTGGCAATGGGGCCGATCTATTAAATTCAATTCTATGTTTATATACTATATACATTATATTACTGGAATTTTAATTCCTTTTTAAATTTGTTGCTGAATTAAAAAGGTTTACACCTGAGTTGTAATTACTGTTTTGTTGTTCTTCTAATTTGTTTTTTAAATTTTCATCACAAACAAAAAAAGTAACATCTACAGACAGACTCACAAACATACCAACCCCACATGCAGAAAACAAGCATAAAATAAAATAAAATAAAAATAAATAAAATAAAATAAAAAAATAAAATAAATAAATAAATAAATAAATGATTACCACTAATAAAAAATAATAATAAATAAATTAACGTAATTACTGTTAATTTGAAGATTTTTTTGCGAAGTTGCTGGTTAATGATTTATTATTTTAATAATGAATACATTTATATCTATGTATTCAATTGTTACATTTTGTTTTACAAAGTTAGGAAAGCAATGTTTAACTCAGACAAGAAAAGTAAATATGACAAAGTTCATAAATATTGCTGTAAATCTGGTAAAACAGCCTGGTCTCACTCCAAGGGTGTCAAATACCGACACTTGGTCAGTGACCCTCAGTCTTGATACTGAAGCACAAGGCAACCTTTAGCATCACCGGGCTGTCAACTGACTCCAGTGTAAACCCATCCGTGTCTTTGTTAGACGCACAGAGCAGCTGACGTAGCATAAAGAGCGGGAAGTCCGATAAGGGCGGAGGGGAGGCAAAAGTGATTTTTACTGCTACTAAGTTACATGAGTTTATGTTGTCACGTCTATAGGTTACAGTACATTACAAGTGTACATATTTTAAGCCTATAATATTTATTTTATTTTATGTATATCATGTCTTTCATGGTTATCATCTATATATATATATATATATACATATTTATATATATACATATATATATTTACATTTATATATATATATATATATATATATATATATATATATATATGTATACTGAAGATATTGTTTTCATGATGAATGTAACTTGCTCGACGTTGCACATGTCACATTACTGTATCACCTCTGTCAAACTACACCATGATTGTGTTGGGCTGAGCTTCTCCTGATCTCAGCCCTTCCAATAGATTCCTTCACCAGAACACATGCTCATCTCTAATACAATGAAATAATACCAGTAGGGGGAAGAGACAGGAACTCAGGTTGAAATAAGCGGGAGATTAAAGAAGCATGACGAGAAGCAGCAGGGGGGGGCCTGCTGCAGACCGGAGTCCCATGTGATCACTTTATTTGAGTTGGATCAGTCAGCTGGACGTAAATCACTGTCCTGACTGTTACATCAATTTGTTCTGTGATGCTGGATGGATGCTGAACAACATTCAACATGGCAGCGTTAAGAAGACCTGAAACCATTTGTAGATACATTTGGATAGGCGGTGAGGGTCGACGGTGGTGAGGAACGGTCACTGAAATATGAAATGAAATGGACCTTATTCAAACCAGGTGAAAACTGCTCACGATTTAGCTGTGAGTGAGAAATGGTCAGGAAATGAAACACAGGCGACAGTCTACCGAGCAAAGTTTGCCATCAATCAGTTTTCCATATGTTCACTGTTTTCCTACCACTGTACTTGCACACCGTGCACAGTTTCATGAATAACAGTTCTGTATGTGACAAAAATAATTAATTTCAGGCATAATTAATTCAATTGGAGAAAAGCTAATTTCTCTCTTGTCTCTGTATAATTTTGCATGCAATTACATTTTTGAATGTAAATGTGTATCAGTACTGGTCACTATTGAGACTAAGCAGCACATATGCAGTGATACAGAAAGAGGAATAATGCAGTGATGCAGATCCTTGTCTGTGTGGGTTGATTGTGCGTTAATCTGTTGGTAATGCCTCGAGGCTCCAGTAGGGGGATCGTGCTCCTCTTCCTCACTCAGTACAGAGACGAGGGACGGCAAGAGCTGCATGTGTGATTTCTTCATCCCTCTCTCTCACTACTACCCCTGTTTAAGGTAAATACCGTCCACAAAGCACTATAAAGTTTGTTAAGAATTTGTAATACTTCGTTGTTGTTCATTATGAGAGAAAAAAGGTGCACATTTTGTGCTCTGTAAAGTGTTTGAAAGCTTCTGGCTGTCGATATTTAAAGTAGCTGCCGGAGGCCTCGTGGTCCTGCCGTAGAGTCCGTTTGTTTACCCTGTTGTTGGCATTAAAGCTAGGCACTGTTACATTCATATCTGTCTATGCAGTTGTTTGTTTTATCACTGTTGGAGGTTAATTCATGTGTCGAGTGAGCTGAAACGTTAAATTATATTTCATAAGTGAGACTTCATGCTGTAGCAGAATTAAGAACATTAAAAATAGTTTAAAAAAAAAGACAATTTAAATGGTTTAGAGAACGTTAAAAATATAATTTAGTGGTGATAACTGTGGTCCTGAAACGGAGTGTAAATGTATGAGTTTTGTTTGCATTACACTTAAAATGTAACTCCATACAGAGACGAGTGAAGGCAAGCTGCTTGCGATCTCTTCATCCCTCTCCCTCACTATTTCCCCTATTTAAGCTCACAACATCTGGCAAAATAGATGAGAAGCCAATCACAGCCTTCCAGTTTTCTACAGTGTTTATTTGACAGGCTGTAGAAGAAGAATTGTCTTACAACAATGTACGGAAAACAGATGCATCAAGGGTTGTGTTTAATACTGCACATACAGCCCGTTCTCGTTCCCAGGGCGTCAGATACCCAGGCTTTGTCATGACTGTTGGCGTTAAGTACCGCTGCCCAAGGCGCCCTTTAGCGCCAGTATGAAATGCACCGGGTGTTCCATTAACCATAATGTAAACCCATCCGCAGCAACAGTAAACGCTCTGAGAAAGTGGCTGGGAATGTGCTGACGTAGTTTATAGAGCAAAAGAGACACACAGGTTGGAGCGGGAGGGGAAGTGGATGGGTCCAACAAACACAAGGCTTTCATCCAGGAGAGCGCTGTTTGTGTCCCGTGTGTTAAGTTTCACTTTCACTTTACAATCAGCTGTTAGTTTGTGTCCTGTGTTCACAGCGTTCTGCGTCATCTTCACTGTACAAACGTAGTAGTTTTAAACCCAGCCATGTTGTCCTTTCCTTCACCTAACGGTAGAGGTTTTAATGCCAAAAATAAAGTGATGCCAGGAGCGTGACAAAGCGGCGGTATGTGATGTGTTGGGATGAGAACGTGTTGGCATATACTGTATGTAGTTCCTACTTCTCCACCCACAATCTGTCATAATGATAATAAGAAAAAGACAGTAAGGACATAAAGAAGTTCATTCTTAACCTTGGAGATAGTAGATTGACAAAATAATCTTAAATTAACTCCATTTACTAGCTTTATCTGGAGCTTTCAACTGCATTTTTCCTTTTTTTACTGAATTCACAATGGCATTTTTCATTTCTTCATTTTCCATGAAAACCGTTGTCAGCTGAAAGACCTTGAAATGTGGCTGAAAGGTCGAAATGTGAAATACTAGTTGATTGCTCCAAAGCTGATGCATCTGTACAGCAAAAGCTTGAGAACCCATTGATTTTAAAGGACAGGTTCACATTTTTGTCTCTCAATAAATTGTAAAGGGACCTGCGAAGGGGACCGGGCTTTTGCCGTCCGTGTCCCTCAGCTGTGGAACTCCCTACCTGAGGATCTCAGGCAGGCAAACTCAGTATCTTCCTTTAAATATTTTCTTAAGACTCACTTTTATATTATGGCTTTTTCTTAACTGATGGTGTATTGTTGTAACTATTTATGTGATTTCATTTTGTATTTCTATGATTTTATTTTGTTTAGATTTTAAGTTCTAGGTGTTAATTATTTTTATCATGCTTTTATTGGAAAGCACTTTGTAACCTTGTTTTGAAAGGTGCTATATAAATAAAAAATATTATTATTATTATTATTATATACTCTCCATATCTATATCAACTGTCACACCAGCCATAGTGCCTGCCCTGCACACTATCTTTTCTGATCCGTGGTGACGAAGGTGACGGGCTGGGCAGACACATCATTGGGGTTGTCGAGTGGGGTCTACTCTCATCAACATTTCGCTGACTGGACCCATGTGTCTCCACGTTTAGCGACTTTGGGAGAGGCTCACTTTGCATGCAATGAGGATATGCCCAAAAGTAGCTGGTATTGGACACAGAGGGCATGATGGATCTTCACCGAACCATTGGTTGAGGGGGTAGGAAGGACATCGTAGGTTGCTCAAATGAGGAATATGTATCCTGCTTGTCTCCATCTCCCAAAAGTCCTTCCAGCTGATTTTTCGTTTTTCCACACTCTCCTACCTAATCCACTGGCCCTGTTTGACTTGCTATACCTTGCCTTGACACACCTTAACAACTCCTCCTGTCAGTGGACTTCAGCCACAACCGAATTTTGTCGTTCAAGGGAGGATGCCATCCCAGTTAGATCACTTTTCACCATGCCCTAAGCAGATATTGCTTGCTTCGTCTCATTCTTGACAATCCACTTCCTCCCTCTTGCCAGGGTTGAGGCAGCAGCTCTGATCAACGGGTCTCTGGACTCTGACAGGGTCATGTCAATCTCACCTTTGTGCACTTGAATTAGAACTAAACTAGAGTAGTCCCTGACCATACAGGCCTATGCTAACCAGGCAACAAGGAACACCTAGCCATTTCCTCACATAAGAGCTGAGCGTCCTTTCCATCTTCTCGACTCTTGTTAGGATGATGTCGTACATGGACAGTGGACACATAAGGCGGGTTAGTAGTCCAAACTGTAGGCACCAAATTTTCAGCTTGCCGGGCAACATTGGTCAATGTTCTCCAGACCTTTGACCTTGCAAGTTCTTGCGCCAGAGCCGCGTCCTTTAGTTTCGAGTCATACCTTCCAAGACTTTTGATTGGCTTCTCTGACACCATTGGAACTGGTTCTTTGTTGATGAAGAACCTTTGGTCCGTCAGTTTGCGTTTGACTATTGAGAAGCTTCTCGATTTGGATGGCTTGTTTTTCATTCTGGCCCCTGTGATGTTCTCTTGAAGCTTCCCTAGTAGACACCTGGTGCAAGGTGCTGTTGTTGTCGTGGTCATCATGTTGTCCATGTAGGCATTGATGAGTGGTAGACGGACTCCAGATTTCAGCCACTCACCACCCACTACTCATTTGGAGGCTCAGGTTAATGGATATAAAATCACTGTGACTGTGCATAAATGTACACCTGAACACTCGGTTTGCTAAGCACTCTGAATCTCTGGTGTTAAAAGCATTGAGGTACATGCTATTCTACTCAGCACTGAAACAAGAGTTATCATAGTGGGTTTTCCCCCCCAAAAAAAACAATGGGGAAAGTGATACTTTCATTGGATTACACCAGTGCATTCATGGCTATCGGTACCATCAAAGTCCAAACATTCTCAACTAGAAAAAGAGTAAGACGGTTCAAGGGAGACCCCATGTCTGGCTTTGTCTAGGGCCTTATAATCACCAAATCCAGACCAAGCAGTGGCTGAATTTGTTTGAAGCGGTGCTCAGGGTCCACGATCAGGACCTCTCTTTTGTTAGAGGTGTGTCATCATTTGTCTGTGCCTTCCAAAACAGTTACAAAAAAATATATATAAATTGTATGATGTGACAACGCTATGGTTAAGGTTTGGTTAGGTTAAGGTAAAAAAAAACGTTAAAATAACTGTTTATTATGATTTGGGTTAAAACGACTACTTAATGATAATTAAGATAAATCTGTGATTAAGGTTATTGAAGGATCGTGGTCATGCTAAAAAATAAACCACTTCTTGCTGAAGTGTCCGATGCTGTTCTTCTCTGGAGGACAGTCTCCTCATGTTACTTAAAAGACAGGAGCAATCTCAAAGAGGAGGAGACGGAGCCGGAAGGGAAATCTGAAGTTAGAACAAGCTGATCTGCTGTGCGGTCCCAGCCTGGATACATACATCAGGTATTTATAGTCACCAGACGACTGAGTAATGCTGCCTCGCAAAAAAAAAACTTTCAGAAGACTCTCCCAAAGGACCCCAGGAATAGCGCCCCCAAATCCTCCTCTCATCTGCTGTTGGAACCTCTGCAAGTATCCCCCCCAAATTCTCCCAGAGCAAAATAGAAGATTAAAGTGGAGCTGAACCAAGGAGCCGGCTTCGGGTTTCGGCCTGACGGCCCTCTCGTGTAGGAATAGGCTCTGAGAGTGGCGACAAAGCCCGGGCCACCAACCTGTCCCTGCTGCCAAGTCTTGCATTCCAGCTGGGTATTTTTAGTGCTGGCATTTAAACTTGGCAACAGATTACATACCCATACCATCTGCACTATTTCCTGTTCCTGTTAAAGACGGGGCGTTTAGAAGCACACATGCACCCATTATGAAATGTGCAGCTAAAAATAGGCATATATGTACTCAGTAAAAGTTATTTTACTTCACAAATTTAAAGCAAGTGTTGAATTTCACTGTGGTACACTGTCAATTACACTGTCAACAGAAAGCTTTATTGAAAATGTCAAAGATCTTCGTCAGGCATCAAACTCACGATATAAAACAACATTTTATACTAGAGCCACAGGCTGCAACCGATAATCAAAAATTGAGTCAGATTGCAAACATTTACGGCACGTACACCATCAACAATTGAATAAAAACATTAGAAATGTAAAATATGTATATGCAAAGTAAATGCTTGTTCACATAGAGAATACAGGGAGAGAGGTGGGAAACAGTCAGTCCATAGGTCTGTACTACGAAGCAGGATTTGGGGTTAGGGAGGTAACTTCAGGTTTAACCCTTCAGGGTTTTCTGGCCTACGACGGTGGATCACTTCTTACCGGGGTAGATCGCCATGGTAATTTATGCTGAACACCTAACCTGCTCCGGAGCAGGTGATGCTCCAGATAAGAGATCAACTCGTATAAAAGCACCGCCTACTGACCAATCAGAGCTCAGTGCACAGATTGTATGATGATATTACACAAATAGCAAAAAGTTTAACTCATAATCCAGGCTAAAAGCAACACAGTTTAAACTGATAAATGCAGGAAGGACAGCTGGCTGTATGCTGTGGGTGTTTACCGCTTTGAATTATGTTTTTATATTTATTTTTTTACTTGCTCTCAAGTCAGTTTCACACCGCCGCAGACGGGGACGTAGCTAAAATAGTCATACATGCCACAACTTTGTTAAATCACTGCCCCATCTACGGTAGACGTATCTATCTGACTTTTGAGTATTCCGTTATATTAATAAATCTGCTAATTTACGTATTCAAACATCAGCAATGTTTCCTTTTGCCAGCTGTCCTTCCTGCATTTGGCAGCTTCAACTGTGTTATTATTAGTCTGGATTATGTGTTTAACTTCTTCGTATTTGTCTAATATTATAGTTCGCTCTTCCTTTGAAAAATATGCTCTATTTTTTTTTTTTTGACAAAAAGCCAGCTGGATTGTTCCATTGGGTTTTGGATTATTGCAGAAAAATAAGCTCTGTGGCAAATTAATGTTTATGATACTTACACGTTTTGTTCAGCAAGATAATCTTCACAAATGACCACTTCTATGATTTTTTATGCGCTGAATGCAGCCGCCAGAAGTAAAAAGCTAATGCTAGGCTATAAACGAACTACACCACGGTTGCATGAGTATACACAACGATGCGGCCGCGGGCCGTGTGATGTCTCTAGCCACAGTCGGGTCCCGTCATGTGTGGCTGGGACTCTCGGCTCTACCGCGGAAAGACCGAGATGATCTCCTGGGAGCCCCCATCGCTGCAGAGGGGCTCTTTGGGTCCATTTCATCTGTTACTCAGTGCTGAGTGCTGTTACTCAGCTCAGCCGCCACTTGCCTCTCGCCCAGCCAAGAAGACTGAGGCGAAGCGTCAATAGGCTCCTGCTTGGAGCAAAACAACTGCCCAGAAATGACTGTCTACGGGAGGGAGTGTATCAGAGATGAGGACCGTGTTTCCTGGGCCCACTCACGACACGACAGCGAGGTTTTCCACCCCCCCTCCCTCGTTCCTGTTGATGCTGTTAATAAAGCTGTTGCTAATAATGTTGTGTTTGAAAAATGTAAAAAAAAAAAAAATGTTTTGATTAAAACAATACTTTTCTAGAAGAGCACATTCCTCCCCTTTCCCCACCTCCTCAGCTTCCAATGGCGTCTTGTTGAGCTCAGCCAGAACCGAGCATGACGCTTCAAGGAGGCCAAGTGGTTGTGGGCCCCGCCGGTGGTCCCGGTTTGGGAGAGCGGAAGTGAATCTGTTTCCCAGCCGACGGAACAACCACTGCCCGCTGGGCGTCTGCACACGTGTCATGGTACAAATCCGATAATTATTGTACAGGTGGCAACACTGCTCCCGTCGGACTGCTGGGAACCCGGACGTGTTAAAAGGCAGGATGTTGTGGACCAATTAGCAGTAGACACTCGCCAGGCTGAACCCACGAATCCAGCCAGTCAGAAAGAGACACTTATAGGTTGGCACTCACAGATCCTCTCAGGAAGAGAACACACACTGAATAAAAAATAAAAAAATAAAACATAGACCCAAGCTAGGAAATACTGTCTGGGCCGTAACAGTTCTGTGATAAATGCATTCCCCTCCCCATAAAACACTTCCAAAGCCGAATTTTCTTAAAAGTTTGAAACCTTCATTGATCAAATCCATGTGTGAGAGAGATAATATAATGCCTAATTTGCATATTTAAACGTACATTTTCAGAAAATTTACCCCACACCACAGGGGCACCATATCATGTACATATTGGTAACAGAAGCAGAGGTCATAACAATTTTTACGAGGAATATTCTACTTGTAAGAGGTTGACAAAAACACTGTAATATATGCATTATGTACCATTTCCACATTGATATTTCCTATTAGGAAGGACCTGATGTGGTTTTGGATAGAAAATTTCTTTATAAATACAATCGTTCAATTGATGGAGAAAGTATGGAACAAACAAACAAACAAGTAAAATCTCCTGAAACTGTAAAAGAACACAAAACAGCTTGAGGAACAATTACAATTTACTACTTCCACCCTCTTTTCACTTCAGAATTTTGTGTGTGATCCTCACCGCTGCATCGACCGGTGGTTCGACGGTAGCTGTTATTTATGCTCCCGCAACATGAAATTGGAATGCGGTGACACCCATCGTGATATGTCAGCCATCCCATAAATGTAATGCGACTCTTGTTGTGAGACTCTGAGGAGACCTGACTGACCCGCTCTGCCCCTGGGAAGGAGACCACTAATGTCCCTACACTCATAACTCAGGAAACTCTTCTGGCCGATCCCCATCTCTTAGTCAGCTACAGCACTTCAGCAGAGAGGAAAGTCTATGTTTATATGATACGCCGCTAGTTTTATGAGTGTGAAATAGCAGGCTACTTGAACAGTAATGAAAATAATTTGGTCCCTGAACAGATACAACCAAAATGTGAAAGGCACAATTATTTTAAAGAAATAAATAAAATTCCGCCTCCCTGGGACGGTTGGAACACCTTGTTCTGGGCTACAAAAATATCATTTACATTGGAAAAAAATTGTAGTCTAAATTTGAACAACTTATATTTAACAATGCCACTCGTTCACAGATTTCTTTGAGAAAAATAAATCATTTATAAAAAATACTATATTTTGAGATATTGGTTATATATATATATATATGGTTTCTGACTGGCTGTAAACATTCACAGTGGATCTTATTCAAATAGGAAAAGCCTTTGTCCTGTTTTTGTCTGCTTTGTGTTGATTTGTAACAAGGTAGGAACTAGAAACTATACAGTCCCAACCATCCCAGCGAGAGCAGACACACTTTGGACTCATGTGCTAGCTACCAACAAAGATTCAGACAGCTAACACTAGCATCAACTGAAAATAAGCTTTCCAACAGTATGGTATTAAGAAAAATAACAAAAGAGCCAAAAATCTACTTTAAAAATTGTGAATAAAATGTGAGGAAGTGTCAGATTGTCTCCACTTTGAGTATGAAAGTGAAGAGGGTCTGGCTGAGTATGAGCATGGTGAATATCATTCTACAGCATTTCTATAGTCCATTATACTCTGTGTGATTATTTCCTGGCTCAAAGGTAGCAATGCAAATGCTAAATTGAGTCTTTTCGGTAGTTGTGACAGCTTATCACTTCCAAAGCTCCACGTTGTCTGGATATATGTAGCTGGAGAGGGCACCGCCATCACTGACCATAGACGACAAGGGACTGACCCTTTTCAGCCAAGTTATCATCCTGTCCAGTCTCCTTTGTGTCAAATGAGGGAGAATCATTGCATTCCGGGTACATCTTGTTCTAACTCACACAGACTCCGCCCCCTACTGGACTCTATGGGTAATACCCCTCCTCCTATCACGAGCACGCATCCGCCCACTGAACTTTGCATAAACATAGCCGGCAAATCAGGACGTGCCTACCCAAATACTGCAGACCCCACAGTATATAAGGCAGCGTCCACCGCTGACGGACCATTCCTTCATCTTCAGTGAACGGTGATTTGCCGTCTAATCTCCACAGATGGAGACGCCGCTTCTAGAACCTTGTCATATCCCAGCCTCTTTGCCAGGAAGGCTCTTCACGACGCCCATTTCACCGCAGAGAGCGGTGATCAGCAGCCACCAGCTTGCCGGCATGCTGAGCGCCGCCCTCCAAGATTGGACGCCAGCAGCGGTGGTTTCACTGGCGACACTTCGATGTGATGCTACGATGAGAACCGCTCATGGAAAAAGACTGGGCTCGGCCCTTATTCACTTCCTCGTTTTGGCCGTTGTTACTGCGTTATTACAGATTGACGCACGCAAATCATTCCCTTATCTCCACTATGGAGGACCATGGAAGAGTCACAGAAATAGTAATAAAGTATTTAATTGAATAACTTATTGTACGGTAAAAATAGGCATTAATAAATTTGTTTCCAAATTAATTTATTAATCATCATAATCGTTGAAGGACCTCATCTCCAGCTCGAACCTTTCTATATCGGCCTCCCAAGTCCCGGACCATGCCCCAGGAACGCACTGGCCGCATGGTGGCCGCGTGGCAGCTGCGTGATTGACGCGTCGGTTATCCACACCAGCTGCGTGTCTGCTGCTGCTGCTGATGCTGCTGTCAGCCCTTTCTTTCCACATAGAGTTTGCCTTTCATAATGGCCATTTCATTTCATTATAAATGTCATTTATATTTATTTTAGACAGAGAAAGGTTAAGAAACGTGTGGTAATTTGTAAATAATAGTAATAATCCACAATTAAAACCCGTACTATATTCATTCATGGAGCTCTCCAAGTCACTGCATGTTCCACGGCACTGTCTGCACATATTTCAGAATAAAAGCCTCGTGTTAACTGATGAAGGAATTCTGTCCACAGAAAGAAACGCTTGAGGGCTTTTATTTTGAAATGAAAGCAGGAAGTGTTGATTTAAAAACAAGTCATTACTTTTTTTCATCTCCGTAACATTTTCTACGGATAGAGACATGTAAACTGTAGTAATCTTGCTGGTATGATGTTAATATGCACTCAATAGATCACCTACACTGTCTGTGACATATTCTACAGATGTCTAGAAATGTAAACTGTAGTAATCTTGCTGATATGATGTCAATATATTGTCAATAGATCACTTTCTCTGTCTGTTGCTGCTGTGAAACGTGCGGCTCGAGTCAAAAATAAGCCTCGAATCTCTAGAAGACACGCAGCTGAGACGCGTCTCACGCGGGCAGTGTGGATGCTCTGACCTGTTAACATGGACGCCGAAATAAAAAACAGCAGGTAACGCAGCCGCAACGCGGCCGCAACGCGGCCGCAACGCGGCCACCACGCGCCCAGTGCGTTCCCGGCTAGAGAAGGACAGAATGAGGAGGGCTAAACTGTCTGTACAGGTTGTGCAGACCATCCAGGCAACAAGAGCAGCATCAACCACTGCCAAAGTGGTTTGGGTTCCAAGACTGGTGCGAGGAAAGGAGGCCAGATCCCCTGTTCTGTGCAGTCAGGTCTATTCTCTCCTTTTTTACAGTGTTTGATGCCTCTCTGAAGGCGTGGTCATTCAAGACAGCTTTGCTGCTTGCATCGACCTCAGCTAGGAGAGTATACCGCGCTGTCGGTGCACCCCAGTTGCTTGACACTTCGTGGTGACCGCAGCAGGGCTACACTCAGTCTGAATCCCTCCTTTGTTCCCAAGAACTTAAGGAGTTCTCTCAGGTCAAGGGTCATACAACTGGATGCTTTTTGCCCTCCACCCCATGCGGGAGACAGGGAGGCAAGGTCGCATCTGCTCTGCCCAGTTGCAGCTATTTAAATCTTTACTATCCTGTCAATCCCATGTTACCAAGTTCTAACATGTCCATCATATACATTTGTTCTAGCTGTGCCTTCATTCACACCTTCAGTTCTACTAGCACACATTTCACTGGAGTTACTGTAAACCAGGGTCCAGTTCAAAGTGAACAGGTTATAGTACAGATCTCAGTGTATTATAGAAGATATTATCAACAGCAGCTGGTCTCTGGTCAGCAGTCCTCTGAGATAGTGATCTACTTTAAAGACCACAATAGTCCTCCTGAGTGACACAGACCTCTCAGCATCAGCAGCATCATACAGAAGACGGTACATGATCGGATGATCTACGGCGTTTTTTCACGGCTCTATCGCGAAAGAAGAAGTCAAACTTTTCAAACGTAAGTGGGGATCATTTTTTCAAGTAGTAAATTAACTCTTCTCAGTTGTTTTAATGGGAAAACTGTTCTTAAAATAGTTCGTTGGCTTGCATGTTGTTGTTTTTAGCATCGACAGGTTGTAACTCGGTTTGTTGTTATCTAAGGTAACGTTAAGGTTATGTTATGTTGTGTACAGTATGTCAGTGTTTACAGTAGCTCATTGTATTACTTTGCACCTGTAGAAGAGCTGTCAATCAAGTTCTACAATTCTCTTGTTAACACTGATCCAAAATCCTGCTTTCTTTGACTCTTTCATTGTTTTTTGTCTCTAAGAATCATATTAAGGCTGAGGTTTTCTGTGTCATCGTTGTGTTACGTCCATCAGTTGTCATTGTGAATACAGTATGTTGCTACAGTCGTATTTTAGACAAGCTCAGTGTACATTTTGAATGGGTAAATACTATAACTTCTGTCTATTTTATAGCCTACATGTAAGATGGGGGTTTCTGTCTGTCTGTCTGTCTGTCTGTGTAATATAAAATGCTGTTAGCTAGTCATTACAAATGATGATTACTGTTAATAACTCTGTATGTAATATGCATTGTGTATTGCTGTTTTATACTTTGATTAATGTATTGTGTGCTTTGTAAGTCAGTGGCTTTACTATTTTTGTCTTTCCCTGTCTTTGTTTAAGTGAGCTCACTAAGACAAATTCCAATCAATCACGTTGATATGGCAATAAAGTATTGAATCTGTCTGTCTGTCTGTCTGTCTGTGTAATATCAAATGCTAGTCATTACAAATGCTGAATAACGTTATCATGAAGAACTCTGTATTTAAAATGCATTGTGTTTTGCTGTGCACAGGAGATAATGAAGAAGACCATCAACTTCTTCCCAGGAAGGATGGAGGTGTCGTTCAGGAAGGGCCCATCAGGCCATCTGAGGCAGGACCCCTCTAATGAGGCCATGAGGATCAAAACAAATCCTTCGCTTCAGGACAAGTCTCCCCCTCAGAGACATGACCTTGTGAAGAGCAATGCTCTTACTGTAGTCCTTCAGCGGGGAGGAGATGTTTTGGACCGACTGGAGGTGATGGGGGAGTACGTGCTGCAGTTTGGCAAGTACAAAGGGAAATTGTTCAGGTGGCTCCTAGAAAATGATGTCGGCTACACCATCTACCTGATGAAAAAGGTAGAAGAAGAGGAGAGAGATGGGACCTTCAACCCCCAAGGACACAGCAAGGACAGCCTCCTGTCATTTCTGGACTATGCCAGGAGCTTCCAGGAAATTGAGGACCTGAGAGAGTACCTGTCCTCCAGGAAGCCTGCGCCACCAGTGGCATCAGAGGGTGACAATACTGTCGGCTTTGGAGCCAGGGCCAAGGACACCTGGAGGCAGATCTGGGAGAGCAGGGCTGATGGTTATGCTGCCTTCATCTTAGGAGTGAAGTGCATAAAAAACAGCAAGATGTACAACCTGCAGCAGTACATCCTCAAGCAGCAGAGGACTGAGTCCTGTCCACCACCTGCAGCAGTCTCCATTACATCAGCTGCCGCCACAACGACATCTAGAACTCTAGGTCAGTTGACAAAAATATGGAAATACTTATTTTATTTGAACATTTAATGTAATTTACACGCTATTAATGTTATTGTTTAATGTCCCAGCGATGGAGGAGGACGAGGAGCTGGAGAGAGTGATGTTAAATCTGTCTCCATCTAAATTTGACCCTGAACTAAGTAGGTGAATCTAATTTAATAAACAGTTTCTTTAAACTTCTACTGTATATGTTAAAAGTCTAATGTCACCTGTGCTTTCAGGGCCACCAGCAGCAGTCCCCAGAGACCCGGCTGTGTCTCCATCAACAGGTTTTAATCCATCAGTGTGGAAGGAGAATTCTGTTTTTACCAGAATTCACCTGCCATTACTATTCTCTGTTAAATAGTTTGTTATTTTGGCCGTGTTCTGGCCTGTTCTGATGCCTGTGTTCTGTTACTCTCCCACTAACTGAAGGAATTAACATGTCAGCTATGATGGTAAGTGTTTTACTTTTTTGCATGCTATTTTAGGCTGTCATTCAAGGATTTGTCATGTGAAAACCCTAGTTTAAATACAGGTTAACATGCCACATCTTTGATTGACAGGTGCTATTCTTACTATATGGTGATATTATTTCTGTGCTTTACCTGTTTCCACATAAAAACATTGTGTTTTTCCATTTTAAATAAAAAGCGTTTGACAATTTAAGGAAACTGTATTTTTAGTCTGGACTACCAGTTAATTACAGAGACAACAGGTAAAGACAGATTGTGAAGCATAAACAAATTAGATTGTGGAGGAAAATGACACAGAATATTGTTTATAGCACGCAGGACAAAGCCAACAGCTACAGCTAGTGTTTCCAGACCTGCTGAGCCCAATGACCCCCCTGTGATTGTTGCTTCTGTCAAAGGTTCTTATCTTTGTTTACTTCTCACTTTAAACCCTCCTGAATGTTATTCAGACTGTGTGATGGTTTTCTGTTTTTCTTTTAATCCCACAGCGAAGGCTCCGCTGCCGGTCCCTCCTCAGCTGCTCGCCATCGCCCCACAGCTCGGGATAGAAGAGCTCACACACCGTCAGTAGTCCTCCTATACTACCAGTGTCTCTCACATAAGTATAAGTTTCATTGTGTTACGATCAGTTGTTTTCTGGACTCAAAATGCAGACACAGACTGAGGAGTTGTGATTTAACAAAAAGCTTTTATTGCCAAAAGCAGGAATGAATGAGCTGAGGGGGATGTCGAGGCTGCGGTGGAGCAGGGGAGGCAGGCAAACAGGCAAACAGGCAAACAGGCGAACAGGCGAGGATCCTGGAACAGGAAAACAAAACAATAAGCGGGCGAGCAAGCAGAATCAAAAGACTTGGCATCAGAATCAAAAATACTGCTGAAGTGGGCCGAGGCTAACTACCACATTGGTCGAGTCAACGATCTGGCGAAGAGTGACTGGAGAGCCGGGGTATTTAAACTGAAGCTGATGGTATGATTGGAAACAGCCTCGTCTGATCTGATCAGGTGGTAGTATCACCTGAGAGTGCCTGCAGAAGAGGGGTCCATCCCAAAGCGCTTAATTGCATCTTCGTTTCCCTCACTTGCGTCTCATCCTTGCGTCTTAGTCCCGCCCACCAGGGAAGCATGGGAGAGACGCAAGGAAACCATGCGGGGAGAGAGGAAACGAGGAAATGCGTTTTAAGGGAATTGAGACGTCGTTTCCTCTGAAGCGTCACGTGAAGCGACGTCCGTTTCTGATGACAGCAGTAGCTGATCACAGCTGGATCAGCTGTCAGACGGCTTTAATAGCTATAGAAACTTTAGATGGAGTTTGTGTTTGAACTGTACTAATAATACTAATAAAGACACACAGTTGTTCTACTGGCACAATATCTTTATATTATTTATTCATTATTAGCATCTGTAGTTATCGATATTCTGATTGTGAATTCATTATTTAATAACCCATAATATGACTATGGGGTCTTTTGAACACTGGACATTATTTATCAGGCTGAATGTTTCAGGGAAAATGTAAATGATGTAACTCATATCAATCCCGACATTCAGGAATTATCAGCCTCACGTGACTGAATGGAAAAGAAGATAAATAATGTAACAGGTGTTTGTTGCTGACAGACAGACTCTCCTTCTCTCTCTGACTTTAATAGTATCATTAATATAAGTTAACGGGGGAAATAACAGTTCATGAAAAGAAAAAGCTTACTAATAAATGCAGAAAGATGTTTTAGACCCGTTTGTCAGGTGTTACAAAGCCCTCTCAGTGACAGGCTGCTTCACTCGCAGTGTGTGAATGAGAGATACTGCAGGACCTTCTGCTGCTGTTCAGAGCTACAATTAACAAAGATATTAACTAGATGGTGAATCAGAAGACAACTAAACTATAAAACGTTTAATCTGTGATCTGTCTTCACTCCGGTATAAAACTTCAGCGATGTTGAGAGGTAAAATTATCAGATCAGTCCGATCGGCGCAGCGTCCAATCAGTAACTGATATCCAATAAGGGGGCGTTTCGGTCGGTAAAAGACTTCCGTCGAGGATGCTCTCGTGTTTCCTCGATTATCGCTCCTCAGAGATCCCTCCTCGATCCTCGATCCTCGCTCCTCGATGCACAAATAAGAGCTTTGGGACGGTCTTCAAGATGGCGCACCAGAACAACTTCCGGTTCACCCGAGGATCGAGGAGCGAGGAAACGACAAATAAGCGCTTTGGGATGCACCCGAGGAGACTCACACACACAGACAGACACGCCCACACTAGACAGACAAGGAATAGGGAACACAGGGAAAAGGGGAATAGACACACTAGGAAGGCAGATGGTCCGGATAGGACCCTAACACATTGTGACTAATCTGAATCTAATTTCCACTGTGTTATACATTGTATAATGCTTGTATTAAGTAATGTTATGTAATGATAACATTTGGTGTCTGTTTAAGTTTTTCTAAACTTGTGTTGCAACTGTTTTTCAAAGCACATGGAAAGCCAGTCTCCCACAGTTCGTCTTTAGAGCCTGGGATAACAGCAGCCCCATTTCTTCCTGAAGGTAAATGTTTTCTTTTCTTAAAAGCTATGAGAAAGGATATTGTTCATTTTTAATGTGTATACCTCACTTGCCTTTCCTGTTTGTATCTCACCATCCCAGATTCATTATCACAGAATATCGCCCCTGTGGAAGCACAGAGAGACACTGTCCTCCATGAAGGTATGAATTTCTGTGACACTCTTGTTGTCATGGTCTGGCACTGTGCCAGAGGACATTGGACTTTTTCCTTTTTGTTAAGATCTTGCGCTCATCCTTTTAGTCTATTATTAATTATGTAATAGTGTGTTTCCCCTGTTTCTTGGTCAGTTCGTAGTCGCTCCTCGTGTGTTTTTTTCATTTTGCCTTTGCTTTGTGGATTTACTTTTGTTACCCTTATGCCAGACCAGCTGCCTTTTTGTTCATGGTGAGCTTGCTTTTCATTAAATCATTGAACTCAGTTTACTGCCTCCTCAACCTTTTCTCTGCGTTTGGGTCCACCTCCCTAACAAGAACCTTGACACTTGTAACCATAGTACTAATTAATATAGAGCTCTCTTTCCTTTTCACTTATTGTGTATGTACAGTAGTGTTTTATTTTGTTTTACAGCTCTGCCATGTCCAGCGCCTCCTGTCTCTTTAGATGCCCCACAACAGCCTGCAGCCTCTGTCCCAGGCTATGATCAGGATGTTAGGCAGTGGAACTGCTCCCAACAGCAGAAAATCTGGATGAAGACTGAGCTGGAGGCATTGGGGATGTGGCCAGGTTCACGTCCAGTACGTCACCTTATGAACATGCTGTCCCTGTGGCGTTATCCCCCTCAGCCTGAGCTCATAGACTCAATCTCTGATCTGCCTTCACCAAAGTACTTTCAGCTTCATCCATTTTTCCTTTGGAAGCCAGAGCACACAATCATGGAAAGGGTGAGGAACAACTACATCCTGCCCTGTCTTCATAGTTGTCCCAACCCTCAGGTAGTTTCCTCTGGTGTTGGAAGGCCCAGAGTCATCATTGGCACCAGCGGTCAGTACTATATTGTAGCCTCACGACTCACCTGCAAGGCTTGTAAGAAGTACTGGCATGCTGACAAGCCCCAGTGGCTGGAGAAGCTACCGAAGCGCTTCAGCAACATCGTGCCGGCTTTCCTGACATACAAAAAGGCCATCTGCAAATCTGTGATGGACGAGATGAGGCGCAGCAGTAGATCACCAGAGGACATGTCCAAGCTGACAGAGGTGCTCCATCTGAAATATGAGAGAGCTCACCTGGCCTACCTGCAGAGCGTGCAGAATGTTAGGGATGCTGAGGCAGGAGTTTACGGCCAGAGAACATTCACTGGGCTCCTCAGACAGGTAGATACTCCTGCTCCATTTGGTGGATACTCAGATGCTGATGGCTGGTGTGGAGTGTCAATTTCTTCACACTACCTGGTCGACTGCCTGGTTCGTGAGTATCAGCGGCAAGAGCAGCTCCTCACTCTGCTGCTACAGGGGACCTTTGGACAGGCACTGAGGTCGGATCACACCCGCAAAGTGGCTAGGAAGGTTGTGCTGTCGTCTGACACCATGTCTTCCTATGCTATAATGAATGAGAACTGGATGATCCTGAGCTGGGTGATGCTGCGGTCAGAGTGTGATCGGTCCCTTTATCCAATGTATGAGGGTCTGTCTCAACGCTACACTGTGGCTGGAGTGGAGAAGGCAGGCTACCAGTGGGTGGACAGGTATGAAGAACAAAACAAGATTTTTATTTTTTTGACTTGTTGTACATTATAAAGTTTGTATTATTGTTGTCTTCATGCTTTTTTCCTTTTATTTTAGTATTTATATTGTTTATTATAGTTTATTGTGTAATCTGACTCTTCTTGTGAGTAGTCCAAATAGATAATGAAAAAACACAAACGGATGGAAAACTTACCGTAAATTATTTTATACTGTAAATTATAATACGACTCTTTATACAAAACATATTGTAAGAGGTTTTCAGCTGTAATGAAATTTCTTTTCAATGTTTTAGGGACTGCTGTGCTGCCTTCAAGGTCCTGGACCCTGGAGCTCAGGAGCACCTCTCATGGGACTGCTGGAGGACCTCAGAGGCTGTTGTGGCAGAAGCGACCTCTGGACCTCTGGCTAACACCTGCGCAGCAAGGACCAAGTTCGAACCACGTATTAACATCAAGTTGGACTTGTTCCATTGCATGCGTCGGTGTACCAGGGAGTGTGTCTCCGAGCATCATCCCCTGTACAGCTCTTTCTGCCAGTTCCTCTCTGCGGCATTCCTTGTTGTGGACCAGAGCGATCTACAGAGACTCAAGGAAGCATACACTTTCTGCAGAATCTCTCCAGCTAATCCCACCGAGCAGCACATACGAGAGCACTGCAGGACCAAGGTGCCACAGCCCAGAGAACTCCTGCAGAGAGTTGAGGATGTCCTCCATCACTTTTACATGGCAAAGGATGCAAATGACATGCATCTCTTTAAGGCCGCCATGTTGAAGGTGTGGAGGATCCAACGGGTCCACATACTTAGAGGCTGCCTGAGCGACCCGGAGGTGGGGGAGGGAATCCTCTATCGGTATGGTGGCACCTTGCAGCTCAACTACACCAAGGGCGAGGGAGCGGCTGTGCCTATTTGGATCCCTCCCTCAGCAGGAGGGCTTCCATTTCCACCAAGCCCAGTGGGTGACAGGGAACCGGGTGTCCTGTGAACTATTCCAAGCCCAGGCCATGACTGGAGTGGCGCGCTGGAACTTCCAGCGACTGGTGGACCTGAAGCAGCCTGATGTGCAGCTGCCAGCTGTGTTCGACCCGGTCTTAATAGCACAGCTGAACACATGCGCTGCACAAGTCACAGGGAAGGCAAAGTATCCCGTGCTGCAGTTTTCAAACAGAGACACAGGGGAGAGATTTGGACTGCAGTATTTGGAGCCAGGCTGTCGCCCTGTTGTTCGAGACTGGGAAAAGAACAAGGCACAGCCCGACATCCCAGCTGCAGTAGAGATGGAGACGGAGCATCACAGCCCTGCTGCTGTAGTGAGCACAGACTCTCAGGTAATCCAGATTAATCTTTTACTGTTTATTACTGACTGACCATCTCACTGACTGACTAAATCACTATATTTGATGCTATATTTCAGGTGGCCAGAGGCATTGTCCAGGACGCTCCGGTTGGACCAGTGCCAATCCTGTCTTCCCAGCAGCGCTCTGAAGCTGAAGCAGTTTCCAAGTCTCAGCCGCCCTTGTTACCAGCTTCTGCCGCAGCTAAATCAGAGACTCAGCCTTTGACGGATACAGGTCATTCAAATTAACTCATACAGACCCCACAGTTAAAAACTGGACATATACATAATATCATGGCAATCATATTAATATATTGTCCATTAACAATAATCATTAATTACATTTTGCATACATTAGGTATGCAAAGTGTAAAAACTATTGAAAAATATAATTGATGATAAATATAACAAATTGAACTGTTAATTTGTTATTTCAAACAACTCTTAACACATGCCACATAAACAATTTGCTATCCATGTTGCAATTTTTCAGTAAAATTTGATTGTAATGCTCACTTTGGACAACAGGACTGTGCCACACCATATTACCATATAACTGTATTATCACAATATCCTCTGAAGTTTGGCGAATAACAATATAATGAAGATATGCTTTATTGTTTAGGCCTGCCAGGGGTAGCACTGCTGCCTGTGTCGTCCTCTCCCCGGGCAACCCGCACTGGACCCATCAAGACAGGGGGGCTCATTCAAGTCCTGGACCACGGCTGGTGGACAGAAGCCATGAGAGCTGCCATTGATGGGCTCCTCGCGAAGCACCATGGAGCTAAAGACATTTTGAAGCGGGTGGATGCGGATTATGCTGCCATGGTCCAGAGGTCGTGCACTGACCCCAACAGCCTCCTACATCCTACCACATGCCAACATATCTCCAGATATGTTAAACATCTGGCCAAATTAAAAAACACCAGCTCCTCGCTCAATACCAGCCCAGAGAAGGTTTTGGAGACACAGCAGCTGTGGCAGAGTTTGACCACAGGCAGCCAAACAGTCAGTGTGCCTGTCACAACCCTGCCTCCTGCCACTCTCAACCCTCCACCTGTGACTCCCCCCCAGGAGGAGTCACTGAGCCGGGCCACGGTGGAGAAGATTGTGACCGAGATCCTGGAGAAACAACAGCAACATCAGCAGCAGCAGCTGCAGCAGCTGCAGCAGAAGAAGATGACCAGGAACTGTTTAGCTTGCGGTCAGCCAAAGTCTCGTTATCTTGGCGACGGCTCCTCAGTTCATTTCTTTTTTCAGACAAAAACAGTGAAGTACTTTTACTGCTCCACAAAGGTCTTTAAGACCTACAAAGATGAAGGCCTCACAAACCCCCGCATGACTTTTGAGGACTTTGCTGCGTCTCCATTCTTTGAGCGGGAGCTGGACGCCGCCAGGCGGAGGGGGGCCGAGTCGAGGAAGGTGGCAGAGGAGAGGGCCAAGAGGAAGTCAGCGGTTCAGCTGCCAACAGGTCGCCTGTGCCGGTTCTGTCACCTGCCACTAAAGCAGAGTCCCGACAGCCCTCACATTCATACAAGCTTCCCCGGGTTGGCGGGGAAGTACATCTACTGCCCCTCCAGAGTGTTCTCCTTGTACAAGACTCAGGGCATGGAGACGGAGATGACCTGGAGGGAGTTCACTCAGTCTGACTTCTACCAGGCTGAAAGGGACAGATGGGTCGCAGAGAAGAGGAAGTGAACCCACCAAACCCCCAAACCCCAAATATATCCTCACACACACACACACACACACACTGTAACACTGTATGTCGTCAGGGCCACTTCTAAATATATAAATATCAAATTATAGTGTTAGAATAAATATAATTATTGCACTAGAATATATGTAATTATTGCACTAAAATAGATATAATTATTGCACTCGAAAATACGTAATTATTGCACTAAAATAAATACAATTATTGCACTAGAATATATGTAATTATTGAACTAAAATAAATACAATTATTGCACTAGAATATATGTAATTATTGCACTAAAATAAATACAATTATTGCACTAGAATATATGTAATTACTGCACTAAAATAAATACAATTATTGCACTAGAATATATGTAATTATTGCACTAAAATAAATACAATTATTGCACTAGAATATACATAAGTATTGCACTAGAATATACATAAGTATTGCACTAGAATATACGTAAGTATTGCACTAAAATAAATACAATTATTGCACTAGAATGTATGTAATTATTGCACTAAAATAAATACAATTATTGCACTAGAATATACGTAATTATTGCACTAGAATATACTTAAGTATTGCACTAGAATATACGTAATTATTGCACTAGAATATACGTAATTATTGCACTAGAATATACGTAATTATTGCACTAGAATAATTGCACCTGTACATGCACACTAGTGTCCCTGTTATACTGTAAGTTCATAAGGTGAAAGGTAGTAATCTGGCAGTTTACAGAGAAGCAGCAATCCTGACATTTGAGAAGCTGAAACCAGAGTTATATGATTATTGTTTCACTACTAATATTGTAAATATGTTTATGGATACACTATGTACTGTATATATACTTTATATTTCATATGCTGTTCATTTGTTTTATATATTATATTTTTGTCAGTTTTGATTGTGTTTAATTCTTAAAAATCCAGCTGTTGTTCAATAAAATATCTTGAAAGCATCACTGTGACTCTCTACTTTATAGAGGTAGTAATAGTGATAGAAATGACATAATCACACATTTATATTCATATGCTCAGCTGTATGCTGACAAATCTGTACCATAAACATCGTTATTGAACTAGCATAATATTTGGAAATAATATCTTATATGCATAATTATATAAAGATTGTTTCTCTATTCTATGATGTCAAGCACTTTATGTTGTGTTTTATGTGTGCTATAGAAATAAAGTATTATTATTATTGCCAATATTATTAAGTTCAAATAAACTTTTACCAGTAGCAGCATGTAAAAGTAGCATGTCTAACCTTTAAATCACAAGGTCTTATTATCTTATTATCATCATCCTAAAAGATGAATTGTTTCCACATGATTTGTCCAAAAATCTGTGATTAAATTTCACTTTAAACTTTTTAAAAGGTTTAAATGTAATTGTTTTGTATTATACACACAAGATGTAGCAGAATATTCTGAACCAAATATGGGACATTATGTTTGGGTAAGGAGTGATTCAAAACCATGTAATTTTTGAAGGGTTTCTGGTCAAGAAAATATCCTCTACACCTATACGCGGCTGGCCACCTGGTGACAGGCGGAGATACTGTCCACTATACTAATGAGGACTGCTTCTTCCCTGTTTTTGGCACGTCAACGGGCAGGTGGCGCTGTTCCAGTGTATACAGGGAATATACAGAGATATACAAGGAATGATTGAAGTTGAAGGACAGTGACACATTTTGGTTGTGTTGGCTCTGGTAAACCACAGATGTGAAATGTGGATAAAACCACGTAAATAGACTACACAATGTCATATCACGCTGAATTCGGAGGTTTTGCCTTTCAGCATTGACTTGGGGATTTCTGTACCTCAGTGGCTCAAATCTTTTTCTTTTTTGTGAATGTTGTTTTCATGCTGATATTGGGAGGACTGAAACCAGGCTACAATAAACCCTTTTCGACAAATGACTAGATTCATGATGAAGGACTGTTTCCAATAAAATAGATATGTATGGTTCCTGTGCCTACTGCATTTACTGTCACTCAAATCCATGACACAGCAGCTGTGACTGAATCCAGTCTAAAATGTATCATCTGATCTCTCCAAGTCAAAAGCCAATATGACGTCTGGCATTTGAAATGTTTGCAGTGAAGTATGCAGGTGCATGAATCGGCGCAGATGCATAAAATGGCCTTTTCATCAGTTTCCGTAGTGTAGTGGTTATCACGTTCGCCTCACACGCGAAAGGTCCCCAGTTCGAAACTGGGCGGAAACACATTCCTTTGTTCACCTTTACTCTCTATCACAGTGGAAGTCTTCTGAGTTGAATTCCTAGTACACCGGGTATTGAGTGACACTATTTGAAATCGTGTTTGGCTTCCTTCCTACCCTTACCTTGACGCTCTTCTCCATCCTTGCAGGTAACGCGGGCACATACATAAAGGTCCTTTTCATCAGTTTCTGTAGTGTAGTGGTTATCACGTTCGCCTAACACGCGAAAGGTCCCCTGTTCGAAACTGGGCAGAAACACATTCCATTGTTCATTTTTACTCTATCACGGTCCAAGTCTGCTGAGTTGTATTCCCAGTACACCGGGTAATAAGTAACACTATTTGAAATCGTGTTTGGCTTCCTTCCTTCAGGGAATATATAGATACACGGGGAAGCATTGAAGTTGAAGGACAGTGAGACATTTTGGTTGTGTTGGCTCTGTTAGACCGCAGATGTGAAATGTGGATACAACAACGCAAATAGACTATTGTTGGGGACGCAGGTGGAAGTGGCATATGAAATTTTTGGTTTTGTCCAAAAATTATGCTGAAAATTAATATTGCACAATTATGAATAATTTGCCAACAATACTAGGCCTCACACGGGGCACCAAATGTTGGGGACGCAGGTAGGAGCTGGTCTAGTTATTAGACAATATTAAAGAAAATTATCAATATTAATAAAATTAATATTATTTAATTATCAATATATATTAATAATAACAGGGCACCAAATTACATTGGTACACAAGCTCAAAAGACATTAAAATGTCTATCAAAAGTAAATAATAATTATCAAAATAATTATTAATTATAATGAATAATATGATTTAATGTGTATTAAATCATCCTCGGGGCACCACTCTTTGAAACAAAGAGAAAACGATAGCAAATTAATGTAGTCTCATAGCTAAGTCTCATTAAATATACTAAACTATCAATTTAGAACTCTGATTAATAATTAAATTAATAACTATAACCAAAAATCACTATATCAATAGATAGTAAAGGTTGAAGGATTTTGGAGTTCTTGACACAGCAGCGGTTGGCATTATTCACTCTTGTACAACATTAAACAGACCAGCATGTATGATCCACAAATATGTATTTATAAGATAATAAAGGTTAAAACACAATATTAATCTAACTAAATAACTAAACTAAACAAACCAAACACAGTGTGTGAGCATGTGTGTGAGAGAGAGAGAGAGGGAGAGAGAGAGAGAGGGAGACAAAGACAAGATGGCTACTTGTCTTTGATGTCTGCATGGCCTACAAAACAACATGGCGAGCACTGTAAAACTACAAAGATGGCCGGATCAAAGATGGCCGCAAGGGTGTCACCACATGACCTCTTTGTCCTTTGGAGCACATGGGCTCAGGGAGAACAAAGAGGTGTGATGTGGGGGTTGGGGTTATCTGAATGTGTATGTTTGTGCTTAAAACCAATTCACAGGTTATCTAAGTGATCTTAATGTGTGTCAGATGATGCAGAGAGTTAGAAAAGATGGTTAGTTTGCATGCAAGACCCTATGTCTGTGTGGAGCATAAACTAAACACATCAGATGTGGCGAAGCCAGCTAACCAAATATCCTGACTACAACACTATCACAACAGTAAAACTTAATGAATTATATCAAACCAAATCAATACATGTACATTTACAGAAGTTAAGTTGAACAGTCTTGCTCAGCCGTGTGCAATTACTAATGCTAAGGTAAAGCCCAGTACGTTACCACTACATGGAAGAAAGGGGTTGTAATTCCAAGGAGGGATTGGAGAAAGCCGACTGGAGAAGGTTGTGGTTCCAGTGTCGAAGTTGTGGTTGTCCTTGCTGTGTGAGATCCAGTTGTGCAGCTGGAAGGAAACTGGTCCAGTCCTGTTTCTGCAGCTTGGTGGCTTGGTGCTAACTTCCTTGGTTGAAGTTAGTTGATCAAAAGGCAGGCACTCGCGTCTTCTGCCTTTAGAAGTTCCTTGTGTTTCTATGTCTGTCTGCTAACAAGACATAGATCAGAGCCGAGCTGCTTCTTCAAGCAGTCTCTGGCTGGAGAGCTTAGGTGAGAAGGGCCGCAGCTGACCTCCTGCGGGGCAGGGGTGTTGAAAGGCCAGTAAGAAGAGAGCAAAGAGACTGACGAGCAAAGAGACTGACCTTCCTCCAGGTCAGCAGCCTAATTCACATGTACTTGTGAATGAGTCATCATGTTAAAGTAGCCAATGGAAATGGTTACTGAGTCCATGGGTGGAGCTACTCAATGAGTGACCCAAAGGAATCCTGGGAAGTGCAGTTCATGTCTTTGCCACCATCTTGGATGGTCAGGTCCCAACACTATTCAATGTCATATCACGCTGAATTCAGAGTTTACACCTTTCAGCATTGAAGTGGGGGTTTCTGTTCAACCATGCAAGGATAAAGAGCTGCTCCACTGTTCCATGAGCAGGACGGAATCCGCTCTGCTCCTCCTCGATCTGAGGTTCGACAATTGCCTGGCGCCACCTTTGGAGGCCACCTGGCATAAGCTTTCCCAGAGAGGCTGAGCAGTGCGATTCCTTTATGATTGGAGCACACCCTCCGGTCTCCCTTTTTACAAATGTGAATCACGGCCCCGTTCTGCCACCCCACAGGCACTGTCCCTGACCTCCATGCGACACTGAAGAGGCGTGTCAGCCAAGACAGCCAAACAATGTCCAGAGCCTTAAGCATCTCAGAGCGAATATCATCCACACCTGGCACTTTACCGCTGAAGAGCTTCTTTACTACTTCAGACACTTCTGCCAGGGATATGGGTTACGCTTCCCCCAAGTCCTCAAACTCTGCCTCCTCCACAGAAGGTGTGTTGGTCGGGTTCAGAAGCTCTTCAAAATGCTCTTCCCGCCGCTCGATAATATTCTCAGTCAGGGTCAGCAGTTCTCCTGTCCTGCTGAACACAGCCTGAGCCAAAACCTGCTCTCACTTCTTGAGTCGTCTAACGGTTTGCCAGAACTTCCATGATGCCAATCGAAAGTCCTTCTCCGTAGCCTCCCGGAAACCAACATATGGGAGGAATGTCACATTTCACGGACAAATACTTTCCTATTATGAGTTGCTGCTAATTGTGAATTCTCCATTCTATTGTGAAGTAACAACTGCTGCTGCTTTACAACTTTTGTCTTTCTTGTTGAATAATCAGCAGCTGGTAGAAAACACTACCCTCCCCGTCGGGGAATCGAACCCCGGTCTTCCGCGTGACAGGCGGAGATACTGTCCACTATACTAACGAGGACTGCTTCTTCCCTGTTTTTGGCACGTCAACGGGCAGGTGGCGCTGTTCCAGTGTATACAGGGAATATACAGAGATATACAAGGAATGATCGAAGTTGAAGGACAGTGACACATTTTGGTTGTGTTGGCTCTGGTAAACCACAGATGTGAAATGTGGATAAAACCACGTAAATAGACTACACAATGTCATATCACGCTGAATTCGGAGGTTTTGCCTTTCAGCATTGACTTGGGGGTTTCTGTACCTCAGTGGCTCAAATCTTTTTCTTTTTTGTGAATGTTGTTTTCATGCTGATATTGGGAGGACTGAAACCAGGCTACAATAAACCCTTTTCAACAAATGACTAGATTCATGATGAAGGACTGTTTCCAATAAAATAGATATTTATGGTTCCTGTGCCTACTGCATTTACTGTCACTCAAATCCATGACACAGCAGCTGTGACTGAATCCATTTTAAAATGTATCATCTGATCTCTCCAAGTCAAAAGCCAATATGACGTCTGGCATTTGAAATGTTTGCAGTGAAGTATGCAGGTGCATGAATCGGCGCAGATGCATAAAATGGCCTTTTCATCAGTTTCCGTAGTGTAGTGGTTATCACGTTCGCCTCACACGCGAAAGGTCCCCAGTTCGAAACTGGGCGGAAACACATTCCTTTGTTCACCTTTACTCTCTATCACAGTGGAAGTCTTCTGAGTTGAATTCCTAGTACACCGGGTATTGAGTGACACTGTTTGAAATCGTGTTTGGCTTCCTTCTTACCCTTACCTTGACGCTCTTCTCCATCCTTGCAGGTAAGGCGAGCACATACATAAAGGTCCTTTTCATCAGTTTCTGTAGTGTAGTGGTTATCACGTTCGCCTAACACGCGAAAGGTCCCCCGTTCGAAACTGGGCAGAAACACATTCCTTTGTTCGTCTTTACTCTATCACGGTCCAAGTCTGCTGAGTTGTATTCCCAGTACACCGGGTAATAAGTAACACTATTTGAAATCGTGTTTGGCTTCCTTCCTTCAGGGAATATATAGATACACAGGGAAGCATTGAAGTTGAAGGACAGTGAGACATTTTGGTTGTGTTGGCTCTGTTAGACCGCAGATGTGAAATGTGGATACAACCACGTAAATAGACTATTCAATGTCATATCACGCTGAATTCAGAGTTTACACCTTTCAGCATTGAAGTGGGGGTTTCTGATCAACCATGCAAGGATAAAGAGCTGCTCCACTGTTCCATGAGCAGGACGGAATCCGCTCTGCTCCTCCTCGATCTGAGGTTCGACAATTGCCTGGCGCCACCTTTGGAGGCCACCTGGCATAAGCTTTCCCAGAGAGGCTGAGCAGTGCGATTCCTTTATGATTGGAGCACACCCTCCGGTCTCCCTTTTTACAAATGTGAATCACGGCCCCGTTCTGCCACCCCACAGGCACTGTCCCTGACCTCCATGCGACACTGAAGAGGCGTGTCAGCCAAGACAGCCAAACAATGTCCAGAGCCTTAAGCATCTCAGAGCGAATATCATCCACACCTGGCACTTTACCGCTGAAGAGCTTCTTTACTACTTCAGACACTTCTGCCAGGGATATGGGTTACGCTTCCCCCAAGTCCTCAAACTCTGCCTCCTCCACAGAAGGTGTGTTGGTCGGGTTCAGAAGCTCTTCAAAATGCTCTTCCCGCCGCTCGATAATATTCTCAGTCAGGGTCAGCAGTTCTCCTGTCCTGCTGAACACAGCCTGAGCCAAAACCTGCTCTCACTTCTTGAGTCGTCTAACGGTTTGCCAGAACTTCCATGATGCCAATCGAAAGTCCTTCTCCGTAGCCTCCCGGAAACCAACATATGGGAGGAATGTCACATTTCACGGACAAATACTTTCCTATTATGAGTTGCTGCTAATTGTGAATTCTCCATTCTATTGTGAAGTAACAACTGCTGCTGCTTTACAACTTTTGTCTTTCTTGTTGAATAATCAGCAGCTGGTAGAAAACACTACCCTCCCCGTCGGGGAATCGAACCCCGGTCTTCCGCGTGACAGGCGGAGATACTGTCCACTATACTAACGAGGACTGCTTCTTCCCTGTTTTTGGCACGTCAACGGGCAGGTGGCGCTGTTCCAGTGTATACAGGGAATATACAGAGATATACAAGGAATGATCGAAGTTGAAGGACAGTGACACATTTTGGTTGTGTTGGCTCTGGTAAACCACAGATGTGAAATGTGGATAAAACCACGTAAATAGACTACACAATGTCATATCACGCTGAATTCGGAGGTTTTGCCTTTCAGCATTGACTTGGGGGTTTCTGTACCTCAGTGGCTCAAATCTTTTTCTTTTTTGTGAATGTTGTTTTCATGCTGATATTGGGAGGACTGAAACCAGGCTACAATAAACCCTTTTCAACAAATGACTAGATTCATGATGAAGGACTGTTTCCAATAAAATAGATATTTATGGTTCCTGTGCCTACTGCATTTACTGTCACTCAAATCCATGACACAGCAGCTGTGACTGAATCCATTTTAAAATGTATCATCTGATCTCTCCAAGTCAAAAGCCAATATGACGTCTGGCATTTGAAATGTTTGCAGTGAAGTATGCAGGTGCATGAATCGGCGCAGATGCATAAAATGGCCTTTTCATCAGTTTCCGTAGTGTAGTGGTTATCACGTTCGCCTCACACGCGAAAGGTCCCCAGTTCGAAACTGGGCGGAAACACATTCCTTTGTTCACCTTTACTCTCTATCACAGTGGAAGTCTTCTGAGTTGAATTCCTAGTACACCGGGTATTGAGTGACACTGTTTGAAATCGTGTTTGGCTTCCTTCTTACCCTTACCTTGACGCTCTTCTCCATCCTTGCAGGTAAGGCGAGCACATACATAAAGGTCCTTTTCATCAGTTTCTGTAGTGTAGTGGTTATCACGTTCGCCTAACACGCGAAAGGTCCCCCGTTCGAAACTGGGCAGAAACACATTCCTTTGTTCGTCTTTACTCTATCACGGTCCAAGTCTGCTGAGTTGTATTCCCAGTACACCGGGTAATAAGTAACACTATTTGAAATCGTGTTTGGCTTCCTTCCTTCAGGGAATATATAGATACACAGGGAAGCATTGAAGTTGAAGGACAGTGAGACATTTTGGTTGTGTTGGCTCTGTTAGACCGCAGATGTGAAATGTGGATACAACCACGTAAATAGACTATTCAATGTCATATCACGCTGAATTCAGAGTTTACACCTTTCAGCATTGAAGTGGGGGTTTCTGTTCAACCATGCAAGGATAAAGAGCTGCTCCACTGTTCCATGAGCAGGACGGAATCCGCTCTGCTCCTCCTCGATCTGAGGTTCGACAATTGCCTGGCGCCACCTTTGGAGGCCACCTGGCATAAGCTTTCCCAGAGAGGCTGAGCAGTGCGATTCCTTTATGATTGGAGCACACCCTCCGGTCTCCCTTTTTACAAATGTGAATCACGGCCCCGTTCTGCCACCCCACAGGCACTGTCCCTGACCTCCATGCGACACTGAAGAGGCGTGTCAGCCAAGACAGCCAAACAATGTCCAGAGCCTTAAGCATCTCAGAGCGAATATCATCCACACCTGGCACTTTACCGCTGAAGAGCTTCTTTACTACTTCAGACACTTCTGCCAGGGATATGGGTTACGCTTCCCCCAAGTCCTCAAACTCTGCCTCCTCCACAGAAGGTGTGTTGGTCGGGTTCAGAAGCTCTTCAAAATGCTCTTCCCGCCGCTCGATAATATTCTCAGTCAGGGTCAGCAGTTCTCCTGTCCTGCTGAACACAGCCTGAGCCAAAACCTGCTCTCACTTCTTGAGTCGTCTAACGGTTTGCCAGAACTTCCATGATGCCAATCGAAAGTCCTTCTCCGTAGCCTCCCGGAAACCAACATATGGGAGGAATGTCACATTTCACGGACAAATACTTTCCTATTATGAGTTGCTGCTAATTGTGAATTCTCCATTCTATTGTGAAGTAACAACTGCTGCTGCTTTACAACTTTTGTCTTTCTTGTTGAATAATCAGCAGCTGGTAGAAAACACTACCCTCCCCGTCGGGGAATCGAACCCCGGTCTTCCGCGTGACAGGCGGAGATACTGTCCACTATACTAACGAGGACTGCTTCTTCCCTGTTTTTGGCACGTCAACGGGCAGGTGGCGCTGTTCCAGTGTATACAGGGAATATACAGAGATATACAAGGAATGATCGAAGTTGAAGGACAGTGACACATTTTGGTTGTGTTGGCTCTGGTAAACCACAGATGTGAAATGTGGATAAAACCACGTAAATAGACTACACAATGTCATATCACGCTGAATTCGGAGGTTTTGCCTTTCAGCATTGACTTGGGGGTTTCTGTACCTCAGTGGCTCAAATCTTTTTCTTTTTTGTGAATGTTGTTTTCATGCTGATATTGGGAGGACTGAAACCAGGCTACAATAAACCCTTTTCAACAAATGACTAGATTCATGATGAAGGACTGTTTCCAATAAAATAGATATTTATGGTTCCTGTGCCTACTGCATTTACTGTCACTCAAATCCATGACACAGCAGCTGTGACTGAATCCATTTTAAAATGTATCATCTGATCTCTCCAAGTCAAAAGCCAATATGACGTCTGGCATTTGAAATGTTTGCAGTGAAGTATGCAGGTGCATGAATCGGCGCAGATGCATAAAATGGCCTTTTCATCAGTTTCCGTAGTGTAGTGGTTATCACGTTCGCCTCACACGCGAAAGGTCCCCAGTTCGAAACTGGGCGGAAACACATTCCTTTGTTCACCTTTACTCTCTATCACAGTGGAAGTCTTCTGAGTTGAATTCCTAGTACACCGGGTATTGAGTGACACTGTTTGAAATCGTGTTTGGCTTCCTTCTTACCCTTACCTTGACGCTCTTCTCCATCCTTGCAGGTAAGGCGAGCACATACATAAAGGTCCTTTTCATCAGTTTCTGTAGTGTAGTGGTTATCACGTTCGCCTAACACGCGAAAGGTCCCCCGTTCGAAACTGGGCAGAAACACATTCCTTTGTTCGTCTTTACTCTATCACGGTCCAAGTCTGCTGAGTTGTATTCCCAGTACACCGGGTAATAAGTAACACTATTTGAAATCGTGTTTGGCTTCCTTCCTTCAGGGAATATATAGATACACAGGGAAGCATTGAAGTTGAAGGACAGTGAGACATTTTGGTTGTGTTGGCTCTGTTAGACCGCAGATGTGAAATGTGGATACAACCACGTAAATAGACTATTCAATGTCATATCACGCTGAATTCAGAGTTTACACCTTTCAGCATTGAAGTGGGGGTTTCTGATCAACCATGCAAGGATAAAGAGCTGCTCCACTGTTCCATGAGCAGGACGGAATCCGCTCTGCTCCTCCTCGATCTGAGGTTCGACAATTGCCTGGCGCCACCTTTGGAGGCCACCTGGCATAAGCTTTCCCAGAGAGGCTGAGCAGTGCGATTCCTTTATGATTGGAGCACACCCTCCGGTCTCCCTTTTTACAAATGTGAATCACGGCCCCGTTCTGCCACCCCACAGGCACTGTCCCTGACCTCCATGCGACACTGAAGAGGCGTGTCAGCCAAGACAGCCAAACAATGTCCAGAGCCTTAAGCATCTCAGAGCGAATATCATCCACACCTGGCACTTTACCGCTGAAGAGCTTCTTTACTACTTCAGACACTTCTGCCAGGGATATGGGTTACGCTTCCCCCAAGTCCTCAAACTCTGCCTCCTCCACAGAAGGTGTGTTGGTCGGGTTCAGAAGCTCTTCAAAATGCTCTTCCCGCCGCTCGATAATATTCTCAGTCAGGGTCAGCAGTTCTCCTGTCCTGCTGAACACAGCCTGAGCCAAAACCTGCTCTCACTTCTTGAGTCGTCTAACGGTTTGCCAGAACTTCCATGATGCCAATCGAAAGTCCTTCTCCGTAGCCTCCCGGAAACCAACATATGGGAGGAATGTCACATTTCACGGACAAATACTTTCCTATTATGAGTTGCTGCTAATTGTGAATTCTCCATTCTATTGTGAAGTAACAACTGCTGCTGCTTTACAACTTTTGTCTTTCTTGTTGAATAATCAGCAGCTGGTAGAAAACACTACCCTCCCCGTCGGGGAATCGAACCCCGGTCTTCCGCGTGACAGGCGGAGATACTGTCCACTATACTAACGAGGACTGCTTCTTCCCTGTTTTTGGCACGTCAACGGGCAGGTGGCGCTGTTCCAGTGTATACAGGGAATATACAGAGATATACAAGGAATGATCGAAGTTGAAGGACAGTGACACATTTTGGTTGTGTTGGCTCTGGTAAACCACAGATGTGAAATGTGGATAAAACCACGTAAATAGACTACACAATGTCATATCACGCTGAATTCGGAGGTTTTGCCTTTCAGCATTGACTTGGGGGTTTCTGTACCTCAGTGGCTCAAATCTTTTTCTTTTTTGTGAATGTTGTTTTCATGCTGATATTGGGAGGACTGAAACCAGGCTACAATAAACCCTTTTCAACAAATGACTAGATTCATGATGAAGGACTGTTTCCAATAAAATAGATATTTATGGTTCCTGTGCCTACTGCATTTACTGTCACTCAAATCCATGACACAGCAGCTGTGACTGAATCCATTTTAAAATGTATCATCTGATCTCTCCAAGTCAAAAGCCAATATGACGTCTGGCATTTGAAATGTTTGCAGTGAAGTATGCAGGTGCATGAATCGGCGCAGATGCATAAAATGGCCTTTTCATCAGTTTCCGTAGTGTAGTGGTTATCACGTTCGCCTCACACGCGAAAGGTCCCCAGTTCGAAACTGGGCGGAAACACATTCCTTTGTTCACCTTTACTCTCTATCACAGTGGAAGTCTTCTGAGTTGAATTCCTAGTACACCGGGTATTGAGTGACACTGTTTGAAATCGTGTTTGGCTTCCTTCTTACCCTTACCTTGACGCTCTTCTCCATCCTTGCAGGTAAGGCGAGCACATACATAAAGGTCCTTTTCATCAGTTTCTGTAGTGTAGTGGTTATCACGTTCGCCTAACACGCGAAAGGTCCCCCGTTCGAAACTGGGCAGAAACACATTCCTTTGTTCGTCTTTACTCTATCACGGTCCAAGTCTGCTGAGTTGTATTCCCAGTACACCGGGTAATAAGTAACACTATTTGAAATCGTGTTTGGCTTCCTTCCTTCAGGGAATATATAGATACACAGGGAAGCATTGAAGTTGAAGGACAGTGAGACATTTTGGTTGTGTTGGCTCTGTTAGACCGCAGATGTGAAATGTGGATACAACCACGTAAATAGACTATTCAATGTCATATCACGCTGAATTCAGAGTTTACACCTTTCAGCATTGAAGTGGGGGTTTCTGTTCAACCATGCAAGGATAAAGAGCTGCTCCACTGTTCCATGAGCAGGACGGAATCCGCTCTGCTCCTCCTCGATCTGAGGTTCGACAATTGCCTGGCGCCACCTTTGGAGGCCACCTGGCATAAGCTTTCCCAGAGAGGCTGAGCAGTGCGATTCCTTTATGATTGGAGCACACCCTCCGGTCTCCCTTTTTACAAATGTGAATCACGGCCCCGTTCTGCCACCCCACAGGCACTGTCCCTGACCTCCATGCGACACTGAAGAGGCGTGTCAGCCAAGACAGCCAAACAATGTCCAGAGCCTTAAGCATCTCAGAGCGAATATCATCCACACCTGGCACTTTACCGCTGAAGAGCTTCTTTACTACTTCAGACACTTCTGCCAGGGATATGGGTTACGCTTCCCCCAAGTCCTCAAACTCTGCCTCCTCCACAGAAGGTGTGTTGGTCGGGTTCAGAAGCTCTTCAAAATGCTCTTCCCGCCGCTCGATAATATTCTCAGTCAGGGTCAGCAGTTCTCCTGTCCTGCTGAACACAGCCTGAGCCAAAACCTGCTCTCACTTCTTGAGTCGTCTAACGGTTTGCCAGAACTTCCATGATGCCAATCGAAAGTCCTTCTCCGTAGCCTCCCGGAAACCAACATATGGGAGGAATGTCACATTTCACGGACAAATACTTTCCTATTATGAGTTGCTGCTAATTGTGAATTCTCCATTCTATTGTGAAGTAACAACTGCTGCTGCTTTACAACTTTTGTCTTTCTTGTTGAATAATCAGCAGCTGGTAGAAAACACTACCCTCCCCGTCGGGGAATCGAACCCCGGTCTTCCGCGTGACAGGCGGAGATACTGTCCACTATACTAACGAGGACTGCTTCTTCCCTGTTTTTGGCACGTCAACGGGCAGGTGGCGCTGTTCCAGTGTATACAGGGAATATACAGAGATATACAAGGAATGATCGAAGTTGAAGGACAGTGACACATTTTGGTTGTGTTGGCTCTGGTAAACCACAGATGTGAAATGTGGATAAAACCACGTAAATAGACTACACAATGTCATATCACGCTGAATTCGGAGGTTTTGCCTTTCAGCATTGACTTGGGGGTTTCTGTACCTCAGTGGCTCAAATCTTTTTCTTTTTTGTGAATGTTGTTTTCATGCTGATATTGGGAGGACTGAAACCAGGCTACAATAAACCCTTTTCAACAAATGACTAGATTCATGATGAAGGACTGTTTCCAATAAAATAGATATTTATGGTTCCTGTGCCTACTGCATTTACTGTCACTCAAATCCATGACACAGCAGCTGTGACTGAATCCATTTTAAAATGTATCATCTGATCTCTCCAAGTCAAAAGCCAATATGACGTCTGGCATTTGAAATGTTTGCAGTGAAGTATGCAGGTGCATGAATCGGCGCAGATGCATAAAATGGCCTTTTCATCAGTTTCCGTAGTGTAGTGGTTATCACGTTCGCCTCACACGCGAAAGGTCCCCAGTTCGAAACTGGGCGGAAACACATTCCTTTGTTCACCTTTACTCTCTATCACAGTGGAAGTCTTCTGAGTTGAATTCCTAGTACACCGGGTATTGAGTGACACTGTTTGAAATCGTGTTTGGCTTCCTTCTTACCCTTACCTTGACGCTCTTCTCCATCCTTGCAGGTAAGGCGAGCACATACATAAAGGTCCTTTTCATCAGTTTCTGTAGTGTAGTGGTTATCACGTTCGCCTAACACGCGAAAGGTCCCCCGTTCGAAACTGGGCAGAAACACATTCCTTTGTTCGTCTTTACTCTATCACGGTCCAAGTCTGCTGAGTTGAATTCCTAGTACACCGGGTAATAAGTAACACTATTTGAAATCGTGTTTGGCTTCCTTCCTTCAGGGAATATATAGATACACAGGGAAGCATTGAAGTTGAAGGACAGTGAGACATTTTGGTTGTGTTGGCTCTGTTAGACCGCAGATGTGAAATGTGGATACAACCACGTAAATAGACTATTCAATGTCATATCACGCTGAATTCAGAGTTTACACCTTTCAGCATTGAAGTGGGGGTTTCTGTTCAACCATGCAAGGATAAAGAGCTGCTCCACTGTTCCATGAGCAGGACGGAATCCGCTCTGCTCCTCCTCGATCTGAGGTTCGACAATTGCCTGGCGCCACCTTTGGAGGCCACCTGGCATAAGCTTTCCCAGAGAGGCTGAGCAGTGCGATTCCTTTATGATTGGAGCACACCCTCCGGTCTCCCTTTTTACAAATGTGAATCACGGCCCCGTTCTGCCACCCCACAGGCACTGTCCCTGACCTCCATGCGACACTGAAGAGGCGTGTCAGCCAAGACAGCCAAACAATGTCCAGAGCCTTAAGCATCTCAGAGCGAATATCATCCACACCTGGCACTTTACCGCTGAAGAGCTTCTTTACTACTTCAGACACTTCTGCCAGGGATATGGGTTACGCTTCCCCCAAGTCCTCAAACTCTGCCTCCTCCACAGAAGGTGTGTTGGTCGGGTTCAGAAGCTCTTCAAAATGCTCTTCCCGCCGCTCGATAATATTCTCAGTCAGGGTCAGCAGTTCTCCTGTCCTGCTGAACACAGCCTGAGCCAAAACCTGCTCTCACTTCTTGAGTCGTCTAACGGTTTGCCAGAACTTCCATGATGCCAATCGAAAGTCCTTCTCCGTAGCCTCCCGGAAACCAACATATGGGAGGAATGTCACATTTCACGGACAAATACTTTCCTATTATGAGTTGCTGCTAATTGTGAATTCTCCATTCTATTGTGAAGTAACAACTGCTGCTGCTTTACAACTTTTGTCTTTCTTGTTGAATAATCAGCAGCTGGTAGAAAACACTACCCTCCCCGTCGGGGAATCGAACCCCGGTCTTCCGCGTGACAGGCGGAGATACTGTCCACTATACTAACGAGGACTGCTTCTTCCCTGTTTTTGGCACGTCAACGGGCAGGTGGCGCTGTTCCAGTGTATACAGGGAATATACAGAGATATACAAGGAATGATCGAAGTTGAAGGACAGTGACACATTTTGGTTGTGTTGGCTCTGGTAAACCACAGATGTGAAATGTGGATAAAACCACGTAAATAGACTACACAATGTCATATCACGCTGAATTCGGAGGTTTTGCCTTTCAGCATTGACTTGGGGGTTTCTGTACCTCAGTGGCTCAAATCTTTTTCTTTTTTGTGAATGTTGTTTTCATGCTGATATTGGGAGGACTGAAACCAGGCTACAATAAACCCTTTTCAACAAATGACTAGATTCATGATGAAGGACTGTTTCCAATAAAATAGATATTTATGGTTCCTGTGCCTACTGCATTTACTGTCACTCAAATCCATGACACAGCAGCTGTGACTGAATCCATTTTAAAATGTATCATCTGATCTCTCCAAGTCAAAAGCCAATATGACGTCTGGCATTTGAAATGTTTGCAGTGAAGTATGCAGGTGCATGAATCGGCGCAGATGCATAAAATGGCCTTTTCATCAGTTTCCGTAGTGTAGTGGTTATCACGTTCGCCTCACACGCGAAAGGTCCCCAGTTCGAAACTGGGCGGAAACACATTCCTTTGTTCACCTTTACTCTCTATCACAGTGGAAGTCTTCTGAGTTGAATTCCTAGTACACCGGGTATTGAGTGACACTGTTTGAAATCGTGTTTGGCTTCCTTCTTACCCTTACCTTGACGCTCTTCTCCATCCTTGCAGGTAAGGCGAGCACATACATAAAGGTCCTTTTCATCAGTTTCTGTAGTGTAGTGGTTATCACGTTCGCCTAACACGCGAAAGGTCCCCCGTTCGAAACTGGGCAGAAACACATTCCTTTGTTCGTCTTTACTCTATCACGGTCCAAGTCTGCTGAGTTGTATTCCCAGTACACCGGGTAATAAGTAACACTATTTGAAATCGTGTTTGGCTTCCTTCCTTCAGGGAATATATAGATACACAGGGAAGCATTGAAGTTGAAGGACAGTGAGACATTTTGGTTGTGTTGGCTCTGTTAGACCGCAGATGTGAAATGTGGATACAACCACGTAAATAGACTATTCAATGTCATATCACGCTGAATTCAGAGTTTACACCTTTCAGCATTGAAGTGGGGGTTTCTGATCAACCATGCAAGGATAAAGAGCTGCTCCACTGTTCCATGAGCAGGACGGAATCCGCTCTGCTCCTCCTCGATCTGAGGTTCGACAATTGCCTGGCGCCACCTTTGGAGGCCACCTGGCATAAGCTTTCCCAGAGAGGCTGAGCAGTGCGATTCCTTTATGATTGGAGCACACCCTCCGGTCTCCCTTTTTACAAATGTGAATCACGGCCCCGTTCTGCCACCCCACAGGCACTGTCCCTGACCTCCATGCGACACTGAAGAGGCGTGTCAGCCAAGACAGCCAAACAATGTCCAGAGCCTTAAGCATCTCAGAGCGAATATCATCCACACCTGGCACTTTACCGCTGAAGAGCTTCTTTACTACTTCAGACACTTCTGCCAGGGATATGGGTTACGCTTCCCCCAAGTCCTCAAACTCTGCCTCCTCCACAGAAGGTGTGTTGGTCGGGTTCAGAAGCTCTTCAAAATGCTCTTCCCGCCGCTCGATAATATTCTCAGTCAGGGTCAGCAGTTCTCCTGTCCTGCTGAACACAGCCTGAGCCAAAACCTGCTCTCACTTCTTGAGTCGTCTAACGGTTTGCCAGAACTTCCATGATGCCAATCGAAAGTCCTTCTCCGTAGCCTCCCGGAAACCAACATATGGGAGGAATGTCACATTTCACGGACAAATAATTTCCTATTATGAGTTGCTGCTAATTGTGAATTCTCCATTCTATTGTGAAGTAACAACTGCTGCTGCTTTACAACTTTTGTCTTTCTTGTTGAATAATCAGCAGCTGGTAGAAAACACTACCCTCCCCGTCGGGGAATCGAACCCCGGTCTTCCGCGTGACAGGCGGAGATACTGTCCACTATACTAACGAGGACTGCTTCTTCCCTGTTTTTGGCACGTCAACGGGCAGGTGGCGCTGTTCCAGTGTATACAGGGAATATACAGAGATATACAAGGAATGATCGAAGTTGAAGGACAGTGACACATTTTGGTTGTGTTGGCTCTGGTAAACCACAGATGTGAAATGTGGATAAAACCACGTAAATAGACTACACAATGTCATATCACGCTGAATTCGGAGGTTTTGCCTTTCAGCATTGACTTGGGGGTTTCTGTACCTCAGTGGCTCAAATCTTTTTCTTTTTTGTGAATGTTGTTTTCATGCTGATATTGGGAGGACTGAAACCAGGCTACAATAAACCCTTTTCAACAAATGACTAGATTCATGATGAAGGACTGTTTCCAATAAAATAGATATTTATGGTTCCTGTGCCTACTGCATTTACTGTCACTCAAATCCATGACACAGCAGCTGTGACTGAATCCATTTTAAAATGTATCATCTGATCTCTCCAAGTCAAAAGCCAATATGACGTCTGGCATTTGAAATGTTTGCAGTGAAGTATGCAGGTGCATGAATCGGCGCAGATGCATAAAATGGCCTTTTCATCAGTTTCCGTAGTGTAGTGGTTATCACGTTCGCCTCACACGCGAAAGGTCCCCAGTTCGAAACTGGGCGGAAACACATTCCTTTGTTCACCTTTACTCTCTATCACAGTGGAAGTCTTCTGAGTTGAATTCCTAGTACACCGGGTATTGAGTGACACTGTTTGAAATCGTGTTTGGCTTCCTTCTTACCCTTACCTTGACGCTCTTCTCCATCCTTGCAGGTAAGGCGAGCACATACATAAAGGTCCTTTTCATCAGTTTCTGTAGTGTAGTGGTTATCACGTTCGCCTAACACGCGAAAGGTCCCCCGTTCGAAACTGGGCAGAAACACATTCCTTTGTTCGTCTTTACTCTATCACGTTCCAAGTCTGCTGAGTTGTATTCCCAGTACACCGGGTAATAAGTAACACTATTTGAAATCGTGTTTGGCTTCCTTCCTTCAGGGAATATATAGATACACAGGGAAGCATTGAAGTTGAAGGACAGTGAGACATTTTGGTTGTGTTGGCTCTGTTAGACCGCAGATGTGAAATGTGGATACAACCACGTAAATAGACTATTCAATGTCATATCACGCTGAATTCAGAGTTTACACCTTTCAGCATTGAAGTGGGGGTTTCTGTTCAACCATGCAAGGATAAAGAGCTGCTCCACTGTTCCATGAGCAGGACGGAATCCGCTCTGCTCCTCCTCGATCTGAGGTTCGACAATTGCCTGGCGCCACCTTTGGAGGCCACCTGGCATAAGCTTTCCCAGAGAGGCTGAGCAGTGCGATTCCTTTATGATTGGAGCACACCCTCCGGTCTCCCTTTTTACAAATGTGAATCACGGCCCCGTTCTGCCACCCCACAGGCACTGTCCCTGACCTCCATGCGACACTGAAGAGGCGTGTCAGCCAAGACAGCCAAACAATGTCCAGAGCCTTAAGCATCTCAGAGCGAATATCATCCACACCTGGCACTTTACCGCTGAAGAGCTTCTTTACTACTTCAGACACTTCTGCCAGGGATATGGGTTACGCTTCCCCCAAGTCCTCAAACTCTGCCTCCTCCACAGAAGGTGTGTTGGTCGGGTTCAGAAGCTCTTCAAAATGCTCTTCCCGCCGCTCGATAATATTCTCAGTCAGGGTCAGCAGTTCTCCTGTCCTGCTGAACACAGCCTGAGCCAAAACCTGCTCTCACTTCTTGAGTCGTCTAACGGTTTGCCAGAACTTCCATGATGCCAATCGAAAGTCCTTCTCCGTAGCCTCCCGGAAACCAACATATGGGAGGAATGTCACATTTCACGGACAAATAATTTCCTATTATGAGTTGCTGCTAATTGTGAATTCTCCATTCTATTGTGAAGTAACAACTGCTGCTGCTTTACAACTTTTGTCTTTCTTGTTGAATAATCAGCAGCTGGTAGAAAACACTACCCTCCCCGTCGGGGAATCGAACCCCGGTCTTCCGCGTGACAGGCGGAGATACTGTCCACTATACTAACGAGGACTGCTTCTTCCCTGTTTTTGGCACGTCAACGGGCAGGTGGCGCTGTTCCAGTGTATACAGGGAATATACAGAGATATACAAGGAATGATCGAAGTTGAAGGACAGTGACACATTTTGGTTGTGTTGGCTCTGGTAAACCACAGATGTGAAATGTGGATAAAACCACGTAAATAGACTACACAATGTCATATCACGCTGAATTCGGAGGTTTTGCCTTTCAGCATTGACTTGGGGGTTTCTGTACCTCAGTGGCTCAAATCTTTTTCTTTTTTGTGAATGTTGTTTTCATGCTGATATTGGGAGGACTGAAACCAGGCTACAATAAACCCTTTTCAACAAATGACTAGATTCATGATGAAGGACTGTTTCCAATAAAATAGATATTTATGGTTCCTGTGCCTACTGCATTTACTGTCACTCAAATCCATGACACAGCAGCTGTGACTGAATCCATTTTAAAATGTATCATCTGATCTCTCCAAGTCAAAAGCCAATATGACGTCTGGCATTTGAAATGTTTGCAGTGAAGTATGCAGGTGCATGAATCGGCGCAGATGCATAAAATGGCCTTTTCATCAGTTTCCGTAGTGTAGTGGTTATCACGTTCGCCTCACACGCGAAAGGTCCCCAGTTCGAAACTGGGCGGAAACACATTCCTTTGTTCACCTTTACTCTCTATCACAGTGGAAGTCTTCTGAGTTGAATTCCTAGTACACCGGGTATTGAGTGACACTGTTTGAAATCGTGTTTGGCTTCCTTCTTACCCTTACCTTGACGCTCTTCTCCATCCTTGCAGGTAAGGCGAGCACATACATAAAGGTCCTTTTCATCAGTTTCTGTAGTGTAGTGGTTATCACGTTCGCCTAACACGCGAAAGGTCCCCCGTTCGAAACTGGGCAGAAACACATTCCTTTGTTCGTCTTTACTCTATCACGGTCCAAGTCTGCTGAGTTGTATTCCCAGTACACCGGGTAATAAGTAACACTATTTGAAATCGTGTTTGGCTTCCTTCCTTCAGGGAATATATAGATACACAGGGAAGCATTGAAGTTGAAGGACAGTGAGACATTTTGGTTGTGTTGGCTCTGTTAGACCGCAGATGTGAAATGTGGATACAACCACGTAAATAGACTATTCAATGTCATATCACGCTGAATTCAGAGTTTACACCTTTCAGCATTGAAGTGGGGGTTTCTGTTCAACCATGCAAGGATAAAGAGCTGCTCCACTGTTCCATGAGCAGGACGGAATCCGCTCTGCTCCTCCTCGATCTGAGGTTCGACAATTGCCTGGCGCCACCTTTGGAGGCCACCTGGCATAAGCTTTCCCAGAGAGGCTGAGCAGTGCGATTCCTTTATGATTGGAGCACACCCTCCGGTCTCCCTTTTTACAAATGTGAATCACGGCCCCGTTCTGCCACCCCACAGGCACTGTCCCTGACCTCCATGCGACACTGAAGAGGCGTGTCAGCCAAGACAGCCAAACAATGTCCAGAGCCTTAAGCATCTCAGAGCGAATATCATCCACACCTGGCACTTTACCGCTGAAGAGCTTCTTTACTACTTCAGACACTTCTGCCAGGGATATGGGTTACGCTTCCCCCAAGTCCTCAAACTCTGCCTCCTCCACAGAAGGTGTGTTGGTCGGGTTCAGAAGCTCTTCAAAATGCTCTTCCCGCCGCTCGATAATATTCTCAGTCAGGGTCAGCAGTTCTCCTGTCCTGCTGAACACAGCCTGAGCCAAAACCTGCTCTCACTTCTTGAGTCGTCTAACGGTTTGCCAGAACTTCCATGATGCCAATCGAAAGTCCTTCTCCGTAGCCTCCCGGAAACCAACATATGGGAGGAATGTCACATTTCACGGACAAATACTTTCCTATTATGAGTTGCTGCTAATTGTGAATTCTCCATTCTATTGTGAAGTAACAACTGCTGCTGCTTTACAACTTTTGTCTTTCTTGTTGAATAATCAGCAGCTGGTAGAAAACACTACCCTCCCCGTCGGGGAATCGAACCCCGGTCTTCCGCGTGACAGGCGGAGATACTGTCCACTATACTAACGAGGACTGCTTCTTCCCTGTTTTTGGCACGTCAACGGGCAGGTGGCGCTGTTCCAGTGTATACAGGGAATATACAGAGATATACAAGGAATGATCGAAGTTGAAGGACAGTGACACATTTTGGTTGTGTTGGCTCTGGTAAACCACAGATGTGAAATGTGGATAAAACCACGTAAATAGACTACACAATGTCATATCACGCTGAATTCGGAGGTTTTGCCTTTCAGCATTGACTTGGGGGTTTCTGTACCTCAGTGGCTCAAATCTTTTTCTTTTTTGTGAATGTTGTTTTCATGCTGATATTGGGAGGACTGAAACCAGGCTACAATAAACCCTTTTCAACAAATGACTAGATTCATGATGAAGGACTGTTTCCAATAAAATAGATATTTATGGTTCCTGTGCCTACTGCATTTACTGTCACTCAAATCCATGACACAGCAGCTGTGACTGAATCCATTTTAAAATGTATCATCTGATCTCTCCAAGTCAAAAGCCAATATGACGTCTGGCATTTGAAATGTTTGCAGTGAAGTATGCAGGTGCATGAATCGGCGCAGATGCATAAAATGGCCTTTTCATCAGTTTCCGTAGTGTAGTGGTTATCACGTTCGCCTCACACGCGAAAGGTCCCCAGTTCGAAACTGGGCGGAAACACATTCCTTTGTTCACCTTTACTCTCTATCACAGTGGAAGTCTTCTGAGTTGAATTCCTAGTACACCGGGTATTGAGTGACACTGTTTGAAATCGTGTTTGGCTTCCTTCTTACCCTTACCTTGACGCTCTTCTCCATCCTTGCAGGTAAGGCGAGCACATACATAAAGGTCCTTTTCATCAGTTTCTGTAGTGTAGTGGTTATCACGTTCGCCTAACACGCGAAAGGTCCCCCGTTCGAAACTGGGCAGAAACACATTCCTTTGTTCGTCTTTACTCTATCACGGTCCAAGTCTGCTGAGTTGTA